>OZ007498.1:164204326-164837183 GCA_963931805.1 Microdon myrmicae | reverse complement strand
GCAGCACAGCGAATAAAACACACCGATGGAAGTCACTAAAAAAATAAAACGCACTGAGCACAGATTTGTTATAATTAATGTTTTTTATTTCACAACGGACTTAATATTAATATTAAATTGATTTTTATAAATTTAATACAAGATGAAAACACTTCTTTCTCGACACGACTTCGTGGTGTCTACGCTTCTCCGCCGCTCGACGGAGAGCGGGAGCGGCTCGACCGTGGTGGTCGGCGGATGTAATTTTACTCACATATTTAATCCCTATTTGCATATCTTGCTGACGTCGGAATTCAGTGAGATGAGCTCACATGAATGCTGCTAAGTGATAAAAGTAGTTCGAAAAAACCTCAACGTGCTGTGATTATCGAAGGATGACCCCACAATTGGATGTGGTGAGGAATAAAAAAGCGATCGTTCATAAAAATAAGGAATAGAATAGACGAGAGCACGGACACCTAGGTAGTCAGAAGGATAGTCTCAATCCCGACAATAGAGCTGACTGAAAATCTAGATCGAACCCTTTTGAGACACCTAGTGTGATAACTTTGTTTCACATTATTGTTTACATTTTTATTTTTGGATATTAATTTTTGTTAAATATTTCCATTCACAATTCATTTAATTCATAAATTTGTTTATATGCAGTCAATGCCAATTAATCCAGCCCATAGTACTGTGGGGGACGAAGTATTGTACCTAGGTTCTACTTCGCCCTCACCGAAGTCACTACAAATTCATCGGTTCCGCCATTAACCGATCATCAAGGATTAAGTCCAAAACACAGAAAAAACGCAGCACAGCGAATAAAACACACCGATGGAAGTCACTAAAAAAATAAAACGCACTGAGCACAGATTTGTTATAATTAATGTTTTTTATTTCACAACGGACTTAATATTAATATTAAATTGATTTTTATAAATTTAATACAAGATGAAAACACTTCTTTCTCGACACGACTTCGTGGTGTCTACGCTTCTCCGCCGCTCGACGGAGAGCGGGAGCGGCTCGACCGTGGTGGTCGGCGGATGTAATTTGACTCAGCGATAAGCGGCTCGTGTGGTGGTAGATATCTTCTCCACTAAGGATATCGTTTTTACCTACCACCAGGGAAACGTAAAGTCTCTCTTGGTGGAATAGAAAACCAGATCTCGTAATGGAGATCATGGTGGTATGTGTGTAATCGTTCAGCTCTGTGCTGTTTACTCATGCGCGAAGGCAATGGAAAAACACAGCAGGCAGGCGGCAAGGACAAAGGAATCGGGGCGATCATGGTTTATGATGTGCATCGCGGCTAAATAAATAGATGACGATGCATCGAAGAGGTGTCCTAAAAGCAAATATGGGACGAGAGCATCATAAAAGTCTTAGATGAGTGATGCCCTTGTGTAAATAGGTGAATAGCCATTGGGAAAAGGTGCTAATGGGTTGGTGGACGAAACGAAACTCTTGCTTGCATTAGTATATGCAGGGAAATTCGTTTGTGGGAAAGGGATTCTATATTTGCATTGTTTATGCTTTGAATTCAATCCGGCGGCTATGCGCGAAGTCGATGATTATTTGGAGATTCAAATAAAGGAGCATTTCTGGGTAAAGCACTTGCAGCTGTATCGATAGTTGCAAGTCATTGCAAAGCAGATTAGGTGGTTATACAATGACAGTTTGTATATACCATCTGTGTCGATTGTACATGGCATCTATGGCGAAGCAAGTATCGAACTCTAGTGTGAAAATCTACGCTAATTGGGAATTCGGTTCTTGGTCGCTAATGCAGAGATGCATTAATACATGTATAAATGTCCTTGTGGGAGAAATTCTTACAGGAAATTTGTATGCTAAGAGATGCATGAAAGGTAAGGATTCTTTAACAGGTACTTTTAGATTATAAATTTGATAACCTAGATGCGTAAAGCACTTAAGGGGCTAATGCGCTTGCATTAGCGAAAACTTATGCCAATTGGGATGTAGTTATGCGGGTTTTTAAGTGGTAAGTGGGCCGTGGGGTTTGGCGGAACCGCCACAGTACAATTCATTATGATATGTGTTACTATTAAAGTTTAAACCAATACCAATTTTTAATAATTTTATATTACTTTCATATCAATTTTTCAACTACAATTTGCTTTTTTATATTATAATTTTAAGACCAAGTACAAATCCATATCAATTATTCTTTATCTTTCATTTCCTCAATGTTAATTCAACAACACTTAAATCGAAGTTTAAGTAAATGTTAATTGTTCATTATGTTAAATATCTTCAATGTCAGGATCCATTTTTTTTAACTCCAACATTCTGTATACTTATTTACATTACAATTTTAAATCAAGGTTCAAGCAATATTAATTATTCAGGAGCCAATCACCTTACACGCCACGATTCTTACCAGACCGGAGATTGCCCTGGTGACCGGTTCTATTTAAATTTGCATACCCACTCTAATTGTCGATTCTCATTAATATACATACATTTTTATAGGAAATATTAACCGACACCCGTATTGTTTATTTATGCAAACAATATTCGTTTGAAGAAGTGGGGTGGGTGACGTACATTTGTTGTGGTATTTTGCCTTTAAGGAATATATATACTCGAATATTTTGGTTGTGAATCGCCCATAAACTAAATAATGCTCTTTTCACTTTCTTAAAAATGGAAAAAATGTACTAATATATATACCACAACAAAGGTAATGCCTAAGATTTTCCTAAAAAGGAAAAAAATATACCAATCATATATATATCACAACAAAGGTAATGCCTAAGATTATATAAAAAATATTATAAATCAACTAAGTATTGCATGCCATAATGGCTTTCTACAAATAGGAAAAAAGAGAATGTTTTTTTTTTAGTTTATTTAGGATAAAAAGAAAGTAATAGAGTTTAAGTGAAATAAATAAACGAAACAAAAGAAACTATAATATTTTTACTAAAAAAGGCGAAAGATTTATTCGACACCACTGAAGAGAAGCCATATATATGTGGACATTTATTGTCCTTAAAGGTTTCGGCATTTCTTCTTTCGATCTTACTAACTGTATGAAGGGGTGCTTGTTACACGTTTGGCGTCATCAATATCAAATATGTATATAATTCTTTAACCTTAGGCTTTGGTTGAAGAATTATAATTAAAGAATAGCTTAGATGAAAAAAAGATCAAAGTCCAACTATCATTATTCGGGTCATGTCTCTCTAATAAATTCACAAGTATTAAAACTGATGAAGGAGCTTGAATCGTGCAAATCGAATAACTATTGATGCTATGAAAAAAACGAATAATTCGTTTACAAATTATGAAAGTAAATTTTTATGAAAAACAAGTAAAAATTGATGGCGTCAGAGATAGAGAAAAATTAATGACTTTATTTTTGTATGAATGATTTTATTATTATGATTTTTTTTAATTGTATTAAATATGATTATGATTATTATATTTAATAATAACTCAAAAAAAAAACGGAAGAAGACATTTCTATACACAAGGAAGAAATATCTAATAAAAATATTACTGAACAAGTAGATGTAAAAAAATGTACCTTTTAACGCGACAACAAAAAATTGAAATTAATGAGTTAACTGAGAAATACTAATCTGTTTTTACAAGAGATAAATATGATATTGGTACAGTATTTTTAACATTTAACAAATTCGCGTCGTCATTCATCTCGAACATCTACGACCCCGGTCTGACTGTTGTTCAAGTGACCACCAATACTGATCCCTAATCCTCGACTCTACGGCAATGGGAAATTCGGCAGAGCTGGCCAGTCTTTAAAAACAGCGTTCTCTTTGAGATTCCTTTAAACCTAAGGTCACTTAAGTCTATTTAATCCAACCATGAAAATGATTGAAGTAAGACTCGATTCTTCTAACTTTAATAATGATTGATCAAACCATACTCCACCCGTTACACGTTTCTAACAGTAGTTTCCTTTAGTGGAATTTTATGTAAAAATAGGGAGTTACATAAATTTAATAAAGTACGTTTATTTAATATCGAAGATTATATGACAAGTAGAATGTCTAAAGTGTGTGTAAAGTGTAACAAATCTATTGGCTGAAGCTGGACTTCCAACAATCGAGGAACGAGTAGAAACGATATCCGCAAGACTTATAGCTAAACTAGCGTTTTCGAGAAACTTCATCATCGACAAAGATATTAAACTAACGCTAGGGTACAAAAACCGCAACCGAATTCCAGCCGCAATTACCAGGTCGACCAATTAGAATTACAATTTAAACAAACTGTTAAGTTTTCCTTAACCTATCCGGCATGGCTCCTAAATGAGAGTACTATTATAACCACACTCACAACATTTAATAAAGCTAACACAAACAAGGAAATACAGTGCACTATTGTGGTCAATCGCTTTGAAATATAAATCCGATGGATAGAGATTTCTATATACAGATGGAGATGGATTCATTGAATGGTAATGAATTACTACGTCCAAATAATTCATTACCATTCAAACGGATTTACGATCCAACATGGGACTACGTCCAACATATTCTTACTCTACGTACGGATTTACGATACAACCTATCAATTTCAAGATATTGACGACCACATCGCTCAATTACAATGTCAAATGGTCAATGATACGATCGTTGTACAATTGCCGACGCAGTTTCAACGGAGCTTGACAAATTTTAATCAAATCAACCGGAATAGTGACCTCAACCAATTGAATAACGTAAGTGTTTATTCAAATCGTTGCCACTGCTGATGCGGCAAATATCGCCTTTCAGGCAACTCCTCCACAACATGGAGATTTTCAATTACCTCGAGCTACAACGTTGGCGCTCAATAGCCAACTGGGCCTTCGGTCTCACCCACACACACACACACACACACACACACGCTGATAACATCAAGTATAGTACTGTCACATAACCAATTATATTTCATAACCTAATCAATTAATAGAATCAGATTTAGTCAACATAATTAACTATTGCCACCCTACCTCTGCACATTACCGGTTCATGAGCAACACGAGCTTTGAAGCCTCGGTTCTCAACAAGTACCAACCACGATAAACCACGTCGCTGACAGGCCCCACATTGACAGCACCAAAGGGAAGGACAACCACTGGTGCATCGTCGTCTGCCCGACAAGATGTTGCAATACAGCAACAAACATAAGGACTAATCAGGTTGGAATTTGTGAATTTATAAGACCCAACGAACTCGTTTGCGATCTGAAAAATCACAGACTTCGAAAACAAGCGCATCAATGAATCAAGCGCCTCAGGGTATGCAACTGCAATTTGTATTCGAAACTCGGTCACGCCACTGAATGGATTCGAAGTGCTCTCTCAAGTTATGGAGAAGATTCAGCTGGCTGATCGCAGATCCCGTTGTTGCAATCGTTAAAGTCAACGGTTAATGAACATTTTGTTGTTATTCTTTTGGAAACAGTCTGTTTTTAACGTAACGTGTCTATTACAAAGATTTTTATACGTTGTTGTTTTTTTGACACTGTCAACCTTTAATTCGTGCGTAAAATAAAAGTTAAATTTGTATATTCTAAATGCGTTTAATTTTGTGTACCATTCAATGCGTGTTTATTTCTGCCCAGTTGCGGCAGTAGTTTTTTGCTGTGTCCGTGGCGACACATTTTGAGTCGTAAGTTCATCTTCCTGTTACAGCTGTCTCCTATTTCCCATGCCATCGGGTAAGACTCCGCTCCTGAATACCTAGCCGAATGTATTTTCAAAAATTGCCTTTATATTACATTTTTTACAATTTTAAGTCAAACTTTAAAATTTCTGAAGTAAACTCTTGATTGCAGTTAACTAATATATTGTAGCGAGCTTAGGGTTCGCTGGATTAATTAATTTTAATAAATAAAAGCCGTTAAATCGATTTTGAATTAATGTAACACTTTGTGGCGTTTCTAGCAGATACACACATGACTAGTGAAAAACAGCACCACCAAAAGCACATCCATTAAAGCCGTATACCATAACAATAATGTACCATTACCACATTAGTCGAATGTGGTAATGGTACATTATCGGCAGTGGCCTGATGGGTTGAGCTTTGGCTCTATCTTTTAGTGATTCTAACCGTGATAGTGTCGGTTCGAATCACTCGCTCTTCACTATCGTCGCAAACGCTATAACTTTATTAGTCCGTTAATAACAACCGTTACTTTTACCGTACACAACGATTTCTTGATTTATCGCTTCCGTACTTATCGCGTCTTTGACTGCTTACTTCTCACTTGTTACTTCTTACTTTTTACTTGTCTCCATGATCTGTGTGCGACGTATTTATACCGTTTCCTCATTCTGATTCAACGTTTCATTTCCGTCCGTTCCATAGCATTGAATGTTCTATTGTTCATAGTGTCCAGTTTTCCATTCATTTTCATTTTTAAAACATTTTTTTATTTTCTTTTTATCTTCTTAGTTTCTAAATTACATGCTAGACAAAAAATGCTTAAATTCTAGCTTAATTATCTTATATTATAACTTACTGGTCCTACGCAGACACTCTAAGCAAAACATTACATAACGACTGTATAATTTGCCTTTCGGCGACCAGTTTTCCATTACTTTCTAGAATATACTTTGTTTTGGACTTTCTAGAATATTCTAGTAGTGATTGTCATATGCGCCACAATATTATAGAAGCTATGACGACTATGCAAGCACAATGGAGGAAACTCCACTACCGCGAACTGGAAGAGCTATACCCCAAACCTGCAATAGAAAGAATCATCAGGTCACGAGGACTAAGATGGGCCGGACATATAGTGAGAATGGGCAATGACAAAACCGTACGTAGAATTCTTAACGGAAGACCAGCGGGCAAGAGACCGATGAAAAAACCGCAAAGAGGTGGAGAATGTAACGTGCGACATTGAGGAGATTGGATCAGAGGGCGAACCGTGGAAGGAAAATGCACAGAAAAGAGAACAATGGCGTGGTCATTGATAGGACAATAAATAGTGATAAGATTATTAATAAATAGTGATAAAAATGATTGAAACTATGTTTTTTTTTTTATTATTGGACTTCTCTCGGGAGAGGGGCACCTATAGCGCCGAGTGGGCGCCCCGAGATGCCATCAAATAACTGTTGCAGTTCTTTTTAGACAGTTGCAGGTTGTAACGCTCCGGGAACACTCGCGTGGGAAGGGAGCTCCACAGCTTCCCCGCTCTGTAACGGAACGAGTTCTGATGCAGGGATGTTCGCGCCATCGGGAGATGAACCACAATCAGGTGCGATCTGTCGGATTGTCTTGTGGAGCGCATATAGGCCGAATTGCGTGGAACAATACCAAGTATCTCCGAAGAACAGTATCCGTGATAATATCTGTAAAACAGACAGAGGTCGGGTACGCGCCTTCGATGTGATAACGACTGTAGTCTCGACGTCAGCGCCGAGTCCCCGATCAGGCGGATCGCTCGTCTCTGTACGCTCTCAAGTAGGTCGAGGGTATGTTTAGGAGCTGAGCTCCAAACATGAGAGCAATATTCAAGCACGGGTCTAATTTGGGATTTATACAGAAGTTGACCCGGAGTAAAATATTTCTTGGCTATAAAAAGATAGCTCAGTTTTCCTGAGGTGGACCCCTGGGGATGTTCGACACGTGTTTATGTCATGATTCATTCCCACAGACCGTGACGCCGAGCAATTTCAAGCTTTCCCCAGCCTCAAGCGCCCGGCCACTCATCATTAGCTGTGGAACCGATGATCCACTTTTCTTTGTGAATGTTGTATATTGTGTCTTCGCTGCATTGAAGTCGACGAGATTGGCCCTTCTCCACTGCAGGACCCTATCTAGATCCTGATTCAGAGTCAATCTGTCTACATCTCAGCCGATGCGACGCAGATGCACCAATCAGCCGGACACTCGAAAAGGAGGAAACAAGCGTACTATCATCCGCAAAACTGAACACTTTGTTATCCGTTGTCTCCAACAAATCATTTATGTGAGGCAAAAACAAGGTTGGAGCCAAAATAAAACCCTGGGGCACCCCCGAGTTGTCAGGATACAGATCCGAACACTCGCCGTCCACAACAACCCGGATCGATCGATTCGCAAGGAAGCTTTTCGTCCAGTCGCAAAGCTGTTGAGAAGTCCATATGAACGAAGTTTGCTCACCAATGCCCCGTGCCAGACGCGGTCAAAAGCCTTGGAGATATCCAATGCGACCGGCCTTGACTCACCATCCCGTTCAATCGCAGATGTCCATATATCGGTTATAAGTGTCAAAAGGTCTCCCGTGGACCGCCTGCCACGGAATCCGTATTGACGGTCATTCAGAAGTCCCTTGCACTCCACATACTTAACTAACTCTGTATTGATGACTTTTTCCATCACTGCCACGGAATCCGTATTGACGGTCATTCAGAAGTCCCTTGCACTCCACATACTTAACTAACTCTGTATTGGTGACTTTTTCCATTACCTTAGATAAAATAGACAGTAATGCTATCGGACGGTAATTTTGTGGGAGACGCCTTTTTCCGGCCTTTGGGATTGGCTGAACTCGAGCGATTTTCCAGCTGGCAGGAAAGGTTCTCCGTGCATAAGATAAGCGGAAGGTTCTACCAAGAACCGGCGATAGTTCTGGAGCACAGTTCTTAAGGACTATTGCTGGTATTCCATGCGGGACGGTTGCCTTCCTTCAATCCAATTCACGTAGAATGCATTGAATAGTGCGCGGACGAAATCTCACATCCCACTTGGAAGACCGTACCGGGGAGATCACAGGTGGATCCAAAAGGCCGGGGTCGAGGTTTGAATTCGCGGAAAATAAATTCGCGAACACATTCACTTTGTCCTTTGAATTCGTGACTAACGTCCCGCTGTCTGTCACCAACGGAGGGAAGGGGGTGGATGCGAAGTTACTGCTGACAGTTTTTGCCATTGACCAGAAGGACCGCGAACCAGTTGGGCACCGAAGGAGCTTATTGATCACCCTGTCCTTGTGACCTTTCTTCGCGGTATCAATCGCCTGGTTGCACGCTTTTCTGGTTCTAACAAAATTCGTTCTGCCAACATCGGAGGGATTGAAGCGCCATTGCTTAAAAGCTCTATTTTTTGCCGCTGTAATCTGCTCGTATTTTTTATCAAATCAAGGTTTACCAGACAAACTTCGTTTGATGGAATGTGGAATATACATCTCCATCCCCAGAAGAATAATCTCCGATACCGACTCCGCGCAAGCGTTAACATCGGAGTTTCCGAAGCACACCTCCGACCATGGAAAGGATGCGAAGAAATCTCCAGTTAGCAGCCCCATACTTCCATACATGGCGAGGCTGCCTAGGCCGGTTATTCGCTTGATATGTAAGTCCTTGCGCGACAGATACCAAGCAGTGATCTGAGTTTCCCAATGGCGCAGAAACCTTTACGGTTTAAATACTCGGTTCGGATGTCAAAAACGGATCCAGGGTGCTCGCATAATCGCCTCGGGCATCCGGCACTCGTGTTGGCTTCTTCACGAGTTGGCTTACAGCAAACATCTCCGCCAACCTCATAGCCTAGTCGGTTCTGTTAGAATGTAACAGCCAGCCAGGATTTGTGCACACATTAAAATCGCCAAGGACAACAATTTTAGAAGCTGGGTGGTTGATCTCTATCCAGTCGACGGTATGTGAAAGATGTTCGGAAAATGTCGCCGGTCGATCATCATTCGGGGAGCGGTAAAGACATGATTCGGTGCATTGATTCTAACTTTTTTATAGCATAGGTTCAAATAACTTCCTCACGTTGGTTACTGCCTAACGCAACGCTCGAAAATCACCCAATAACAACACATGAGATAGTTGAGAGATTAAATTCCTGGAATTCACGAAAGTTGTTGATTTAAGTTCAAAACTCGCCATATGAGTTCCATAGGTTTTTTCAAAAAGAAATTTGCTCTGCCGCATTTAAATCAGTGACCTATTTGTCATACATACAATTCGATTTTGAAGCAATTTGTACGTATCTGCTGATGAGATAAGGATTGCCTACAACTGTGTTAAATGCGAGAAAAATCATGACCAACTCAAAGTACAATTATTGGAAGTTGGCATTCATAAAAAAAAAATCGATGCTTTCTGTTTTGTGCAATTTCAAGGGAATCCTTATTTATTTCGACTTTTGCTGGATAATAATATAATCAATTCTGCATTATACCGAGATCTACTAGGCAGAATGAATGATTCACACCAACAGAAGAGGGCAGAATTGATAAATAAAAAACGTACACGCAATGGAAGACTTTATACAAGGTTGATAACTCGCCAAGAGCTTTTACAGCTTACATGGGATGATCTACTACAGCTCACACCACATTCTTCGGATATAGCACCTTCGGCGTATCATTGTCCCGGTCTCTACAAATTGTTTTAGACGGTAAAACCTTATAATTAGTTAAATTAGAAAACATAATAAATGACTTTGATCAGTTATTTTCCAGCAAAAATTAGAGGTCCTAAGATGGTAGAATCATGCTACTACCAGAAAAATGGCGAAAGGCCTTGAACCAAAATAAAGAATATATGTTTCAATATTTATACTTTATAAGGAAACCTGGTTAATTATTTAAAAAAAAAAAAAGCAGAGAAACCTCTACATGAAGAAACCACTATGCCTAGGAAAGTTCCCGTTCGCCTTACTGGAGTACTCGAATTACTTATAACACCATGCGATCGCAATTCGTTTTAACGATGTCTTGTAGCATCCAAGCTATAAGCAATTGTTGATGCGTTCACTTTATTAAAAGTAAGAGTAAATGGCGCTCACCTTCATCAATGCAAATCTTTGGTCATCTTGTAGCTCAGGTGTCTTCCTTATGTGGGACATTGTTGCAGCTTCTCTACCCCCTTTGTTGAATTACCGCGACCTTGATACTTGCGTTATGCAGATTTACTCGCTTTACGTTATATTCGATTTCACCTGAGGTAAGGTTGATCGCATTCACATCCAATTAATTCACTTCAACTTGCGAGCGGGCACAGTAATTAAAATTTTTTCCAGAACCAGCGTTCAACCGGATGCTACGGAGGTATGTAATTGTCTATGCTGTTTAGAATGTTAATTTAAAGCACATCTAATATCACTTAATTAAAATTATTTCTTATTTAGAACGACTATTTTCCAAGAAGTGAATCGACCCAAGCCGTTAAAAACCGGTCTAAACGGCCAAGTGACTTAAACCAACACCTTGCAAAGTACAAAGAGCAACTGAAAACAAAGCCATGAATGGAAATTATTCATAGTGAAGTTGAGAGCTTTCGTTTCAAACTCAAACCAGTAGTTGAGTTGCACTCAAGCTTTTTAAACCCACTCAAGTTGCACTCTGAAATTTGAATTTTTACTCTACACTTTCCAATTTTTTATAATTTTTTTTTGATGTCATTTATTAAGAAATCAATATAAAATATACTTCTCTCGAGAATAGCGACATATCACTCCTTTTGATGTGAATAGGAAACTGTTGAAATTTTTTCTTTGAATGGTCGCAAATTGCAACTTTCTAAAAACACTTGTGCTGGAAGGAGTTCTTTCCGTTTGGATATGCCTTTATTACCCATAAATATACACGTTCTTATAATTTATGACTAAATGCTAAATATTATTTTATAATTATTCTAGTTACATTAACTTACTGGCTCTTAGCAAGCACTCCAATTTACACGTTCTTTCTTATGCCTTTCTTTCCTATGCGTATCGGCATATACTATATATACTGTAGCGAGCTTAGGGTTCCCTGGATTAATTATTTTTAATAAATAAGAGCCGTTAAATCGATTTTAAATTAATCTAACACTTTATTAGTCCGTTAATAACAACAGTTACTTTTACCGTACACTTAACGATTTCTTTACTTATCGCTTCCGCACTTATCGCGTCTTTGACTGCTTACTTCTTACTTTTTACTTCTTACTTGTCTCCATGATCTGTGTGCGACGTATTTATACCGTTTCCCCATTCTGATTCGGCGTTTCGTTTCCGTTCGTTCCATAGTCTTTGTTTGTTTATAACTCTAAGTAGTCCGCGTGTAAACCAACAAAACTTTGTCGTAGGAGACAGAACCACAAAAATGCAGAAGTAAACTTGAAGGCAGCTTTATTAATTGATGTATTGATTGACAATTATTGACCGATGGTATTTATTTGATGAATGTTGGTGGCGATAATTGTAACGAGCCCGTTGAAGGTTAATTGCAGACTGACGAATTGGCATAACTGCCAATTCAAAAAGCGACGCTATGACATCATCGTGGTGACAATGATGACCAGTTGGTGCCAGCTGCTGCGCAACTGGTATACATGCAAATGTACTAGATTTCTCCAGCACATTTAATTGCCAATCCGCAACATTCCGCCCGCCTTCGCCAATCATTGGCGAATCATTTTGTTCCATGGGACGGTGGCTAGGGGGCGGGAGTGTGCGGTCTGCTGGTGGCGGTTGGTCTTGGTCGGCTGTCCACTTTCACGTGGATGATCGGTTGAGAGGGGACCGCCCGCCCTGAGGAGCGCTGGAGGCTTGAGGGTCGGGGATGGCGTATGATCGATGGCGACAGGAACCTCTTTCCCGTCGCTGATGTCCGTTTACTTTTGTGGTCGCGGGACCGGACAGTTGATCTGGGTTATAGTTGTAAGGTCGCAACCCACGATCAATGACCACGTGAGGACTGGTGATGGGTCTCGCTATGCCGAGACCGGTGGTGGTGCCATGTACTGCACACGTTGGCGCCCGTCTGGAGTGAGTGGCCGGTGGGATGCGGCCGTTGGGGGTGTGTGCTGTAACGTGGAGTCGGGTTCGGTGTCTACCCTGGCACTGTCCGCGTGTCCTTTCGTAGTGGCAGTCACGGGCCAAGTGCCTCCCGGGGTCGTCGGAATGCAGCCTCTGTGGATGCACAGAGGGGCGTGTTTTCTTGCTGGAGTTCGAGAGGCCGCTGGTTGCTGGGGAGCGCCGCCCCCCAAGCGGGGCATTGCGCGCTCCTGGTACTGTTGTGGTGGTTACAGGTGGTAGCGGTTGGCCTGGGTAGCTTTGGACCTGGGCAGGAGCTTGACTGCGTGATGTCCTGGGTGTGGTGGGATGCCTTGAAGTGTTCGAGTGCGTAAGCTCCTGGTTCCTCGATTGCCCATTGCCCCTGCAGTGGTTCAGCGGGCGGGGGGTATGTCTTGTAGTTGGGTCGCGCAAGTGGTCGGTGGCTGGTAGTTGAATGGGCGTCGTATGTGACCACTGGGGCCGATGCCGGCGAGACGTCCTTTGGGTTCTCTGATGGATGCCGCGGCCGTCAGTCGGAAGGACGACCAGTTCCTCTGGGTCGAAGTTGTAAATTCGCAACCCACGAGGAATGGCCATATGATGGCTGGTGACAGTCCTTGTCACCTTTGCGCTGGATGATGTGGTGGGTGCTGAGCCTGTTAGCACCCATCCCAGTTCAGTGGTCTGCGCGACGAGGCCGGAACGTTGGTCCTTCCTTATGCCTTCGAGGATGATGTTGGGGTATATGTCTGCCCCAAGGATGATGTCCACCTTCTCGGCGGCGTCGAGGTTCGGATCTGCAAGTTCCAGATCCGCCACGAACGAGAGATTCCTTGTCGTCGATTGTGGTGGTGGTGTATACACTGAGAGCCCTGACAGGATGAAGGGCCTTAGTGTCCATTGGCTCGAGCCGTGGAGGCGAGGGGTGATGCTGATGGCGGCCTGAGTCCTGGTGGCAAGGCCACGAGTGCCCCCAACACCGTAGGTGGGGACGGGCGATGCTTGGCGTCGGAGGTGCAACCTTCGGGCGAGTGATGTTGAAATGAAGGTGCCACTGGAGCAGGGGTCCAGCAGAGCACGGACTTCAATCCTCTGTTCGGTCTCCGACGTCACGATGACTCTGGCTGTTGGCAGCAACGCGGAATGCTGTGAAGGGGTGCTGATTGTATGTGCGCAGACCCCCTCCTGACGGTCGATCCGGGGGGCGGATCCTTTGGCTCGTTGCGGCGGTGATGTTGTCCCGTCGATGGCGGTAGACCGGACATGCAGCAGGGTGTGCTGTCTCGGGTGGCATCGACGGCACGTCTTGCTGGAGTGGCAGTCGCGCAGGCGGTGGCGACCCAAGCAGTCGATGCACAGGTTTCTTTTGTGTGCGAAGGACTTCCGACGGCCAGGTGTGAGTGATCGGAAGCCCTCGCAAGCGTAAATGGTGTGTGAGGCCCTGCAGAATGTGCAAGCGCCCTGTTGCTTTACGGGTGTGGGCGGTGTTTTGTGCATCGGAACACTGGGCTGGTTAGTCATCGGGCCGGCTACTGTTGCTGGCACAGTCGAATTCGTGGAAGGCATTGGCGTTGGATCTGACACGGATCCTATGTACGCCGTGCCCACTGCTTGCTCTGGAGTCCGTGTGATGGTAGCCAGTTCCTCTGGGTCGGAGTTGTAAGTTCGCAACCCACGAGGAAGGGCCGTGTCATGTTGTGCCCCACAATGCGTGCGCGGCATCGTCTTCTGTGAGAGCTTCGGCTGGTCGATCATCGGGACCTTGAATAGGTTGGGCTTTGGGCAGACGGCACATTGGTCGGCTGCCTGCTTACTCTTATCCACTGTTCTGGGGTGCGGTTCCGTTTCTGATGGCTTGATGTCGGCCATTGGCAGCACGCTAGGGTGAAGGCGATTGGTGCTGTTGACCATGGTTGGGGAGGCTGACTTGAGCGCGTACTGAGCCTCGAGGAGCTTCGTCTGGTCCTCCAGGTATATTTCTTCGGTTTCGCCGAAACAATCCTCCGCGAAGTATGCGTGTTGTAGATGGTCCGGTGTCGCCGTGACGAAGATGTCGTGGTGCCGTTTGGAGAAGGCTTCCCATTCGGCGCGGAGTGCATGTTTGGTTGCCTCGAAGGCTGTCGGACTTGGTTGTCCCTTTTCCTGTATGTTGAGGAAAGTGCCGGAGATGGTGGCCTGTGCCGCGAATTGAGCGGCGATGAGTTCCTTAATCGTGGTCGGTTGTTGTACGAGAGCTGATGTTGAAGGCACTTTGGTTTGAACTCTCGTTGTAGAAAGTTCGTCGTCCTGCTTTCGTTTTGCGGCAACAGCGGTTTCCGAATCGTGTTGGTGATGAGCACGTGTATGATCTCTGCCGACCGAGGAATGTCGTCGGGGAACCGTTGTCAATGTTGTCGCCGTCGCCGCCGTCACCACTGTTTGATCCATTGTCGGCTCCGTTACGCACCGTGCGAAAGCAGGTATGATCTCTTCCGAGCGAGGAATGTCGTCGGTCTAGATCTTTGGTGTTCCGCCGACCGAGGAATGTCGTCGGGGAGCCGTTGTGTTGCTTCGTCGATGTCTTTGCCAGCAACTTCGCCTCTTGGTCTGGGGGAGCATTTTCCTTATTATCGAGAAGACATGAAGTTGAGTCGTTAGCTTGTAAAATAAGATCACATGCAATCCCCTCTAACAAGATCGGAGTAATTTCGGCACTGTTAAGCAACTCATCGGGCGGGTTGTCTACCAAAGCTTCTTTGTCATTGTTATCATTAAACTCAGCAACCATTGCACCTGGTCTCTCTCGGTTGTCGTCTACTACATCGGAAACTTCGAATTTGTCTTTTGACTTTTGGCATTCGTCGGAATCAAATATTAAATTTAAACCTAACTCATGGATAGCACTGGCGTTTAAACGTCGTTTTATTTGACTTACTTGGCTTGTGGGAGTGGAACACTTCGCTGAGAAGTCAACTGCAATATTCTTGTAATTCTTCTTGGCCATAGCTGCATCGACTGTTTCCTTCTTCACTGTTAATAAACCGGGTTCGTCGGTACCGTCAACCGGTTCTAATGTGTTGTTTAGATCAATGTTGATGTCCTCATTAAGAAGGGATGTTTCACAGTCGTTATCCCTAGTAATTTCAGTCGTCCTTGATTTGTGTCGAGTCAGGTTGCAGTGTCTATGTGCCGCGAACTGGGCGGCGATGATGCTAATCCAATGAAGCACTGGATCCGTTTCGAAGGACCAGGAAATGTTTGTTTATAACTCTAAGTAGTCCGCGTGTAAACCAATAAAACTTTGTCGTAGGAGACAGAACCACAAAAATGCAGAAGTAAACTTGAACGCAGCTTTATTAATTGATGTATTGATTGACAATTATTAACCGATGGTATTTATTTGATAAATGTTGCTGGCGATAATTGTAACGAGCCCGTTGAAGGTTAATTGCAGACAGACGAATTGGCATAACTGCCAATTCAAAAAGCGACGCTATGACATCATCGTGATGACAATGATGACCAGTTGGTGCCAGCTGCTGCGCAACTGGTATACATGCAAATGTACTAGATTTCTCCAGCACATTTAATTGCCAATCCGCAACAGTCTTGAATATTCGACTGTTCATAGTCTCCAGTTTTCCATTACTTTCTAGAATATTCTAGTACTTTGTTTCGGACTTTCTCGAATATTCTAGTACTGATTGTGTTATGCGTCACACTACCCTCCGCCTAGATTAGTTCGTCCCGAACTAAGTTCACTGGTCTCCTGGGTTAACAAAAGTCGCCAGTCGGTCACGATGTACTACTTTCATCTTGGCGTTCGGTCTTCGCTGAATCCTATAGACAAGGTCGTTAATTCTTGTGAGAATCTTATACGGTCCTTCCCAATGTTGCTGCAACTTCGGAGACCTTCCTTTCTGTCGATGAGGGTTATAAAGCCACACGTTATCGCCTGCATTAAATCCGGATGCGTTCGCTCGAACGTCGTACCTTGTTTTCATCCTGTCACTGGATACCTTGATTTGCTTTCGAACGAAATGATGAATCTCATCGAGGCGATTTCTCCATTCGGCTACATAGTCTTCAGTCTTATCTATGACGTCTGAAGATATTCCGGATCGCAGATCGGCTGGTAATCGTATCTCTCGTCCAAATATAATTCTTGCTGGAGAATGGCCCGCCGTATCGTGATTAGCCGATCTATAGCTCATGAGAAAGGTTTGTACATATTTGTCCCAATCCCGTTGGTGATCACTAACGACCTTCGATAAATACTCTTTCATTGTTCGGTTGAACCTTTCGATCATTCCGTCTGACTGCGGATGTAAGGGTGTGGTCCTAGTTTCCCTTACGCCCAGTGCCGCACAGATGCCTTGAAATATCTGTGATTCTAAGTTTCGGCCTTGATCCGAATGCAGCTCACAGGGAACTCCATATCTGCTGATCCAATTATTGATAAGCTGCTCAATGACGGTTATTGCGTCTTGGTTTGGAATTGGAAGGACTCCCACCCACTTGCTGAAGTAATCCATGATGACCAACATGTATTTGTTGTTGTCGTTGGTTTTTGGGAACGGTCCTGAGATATCAATCGCAATTCGCTCGAAAGGGGCACCCACGTTGTACTGCTTCATAGCGCTCCTTGGTTTTGCTGTTGATCCTTTGGTCGCAGTGCAAGTTGTGCACTTCCTACACCAAGACTCGACGTCATTTCTCATGTGAAGCCAGTAGAATCGAGATCGTAATTTTGAAAGTGTCTTATTAACTCCCAGATGTCCACCGGAGGCCCCGTCGTGCATTTCTGTTAGTACATCCTTCACTTTTGATGGTGGGACTTGAATCTGCATTCGATGGGATTTTCCGTCCGCGGCTTCCCATTTACGCTTTAGAATTCCATCTTCCACCAGCAAGGAATTCCATTGTGGCCAATATGCCTTAAATGTTCCACTCTTGCCGGAAATATTGTTCCAAGTTGGTCGCTCGCTCTTTTCTTTGTGTTCCAGGATTAGCGACATATATTCATCCTGAAGTTGAGCTGCGTGTATAGCATCATTCGTCCACCCATCTAGTACTTCTACTTGTACGTTTCGCAGGTCGTACGCCTCTTCTTTCTCTTCCGCTCTATGACAATGTTTACAATCTGGCTTACATGGTCTTCTTGATAGTGCATCAGCGTTATTATGCACCTTCCCTTGACGGTGGGAAATGTGGAAATCATACGTTAGAAGTCGTTTGATCCATTGAGCTATTTGTCCTTCCGGATTCTTAAAATTTAACAACCATTTCAAGGCCGCATGATCCGTTCGAAGGTGGAATCGACGTCCGTAGAGGTAGTTATGGCAATTCTTAACGTCTTCTACGACAGCCAGCAGTTCCTTTCTTGGTGCGCAGCAGTTTTTCTCTGGCTTAGATAGAGCTCGACTATAATATGTGACAACTCTCTCTTTACCATCGACTTTCTGGGACAACACTGCTCCGATTCCTGCATTACTTCCATCAGTATCCAATATAAATGGGCGATCCGAACTTGGAATGCCAATGTTGAAGTCTTACATAACTCGGCCTTCAATGCGTTGAATGCTGCCTCACACTTTTCTGTTCAATTGAATTTCTTGTCTTTACCCGTTAGTTCGTCAGGGTTTGAGCCACATTGGCGAAACCTTTAACAAACCGTCGGTAATATGTGGCTAAACCCATAAAGCTTCTCAACTGTTGCTTGTCTTCTGGAGTAGGACACTCTCGGACGGCTGCTATCTTATCAGGATCCGTTTGAACGCCTGCAGATGAAACGATGTGTCCCAGGAATTTTACTCTCCTTTGGAATAGTTCACATTTCTTCGAATTGAGCTTTAAGTTGGCCTGTCTTAGTCGTTCGAAGACGGAGCGCGGATTATTGATGTGTTCTGGTAAATTCCTTCCAACAACGATGATATCGTCCAAGTAAACAAGACACGTCTTCCATGTAAGTCCCCGTAGAACACTTTCCATTAATCGTTCAAACGTTGCTGGAGCATTACACAATCCAAAAGGCATTACGTTGAATTGATAAAGTCCGTTTCCGGTAGTAAACGCTGTCTTCTCCTTGCCAGTAACCGCTTTTTAGGTCCAATGTTGATAACCACTGAGCTCCAGAAAGGGTATCCAGTGTGTCGTCGATTCGAGGAAGTGGGTAACTGTCTTTCTTCGTAACGTCGTTTAACCGGCAGTAGTCGACACAAAATCTAGTTGCCCCATCCTTCTTCTTGACGAGCACTACCGGCGAAGCCCATGGGCTCGATGATTTTTCGATGACTCCTTGCTCTTCCATATCTCGAATCATGTTGCCTACTTCTGATTGTTTGGCCAACGGTAGTCGACGAGGTGGCTGTCTTATACGAGGGTTGCCTCTTATGTTTCGGGATTTGGCAACCCTAGTGTTGCAATCCGGCAATTGACAGCTCTGTCGTAAAGTTGGACATTTTTGAGGTTATACGCACTCAGAACGTTTTGACACACGAGCGCTATTTGTGTTGTTTACAGTAACTTAAAAGATTCATCTCGGCCCAAAAATGGAATTAAATCGTCAACATTTTCGTGCGATTATTTTTTACAACTTTCGGCGTGGATTAACTCAGCAACAGTGCATGGATGAACTTAATTCAATTTTTGGCGATGAAGCTCCATCAAGGACCAATGTTTATCGATGGTATGGTGAATTCAATCGTGGTCGTAGTTCACTCCAAGATGAATTTTGTTGTTGTTCCGAAAACCATTGATGCTGTGCGCGAACTGATATTGGAAGATCGTCATGTGACCTATCGTGAGATTGAGACAACCTTAGGCGTTAGTGGGACCAGCATACATTCAATATTGCATAAACATTTGACTGTCAAAAAAAATTTGTTCGCGTTGGATCCCACACAATTTGTCAATCGCCCAAAAAAAGGCTCGTGTCAATTGGTCGAAAGAAATGCTCAAAAAATATGGTCGCGGTGCTTCGAAACACGTCTATGACATCGTGACAGGTGATGAATCGTGGATTTACGCGTATTAGCCCGAAAGTAAACAGTAGTCGACTGTCTGGGTGTTTCAAGATGAGCCAAATCCAACAAAAGTTGTTCGCGCACGAAGCACTTCCAAGCAAATGGTCGCCTGTTTTTTCGAAAAAACTGGACATGTCGCAACCGTACCACTAGAACAACGCAGAACAGTCAATTCTGAGTGGTACACAACCATTTGTTTGCCAGTTGTCTTCCAAGAAATCAGGAAATCAACCGCCGAAGACAGATCACTCTTCACCACGACAATGCGAGCTCTCACACATCGGCTGCGACAACTGCATTTTTGAGCACCCAAAACATCGATTTGATGGGTCATCCGCCGTATAGTCCTGACTTGGCACCGAATGACTTCTTTTTATTCCCATGCGTAAAAAACAAACTGAGAGGTCAACGTTTTTCGACACCTGAAGAAGCGGTTGCTGCATTCAGAATACATGTGTTGGAGATACCTCAATCAGAGTGGCAAAAGTGCTTCGACAATTGGTTCAAACGCATGCAAACGTGTATAGATCTTCATGGGGAATATTTTGAAAAACAATAAAGTGATTTTCGATGATCAATATTTGTTTTTGTTCTCTAATCCCGAAATATGAAAGGCAACCCTCGTAGGTCTTGACTCACCCGTGTCAATGCGATGTTTAACTATACCGGTGCGTCCGGATTTTACATTTCCTGTCACAAAAATATCAGAAAAATCGTTCAGCAGTGATTCAACGCTTGTCTTTTCTCCGTTTGTTAATTCGATTTTCTGGGGCATCAGCCTATTAACCACAGCCGGTGCACCAGAGGGCTGTTGAATTGAATAGTCCTCTTCCCTTGTCTGAATTGCGCTTATCACTGACACGGGTGCACATTCTGCGATTACCTCTCCTTTTCTTATTGCGATCGGCTCTTTGGACGCATTTAGTACTCTGACAGGTACGATGTGCTTCTTCGCATCGATAAGGGCTTTCCCAACAAGGATGTTCCCCTTACGTTGATTTTGTACGGCCTCGGTGATGTAAACTCGATTGTCACCGGGATTACTCTCGAGACTGGTCCAAATTACCGAGCCTGAACGAGCTGGGATCTCATCCTCCTCACGCACATAACATTTCAATCTTCGCAATTGTTCGTCCTGCAATGTAATAGCAACCTCCAAGTTACCAGTTCGCAGTGTTCTTTGCCCGATATCTAGAATAACTTGGTGCTCCTTCATGAAATCCATTCCAAGAATGCATTCGTCCGTAATATCTGCGACCAAAAATTTGTGGGAGATGGAAATATTGCCCAGCGCTATTATGCTCACGACTTCTCCGTAGACTGTAGAGCATTCTCCTGTAGCAGTCCTCAAAGCGTATCTTCTATGTTTATTAAGGGCAAGTTGGCCCACGACGTCCGGCCGAATTATGGATCTCGTTGCTCCAGTGTCGATTGCATTAACAATCGTAGTTATAACCAAACTTTGGTTATACCGTTGGAGTTGTGATACAGTTACGATGCTGGGGCTGCACATTCCACCAGGCGACTTTTGCCCCGTAAAGTCTGCCCTTACAAGTTTCCCGAGCTATTAGCCTCAGGTTGGTCCGTTGATAGTCTCCTCCTATGATTAGCGCATGAACAACAATTCTCACTTGATGTTTCATTCGTTCGTCGACGTTTCCTACAGTCAACAGCGATGTGGCCGACTTCGCCGCATGTCCAACACTTCATATCAGGTCTCGGGGTTCTCCGTTGTACATGCCCGATTCTCTGGCAGGAACATTCCTCGACGGACGTTTCTCAGACTTTATATGTACTCCTGGTAACCAGTTTAACAGATTCATATGCCAATGCGAACGCCAGTATTTCATAAGTCGTCTTCTTTCCCGCCAAACGAACGGCCTGTTGCAAGTCCCGATCTTGGAGTGCGTTTATAAATGCATCTATTGCTACCTCGTTCAGAAATTCCTTAGTCATATTTGAATATGACAAGTTTGCCAATCGCTCAATGTCTGCCTGTAACTGTTGAAGATTTTCTCCAGGTTTCTGCGTTCTGCTCCGCAGTTGCATGCGGTAGACCTGCTGCATGTGGTTTTTTCCATACCTAGCTTCATGGCCGTCTCTTACCGCTTGGAAATCTGTTTGCTTTTCTGCTGGTATGGTTTGTAGCAATTCTGCAGCCGCCCCGCGGAGTGACAAGATTAGTGATGTTGACTTTTGCTCATCCGACCACTTATTATAATTGGCCGCGGCGTCAAACTGACGTATAAATACGGAGAAGGGTCCCGTTCTATCGAAGGTTGGCGGTTGCATCCGTGTATCTTTGTGGTCATGTTGATTGATAGGCGATGTCTTATTTCTCTCAACACACCCAAGTCTCTTTGCGATTCGCATTATTTCTTCGGTGGCTATTAGATCCAGATTTTCTACTTCGTTTCGAATTTTTGACTGAATTTCTTCCTTTAAGTGTTGAAAATTACATTTCATCCACTGCGTTTGGGCATCCAATTTTGCATTCAGATCTGCAGCTTGTGCGTCGAATTTTGAATTTTGGGCATCCAACTTTGCATTAACATCTGCAGCTTGCGCGTCCAATTTTTTGTTAATGTCTGTAGCTTGCGCGTCCAATTTTATCGTCATCATCCTGAACATCTCCGAAATGTGCAACTGTGGCGAACTCTTCTCCGTCACATTGGCACCATCTTGACTCGCTGTACTTAACTTAACGATTTCTTGACTTATCCCTTGTTTACTCTGCTTACTTCTTACTTCTTCTTCTTCTTACTTACTTCTACCTCATTCTGATTCGGCGTTTCGTTTCCGTCCGTAGCTTGAATGTTCTACTGTTCATAGTCTCCAGTTTTCCATTTTCTAGAATATTCTAGTACTTTGTTTCGGATTTTCTCGAATATTCTAGTACTGATTGTCATATGCGTCACAATACATTGTTTCAACTTCTTTAACCTGTACGTAAACGTATTTGCCCTTAAAAAAAATATATATTGTGTAAAAGGTTAATTTTTTTTATTTTTCTAATAATATTAACAAAAGGTCTTATATTTGTGTTAACAGTCCTGACGTTCACCACCAAAAAAAGAGACACCGAGTGTCCGCCATGCGCTCACTCTTTTTAAACTGCATACTTCAACAGTGATGTTAGCGTTCGTTTAGTGCCCGACACCACAAGTAGACCTCACCCGAGTTATGGTTTTGGGGGATTATTCTTCCACACTAAGATTCTCACCGCAATGAAGAAAACAAATTTGCACCACTTATCCTTTCTTTAACTTTCTTTATTAGCTTCTCTCTTTTTCCCTTAGTTCTTTACACCTTAATCTATTCCGTGCGATAATATTTCACTTATTTTTATAGTTTACATCGAGTTCGTCTTTGTAGTTACAATTAGTTCAATCGACACATTTATACATGATTTAGTTCAACTTCTTTCATCAACAGTTTTTCTTCTTTTTGTTTGTTTTTACATTCACTTATCTTAATTAATGATTTAGTAGTTACAATTAGTTCAATCGGCACTTTTATACATGATTTATTTCTCATCAGCAGTTTTTCTTCTTTTTGTTTGTCTTTACATTCACTTGTCTTAACTAACGATGTAGTAGTTACAATTAGTTCAATCGACACATTTATACATGATTTAGTTCAACTCCTTTCATCAACAGTTTTTCTTCTTTTTGTTTGTTTTTACATTCACTTATCTTAATTAATGATTTAGTAGTTACAATTAGTTCAATCGACACTTTTATACATGATTTAGTTCAACTTTTTCATCAACAGTTTTTCTTCTCTTTGTTTGCTTTTACATTCACTTATCTTAACTAATGGTTTCAATTTATTTGTTCTGTTTTTTAGAAGCACTCCCCACCGTTTCGGTGAGTACTACAATTCTTAACATTTTCGTCGACACCTCACTTAATTTATAGTTTCACATCGAGTTATTTTTACATTCGTTATTATTATTCCTTATCTTTATTTCGTTTCTCTATCGCACTTTCTTACGTTCGGGTTTTAGTACAATTCTTCCTAATCTCGATCACAATTTAACAACCGGCTTCTCTAGTTTTCCATCCACTTCCTTGTTCACTTGACTTTTACCACAATCTCTCTCCGTTCCAAACGATTCCCTCCAACTTAATAACACTTCCTCGTTCTTATATCAACTGCTTCCACAGACAACCTTTCCGACCGTTATCTAAAATCTTTCTCGATTGAACACCAGACTTCCTGACCAACGACAGACTACCCTCCTATCTTGTTCGTACTTCATTACGTTACCTCGGGGTCAATACCTCCCGATTACGATAATGCAATTCCATTTCGCAATGACCTAATTTCCGCATTTTAACTTCAATTCGCAATTTCTTTGTACTGTGGCGTCAGTCGATATTTCTTCATCGATTTGCAGCACAGTTCAACATCCGCAATTGCGAACTGACACAATTAATTCTTTTGTGTTTCGTATGCAATTAATTGCTTTTGTATTATTGGCTAATGGTTTCGGAATATGCAATTAATTACATTCTGTGGTTTAATAGTTATGCCGAAATGTGCAATTAATTGCATTACCGTTCTGGGGGTTATTCGAGTTTAGAATTCGATAGCATTTTTTGATTTGAGTGCATCAATGGCCCCATGTACCTCATCTTTGTCTATGACGTCACTGACACACTTAACACCCTCGCTAGAGTCGGGATTACACTGAACATATTTCTTTTTCATGATTTAAAACGACGGCTATTGTTGGAAAAGATGTATTACAACTCGTCCGTCCTGGCTTGAGACTCGTCTTCGAGTCTTTCTGGAATTCTTGGGTCGGGGGCGTGTCGATGTCCAGATCTTCTGATTCCGTTTCGCCTGTTTCGCCCTCGGCACCAAAAGGGCTGCACCACCTCTTCATCTTACATGAACTTTCTATGGACTCAAATTTCTTTTGGGTCCGTTGTGTTCCCGGCGCATCTCTCAAAACACATCGGTCATCTCCCAACATCTTCGCCACGTCCTCTTCGCTCATTCGAGTTAGGTGTCCCCCCCACCGGAGTCTACCGAGCTTGATTTTTCTTGCAATATTAGCTTCAAGGTAGATCGCGTACAACTCAGGGTTGTATCGTCTCCGGAATCGTCCTCCCTCACATACGGGGCCAACAATTCTCCTTAAGACCTTTCTCTCGAACGCGGCCAAGAGTTCAGAGTGCCTTTTATTAAGCACCCAGGTCTCGGATCCATACATGAGTACTGGTAAGACCATGGTCTTGTACAGTAGTAGCTTAGATGTTCTGGATAAATTTCGGGATTTAAAGAGCCTTGATAGACCATAGTAGGCTTTATTGGATTTGATCAGCCGTTCACGTATTTCTTCTTCCATACTGTTATCGGCTGATAGTATTGACTCAAGGTAGTTAAAGCATTGCACTACTTCAAATTCGTGCTCCACCACCCCGATAGTTCAGCCAACGTTAGGTCTCCTCTTCGCAGAAGTTGCCACCATGTACTTAGTTTTTCCTTCATTATTGTGCAGTCCCAGTTTTTGTAACGCCTGCTCGATCTGCGTAAGGCATCCTGTACAGCCACATCGGATTTACCGAAGATATCGATGTCATCTCCCTAGGCAAGTATCTGCCTGGGCTTGGTGACAATAGTCCCTCTAGTTGTAATTCCAGAGTCGCGGAGTGCTTTCTCCAACTCCAGATGATGATGATGATGATGATGATGACTGTCTGGCAGAGGAGGGAACGTGCTCAGCAACAGCCTCCCAGCAGACAACTTTGCAGAGCAACTAAACGGTAGCAACCCAAATATTTCGCCGCATGCCACCCCCTTCTTTATCATCATCATCGGTACTACAACCGGGATCCGGTCTTGGCCTTATTTAACAATTCTTTCCACCGGCTCTGGGCGTCCTGGTCTACGCCATCCCTCCATCGCAGACAAGGTCTGCCGGGCTGTCTCCATCCATACATCCTGCCACAAAGGTCTTTCCGGGCCGGTTCCTCTTCGCTCATTCGAGGTAGGTGTCCCACCTACCGGAGTCTAATGAGCTCGATTTTTCTTACAATATTACCTTCAAGGTAGATTGCCTAAAACTCATGGTTGTAGCGTCTCCGAAATCGTCCTCCGTCACATACGGGGCCAACAATTCTCCTTAAGACCTTTCTCTCGAACGCGGCCAAGAGTTCAGAGTGCCATTTATTAAGCACCCAGGTCTTGGATCCATACATGAGTACTGTAAGACCATGGTCTTGTACAGTAGTAGCTTGGATGTTCTGGATAAACTTCGGGATTTAAAGAGCCTTGATAGACCATAGTAGGCTTTGTTGGATTTAATCAGCCGTTCGCGTATTTTTCTTCCATATTGTTATCGGCTCATACTATTGACGGAAGGTAGTTAAAGGATTGCACTACTTCAAATTCGTGCTCCATTACCCTGATAGTTTGACCAACGTTAGGTCTTCTCTTCGCAGAAGTTGTCACCATGTACTTAGTTTTTCCCTCATTAATGTGCAGTCCCAGTTTTCGTGCCGCCTGCTCGATCATAGACAAAAGACACCACTCGAATATCCTTGACGTAAGATCATATAGAGGAGCAGATTGCGACTCCGATCACCTTCTAGTGATGGACAAAATCAGGAGTCGACTCGCAGCAAACCCACATGAGCAGTCACGGGAGATGAGTAAAAAGTACGACACTGATAAACTAAAAGACCTGCGCAAAAGCGCTGAATATCAAGACGAACTAACGAATAGATTTAGCATCCTAGAGAATGGGAGCAGTGCGGAAAAGGAAGCCAACAGTGTGGACACTAAATGGACATCGATCAGAGACACAATCAAACAAACGGCCCAAAAGGTATTAGGATTTAAGAGAACAATTAAGTCCAAACCTTGGTTTGACGATAAACGCAGGGCGAAGATCGAAGAACGTAAACCCCTCAGAGTGATCCACTTAGAAAGATATGATGAAGTCAACGCAGAAAGATACGCGACGATTCGGAAAGAGACAACGAGACTCTTCAAACGCAAAAAACGCGAATGGGAGAAGACTCGGATCGAACTCGGGGCAACCGTTCGAAAGATCCACCAGCTCATCAAAACAATATGCGATAAGGAAGCCACTCCGGAAGAATGGACAACCTCAATAGTCGTCCCCATTTTAAAAAAAGGCGACAGATCTGACTGCGAAAACTACAGAGAAATATCATTGCTCCCAACCACATACAACATGCTAACAAATGTCATACTGGCGAGAATCACAACGTACGCAGAAGAAATACTGGCAGACTACCAATGCAGATTCCGTAGGAACCGGTCAACGAGCGACCAAATGTTCACAATAAGGCAACTGCTGGAAAAGAAGTGGGAATATGGAGAGACGGTTCACCAAATGTTCGTTGACTTCAAAAAAAGACTACGACTCAGTCGCAAGGCAAAGACTCCGCCATATTGTGGTTGAGCTGGGATTCCCGACAAAATCTGCCGCCCTCATTCAAATTTGCATGAACGAAAACAAAGGGCGAGTTAGAATAGAAAACCACCTCTCAGAACCATTTGAAATCCGGGACGGACTAAAACAGGGGGATGGCCTCTCACCATGCTTTTTAACCTTGTGCTCGGGTATGTCATCAGAAAGGTACAAGACGATGAGATGGCCTGATCATCCCTGAACGCGGTCACACAAGTGTTCAGATATGCGGATGACATCGCCTTTTTGGGCGATAACCTAGAAACTGTAAGTAAAAACTGTGAAATCATCATGCAACCGGCAGAAGAGGTGGGCCTAGAAATAAATGAAGACAAATCGAAATACATGATTATGGCGACAGCAGGTGGACCTCAGAGAACACACATAAACGTCAGAGGCAAGGTATTTGAAAAAGTCAAAGAATTTAAATATCTGGGAACAATACTGACAGCCAGTAAAGAGATGTCGAAGGAAATTAACAAAAGACTAACATACATTCCGGAAACGCTAGTTGGCACGCAGTCAGTAAACTGGTATCACGTAACATAAAGCTCTGTGTGTATAGAACCATAACCATGTCGATTGTTCTATACGGATGCGAAACATGGGCTCTCACAAAACGGGAAAAAACAAATTCCGCGTATTCGAGAATAAGGTTCTAAGGGGTATATTTGGCGGTAAATATGACGAGGAGGCAGGACAATGGAGGGAACTTCACAACCACGAAATGTAAGAGCTATACCGCAAACCTACAATAGTGAGAGTGATCAGGTCGCGAAGATTAAGATAGGCCACGAAGATTAAGAATATTAATTCATATTGCATCGTCTCCTTTCGACGACTACCACAGGCCGAGGGCCGGGGGCCCAGGGCCAGAGCGCGGCGCACAGCAAAGTTTCCAAAGGAGTTCTGGCCCTGGGCCCCCGGCCTTCGGCCTGTGGTAGTCGTCGAGAGGGGCCGATGCAATAGAATTAATATTCATGTGGCGCGAATGGGCAACGATAGGACCGTGCGTAGAATTCTTAACGGTAGACCAACGGGAAAGAGACCGGTAGGGCGGCCGCGGTGGAGATGGGAGGACAATGTTAGGTTTGACCTTGAGGCGATCGGGTCAGATGGTCATGCGTGGAAGGAGAGTGCACAGGGCAGGGAACGATGGTGGAATCGAGTCGGTGAGGTCATGAACTTCCGAGTTCCTACAAGCCAATAAATAGTAATAGTAATATAATACGTTGCAACGAAATGAAAGGCACGCGCCAATGAATATATGAATATATAAACCCCCTCAAAGATAGTGAAATATGAAGAAAAATTATACATTATAAAAGAATATGACAACACACCACATGGGAGACAATTAGGCATCCGAAAAACAATAATGAAACTGAAACAAAGATACGTTTAGAAAAATAAGAGACAGATGGTCAAGAAATTTGTAAACTCTTGTGAAATATGTGCTAAAAACAAACAAACAAGACATATAAGAGAGAAAATTGTCATAACGGACACACCAGTACTACTTTCAAAACCATAGGGGCCCTTCGACCTCTTAGAACATCAACCGATTATAGATATATGCTAACGATGCAATGTGAATTAACCAAATATGTTATTGCACATACTATCGTAAAAAAGGACGCAAAGAGCATTGCTAAGGCACTAGTGGAACAATTTATCTTAAGATAGGGTTGTTTCAAAATACTCGAGTCGGACAACGAAACTGAATTTAAAAATGGGTTAATGAGGAATATATACGAAATGTTAAAAATGAAAACAATTCACTTGGCTCCGTATCATCATCAAAGTATAGGGTCGTTAGAAAGAAACCACAGGCTCTTAAATGAATTTCTTCTAAGTTTCATTGAAGATTATGAATGGGACATTTAGATACCTTACTTTGCATTTGCATATAACATAATACCCCACGTAGACACCAGTTATACCACATATGAACTCATTTTTGGAAAATTATTATACCATACTTACCGAGTGATGCGGTAAATAGCGATGAAGAAGTATATAATTTAGATAACTATGTAAACGAAATAGGAATTAGGCTTAAGCATGCAATAGAAAAAGCACAAAAAATCATCGCGGATGTTAAAACTAGGGTTTCGAAGGTTTCGGGGGTTAGTGTAAAATGTGATGAAGAAGAGTTAACTTGGGCAGTTGATTGAATCTGAGAGAAGAGGGTCGATGAAGAGGATGTCGGCGTGAATCCTGCGATCTTCAAGTGTGTTAAGGTTAATTAGGTGGAGACACCTTGCGTATAAGGGTAGAATCAAAGGATTTTCGGTTGGCAAAACGCAAAAAACGACGTTGCACGCTTTCAATCCTGCGAATATGGGATGAGTAGTGAGGAGACCAGACCCGATAGCATATTCAAGAAGAGGATGGGCAATGGCTATGTAGGGGGATCGGGAAACGTAGGGATTAGAGAATTATTTCTGCCAGCGTTTCACAAAACCAAGGGCACAGAGATCTATTGTGAGAAGTGACGAGTCGACAGAAGAGCAGATCGTCTTGAAGAGTTTAGTGTCGTCCGCGTATAGAGAGATTGACGAGTGCTTAATACTGGAGTCTATATCATTAATAGTAAGAATGAATAGGAGGAATCCAAGATGACTGCTCTACGGAACCCCTGACGTAGGAAGAAAAGGATTGGAGAGGGTAGATCTAAATCGGACACGGAAAGTTCGATCGTTAAGATAGGAAAAAATCCACTTAATCAGCACGGGTTCCAAACCAAGTGAGGATAGCTTAAAGAGAAAGAGACTGCAGGAGGTTTTGCGCGAAAACCTCACTCAAATTGGTTGTGATTACCTCGAGGTCGTTGCCATTCTCTAAGGCAACGAAAGTGTGAGTTGAGAACTCAACTAGATTGGTGGTGGTCTACCTACCCGTAAGGAAATCATGTTGGTTGGGTGAGATGATGGATTTGCAGGGAAAAATAACGCGTTATAAAGAATGCTTTCGAATAGTTTACGAATATGTGACAGTCTGGCGATGGGACGGTGGTTACTAATATCGTTGATAGGCCCCCTTTTATGTATGGGGGCGACAAAAGAGGATTTCGAAATACTTGGGAAGAGACCTTGTGTAAGGGATAGATTAAAGATGATTGTGGGCGGTAGAGAAGGAGAAGAAGGATTTTTTTTTTTTAAAAGGACAGCCGAAAGTCCATCAGTTCTGAACTCGTCTTTAAGCAAGTTTAATTTCTCTTCAACTAGGTGATGCTGAATAAGCTTAGAGATGAAGGGGCCATGGGAGAATTCGGGCAGGTCCATGAAGTAAGGCGGGTTAGGCTCAAAAGAGTTGTCCGTGAAGAATTTTTTAAAGAAAGAAGCGTAAAGATTGGCAGTAGATTTGGGGCTTGGTTGAAGTAATCGTGTCATAGGAAAGGGAATTGGAATACGCGTCCGGTTTACGTTTATAATTAATAAAGAGCGAACAAGATTTAGAGTCATTGATAGGGTTGTTTTTTTTTGTGACATAATTGTAGTAGAGGGAGTTGTAAAGCTCGGTTAGTTTATAAAAGGAACCGAGATAGTTGGAGTAGTCCAGGGAAGAAGATGTTCTTAGGAAAATGTTCCACAAATTATTCGTCTTGTTCCGAAATGTACTGAGTTTGCGGTTGTACCATGGAGACGATGACACCGATATCCTATGTCGAGAGTAAAAGACATATAGGAAAAAGGCATTGCAGATTTCCTTATACAGAGTGGCAGTAGCTTCTTCTACCTTTAAATGATCAAAGCGAAATGCGATTCAGCTAAGATGCTCATTTAATAGGCGAAACTTACCTCGACGGAAGTTGTAGGAAAAGTTGACGTGGGGTGATGAGGTTCGGGCTAAGCAGTCACGATAAAGGGATACGAGAAACGGGGAGTGATAATTGTCGATAGTTGAGAGGGCGTGAAGACTAAGAGCAACTGAGGAATTATAGGGGTCCGTTATAAACACAAGATGAAGTTGTATGAATTGAGACATTACTTGATTGACAGATGCTTGAGTCGATGAGACCGTCTATAAAGACACATTCCTTGGTACTACTGGAGTTTGAGATGAAAAAGGAATGATCGTCTGACAATGCCCACTGGATATGGCGGATGGTGAAATCGTCAATAACAACGAGATGTTGCTAACTCTCGTTTATAAGACCTACCCTCGTATATAAGACCTTCATGCCACACTCTGTCGAATGCTTGGAAGGCATCAAGAATGACAACTGGGTAGTATTTCATTTCATCGAATAACTTTTCTATTTCCGTGATCACACGGCATTAACTCAATAGTTGAGTGTTTATTCCTATAGCCAAATAGAAAGACAGTAATATTTATAAGTGGCTTAAGCCGCTTGAGGAATAATTTCTCAAACATTTTTGTATTGGGTAGCAACAGCAATATCGGTCTATAAGACGTTACTACTTCTGCTGGCTTGTCTGGTTTCTTGATCATTATTATCTGGGCTGTTTTGAATGAATTCGGAATGTATCTTAGTCGAACGCAAGCATTAAACCAATATATTGTAGCGAGCTTAGGGTTCGCTGGATTAATTATTTAAAATAAATAAGAGCCGTTAAATCGATTTTGAATTAATCTAACACTTGATTAGTCCGTTAATAACAACCGTTACTTTTACCGTACACATAACGATTTCTTGGCTTATCGCTTCCTTAGTTATCGCTTGCTTCACTCTGCTTATTACTTCTTACTCATTACTTAGTCTGTGTGCGACGTATTTATACCGTTTGCTTATTCTGATTCGGCGTTTCGTTTCCGTCCGTCCCATAGTCTTGAATGTTCTACTGTCCACGGTCTCCAGTTTTCCATTACTTTATAGAATATTCTAGTACTCGGTTTCGGACTCTCTAGAATATTCTAGTACTGATTGTCATATGCGTCACAATATTAACATAATGATAGCTTTTGAGGTAATTCCTTGTACACGCCATGCGATATTTCATCAATGCCTGGCCCTTTTTTGTGGTTCAATTTTTTCTCGAACTCTTGGGGAATCTCTGTTAGGGTCATTGGATTGATTGTATGCTCAATTTGATACCTGGGTGAGGGATTAATAGAACAAAAGACAAAAATGCTATGAGCGGTCATACATAAAAAGATGGAGTTGGATTACATTTCTCAGCATTCGCGAGGTAAATGCGTTGAAACCATAAGAGGTACGGTGAGGGGAATATAGAGAAGGCGGGGATTACGCGTGTTACGAGGGCTTGTGTTCAGAGGAATTAAGTAAAGAAGGTAGGCGCAGTCGACCAAGCCCGAGAGGACTCGATGGATGAAGAGTATATCAGCCAAGACCCTACTCTCCTCAAGGACTCCGAGGTTGATTCGTTTGGGGCGGTTAATAGCCGGGGTCCCAACGCCCTGTGCGCCCGGTGAAATACCACCCCATGAAGCTTTAGGCTCCGTGAAATGGTTGGGAGAAATCCCTGGCCATCTTTCGGGGCTTGGCTGATGGACCGGTTCGAGAAAAGGTTGGTTAGGTGGTAGTCGGTCCCAAAGTGAGATACCACCCCGTCACGCTGTACATTCCGCGATATCGCCGAGAGAAATCTTCGACGGTGTTTCGGATGTGTGGCTGATGGCCCGGACTGACACGGGGATAAGTCATGATGGTGTCTTCTGATATAAAGAATTCCGGAGGTAAACTAGTCTCCCATTCGGATCTCCGGGGGGGACTATGTCAGGGAGAACATCATGCAGATATCATGATAAATAATGGAACTTTGAGAGGTTCGTCATCGCATAACCGGGATAGCTCTCGAGGCTCGGCCCACGCTCGACTGGTGACGGCATTTTGTAACATCAGAGGCATCGGTTTCACCAATACTAATGTAAACGCCGTCCACCAATATTTGCAAACAACGAAACCTGATATCCTTGCCCTAACTGAGACCCAGGTCGATTCGTCAACTGATTGGACATATCTTCGTTGCTCAGGATACGACTTACATTCGAGATTCCGTTTTAAGGGCGGAGTCTTGTTACGTACGTCGGCCACCACCATCATTTAATAATTTGCATTTAATTTTGTTTTAAAATAGTACGATGGTAAGGTGGTGGAAGAATTGTACGATCCTGAAGTGAGTTTTTGAACCCACCCTTATTCGGGTGTGGATCGTGCAGTTCTTCGAGTTCGAATTTGTTTTTCGAAGTGGACGTGAGTGGAGAGCGAAGTGAGAGAGAGACAGGAGGTAAAAGGTTCGGTTGATGTATGGTTCCGTTGAGGACGGTAAAAAAACGGGAGATAAGAAGAAACGTTGTAGTGAACAAGAAGGAAAAAAAAAAAAAAAAAGAAAGCTATTGTCCGGAGAGTACAAGAGTTGTAAGAATTAAGATCCTAATAAATAAAGCTGGAATAGATCAAATAAATAAAGTTGGAATAAATCTAATAAATAAAGTTGGAATAAATCTAATGAATGAAGCTGGAATAAATCTAATAAATAGAGCTGGAACAAATCTAATAAATAAAGCTGGAATAAATCTAAGGCAGATTTGTGTACTCAATTACGTAATCGGGAATCCACTAATGTTTGGAAGGCGACAAGATCGTATGCACCATCGACTGGAGTGACTCGTCAGGGCTGCGGACAAGAAGGCAAACACAGGTAATTAATCATTAATTAGTTATCGGTGGCAAAGACAGAAAAACAACTGCCACAATTGGCGCTGCGGACAGGATTCGAGGAAGCCCGAGGTGGAAAAACTCGTAAGCGCTCGAAAAGCCCGAATCCTGAAAGAACCTGTGAAACATCAAAATCTGGCCTACCAAATACCAAACAGTTTCAAAACTACAGTATACTGCTGCTAACTGGCACAGGAGCGGTAATGAAATGGCGGGATAACGTTGAACTGGCGCTGCGGATGATTCTTTTCCTTGGCGTTTGGCGATTTCCATCGTTTACAACTAGGAATTATGGTACAGTAGCATCACCAGACCGAAATTTTGTGAGATCCCAAATGCGATTGTGAATCCAGTTTTGTCGAGAAAGTTTTTTTTGTATTGTTGTGGAACTTTATATTTTAATTTTCGAGTGTTCCTAAATACTCCGTTTTGTTACATTGAATGATACTGGATGTAATATTCTTATTTCTGTTTTCAAATTTTGTATACCCTGCTGATGGTGATTTTGTTTGAAGTTTTGATGCGGTCCCTTTATGTGTTATTTTGAATTCCAGTTGAATTATTGGCAACAATTTTGTACAGATGCTCTCCCTTTTTCTTTCTTTTCTGGTACACTAGCCAATACTGCTATTTATTTATTTATTTATTTATTTTTAGTGTTAAGTGCGAGTTTTGTTAGAAGTTCAGTAGAAGTGTTTTGGTTTTAGCTTTAAGTTAGTGTGGCTGATTTAGTTATTGATTGGTTACATCGAGTCGCCAATGTTAATGGAAAATGTTTTTTTTTTTCTTTTGGAATTGTGATTTTTTTTTTTTTTCCTTTTCGGCTGCGCGTTTGGTTTTAGTTTAAATATTTTTTTTTTCTTTTCGTTGTTGTGTTACAAAATTGACCAAAAAGTGGTCATTATATTCGCTTGCCCCTTTCTCTCTCTCCAGTTCTCGCCCACTGAGGACTGCGTTTGTTAGTAGAATAGTGTTTTTGTTTGTTTGTTTTGACCGACGGGTGTAGTGTGTGTTTCTTTTTCTCATTGCACGACCGTTTGTTTTGTCGATTGGTGCACCGTTTTTCAGTCCCAAACATTGGTGAATTTTTGATTACGGGCTGACCTCTTCTGGTGTTCCGGGTTTCCCTGTTACGCAACGGGCCCCTATAGTGATTGTGAGGGAGGAAGGTTCGTCGGCCGGCGTCTTGTTGTGTATTGGGAGCGTGCTTGTTTTTGTTTTTCGCACCCTTTCCGTTGGTGGATACTGTCGGCGACGAGGTTGTTTTTTTTGTTTTTTTTTTCTTTTCTTGTCGGGGTTCCGGGTTTAACAGCGTGAAATTTTGAGTTTGTTAGACGGCCTGGCAATGCAAACAAGGCAACGTCAGAGAGATGTCCGGGAGGGCACTCCTGCCCGGGCACGACCCGAGGCATTTCCCGAGCCGCCGGTTGACGAGGTGGATCCGGAGGCGTTCCATGATTCGAGGGACGAATTTGTGGACGATCGATCGCCAACACGCCCCCCTCCCACCGTCGGTAAACAGCCTGTCGGGAGCATGGAGGACACGCCGATGCCCTCGTATTTTAAACTGGGCCCACAACCATGTCCTGTACGGACCATGCTGGGCACAGATAGGGTTTTCGACCTTGTGTCGAAGGCGGTCCCCATGTTTTCGGGACAGGAGGGCCCGGATACGGCCGAGAGACTCTCTTCGTTTCTCAAGGGCTGTAGAAGGACCCTGGATGGGCTGGCGGTGGAGGAGGAACATACCTTCCTCCGGTGGCTGCCCTCTAGGCTGAGCGGCGAGGCCTATCGGATGTTCGAGGAGAGACCACCCACGACATTCCTTGAAGCGGAGCAGCGTCTTAGAGAGGCCTACGAACCCCGGGTGTCGTATGAGGAGTTGTGTGCGCAACTTTCCAAAATGCGACAACTTCCTTCCGAGGATGCCACAGGCTTTGTTTCCCGAGTGAAGCGGGCCGTGGTACGGTGCGAAGAGGCAGCTGAGCGCTTTTATGGTCGCCAGGGTAGGTCCGTCTTCGCCAGCCAGCTTGAGGGCATGGCCAAACCGGTGTTGGTAAGGGGTCTGAGGGAGGAAGGATTAAAGCACTTCCTTCTCACGTTGGGTAATGTCCCTTTTCGTAGCCTGGTGGACCACCTAACCGGATTCGAGCGAGCTCGAAGGGAAATGCTGAGGCAGGACGACCTGTTTGTGGATGCGCGGCACGGAATCGCCGAGCGAGCGTCGGAAACACGAGAGTTAGGACCGGGATGTTGCTCGACCCTTTTGGAAAATTCATCCTCCACTTTTAGGGATTGTACCGCGGCGCCGGCGCCGGTGTTATCGAATTTAAATCCCCGGGCGGTGTCATTCGTGTTGCCGGCCGAAGAGCCTGATAGTCGTCGGCGGGGGGAGGATGGTTTCGTTCGGGAGCAGTCGTGCGGGCCTCTCAATTATAGACGGGATGCTGGTGCCTATGCTCCGGCCCCCTCTGGCGAGGGAGCGTGGTCAAATACCGTCTCTTCCTCGAGTCGGAGTGAAGGGTCGCAGGGTTTGGCTCAGGGGACGTATGTGCCACAGGATCGATCGGGTCGGGACAATCCGTTCAGGGATCCGGTTGGTCGATCGGCGCACCCCCTGGAATCCCAGACAATATGCAATTTTTGCAATCTGAGGGGTCACGTGTACGACGAGTGTCTACAAAGACGAAACACTCCCTTCTGTCGCGAGTGTTGGCGGTGTGGCCACGATATAGTGGACTGCCCGGATCGTCCGACGAGGACGCGCGGTCCCCAGACCACATACAGGGGTAGAGGTCAGCAGGGCGGATTCGCACGGCAGGAACCGCCTTATCAGCGACCACAGTTTCAGCGGAGAGCCCTACCAGAGCCGCAGCCCCCGTCTACGGGCGGCGGGCCGGCGACATCAGGCCCCAGAGTATTCAGCGTCCGGTGCTGTTGCGAGTTTTGTGGCCGACAGGGTCATAGCTTGCGCGGGTGCGAATACAGGCAAAGGTGGGAAAAACAACAGCATTCCCAGGGTTCTCCCCATAAGCGGCACGCCGGAACAGCACCTGTTGCGAGCCGAGAACAAGACACCCGTGTGGAGACTGGGGCAAGCGCGAGAAATAGGCGCAGAGGGCGTCGGAGGCAGCGTCGGCGAAATCGAAGCGCCGGTAATGGTAGCGCGGAGAGTAGGGATTCTCGGAAGGTGGATGGAGATGATGGGCGACGACTGTCCGTGTCGAGCGGTGGCGGTAGGCGACCCGACTCCATGGACTCAAAATCCTCAAAGACGGATGCGAGGCATGATGCCGCATCAGGCAGCGCGGGGAGCCGGGAATGGCAGCCCCGGCGCATTGGGCCCAAAGTGGGCAGAAAGAATAGCTCCAGTTCCGCTAGTTCGGAGTCCAGTGGGACTCCCGAGCGGAATATTCCTGAACGGAGGAGCGGAACATTGTGCGAGTTTTGCGGTCGACACACTCACAAGGCGGCAGAGTGTCGACATAAAGCAAAATGGGAGAGTTCGGGAAACTCCCCAAGGTCGGGTCGGCAAGATCCTACCCGACCGCACTAAAAACGAAAACCAGCTCCAGCTGTTCTCAGCTTTCGCCGACTCGAGTCCCGATTGTCGCTCTCCCTCTAGACATTGGTCGTAGCAACCCTACGCGCCTAATCGTGGACACCGGCGCTGAGATCAGCCTGTTGAAGCTGAAGGCACTCCATCATAGATATGGCATGGATGTGCATAAATCTACAACGCTCCAAGCGCTGTTTGTCAAAGGTAAGTCGAGGGGTTGCTGCACTGGGAATTTCAAGTTGCACCATGAGATTCCCTGCAGTTTCCAAATAGTAGACTCCTTGCCGGGTTTGGAGGAAGACGGATTGTTGGGGTACGACTTCCTGTCTCGGAATTGTAAGGTAGACGGGCCGGGTGGTTGTTTGGTTTTTCCCCGAACGACCGTAAATCCCGTGCCATTCTCCATTCAATTTGTCAACTATGGGACGGGAAGAGTTGAGCGTGTGGCAGCCAAACGGGGAGACGTGCCAAAGGGACCTGTTAAGGTCGATACTGCGGCAGGTACTCGCCCGGAGACCCTACCCATACAGGGGAGGGCTGCGAAAAGCTGTTCAACCACGTGCTACCCACGAGGTCATCCGGATGAACCCCGAACAGCGGACGTTGGTAATATAGTTATAGACAACGTTCTATATAAACGAACAAATAAGGGAAGGATACGCCTTCCTATAACTTGGAGCCCCTGATCCTAGCTGGCCAGACTCTGGTTACCCTCCGGAATCTTCGTCCTTGTAAAGGACCTTCGTCGAGGGATACCAACTTGAGAGTCTGACGAAAAGTCTTTAAGGCCAGGCCTAATGCTGCAGGCGCAGTCCCAGCGAAGACTGCAGAGGCAAACCCCAGTGCTGGGGGTTGGATCGCATATATGAAAGTGCGAAAGCGCACTATAATGTCGGGTGATGGTAGGTTTTGCCGTCGAAACGGGACAAACCCCCCGATCTACCAACCCATGGACCGAGGCAAGTACCGAGTCCAAAAGAGGAGGATTAAAGTAAATATATAGGAGCGGGACGCTTTTGCCGGCCGGGTGACATTTCGGAGGTTGAACGAGAGGGGATCGCCTCGCCTTAGCGAGGTGGTCCTAACCGGATCGTGTGGGCGGTCGAGCTTTCGGTCGGACCATCGTTTCAGTGTCGGGCCCGCCGCGATAGATGGGAATCTGTGTAGTTAGTGTTCCCCTATTAAGTGTTATTTATTTATTTATTTATCGTTACTAACCCTAGTATATAGGTAGCCTAAAACGTACTAACATTAACCTCTAAGCATGTAGACTAATTTATTTATTTAGTTATTTATTTATTTGTTGATTGGTTTGTTAATTGTTTGTTTGTTTGCTCTCCGCCGTCCACTCTCCGGCGTGACATTCCTCTCCTAAGAATGGCACGCAGTCTTGTGCGGGGGGGAGGTGTGTTACGTACGTCGGCCACCACCATCATTTAATAATTTGCATTTAATTTTGTTTTAAAATAGTACGATGGTAAGGTGGTGGAAGAATTGTACGATCCTGAAGTGAGTTTTTGAACCCACCCTTATTCGGGTGTGGATCGTGCAGTTCTTCGAGTTCGAATTTGTTTTTCGAAGTGGACGTGAGTGGAGAGCGAAGTGAGAGAGAGACAGGAGGTAAAAGGTTCGGTTGATGTATGGTTCCGTTGAGGACGGTAAAAAAACGGGAGATAAGAAGAAACGTTGTAGTGAACAAGAAGGAAAAAAAAAAAAAAAAAAAGAAAGCTATTGTCCGGAGAGTACAAGAGTTGTAAGAATTAAGATCCTAATAAATAAAGCTGGAATAGATCAAATAAATAAAGTTGGAATAAATCTAATAAATAAAGTTGGAATAAATCTAATGAATGAAGCTGGAATAAATCTAATAAATAGAGCTGGAACAAATCTAATAAATAAAGCTGGAATAAATCTAAGGCAGATTTGTGTACTCAATTACGTAATCGGGAATCCACTAATGTTTGGAAGGCGACAAGATCGTATGCACCATCGACTGGAGTGACTCGTCAGGGCTGCGGACAAGAAGGCAAACACAGGTAATTAATCATTAATTAGTTATCGGTGGCAAAGACAGAAAAACAACTGCCACAGTCTGGGTCTTCGCACGGTCTGATCTGGCTTGCCAGAGGATGGAGGCGTTGGAACCCAATAATATGGACATCGTATGGTTGAGGGTCGTGCTGAGGAATTCCGTTAAATTTCTTTGTTGTCTTTACCGCTCCCCGAATGACGATCGACCGGCGACATTTTTCGAACATCTTTCATATACCGTCGACTGGATACAGATCAACCACCCAGCTTCTGAAATTATTGTCCTTGGCGATTTTAATGTGCACAATTCCGACTGGTTGTTACATTCTAACAGAACCGACGAGGCTGGGAGGCTGGCGGAGATGTTTGCTGTAAGCCACATTTGACTCAACTCGTGGGGGAGCCAACGCGAGTACCGGATGCCCGAGGCGATTATGCGAACACCCTGGATCTGTTTTTGACATCCGAACCGAGTATTTATACCGTAGAGGTTTCTGCGCCACTGGGAAACTCAGATCACTGCTTGGTATCTATCGCGCAAGCACTTGCATACCAAGCGAATAACCGGCCTAGGCAGCTTCGCCATGTATGGAAGTATGGGGCTGCTAACTGGGACGATATGCGAGATTTCTTCGCATCCTTTCCATGGTCGGAGGTGTGCTTCGGAAATTCCGATGTTAACGCTTGCGCGGAGTCGGTATCAGAGATTATTCTCCTGGGGATGGAGATGTATATTCCACATTCCATCAAACGATGTTCGTCTGATAAACCTTGGTTTGACAAAAAATGCGAACTGATTACAGCGGCAAAAAATAGAGCTTTCAAGCAATGGCGCTCCAATCCCACCGATGTTAACAGAGCGAATTTTGTTAGAACCAGAAACGCGTGCAACCAGGCGATTGATACCGCGAAGAAGGCTCACAACGACAGGGTGATCAATAAGCTCCTTCGGTGCCCAACTGGTTCGCGCTCCTTCTGGTCAATGGCAAAGGCTGTCAGCAGTAACTTTGCTTCCTCCTCTTTCCCCCCGTTGGTGACAGACAGCGGGACGTTGGTCACGAATCCAAAGGATAAAGCTAATGTGTTCGCGAATTTATTTTCCGCGAATTCAAACCTCGATCCCGGCCTTTTGGACCCACCTGTGATCTCGCCGGTACAGTCTTCCATGCGGGGTGGGAGATTTCGTCCGCGCACTATCCAACGCATTCTACGTGAACTGGATTGTAGGAGGCAACCGGCCCGGACGGAATACCAGCAATAGTACTTATGAACCGTGCTCCAGAACTATCGCCGGTTCTTGGCAGACTCTTCCGCTTATCTTATGCACGGAGGACATTTCCTGCCTGCTGGAAAATCGCTCGAGTTCAGCCAATCCCAAAGACGGGAAAGAAGAGTCTCCCACAAAATTACCGTCCGATAGCATTACTGTCTATTTTATCTAAGGTAATGGAAAAAGTTATCAATACAGAGTTGGTTAAGTATTTGGAGTGCAACGGTCTTCTGAATGATCGTCAATACGGATTCCGTGGCAGGCGGTCCACAGGAGACCTTTTGACACTTATAACCGATATATGGACATCTGCGATTGAACGGCATGGTGAGTCAAGGCCGGTCGCATTGGATATCTCCAAGGCTTTTGACCGCGTCTGGCACGGGGCATTGCTGAGCAAACTTCGTTCATATGGACTTTCCCAACAGCTTTGCGACTGGACGAGGAGCTTCCTCGAGAATCGATCGATCCGGGTTGTTGTGGACGGCGAGTGTTCGGATCTGTATCCTGTTAATTCGGGGGTGCCCCAAGGTTCTATTTTGGCTCCAACCTTGTTCTTGCTTCACATAAATGATTTGTTGGAGACAACGGATAACAAAGTGTTCAGTTTTGCGGATGATAGTACGCTTGTTTCCTCCTTTTCGAGTGATCGGCCGATTGGTGCATCGACGTGGCACCAGCTGAGATATAGACAGATTGACTCTCTGAATCAGGATCGAGATAAAGTCCTGCAGTGGGGAAAGGCCAATCTTGTCGACTTCAATGCAACGAAGACCCAGTATACAACATTCACAAAGAAAACTGGATCATCGGTTCCACAGCTGATGATGAGTGGCCGGGCCCTCGAGGCTGGGGAAAGTTTGAAATTGCTCGGAGTCACGGTCTGTGGGAATGTATCATGGCATAAACACGTATCGGGTATCGCCAGATCAGCCTCAGGAAAACTGAGTTATCTTTTTAGAGCCAAGAAATACTTTACTCCGGCCCAACTTCTTCTCCTATATAAATCTCAAATTAGACCCGCGCTCGAATATTGCTCTCATGTTTGGAGCTCGGTTCCTAAACATACCCTCGACGTACTTGAGAGCGTACAAAGACGAGCGATCCGCCTGATCGGGGACTCGATGCTGACGTCGGGACTACAGTCGCTATCACATCGAAGACGAGTGGCGGACCTCTGTCTGTTTTACAGATATTATCACGGGTGCTGTTCTTCGGAGATTCTTGGCATTGTTCCACGCAATTCGGTTTATATGCGCTCCACAAGACAATCCGAAGGATCGCACCCGTTTGTGGTTCATCTCCCGACGGCGCGAACATCCCTGTATCAGAACCCGTTCCGTTACAGAGCGGGGAAGCTGTGGAACTCCCTTCCCACGCGAGTGTTCCCGGAGCGTTACAACCTGCAACTGTTCAAAAAGAACTGCAACAGTTATTTGATAGCATCTCGGGGCGTCCACTCGACGCTATAGGTTCGCCTTTCCCGAGAGAAGTCTAATAAAAAAAAAAAAAAAAAAAAAAAAAAAAAAAGAGGGCAAGATTAGAGGGTTTTCCCATCCTACTACACGGTGATAGAACCGTGGAAAGCAACGTTGAATACTTTTAATTCTACGGGTATGGGTTTTGTGATAAGGAGACCATGCCTGGCTAGCATATTCTAGCAAAAGTAAGATAAACGGATCGAGTTACATAGGGGTCGGAGAATCCCTTAGACCAAAGTTTCACGAATCCGAGGACTGAGTTGTCTTTCCGAATCATCTCGTCAATCTATGAGAGGAGGTCAAGCTACTTGTCGTAAAGGATCCCAAGATCCCGAATCATGGCAGCCTGTGTGCCACCTGGTGTCCTTCTTAAACTCTTTACCGCTTCCTTTGGGGTCGCGTTAAGCGCAGGGATCTCTATAGCGATCGCTGTCAGGGTTTCCTCCACAGTGGTAACCTCATCTAAATCACGACACTCAACCGTGATTTCCTGAGGCACTGTTTTTACATTAGTATCTTGTTGTACCTTTGCTTTCAGTGTCTCGGTGGTGGCCTCTGGATGCCGTTTCAGTTCTAGCGGCAATTCCCCTTTTGCTGTCTTTCTAACTTTATTTACGCTATTTCCGAGTACGCTTAGCTCGGGCTTGGCCTTCATAAACTTCAGTATATCCGCATATGTTTTTTTCCCGGTTTTGGAATTTAATATAGCGTCTGGGCGCGGTCTCATTCTTTTCATAATGTTGGCCTTCCCAGTATCACCTTTTGGTGCCTCTTCACCCACCAACATCGCATCCCTCTTCCTTCCCCTCTGGGCAATTGTAAACCAATTGTAATTGGGTGACCCATCATGGATCTGCTCGGGTGAGTTTTGCACTGTTATATAAGTGGTGTGCCAGTGAAATATAAAGGGTGGCGCATAAGTGTAACATAAATGGTTGATATAGAAAGTTGAGTTTTGTTCAATTTACTCGTGGTTGCGCCAGCGTTCCAATTTAGCCGGTGTTATAATTTGGTGTTAGTGTTAGACCTCGACTGCGCCACTGTAACAGAAAGATGTTTCTGTCACAGAAAATGTGGGTGTATATATATATATAGAATTTTCGGTTGGCTTTATTTGCGGGGGGCAGCGCCACTACTTGGATAAATGAAATCCACTGTTACCAAAAACTCTGCGTCGTTGAATCTTACAGGTGGTACAGATGATGAATGTTAAATATATAATGATAAACGTGATTAGTATATACTTATAAATGTTTGTAAAGGTGCATGCTATCTGTATCATGTAGTTTTAATTTCGCTGGAGGAAATTCAAATTAAATGCAGTCGCTAATGGTAAGGCGCAAACAGAATACGGGGCACGCAGCTGTGCCAATCATAGCAGGTGTCGTGGTGATCAATCTTAGCATATGTTGTAGTTATTTATTTATTATGTTTAATTTAATGGCCAAACATTAGGTGTTCCAGGTGCAAAGGCAGTTAGACTATCGATATGCGGAGCCTTCAGCATTAGCGATACCTGGATGCTGATATGCGGTACTTGCATAGTACAGAGTGCCGTTGCCCAATTCCAAAGGTAGCGCAATTGGATTATTGCACCTTTATGTATTTCACTGATTAATATTTACGAAATTTTCACATACCTGATGCAACTGGAACATAAATTGTTCTAAGGTTCCCTCACCCATACCTGGGAGGCGTCGCTTAGTTTTGCCGGTTCACTTTCAGCGTTGTCCGCAAACCTCTGGTGTCCAACGATGTCCGTAGTAGTAAAACAAACACCTCGTTGACTTCTCTATCTATACATATTGTAGCGAGCTCAGGGTTCGCTGGATTAATTATTTTGAATAAATAAGAGCCGTTAAATTGATTTTGAATTAATATAACACTTTATTAGTCCGTTAATCACAACCGTTACTTTTTACCGTACACAACTATTTCTTGACTTATCGCTTTCGTACTTATCGCGTATTTCACTGCTTACTTCTTACTTATTACATTCTACTTATCGCTTGCTTCACTTCCTTTTTATAACTTAACTCCCGATCTGCGTGCGACGTATTTATACCGTTTTTCCTCATCTGATTTGGTGTATCGTTTCCGTCCGTTCCATAGTCTTGAATCTTCTATTCCAGTTTTCCAGTACTTCCTAAAATAATCTAGTACTTTGTTTCGGACTTTCTCGAAGATTCCAGTACTGATTGTCATATGCGTCACAATACATTTATTTAAAATCGCCAAATTATAAGTTGATAGGACACAGGCACGATCAATCAAAGAATTGGGCCGCAGGAACTCCCCTCCCGCTTTCTCATAGTGTCCTTTAATGTTTTTACGCTACGCGAAATTATATAAAATCACCGAATGACTCTTTACTCCAGACGACACGGACTTAAACAATTTTTAACTACACGTTTTTTGATTTATTAACGCACAACAGCAAAACACGTTAGCCTTTTCTTCTTAATTTTATGGTTTTTTCCGCGGTTCGACAACGGAACATAACAAGACTTTTACACACGGTGGCACACCTCTTTCTGTGACGGTTCCTCATAGACTACTCCTTATCGCTCTTCCTTCGTTCTTTCCCTTTTTACCCCATTCGAACACCATCTCCCCTCGACGACGGCTAATCTTCGAAACTACGAAACTAACCGAAGACACCATCGCCAAAAAGGGCCTGGGTTTACACACCTGTTGTTCTCAACCCGAACCACAACTCAGCCACATTCAATTCATTCGATTGTTATATATTTTTAATATTGTGTTCATTTATTACACGTGAACTATTTTTTTTTTTTTTTTGTGTAGCGAGTTTGTGTTTCGTCGAAACAAGGGCGACGGACGGGTTGCTTACGTAACAGCACGTTTCCACCGCTTGCTTCAGCCGGCACACATGGCTTCTTTAAGCGATTTTCCACTGCCTTATGATAAAGGCAACCAATGATCTCGACCAGCTCTCGCACCATTAGCTCTTATTTATGTTTAATATTTTATGTGTTTCATTTAATGTTCTCTCCCTTTAATAAAGGTGGCGGGGGAGTTACTACCTAACAGATCATCTATTCGATCAAAATATAAATTATAAAGTTGTATTCCACTTCCAAGGGGGATGGGTGCGAGCATACAGGGCAAAGTTACTGATTGCTTTCAGCCCGGCGAAGGCCAGGACGATCCTTGCCCCTGTTCAATCCAAGTTGACATACAGTCTCCACGTAACACCCCTGGATAGCTACTTTGGCACCCGCCAAGTAGTGAACCAATGCTTGCAGCGACATCCAGAGAAAGATTGGCGCTGGGCTAATAACCTTGCCCGGAAAAACAAACTATTATGCCAAATTTATCAAGCCCTGGATATGGACCGAAACACGACGACGACCACGGAAACGAAAATGGGTAAACGATTTGAGAATTTTCTCATGGAACGTCCGCTCACTATACAAAGCTCGAGTTGCACAGCAGGTAGCCGATGCCCTGTCCGAATATAAGACTGACATAACAGCATTACAAGAAATAAGATGGACGGGGAGTGGTGTTATTCAAAGAAACGAGTATGACATTTATTACAGCTGTCCTGCAAAACACCATGTGCTCGGTAGGCTTTCTAGTCAGCCAAAAACTGAAGCATGCCATCATCGGCTTTAATGCAATAAGCGAAAGGCTATACACTCTTCGCGTGCGAGGCAAGTTTAAGAACATAAACCTCATAAACATTCACAGACCTATAGAGGAGTCCCCTGACGGCGAAAAAGAAGAATACTACGAGAACGTCGAACGGGCCCTCAATGCCTGCCCAAGATACGATGTGAAAATCGTTCTGTGATTTGAATGCGAAAATAGGTCGGAAGCCGGCTTTCAGGCACTACGCAGGTTCCCATAGTTTGCATGAAAACACTAATGACAATGGACTACGAGTCATCGAACTGGCAGCATCGAAAAACTTGGTCGTTGCAAGTATCAAGTTTCCGCGTAAAGATATCCACAAAGCCACCTGGGTATCACCCGATGGAGCCACTCGCAACCAAATTGACCACGTGCTGATAGATCACCGTCACTCCTCGAGCCTGATGACGGTACGAACGTACCGAGGTGCCAACGTCGACTCTGATCACTATCTTGTTGGTACAGTTTTCCAAGCGCGGATTGCCTTACGCAGACGTATTGCATCTGCGGATCAGGTTCGAATCAACACGGCTGCCTTACGCAATGAGAATACCAGTAACACCTTTGGTCATGCGTTAAGACTCGTCCTCGAAGAGCTCGACGGAGGGAGAGTAAGTCCTGGGGCCAGAATGCCGGGCGTAGAAGAGAAATGGACACGCCTAAAGAATACTGTCATTAGTTCTGCCAACTCCATCTTAGGCAGTAGTCGTAGAGATCAGAACGACTGGTTTGATGATGAGTGCAAAATAGCGACTGAACGTAAGAATGCTGCATACCGGGCAATGCAGCAGTCTCATAGAACGCGGGTACGCGAGAAGAAATACAAAGAGCTCAGAAGATCTGAAAAAAGACTTCACAGACAAAAGAAAAGTGCCTGGGAAAAAAACCTTGTCTGTGAAATAGAGAAAAGTAGAGAGCGAGGTCCGCACCAGGCGCGGAAGTTCTACCAAATAATCCGCAGTATGACGCGGTACACAACACGCTGCCCTTACTGCAAGGCTAAAGTGGGTAATCTGATCACCGATCCTGAAGGCATTCTGGAGCGATAGGAAGTGCACTTCAATGAATTGCTAAATGGTCAGCTCACAGAAGAATTTGAGGCTCCACCAAAGCGCAATCAAGACCAAATGCTGCCGTCACCAAGCATTGAGGAAACTTTAAAAGCCATTAGACAGCTAAAATCAAATAAAGCCCCTGGAGCTGATGGCATACCAGGTGAGCTGATCAAACAAGGAGGGACAGCGTTACATCACGCAATTCATGAGATCGTGGTGCACGTATGGGAGCAAGAGAAGATGCCGGAAGATTGGCGTCGCGGTATAATTTGCCCCATACATAAGAAAGGAGATATCACACTGTGCAGCAACTATAGGGGTATAACATTGCTGAGTACCGCCTATAAGATCCTCTCCTACAAGACCGGATAGCCACATACGCTAAAGCCATCATTGATCAATATCAGTGTGGCTTCATCCCAGGCAAATCAGCGATTGATCAGATATTCACCCTTAGGCAGGCGATGAAAAAAAAAGGAATTTAAGATTCCATTATACCACCTATTTATAGACTTTAAGGCCGCCTACGACAGCATAGCCAGAGTAGAACTATATAATGCCATGAGAGAATTCGGCATTCCAAACAAATTGATACGACTTTGTAGGTTGACCATGACCAACGTAACTAGTCAAGTAAAAGTAGCGGGATTGCTGTCCAAACCAATAAACATCTATAATGGACTCCGACAAGGGGACGGTCTGGCCTGCCTCCTCTTCAACCTGGCGTTGTAGAAAGCAATCCGTGACTCTGGCGTTACAACAAGAGGGACTATTGTCACCAAGTCCAGCCAGATAGTTGCCTACGCAAATGACATCGACATCATCGGTAGAACCGAATCGGCGGTACAGGAATCCTTCACCCAGATCGAGCAGGCGGCACAAAAACTGGGACTGCACATTAATGAGGGAAAAACTAAGTACATGGTGGCAACTTCTGCGAAGAGAAGGCCTAACGTTGGTCAAACGATCAGGGTAGTGGAGCACGAATTTTAAGTAGTGCAATCCTTTAACTATCTTGGGTCAATAGTATCAGCCGATAACAATATGGAAGAAGAAATATGCGAACAGCTGATTAAATCCAACAAAGGTAACTATGGTCTATCAAGGCTCTTTAAATCCCGAAATTTATCCAGAACATCCAAGCTACTACTGTACAAGACCATGGTCTTACCAGTACTCATGTATGGATCCGAGACCTGGGTGCTTAATAAAAGGCACTCTGAACTCTTAGCCGCGTTCGAGAGGAAGGTCTTAAGGAGAATTGTTGGCCCCGTATGTGAGGGAGGACGATTCCGGAGACGCTACAACCATGAGTTGTACGTAATCTACCTTGAAGCTAATATTGTAAGAAAAATCAAGCTCGGTAGACTCCGGTGGGCGGGACACCTAACTCGAATGAGCGAACAGGAGCCTGCCAGGATGGATGGAAGGAGACAGCGCGGCAGATGTTGTCTGCGATGGAGGGATGGCGTAGACCAGGACGCCCAGAGCCTGGGAGTGCCAAACTGGATGACATCGGCTCGAAATCGGGACCGGTGGAGAGATTTGTGAAATAAGGCCAAAACCGGATCCCGGTTGTAGTGCCGATGATGATGATGATTCCACTTCCAAGCTTAAAAAAAAAAAACATCAACCAGAAACATAAAAAACGCCATGTAGTAACTCTATTACATAGCACAGAATCGTCAGTCGAACTCGAGCATACGAATCAATCTCCTTACAAAGTTTATCACAGAATTATAATCTAAACATAATCATTAATTTACTGATCTGTTTACAATTCTTCACGGACTGCCACCCCAATAATTACTCACATATTACTTTCGAAGAAATTTACCCACATTGTAAATTCTACTACAATAACGCTGATTGTCAAATTTGACATATCAAATATTATCGGCCAGATGGCAGCTCTGTGTTTCCCTGGGCAAGTCAGTGGACGTCTCTAAAGGTCTTTGAGTGGGTAAAATATTTTAGAAACTTATCTATCAGTTCTGAAATCAGGAAACAATGGCGTGCAATGCAAATAGAGTTCCTTTCCTGCGTGTAATTAGCGTAAGTGTCACGTCCAATCTACGTCCTTCATAACTACATCCGTCAACATTTAAAAAAATAACCACAAACCAGTACAACCGTGTTACGTAAAGACAATCTGGTTACTTTTGTTTAATATTCTTTTATAAAATGATTAAGTTATTAAATTTGGGCTATTTTCAATTAGAGACGAGGATTTGCTGCTGCCTGCCCAAGACCAGTTGGTAAATTAGCAGAGGTCTGTACTAATACAATGTCCAATAAGGTCGTTGTTGCTACTGCCGATAGCGCTCTGCCAGTGACTAGAATATCCTTAGTATTTCGGTAAGAATATTATAGTTTACTTAACAAGGGAATATTCTAATCATACGAATTATTAAAGCGCTGGAGCCCGAAATGAGACCTATGATATTCTGGGTGCTAGTCATTTGCTACGCATTTCCGCAGGCCTTTCAACAAAATACAGGACATCATTTAACATCATCAGAAATTTACAACAAATTGGAGGTAGCCTCATCGCTACGTCTGACCGAGAAATAGTGTCATTTACAATTGAGGCGACGCAAGATCATGAAGAACTCTGCTTAAAATTATTGAACGACATTGCCTTACCTACATTCAAGCCCTGGGAGATTCAAGATTCCACAAAAAGGATCCGTACTCAACTCGCTATTCTGCCTCCCCACGTTAGATTATTACATATGCAATGTAATCATTATATTGACTCTTATTCAATTCATTAGGTACGAGCTATTGAACTTGTACATAAAGCTGCCTTCCGCGAAGGACTTTCCAACTCTATCTACATTTCTAAGCATAATATTGGGAAAATTTCCAGCGAGAGCTTACAACACTACTATGAAACCAACTGTGTGACCGATCGGTGTGCCCTTGTTGGGATTGGTATTGAACCCAATGTTCTAGGGGGATTGGCTCAGAATCTAGAAATTAGCACAGCTGCAAGTAAAAAGCCTGCTGCATCTGATTACATTGGCGGAGAAGTTCGCAAGGAGAGGGGTGGTGATTTGGCGCATGTAGCTGTTGCCGGACAAGCTCGTTTCAGTACTAGCCAGGAAGCAGTGGCTTATGCTATTCTCGGACACGTTCTTGGAACATCGCCATCAACTAAACGTGGCACTGGAGCGGGAACTTTGAGTAAAGTCGCGACGACTGTCAAGTCTCCATCACATCCAACAGTCATTAGTTCTTTGAATGCCTCATATTCGGATGGCGGTTTATTTGGTTTCGTACTTTCTGCTGATGCCAAAGTGGCCGGCAAGGTAAGTTCAGTGTTTTTTGACAAAATTTTCTAGCAAAAGAAAAGTCCGTAACCTCAATTTTATTGAGTGGGGTTCAGTTTCTTGCTTTTGGAATACTATCATGTTTTTAAATAGTATTAACTCGTCAAGGATGAAATTGCTACTTTTTTACATATATTCATCCTTAACGGAGCCAAATAAATATGAAAGGAACTACCGATGAAAATCGGTTCCAAAGAAGTCGAAGACAATTCCATCTACTGGCAAGTTCATTATGGTAGCTTTTTGAGATGACCGTGGGTTAATTTTCTTTGATTATTTGGAGGAAGGCAAAACAATCAACTGCGCATGTTATACGTCTTGATTACAACATTCGGGCATTGACATCATTTCGCATCCGGTACAACAAAGTGTTATATAATCAGGACTACGCTCTAGTTCATATAACTGTCATCATGGTTGGCAAAACCAATGAATTGAAGTAAAACTGCTTCCTCATGCACTGTATACACCAGATTAAGACCGCACAGTTTATTTTCTCTCTCCTTAAAAGGCTCGATGGTAAAAGATTAATCAACAATAAATGCCGTTGTGGGCTATTTTGAAGTGCTCGACGGTTCTCAATTTAAACAGAGTATCAAAGCTATCGAATGTCGCTGGCAGAAGTGTGTCGAGTTAAAATGAGGGAATGAAGGCATGTCTTTTTAAATTGTTTGATAGATCAGGTGCTCCTGGGCCTGCCGTCATAAAGCCTCATTGGGAATGGTTATTATTACGAGGACGATCCTTGTCCTAGTTCAATCCAAGTTGACATGCAGTCTCCACGTGACACCCCTGGATAGCTACTTTGGCACCCGCCAAGTAGTGAACCAATGCATGCAGCGACATCCTGAGAAAGGTTGGTGCAAGAGTAATAATCTTGCCCGGAAAAACAAATTATTATGGACAATTTAACAAGTCTCGGATATGGACCGGATACCGGTAGAGAGACTTACGAAATAAGGCCAAGACCGGATCCCGGTTGTAGTGCAGATGATGATGATGAATAGGAACGTTAACGAGACAACTCCCAAAAGAACAGTATGGTTCTACGATAAAGCCAACTGGGAAGATCTGAACGACTTAATTTCTGAGATTAAATTGATCGTTAAATTTCCTCAATAACGATGTTGATTCTATAGCGGACACATTGTCAGACACGATTCTGGTTGGCATGCGAACCTTTATTCCACACAGGGTAAAGAGTATCAAACCCAAGAGAAAGAAATATGCGGTTTGATTCCAGGTGCAGAGAAGCCATTAAAGCTAAAGAGTTGAGCTTCCTGTTGTATAAATTAAATAAAACAGAAGAAAACCGGAAAATATTCCAGAGACCTAGAAATAACTGCAATGCGCATATTCAGTCTGCAAAGTTCTTGCGTGCGTAGAGACTGAGACAAAAATACTACACTCTCCCACAGGTAGTAGAAACTTCTGGGCATTCATGAAAAACATCCACTCCTTCGCTGGCACAACAGAGAAAGCGAATTTACTTGCTGCATATTTTGCAGCCCCTTCAACGCTGTCTGATACCACATCAGTTCTGACTCAACTTGAGCATAAGCAGCACATCATCATCATCATCATTATCATCATCATCATCATCATCATCATCATCGGCACTACAACCGGGATCCGGTCTTGGCCTTATTTATCAAGTCCCGAGGCTTGTTAAATTTTCCATAATAATTTGTTTCTCTGGGCCAGGCTGTGGCTTTACTAGGCGTAAGCAAGGACGCGGGTTCAGTGAAATACCCCACCACTCGCTACTGGTATAACAGAACTCCGAACTTTCACCAACGGGGAAGGAAATATAATAAAAAAACGCAGTCTAGTTTTATTGTTAACGATTCTTTATTGTAACCAATGGTGAGGACATCTCGAGTTGTATTTTTAATGTTAATAATCTTAGCGATATAAGTTCGCTCTTTATTTAATTTAATGTTCGAATGTAACAATAATTTAATGTTAAACTGCCACGAACTCCACTTAGATGCTCGACTCGTAAAATTTGACCTGATCGCGACGACCTTTAAACGTCTGCCCAGTTGGACGGTAAAAATCTGACTCTATTCGATCTTGCCGTCGACATCCACTAGTGGTGCTCGTGATGAATTTCGCCAATCGGTGATCATTTTGGGATTCCGTGGGAGGGTTTTCGTATGACCGTACGGTCAAGTATGGTGCCCCTTTCGCTCGAAGCATCTACAACGAACGATACTGCACCTGAATCAACAAAGGAACGAACATAAGGGACTGCAGGCAATGTGGTCATAAATCCTTGATGACCTGCGCATGAGAACGAAATAGGTTTTTGCTTTAAGGTAAACAAAAACACTATTTCAAGGGCCACGATGAGATGCACATCGTGTTTACTCAGGCGTTCATGATAATGCCGTTGTAGACTATACATTCTTAGGTGACGATAGGTCTGCCGAAAATGTGGGTCTTGTTTACATGACGGTGCTGGTACATGAGTACAATGGCGAGGAATTAGCCTTGCAGATGTGCAAGCGTACGTCTCGCCCAGGGTGGCCATTGACCAGCGGTTGGTTAACAGCGTAAATACAGTGATGCTACTGTTTATTTGTTTGTTTTACAGGGCGGAGCATCATTCGGCATGATCATGGGTATGATTATCTAATGTCAATCATATTCGTGCCCAAATCCCATGATCGGTAGATAACCGATAAAGGAAATTGGTCGCAACTGTAGCGAACCTTCGGGGGGTAATGTATATTTATGTACGGTAGAAGGGAATATCGGTTGCAGCTGTGTCCGCAATACGCCGGCCAGAGTTTGTTTATCGTTAATTGCTGACAAGCCCAGCCGATAGGAGATGTAAACTGGTTCATGGAGTATGAACCAGAGAAGTCCGGAATTATGTATGCCGTCGGAGAGATTTCCTTTCAGGTATGAAAAATGCTGCTGGAGCTTACGCTGCCCAAAATTGCAGGTAGGTATGGTGTCTTGTGGGTGAGGGAAAAGATAGGTTAAGTTGAGGAGGTGGGTGGTTCTTGGAGAAGACTTTAAAGAACCGTCACAAGGCTATTAGCCTTGCATAATCAGCACACCATGGGCCAAATTCACTTTTGAACACGTACTGTTGCCCACACACTCAAAGGAGCTGAACGCAAACAAATCCCCTCGTCCGGATGACATTCCCCCAATTTTAGTGAAGAGATGTTCTTCTACATTTTGCGGAAACCTCCATATGTGCCATTCTAGTGACCGTTTCCCAAGTAGATCGAAGTCAGCGAACATTCAGCCAAATCGTCCCTTTTTTATCGAGCCACAGCACTAACTTCTATTCTCTCAAAGATAATGGAATCACTGACTAACCGTCAGCTTTTGAAATATCTGGGTTCAAGAGACCTCCTCAATGACCGCCAATATGGCTTTCCTAGCAACAGGTTCACAGAATATCTGATGTGTACCTTACCGAAAAATGAAGCCATTCCATCCACTACTACTATGAATAACCATTGTATTAAGCTGAATAAATGAGGATTTTGACCTCAGTAAAACTAAACTACTTCGGTAAAAGCAAAGTTGTCACATTGGATGTTTCGAAAACGTTCGTCAGAATTTGGCATCCAGCAATTATGTCAAAATTACATTCCTACGGAGTGGAGAATTGACTGATCGGACGGATAAGAGACTATCTTTCTGGCCGTTCAATCCGAGTGGTTCTTTATGGTGTCAAATTTTCCGCCTATCAAATTAAAGTTCCCCAGAATTATCTACTCTCATCCACTTTCCTAAATAATTTCTTATTCATTACCCACAACCGAATCCACTCGTTTGCTGATGACGATGACAGCACGTTAAGTTCCTCATACTCATACGAACATTCCGGCCAAACTCATCGGACCTCATTACCAATCACCAGATTAATACACCTCAACAAGATATATCAATGGGGATTATCTAACCGAGTAAAATTCAATGCCTTAAAATCTTAAACCCCAAAGTAAATATACTGTCGAGAACCGGGACTTTCTTCGACGAATCCAAGGAACTATCAATCCTCGGCACTCGAATTAATTCGACTCATAATTGGAGCGACCACATAATTGAAGCTGCGAAAAGTGCGGTCAAATACATGGGGTTCCTTAAGCGATGAAAAAATACTTCACTCCATCCTAACTGGCCACTATTTACAAGATCTACTTTCGTCCCAAAATAGAGTTCAACTCCCATATTTGGTCAGGCGCACAGGTTCTCGGTAGCATACAGAAAACGATTAATGCAATTTATTTCTGGCCCACTCGTAAGACGTGCCATTCCGGCGTTACAATTTAGACGCAACCTATCATGCCTATCTCTTTTCTATAGGTATTATCACGATGGTTGCTCAACTAAACTTACTAACTGTGTTCCACCTCTCCAAATATTTTCCCGCGATACTCATCAATCGATATCAGTTCACGATGAAGGTCACCTTCGGACACACAAGAAAACATGAAGTCATTCATTAGACGAACCACACGAATGTGGAATGCTCTACCTGATAATGGGTTTCCTCGTCGTTGTAATGTCTAAGCAGTTAAGACCAATGTACATCGATACCTCCTTTCCTTATCCGCTTCCTCTCCTTTCGCTCGCATTGTGCTCTGACATTTAGGGATCATAGAAAAGCCCCTTTTGTGTATGTGTTAGAGTATGAAAAGACATCTGGTGGGGCCATTTAGCAACTCAGAAAAAGCGGCCTTCCCCCCAAGATTACCCTTTTTATCCTTGCAGTATATGCATCGTGGCATATATTGTGGTCTCTCCCTCAGAACTTCCGCGCCTGGTAGTATTTACATTCTCTAAACTATTGCAGTTTACACATGAAATGCTTTTCCTGTGTTTCTTTCATTCGTCGGTAAATTCGTTTCTCAATTTTCCTAATTTGTTTATACTACTGGGTATAAAAATGATCCAGAATTTGGATAGTTATTTAAAGTTTTCATTTATATTGGGTGTACAAAATAAGTTTTTAAGGTTTCTTCCTGACTTTGAAGCTTTACTCAAAGAAATTGGCACAATGTATTTTATTCAAAGTATTATCCATGTTAGTTATGGTTTTTTCCCAACTTTCAGGCAGCATACAGATTCCGCGTTGGAAAAAGCCTGGTCTTTTGAGATGATCCAATTTTTGGCTTGGAACAATGTCTGGTGGGTGGGGTAGGGCATCCCACTGAAACGCCTTCACATTTTTCTTGACAGCTTTTACCATATGTGGCCGAGCGTTGTCGTGCTGAAAGATCACCTTGTCATGATTTTTGGTATATTGTGGGCGCTTGAGCTTCATTGTTTAGCTCAATTGTCTCAATTGTTATTGGTGACGTTCCCCAGTGATGGTTTCATTAGACAAGAATACCTCATAGTAAATAAATCCGATTTGATCCAACCGAATGCGTATCATTAACTTCTTGCCGTGAATATTCGGTTTGGCCGTTGAAGTTGATGTATGGCCGGGGTTGTCCCAGGATTTTCTGCGCTTTGGGGTGTCGTAGTGGATCTATGTTATAGCGTTTGCGACGATAGTGACGAATATGTGATTCGAACCGAAGCTATGACGGTTATAATCACTAAAAGATTGAGCCAATGCACAACACATCAGGCCACTCTGCGTGTACGAATTCAATTTCTAAACTCAACTACACTCAACTGATGTGGAATTGCTATGTTATTGCTTGGTACTGATGCTTTTGCTTATTCGATTATCTTTCTGTGTTGTTCTTCACTATTTGGTTGTGTACTGTGTGTGTGTATATCTGTTAGAAACGCCACAGATCCACCGACGTTCTCCCGTCACGATTCCATGTAAAAAAGCCTTCCGATTTTGCCTTTGGAACAGTTGATCGATTGTGAAAAACGGCACTTGACCTCTATTGGCTTGAGTTCATACAGAACCAAATTTCCTGGTTTTTGCATCATCATCATCATCATCGGCACTACAACCGGGATCCAGTCTTGGCCTCGTTTTTTAGCAAATATCTTCACCGGCATCCGGTCCATATCCGAGACCTGTTAAATTGTCCATAATAATTCGTTTTTCTGGGGAAGGTTATTAGCCTTGCGCCAACCTTTCTCAGGATGTCGCTGCATGCATTGGTTCACTACTTGGACGGTGCCAAAGTAGCTATCCAGTGGTGTCACGTGGAGACTGTATGTCAACTTGGATTGAACAGGGACAAGGATCGTCCTGCCCTTCGCCGGGTTGAAAGCAATCAGTGTCTTTGTCCCGTATGTTCGCTCCCATCCCGCCGAATAAACGTCCCCAACATATACCTCGATTTTATTCGAATCCAACCGCTAAGCTGAGCTTACATCCCGAAAACTTTAGAAGAACTTTAGAAGAAGATTAGTCTTGCGTCAAACGTTAATATATAGGGTGGCGCAAAATTAATAGGGTAAGCTGTTATCATTTTTGCGTTGGCGTCGTACGTCAATCATATATGACATTTGTGAATTAGACATGATATTTGACATTTGAGGACTAGAAAAAATGGCGAAGGTCCAAATAAAGATTGAAAGCAGAGACTCTGCCCTGTATGTTCGCTACCACCCCCCGTTTTTGCATCATACCCATAGCGTAAAATGGATTGAAATCGCTTATTGAATCACTCCCAACTTTTCAGCGAGGTCCTCTTGAATTTGGCATAAATCTTGGTTCAATAACACATCCAGCTCAGCGTCTTCAAACTATACTCGCCTCCACTCGCGTTCTTTGTCGTTGGTGTCAAAGTCGCCTTTTTAAAAACACCGGCACCAGTGCTCACAAGTTTTAATTGATGGAGCATGTCCCCCATATGCTTCACACAGCAATCGATGCCCATCAGCTGTTTAAATCAAAACAATAAAGTAATGCTTCCCACAAATTGTGTTTTGTTGGCACAAAGTGTGCGGTTAGAACACAAAGTAAGAATGTGTTGCATACTGCAGCGAAATGACACGTATTGATTTTAAGAGGGAAGTGATGACGTTGTAATATGAATATAGTTGCAAGATGATCCGATACTATTTAATGCTAGTTACGCTATATTTTGTAGAATCCTCAACTTATTTGTACATCCAATATATTCAAATAAATTTCATCGCCTTCAAAGTAATCCCCCTCCAATACAAAACATCCATTCTACATTTTTTCCAATCTTCAAATCACGTTTTAAGGTCGATTTCCGGAATGGGCTTCGAAGCCATCAGCGATGTGGCTTTTATCTCTGCACTCGTGCCAAAACTGTGTCTTCGGAGTCGCCCTTCGAATGTAAGGAATACCTAGAAGTTGCATGATACTAAATCTGATGAATGCGGTGGTTGCGGAACGATATTTGATGAACTTTCAGCAAAAAACTCGCCAAGACTAATCTCTCTCTTTAAAAGAAATCGTTGTTTTTTCACCAATCAAGATTTGATTCTTTTCGGGCACAGAATATCTTTCACTGTGGTTTTATAGCGTTTCCTGTAGCAGTGATTCGAACCCCCGTTAAAAACCAAAGTACCCACGCATTAGGCCGCGGCCGCCTGTTATGTGAGAATGCCTTAACTCGCTACATAAGCTGTGACTGTTAATTTAATGTTCTTTTGTACGGCGCTGATAACATTTTCGAATCTCTTTTGGAGCTGTATTCTTCGCTGTGGTTGTGTGGGCGTAATCTGTTGCAATCGCCACGGAAGCATTGAATATTTCACAACTTTGTGAGGGGATTCATGACAGGGTTATGCGATGATAGCGAAGTGTGTGCGAATCAAACCGACGCCATGAAGATAGAACCAAAGCCTCAACACATCAGACCAATGCACTGGTTACGAACTCAATTATTATTCTCACTCCAACTTATGTGAATTGCTGTGATATTCGGATCTGTTGCTTCGATTATTTTATTGTTCTTTCGGTGTTATTCTCTACTATTTGCTTGTATATTGTTGTGTATCTGTTGTGTATAACTAGAAAACGAAGTGGGCATTGTGCCACCATTGAAGAGCATTTTAATTATCCGAATCTTATTTACTGCGATTCCTATCGACAGATTTCCAATGAAGGGAAATCCATCTGTCGCGACATACAAGCGATGGTCGCGCTATCTCATTTGGAAACCCTACATCATCATCATCATTGGCACTACAACCATGATCCGGTCTTGGCCTCATTTAGAAAGTCTCTCCACCGGTCCCAATTTCGAGCCGGTGTCATCCAGTTTGGCACTCCCAGACTCTGGGCGTTCTGATCCACTCCATCCCTCCATCGCAGACAAGGTCTGCCACGCTGTCGTCTTCCATACATTCCGCCACAAAGGACTTTCCGTGCAAGCTTCTCTTCGCTCATTCGAACTAGGTGTCCCGTCCACCGGAGTCTACCGGGCTTGATTTTTCTTACAACATTGACTTCAAGGTAGATCGCGTACAACTCATGGTTGTAACGTCTCCGGAATCGTCTCACTTCACATACGGGGCCAACAATTCTCATCAAGACTTTCCTCTCGAACGCGGCTAAGAATTCAGAGTCATACTTGAGGTCACGGTTCCATACATGAGTACTGGTAACACCATTGTGTTGTATAGTAGTAGCTTGGATGTTCTGGACAAATTTCGGGATTTAAAGAGCCTTGAACGACCATATTAGGTTGTGGGGAACGAAGTGTTGTGCCAGACATGGGCACTCGGTTCCCTTCTTCCTCCATCATTCACTAACGAAGTTTGGCCGAATATCGCAGCAGGTACAAACACCAACTCTGTTGTTCACAGGAAGCTAATTACCATTGCACCAAAAGAAAACGTTCACCAAGAAAAGGAAAGTACAATAAAAACATTAAATGAGAGGCTGTTGATGATTTTTAATCTCTGTCCAATTGGTTTTTATTTTAATACATGTTATCTAAATTTATTTTGGAGTACACAGTTTTTTTTTAACAATCTTTTAACTAGTATTAAGGTTTATTATACGCGACTTCCACGCTTTACAAATTAATGAAGGGAAAGGGTTTCCTTTCACACGACAGATGTATCAGATTAAACTAGCACTTGTTTCCGGAATTGGTATCCGGTATAAATGTTACTTATTGGAAAAAGGTTTCCTTTCACACGACGCACTGAAAAATGTCCGAGTTAAAAATTGGAACACACTGTTAATTTCGGTGGGAGGTTAATTCGCGATGTAGCTTTACGGCGAGCTGGAGACGGGCCGACCAGCGCGGTCGGCTGATGTAATTGGACTCCAGGGTGTGCACTCCGAGCACACCCTACACGGGATAATGAACGGCTCGACCGCTCCGGGTAGTGGTTGGGATAAGACTACTTTTTTCAGTCAGTATATCCTTTCTCGATCGAACAGATTCAATGTCGTTGCACGTGTTCGAAAGCAGTGGAACGACGAGAAAGGCAGTCGGCGAGAACAAAAGAAAAGGCGACCAAATGGTTCGCTCTTTAATGAGGGTCATGTTTATGCAACGTCGCTATGACGGACGTTGGAAAAAAGGTGTTAATGGAATACGATACTTTATACCATGGAAATTGTATATCGTATCTTGGGTTAATTGCCGATACGCATCCCTTGCTTGCATTTAAGTATGCCAAGCAATTAGTGGTGGCGACGAAAGAAATGCATCATTGTTTGTCTATTGAATCGCTAGTGTTGCAGCTGTAAAAACAAGCTGACGAGATAGTATTTTAACTCAGACAAAGGGTATCGAATGCTTGCTATTTATGGTGCATATGCACATTAAGGATCAATTTTAGGAATTTCAGATAATGCTTGAAAGCATTACATGTCCTTGGAAAAGGAAATGTTTTCTGGGGCAAATGCAAATGCATTGGCGGGAAACAATGGGAGTTATGGAATTCCTAAAAAGGTCAAGAAGAATTCTTACAGAAAATTGTATGCAAAGGGATGCAATGAAAAGGTAAGTTTTCTTTATAGGGATTTTAGGGTTATAATAATTGGGTCTGTTTGATGCGTGAACCATTTAAGATGCTAATGCTAATTGCATTAGCGAAAGCTGGTGCAGACCCGGGTTGTGGTTATGGGGGTTTTTTCAGGAAGGCGAGCCGTGGGATCTGCCGGAACCGCCACAAGGTTTTGTTGGATTTGATCAGGCGTTCGCATATTTATTATTCCATATTGTCAGCTGCTACTATTGACCCAAGGTAGTTAAAGGATAGCACAACTTCAAATTCGTGTTCCGCTACACTGATAATTTGACCAACGTTAGGTCTTCTCTTCGCAGATGTTGCCACCATGTACTTTAATTTTCCCTCATTAATGTGCAGTTCTAATTTTTGTGCCGCCTGCTCGATCTGGTTGAAGGAATCCTGTACAGCCGATTCAGTTCTACCGATGATGTCGATGTCATCTGCGTAGGCAAGTATCTGGCTGGACTTGGTGACAATAGTCACTCTAGTTATGACGCCAGAGTCTCGGATTGCTTTTCCAACGCCAGGTTGAAGAGGAGGCAGGTCAGACCGTCCCCTTATCGGAGTCCAGTAAAGATGTTTATTGGTTTGGACAGCAATTCCGCTATTTTTACTTAACTAGTTACGTTGGTCATGGTCAACCTACAAAGTCGTATCAATTTGTTTGGAATGCCGAACTCTCTCATGGCATTATATAGTTCTACCCTGGCTATGCTGTCGTAGGCGGCCTTAAAGTCTATAAATGAATGATATAATGGAATCTTAAATTCCTAACATTTCTCCATCGCCTGCCTAAGGGTGAATATCTAATCAATCGCTGATTTGCCTGGGATGAAGCCACACTGATATTGACCGATGATGACTTTAGTGTATGTGGCTATCCGATATCTGTAGGATAGAGGAGAGTGTCTTATAGGCGGTACTCAGTAATGTTATACCCCTATAGTTGCTGCACACTGTGATATCTCCCTTCTTATGTATGGGGCAAATTATTCCGCGACGGCAATCTTCCGGCATCTTCTCTTGCTCACATACGTGCACCACGAACTCATGAATTGCGTGATGTAAAGCTGTCCCTCCTTCTTTGATCAGCTCAGCTGGCGAAACACGTTTCGACTCTGGAGAAGCTTGTATCAGAATTAAAAGGGTACCCATACAAGAACTAGCTCTAAGTGAAGAAGATATGATATTTGAATACGTAAAAGAAGAAGAAATTGAAAGATATATAATACGTTCCCCCTTTTGATAGAAACCTTGACGTGGTGCGGAGGCTTAATCTACAATGAATCACTCAGGCTATGCTGACGGAAGCATACGCTTCCAGTAGGGCCACCCATGTCAGACAGGCTAGCGAGGAGTAACACACCACCCCTAATCCAGGGTGTTATGCGTCACCGTGCCTATTGAATGGTTTGCAGCCAGAGGTATACCGGCTGTATTATAACAGGGCCTCTCTGGCACCGGTTCGAATCAGAGCAGTAAGCAGACCTTACCATATCAAAGAGGGGCTCTGATATGGCGGACTATTTAAAACCCTAAGACTCGTGGGAACAAAAATGAATGATCAATATACAAAAACCAAACTCACGAAAAACCCAGTAGGCGTAGGTCGTATGCAGCATTCTTACATTCTGTCGCTAGTTTGCACACATCACCAAACCAGTCACTCCGATCTCTACGACTATTGCCAGAGATGGAACATTGACTTGACTATGGCTCTATACATGTAAACTTACTACTATCGAAAAATTGTCACCCCTACGTTGAAGTGTTTGATATTATGATAGAATCTTAGTAATTCATTTATTTATTTGTTGAGATTGCTATATGCTTTGTAACAAATTGTAGTAATTCGTCTTCTGGTTGAATCCAAATATTTCCGCAGGCTGTTGAGACAGCTGTCGCTGTTCTGAAGAATACATCAATATCCGCTAAGGATATCAAACGTGCTAAGGCATTGGCCAAAGCTGACGTTTTTGAAGCGTACAGCACTGAAACAAATCTTCTGTCGACTATGGCCACCCAAGCTGCAACTTTAGGATGTGTGCATAAACCGGAAGATCTGTTGGCCACTATCGACGCTATTACTGATGCCGAAGTACAAGCTGTAAGTATATATTATTATTTTTTTAAATCTATATCTAATTTCACGCCTTCCTTTAACAGGTTGCTAAAAACGTGGCATCTTCAAAACTCTCCGTCGGCGCTGTAGGTAACTTGAGCACAGTTCCCCGTGTGGCTGATATACGTTAAGTAGAAAAGAGATGCATTTTATTTATAAATAAACTGAATGCTACATTTCTCGTGTAGAGATTTATTCCCGACGTTTGGTTAGACCCGCTTAAAGTTTAATAAAGAGCTATATACTTAACGGCTAACATTTTTGGGTATTTATTTCAATTAATTAAGAAATTGCTTCTCGGTCAAGGCCGCGCTTGTTTGTTTCCAAGGCAAGAGTGTTGATCAGTGTTTTGTCATCTTCTGTTCCCTTTTAGAAATTATAGCATTTCTTTAATACTGTTTATTGTAAAAAGTAAACAAAGATGTTTTCGTCTAAAGCATAACTAAAAGTGATATTTGAAATAAATAGAAAATCACTGCTTTGGATGTCTGGTAGAAAACTCTAAACTAAACGTGTGCTGGCGTTCATATTATCCACTCATGGAATTTAATAGAAGAACAGGGGCATACAAATTCATAGGAAGCCGAAAGGATGGTCGTGCGGTCAAATAAAGCAAATGCTGTGTGTTTGGGTTATGCATCCCATTTAAATTGAATTTTTCTCTTCATTGTTTTTCTTTATATTTAAAATACAACGAGCGCTTCCTTTAATGGATTTAACCACTCGTAAAGCAAATAATTAAAAGTTATAATATAAGAAATATTTTTTATTCTCTCCTAAAGAGAATCAATTTAAATTAAGTTGAACAATTGTATATGTGCGCATGTTTTACACATCTTAAAAGAGATTGGTAATTTTTTGGCTGATGGTGGACACTTTTCCTCCTTCTTTAAGATTGTTTTTGTTGTTGTTTTTTTTTTTTTAACACGGTGTTTATTTGACCAATAATGCATTTTTGCATTAAGTACTACAGCTAAGTTATAATTCTGATTGTTGGCGATGCATCACGAATTCCCAGGAAAGGCAAGACAAGCGCCAGCACACCATTTCCAGGGAAACAACTATCAGCGGCCCACCGATTCCAGGAAGCCACTAAGAAAAGCAGCCTCCAGGAAACGAGGGAAGGAGGGGACAACTGCGGGCCTACATAAGGCGAGCACATCGGTGAAGCAGCGGGATGGACACCACACACACACGGACGCACAGTACAAGACGGCACAAACATACACACACCGACCAAAGCGCAGATCATCAGAGGCCGAAGACTACCGGTCTTATATGATTTCTTTCTTACCATTCCTCTATACAAGTAGTTAGAGAACACCAAACACTGTCCACACTATCCTTGGATACGCCCCCCCCCCCCCCCCCCCCCTTTTTTTTTTCTTTTCTTTTCAGATATCGCGGGACCGAGCCCAACATTCTCACGGATGTGGGTGGTTCTGGTTATCGCGAGATGACCAGAAGCCAGAGACAAGATGAAGGACACATCGGTTCTTGTCTTGCTAAAGTCGGCCCTCTCGCCAACCCATTTTTTTTTTTCGGGAGTCGTCGAAGGAACTCCTACCCAATCGGTCTTGATCAAGACCAGCTCTAAAGACACAGAAATTGTAATAACAATAAATATACAGAATTATTCAGGATAAATACAGAATCCGTAAAGTCTCGTTCTAATCGTACTGGCGCGTTGTGCTGGCTCGTCATTGTTTGCTTCGTCGAAGAAGGGCGTTTGGTCGTGTTGTTTTCCATCTTCCTTATTCGTTTCACAGGTCGTAGTGAATTGTACTGGGCACGACTCCAACGCACGTCAATCCAGAGAAGAGTCTGGCTCTGGAGGTGCAATCCTACCGATTAGCAAGGACATCATCGTTGGCCGGTCAGTGCCGGAAAAGACGGGGGATCGACTCAACACCCCCAAGAGGCAAGCCAGAAGACCAGCGTCGCCGGGGAAGACAGACCGGAACAACGGTGTCAAGATCAAAGCGAGGCACGGAACACGAGGCATAGGCTCAAGCGGGAGTTCAGTAAAGTCATCGAAACTAGCCGATATCGAGGCAAGTATGGAAGTCGCCATGCGAGAGCTGGAGGTCGCCGAGGCGAAGACGAAGCTGGCCCGAGCGAAACTAGAATTGCTGACAAGTTCCGAGGATGAGATTAGCCAGAGTGATGCTACCGAAGACGAGTACCAGCAGAGCCCTTGCGATCCATGGGGCAATCTAACGCGACTGGCCGAAGGAAGACGAGAGGAGCCAGCTCACGAGGACAGGTCGCCGCATCACGAAGAAGTAAGGAGCGACATCCAGGACCCGACCCAAGCCATTACCAGGCTATCATGAGCACTCCCCGGAGCAATTACCTCAAGAGAAATGATCGAGCTGCCCCCCTTCAACAGTGCCAGCGAGGAGTGGCTGGCTTTCAAGAGATCATTTGAAGATACGGCTGACGGATTTACACACGCGCAGAACTTGGCGCGTCTTCGGAGAGCTCTTCGGGGAAGAGCGCGAGAAGCTGTTAGAAGTCTCCTGTTCATTGCCGAGGACCCACAAGAGGAAATGAACGGACTGCAGACTCGCTTTGGAAAATCAGGAGCGTTGGCCTTCGCGGGGCTAACGAAGTTAAAAGGACTGCCTCGGTTCACCGAAGACCCGAACGAGATTGGAGTCTTTGCCAGCCAGGTGACGAAGTCCGTGGCCACCATCAGAGCGCTGGGCAAGCAGCAGTACCTCAATGCACCTGAGGCGGTAAAAAGAGCTGACGGCCAAGATGCCGTCATCCATGAAGTACAGGTGGTTCACGTACTACCACTGCCATCGAAGAGAGGACCTGCTAGAGCTGAAGGTGGTCCTCTTGAGAGTGGAGACTGTTTGCAAACATTGGTGGACGGCGTTTACATTCATATTGGTGCAACCGATGCGGTTGATGTTATAAAATGCCATTCCTAGTTGAACAGTGAGTGTTTCGCGGGCCAATCCGATTACAGGGTGACGAGTTGCCTGCAGTTCGATTATTTATCAAAACATGTGCATGATATTCCCTCTGACGTAGTCACTCCAAAAATCCGAATGGACAACTAGTTTACCTCCGGAACTATTGGTCTCTGGAGATACCATCATGGCTTATCTCCATTTCAGTCCGGGTCAAAGGTCCGGAATATAGTCGAAATTGTTTCCGGGCCCTATCGTGGAATGTATTGCGTGACGGGGTGGCATCTCAGCTTGGGACGGCTTACCACCTAAACCAACCTTTTCTCGAACCGGTCCATCAGCCAGGCTCCGAAAAATGGGCAGGGATTTCTCCCGACCATTTCAGGGATCTTATAACTTGATGGGGTGGTATTTCACCGGGCGACAAGCCGGCCTAGTATATTTGTTGCAAAATGCAACATGACTACGCAAATCATCATTAACAAGACGTATCATGTAACCTTGTCTGCGATGGAGGGATGGCGTAGACCAGGACGCCCAGAGCCTGGGAGTGCCAAAATGGGTGACATCGGCTCGAATTCGGGACCAGTGGAGAGATTTGTTAAATAAGACCAAGACCGGATCCCGGTTGTAGTGCCGATGATGATGATGATCATGTAAATTGCATTGAATTTGATTTTAGTGATAATAATGGCTTCTTTCGATGTCCTGGCAATGCTTTTTTATATGACGACCAAGCCACCAGGACGGCAATACCAGGGGACTTGCTGGGAAATTATATATTGGAGATGACAAGAATTATAAATTGAATTGAATTGTGTATTTTAAAGTTTAGGCAAGTTAAAGAAAAGTGGGAATTGAGATTCCAGTCGCGCCGGCTTTTTTATACCTTTTTCAAGGTGTATCATAGCATACAATATTCGAACGTCCTACTTGCAGGACAGGACCCTTGTTTTAGCCGCTACAACCTGTTCACATTTTCTATCGAACCAAGCTTCATTGTTTAAATTTAGTTTGATACGAAAGATGCTTTAGATGATGATCTGATCAAGTAATGAAAATCAAATATTTATCATCGCAATTGGTTGTATCGTTTTTCAAAATATTCTTTATGAATATCAATACACTTATGCATGCGTTTAAATCAATTTTTGAAGCACATGCGTTTTGAACGCATAAACCGCATTGACATAATGAAGAACGATTACTCGTCGGCGGTTAGTTGTTTTCATTTCTTCATAGGTTTCTGGCAAACAAATGCTTGTATACCAATCAGATTTGACCATCCTACGTTGCTCTAACGCCACGGCAGCCACATGAACGGAAATGCCGAAGAAATAGACAACCATTTACTTTGACGTGCTTCCGCAAACCACTTTTGTTAGATTTTGGCTCCTTTTGGGAGATCCATTCGTTCGATTGCTGTGTTGTTTGGGGCTCATTAGAATAGACCCACGATTCCTAGCCTGTGCCTATGATTTCCACGCCATTTCATGCACCGCGATTAAATTTTTTCAACATTTCGTGTCGTTTTTTTGGCATTTTTCTATTTATCCGGGAAATCTTTTTTACGGGTAAATGATTCCCCAATTCTCCAGTCAGGTCTGGTCGCCTCACTACTCGTCCCATATTCGCAGGATCGAAAGCGTGCAATGTCATTTTCTGCGTTTTACCCTCCGTGGAATGAATTGGGAAAATCTTCGGACTCTTCCCCCACACACAAGCCGTCTCCACCTGATAAACCTCAACACACTTGAAGAGCGCAGAATTCATGCCGATATCCTTTGTTACGGACCTACCTCGCGTCCAGGTCCCCCCTAACATCCACTAATCCCCTTTCGTTGGTTTCCCCTCTCTACCTCTAAAAGGAGAACAACTCGCCAAGTAGCTAATTTGCATGAACTATTTTGTGCAAATTCTGCTTGGTAGAGAAAATAATAAAAAACGGCGTAGGCGCCGAATAAAAATAAACGTCAACGGCAATGGAAATTAATTCATTCGACATAAAACGACGAAACAACAAGCTAGTAATCAGTGAGCAGTCATAAATTGAAATTAAAGAAGGACACGAGATCAACAGAAGTCATCATCATCATCATCATTCGGCACTACAACCGGGATCCGGTCTTGGCCTTTTTTAGCAAGTCCCGAGGCTTGTTAAATTTTCCATAATAATTTGTTTTTCCGGGCAAGGTTATTAGCCTTGCGCCAAGAACAGAAGTCAGACCGGAAGAATTATCATTATCTGAATCTGAACAGGGGAGCACTATCTCAAAGCCCCCTGCAACCTGCCACCAGGAACCAGCTACAGCGTCCGCACAACGGACGCTCAAGACCTCAAGAGAAAATCCCAAGTAAGCCCCTTTCACTTGGAACAAATAAATATATAAACTATATTAAAATTAAAATTGTTAACAATAACCATAATAATTTTGGCGCAGCCGGTTACCGCCAGCTGAGATTGGTATCAAATCCGTCGGGGATACAATCCAGTGGTGGGAAGAGCCCCGAGGCTCTAACGTCCCCACGCCGACTAGCGGAACTAGCGGCTAGGAGAAATAACAGAAAAAAAGCCGTATAATAAATCAAAAATAAATAAAAATATTGTTTCTCTCTTTCCCCGTTTCTTTTCCAATTACAGGAGAGAGGACGAAATTCAACGTTGGGAGGAAAATTTAGAGAATAAATATACCCGAATATTTTCCGTTGTCTCTGGTGTTCTTTTTCAGGTTTTGTCTTTTCTTTCATTCTTTCCTTATCCACAGGTATCAAGATAGGAGCTTGTCCCTCATCGTTGGTACTCCCTCGTCGTTGGGTCGTTTGTTCCGCAATCGCGTTTTGTTCGCTACGGGTTAATAGCGAACCACGGTCAGAATAATCCGGGTAGTCCCTCCATACGCAAATAAGTAAACGCTTAAAGCATTATCGTTAATGCAAACTAGGAGCCACTCAAGGAGACTATCCGCGGAAATCATAACGGAAGAACCCATCGCCGCCATGCTGGGGGTAGAAAAAATTATGGACCTAGTCCAAGCTAATGTGGAAGTCTTCAGTGGCCAGAAAGGGCCTAACGCAGCGAGGGAACTACATAGTTTCCTCGAAAGCTGTGACAGGACGCTGGACTGCTTATCAGAGGAGGAGGAAAACATTTTCCTGTGGTGGTTGCTCATGAAATTAAATGGGAAAGCTCGCCGCGTGTTCAAAGAACAACTCCCAGTGACTCTCAAGGAGTTTGAACAGCGACTCCGAAGCACGCTACTACCACACGCGTCATACGAAGAGTTACACTCGAAACTCTCGCGTATGCGACAATCCCGCGAACAGGATGTCACCGATTTCACCCACCGCATAACGCAAGCAGTAACGGAATGCAATGAAGCGGCAAAACGTAAGTATGGGAGTGCAAATAGCATAGGGTTTGTGGGGGTTCCACCAAACCCCACGGTCCACTTACCTGAAAAACCCCCCATATGCGCAAATCAACTCCCATTGTCTCCCGCCAATGCAATCGCATTGTCACCTGAAAATATTTCCTTTTCCAAGGACATTAATGCATAAAAGCATTACATAAGATTCCTAAACAGAATTGCATCTACAAGAGCATTCATAGTCCAATGCATCACTAGAATTCGCAGGAAAACTATTCCGGCACCATTGTTTGCCAAGCAAATCTCCTTAGACGAATTCCTGTAAACAAAAGGATTTGAATTACATACAAAATAACCTTCAGCGGGGGCCATAAACATTGCGCTGTCTATTCTTCAGCTTCGCCATGTGTATGATAAATTCTCTTAACGGACACATTGGCCGGTGACCTTTTTCTCCGAGCAATAATATACCAGCGGCTGCATTCAATTAGCGCAATCGACCCTGAAATCCCTAAAAACAATTCTTTAACGTGCATATGCACCATAGATTCCCGGTCATTAGGCACCCATGTCCCCCAATGCAATTGCGCCGTACATGTGCATACCACATGTCCCTGGCATTTCCACGGCCGCGGCATTTCTTTGATCATCGGACAAAAGCGAATACTCGCATCCTACCCTAGAGTCATAAAACGAATTATCCTCGAATAACCTCATCGATGAACACGGTGATGTGTACGAACACACATACACCACCGCGTACCCGAGATCGTCTGCCATTGGTCACTGGTCAAAGGAAATTTCATTTCCTTTTTCACCACACCACCAAAACCCACCCGAAACGATAAAATATAGTTGAGTCGTATCCCAACCATCGCGCGCGCAGCATCTCTTCTCCACTGCCGAGTGCACACGAGAGTGGACCTATGGGGATACTCGACCAAACCCCCAGGAATCGAGGCAAAGGCAGAATAGGCCTATAAACTATGCGTCTCGGGTAGTAGGAACACAGAATAGGAACTCGAATACCAGATACCCAGAACGATCTCACCCCGTTACACGCCCACAACCTGGGAAAAACGCGTTTAGGTCGGAAACACCACCACACACTTCTAGAAGACCAACAGGGTCTAAACCAAAGAAGCCTGAGGTACCGCGACACCTTCAAAGAGGCGGGGGTGACTATATTAGTGACTCCTCTAGTCAAGGTAGAGACAAGCGTACACCAAACACATGGGTTACACGCATGACTTGCAGCTTCTGCATTAGGAAAGGGCATGTATACGACGAATGCCTTCGACGCCGAAACACTCCATAGTGTACAAAGTGTAATCGATATGGGCACGATGTCCAGGATTGTCGGACACTAAGTACACAAAGGAAGGCGGATAATCCCGAACCCACACCATGGCCACATAAAACCACTGTTAAACAAATTAAAAAAAATTGTATTCAAATTGTACGCACTCAAAGCTAAACTATCACACTCATGAAAACACTCACTCTTCTCATTGCATTCAGGCCCGTAAGGCACACAACTGTCATCCACACCAAGAAACGCCAAACTCACATTTTTCAACTTTCATTTCTTTCTTCTTATCATCCAGCTTTCGTGCCGTTCGGGCGTGTAAAATATATATCCTCAATTTAAACAGCAATCCGTTTTGTTTTTTATTGTTGACCCTGCCTGCTCAACAGGTTATGGGCCCAGGTTCGCGGAACGATAAATATTTTTGTGTTGTTTAAATTCTTTTCGCTTAAAATCTCGTGTTGTAAGTCCGCCCTCGTGCAACAGTGAAATTGTACAACCCCCCCAATGGAGAACGAATCAATAAGGATAACCAAACTCAAAGGCATTGAGAACTGGAGTACGTGGAAGTTCCAGGTACGCATCGTTCTACTCTCTAGTGGAGCATGGGACATCGTCAGCGGAGAAAAGGAATTTCCAGAGGAAAACATAACCGAAGCTCATCGAACAGCACCTGCCTCATGGACAAAACTGGACACTTTTGGACAGCGTACTATCGCCACATCAGTCGAGGAGGAACCGCTACTTCACATCATCAACTGCACGACTTCCAAGGAAATGTGGGACAAACTTTCATCTGTTTATGAACAAAAGTCGGAGACCAGCATTCACATGCTACTTCAACAATGATACAGCGTTCAGAAGGACCCAGCTCACAACATTGCTACACACGTTGCCAAGTTGGAAGACCTTGCACATCGATTGAAGGTTATGGGTGAGAAAATTTCTGATCAGCAGATAATCACAAAAATTTTAATGACTCTTCCCTCCACCTTCAAACATTTCATCAGTGCATGGGAATCAACACAGCCCGATGAGAGAAATCTTACCAACCTTATTTCCAGACTCTCAGTCGAAGAATCCAGGCTAGAGCCTGCAAATGCAAGCGACAACGTGGCTTTTATAGCTGGGAAGTCACGACAAAAGAACTTCGAACAAAAATCCTCAAAATCCTGTCATTATTGCAAGAAGCCGGGCCACTGGAAGCAAGACTGTTTCAAGAGAAAAGCAGCCAATGAGAGAAAGGCAGAAAAGGAGGGCCACTCAAACAGGAAAAACGACGCGCTGATCAGTGCTTTGACTCTCGGTTCGGACAACCTGGATTGTTCCAGCATCAGGTACCTCGACTCTGGTGCTACGGACCACATGTCTCATCGGCGCGAATGGTTTTCAAATTTCGTCCATTTTCAGCAGCCAAAATCTGTTCGAGTTGGTGATGGCAAAGCAATGGCAGCTGTGGGATCTGGAGACATCGAGGTCGAAGTTTTCGACGGAAAAATCTGGAAGCTGAAATACCTGAGTAACGTCCTCCATGTTCCAGATCTAGGCTTCAATCTTTTCTCCCTAGGAGCAGCCCATGACAAAGGCATGTCTCAAAAATCAGACAGCAGGACTTGCCATCTATTGAAGGATGGAAATATCGTTGCAGTGGGAGAAAGATATGATCAACTTTTCGAGATGAAATTTAGAATCGTGGCAAATGAGCACCAGGCAAACGTCGTCGTCAAACAAGAAACACTCCTCACCTGGCACAAAAGGTTAACTCATCAGAATTTCGAGCAGGTTAGAAAGATTTTGAGGAGGATGAACTTACCCTTTACGGACGACAAAGTCAAATGTGACGACTGTACCCTCGGCAAGATGCACCGGCTCCCTTTTCCAAAAAGTACCTCAAAAACCGAACGAGTTGGTGAGCTTGTTCATGCTGATCTGTACGGCCCAATGCCTGACACATCAATAGGAGGCGCTCGTTATTTCTTGCTGATCAAAGACGACTTCAGCCACTGGAGACTTTGTTTTTCATCAAGGCGAAGTCGGAAACAGTCCAGTGTCTGAAGAAATTCCTTCTCCAAGCAGAAAAACACCTGGACAAAGGCATCAAGGTCATCAGGACTGATAACGGTTTAGAATTTGCCAACAGGGACGTAAAAAAATCACCAGTGATCTCGGTGTGATACACCAAACAACGGTTCCCTACACACCAGAGCAAAACGGGTCAGCAGAACGCGAGAACAGGACAATTGTTGAGTCGGCCAGGACTATTCTTCATGCAGGAGAATTCCCAAAGAAGCTATGGGCAGAGGCAACCCTCTACGCAGCCTACACCTTGAACAGGACTGGAACCAGCAGCAATAATGGAGCAACACCTTGCGACCTCTGGCTGGGAAAGAAACCAGACCTTGCCTCACTCAGGTCTTTTGGTGAGGAAGTTTTCGTTCACATCCCCAGGAAAAGAGAAAGAAATGGGATGTCAAAGCCAAAAAGGGCATATTTGTAGGTTACGACGAAACGACGAAAGGGTATCGAGTCTGGTTTCCTACTGAAAACAAGGTAAACACCTTTCGAGATGTGAAATTCACTGGACAAAGATTTTCAGCAGACAAGTCAAGAAATGAGCCAGCAACAATGACCTTGAGTGTTCCTCAAGTTGCTGAAATTGACGAGGAGCCAGAGATCGTGAACTTGGTGAACGGTGGTGAACATTCTGGAAGCGAAGCTGAAGAACCCTTGTATGCGCTAACGGATAATGAAGAGCCACTCGAAGAACCTGTACCACTGCAAAACTACAACCTGAGAAACAGGAACCAAATTCGCCAACCGGTTCGGTATCCTTCTGTTTTAATTTCAGTGACTGGCCAACCTAATCCTGAAAGCTACGATGACGCCATCAAATCCGAGGACTCTGAAAAATGGAAAGCAGCCATGGATGAGGAGATCAATTCGCTGCAGAAGAATCACACTTGGTTTCTGGTGGAACCACCACCAGATCAGAAGGTGATCGACAATCGATGGTGTTACAAGGTGAAACAATTCCCTGATGGTAGCATCCAACGATACAAGGCCAGGCTTGTTGCCAGAGGTTTCAGTCAAACTCCTGGTGTCGATTATAATGAGACCTTTAGTCCCGTATGCCGATTTGATTCCATTCGCCTCATTCTATCCTTTGCAGCCTCCCAAAATCTTTCCCTCAAACAGTTCGATGTTAAAACAGCTTTTCTCTATGGAAAGCTGGAAGAAGTCATCTACATGAAGCAGCCAAAAGGTTATGAAGATGGTACCAGCCGAGTGTGCAAACTCATCCGAAGTTTGTATGGACTCAAGCAGGCGTCGAGATGCTGGTACAAACACCTCACGAAGTTCCTGGCCAAAGCTGGACTACATCCAACCAGAGCTGATTACTGTGTATTCACCAACGGAGATCCTGAGAATCAGTTGATGCTGGCAATTCACATCGACGACGGATTGATTGCTGCAAAAGATGAGAAAATGATTGAGGAACTAATAAACCAACTTCGCCAGGACTTCGATATTGCCTTTGGAGATTTGAGCACTTACCTTGGACTACAAGTTGAACGGATGACAGATGGTTCAATTCTTCTCCACCAGGAGGCCTGTAGCGGTTCTTTAATACATTCCCAAAGAACCGTCCATCCTCTTAAATGAACCACCTTCCAAACCCACCATACCTACCTGCAATTTTGGGCAGCGTAAGCTACCCTTCATTCTCTTGGGATTTGGGCACTAGTATGATTGACGTTAGACAATCATACCCCAGATAATGCCGAACGATGCTCCGGCCTGTAAAACAAACAAAAGCTACCATAGCCTAGGCCATAGGCGAACAAACCATCGGTTTGCTTATCGCCACGAAAAATCTATAGCCTACAATGGCATTACCCATGAACGCCTAAGTAAACACGATGTGCAGATCATCGTGACCCTTGAAATAGCGTTTTTGTGTATCTTGAAGCAAAAACCTATTTCGTTCTCAGGCGCAGGTCATCTAAGATTTATGACCCTCGAAATAGCGTTTCTGTTCATTTAAGACACAACCTATTTCTTCCTTCGGCGATTTTTCGCCATCGCTTATCCCAACGACGCCTGCAGCTCCCAATACCAATTCATTACACCAGCCCATGTTTATTTAGGACACAGGAACCTATTTCTCCCTTCGGCGACTACGCTATCGCGTACCTGCCTGCTATTCATTCCATGTGTATTTAGGTGCACTTTCGTCGTCGCCGATATCCAGGCTGAAGGGCAACGTACTTGTGCTATACGCACACAGACACAATCCTCCCCTATCGATGAAATTCGCGGGCATCGGACTGAAAAATGTACATTACATTTGGAGTCAGATTTCTATCGCCACAGCGGACAGTCGCACCCGCTTGTAGTTTTCCACCGATATACGGAAGTGAGTCGGAGTTAAGTGACTTTTTGTCTCGTACGTGTACGAGCTTTATTTTCCAGCCGAGCAGACAAACAAACTCCAGGCCTACAGTGACGCAGACTATGCAGGAGATGTCGAGACCCGAAAATCAACGTCTGGCGTTGTTCTGAGGTTTGGAGAGTCAATCGTGTCATAGAGTTCCAGCAAGCAGAAGACGGTGGCACTTTCTACCACTGAGGCAGAATATGTCGATGCAACTCAAGCTGTGAAGGACGTCACCTGGATAAAGAGACTCATCGAGGACCTTGTTACGGACCGACATTGAGTCCAGGCTCCCCCGGAATCCACTAATCCCCCTTCGATTCCCCTCTTTACCTGTAAACGGAGAATAACGCGCCAAGTAGCTAATTTGCATAAACTACTTTATGCAAATTCTACTTGGCAGAGAAATTAATAAAAAACGACGTTGGCGTCAAATAAAATAAAAATATACGTCAACGGAAAAAAATTAATTAATGACAATTCGTCGTAAATCTTCGAATGTTTTGCACGAGTTCACAAAACCAGCTCTTCAATCGTAATTGATACTACTGTGATATAAGGAAGAATCCGAACCTCGCAATTGATGCTACTGTGATATAAATTAAGGAAGAATCTGAACCTCGATGGACTAACCATGGCTTCCACATAAGAGATAATTCCTTAATTAACAAAGACAATTTGTACAACAAATCATAATTAACCAAGGAACAGACTAACATGGGAGTAGCCTGCAACGCCCCCTGCAACCAGTCGCAGATACAAAACAAATCCAACGACCGCTCAACGGTCCAAACCCAAATAAGTCCTTCCTTACTATATGTTTAAAATTAAAATCAAATAAACTATATTAATTATATATAAAAACAAAATTATATTTACATTTAAATATAGTTGTTATACAAACAATATAACAACCTCAACCTGTGCCAAGATCTGGAGAGCACCCTCCTCATCGACAACATGAGCGCCATCAAGCTCATCAAAAACCCCGAGTTCCACAAAAGAAGCAAACATATTGACGTGAAATATCACTTCATACGCGACAGTTTCGAGAACAAAATCTTTGCTTTAGAGTATGTCGCCTCCAAAAACCAGCAAGCAGATTTGATGACCAAGCCCCTGACGAGAGCATTTTTCGAGGAACAAAGAAGGATGCTCAACATACAAGATGCCAAGGGTCTACAAAAACCCCACTAGAGGAACTAAAACGTCACCACATACAACAACTCAAACAATATTTTATCACGCAATTCACAACACAGTCAGAGAACATCGTAACTGTGAAATCAATTTGAAGTTAACTTTTTAGTGGGAGTGTTAAACACATTAAAAAAAATTGTATTCAAATTGTACGCACTCAAAGCTAAACTATCACACTCATGAAAACACTCACTCTTCTCATTGCATTCAGGCCCTTAAGGCACACAACTGTCATCCACACCAAGAAACGCCAAACTCACATTTTTCAACTTTCATTTCTTTCTTCTTAGCATCCAGCTTTCGTGCCGTTCGGACGTGTAAAATATATATCCTCATTTTAAACAGCAATCCGTTTTGTTTTTTATTGTTCACCCTGCCTGCTCAACAACCACAAAAGCCAACAGACGCACCCGATGTGGTTAAGTCTGTACTTAGCGACCACACCCCCCCGACCTGCACGGCCAATACAGAATGGCAAACAGTCCAAGGAAGAAAAAATTCAAAGGACAATAAACAGTCACGCGACAAAGGCGGTGAACAGACTCGAGCCAAGAGTAGTACTACTTCGAGCAGTACGGAACACTCGGAGGCTCGAAAAATAAAACAACGCCAAAACCGATTACAACGCCATCGACCCGAATCGAAACGTAGCCAGTCGCACTCAACTGCTACGGACGCGTCAGAAACGCGAAAAAAGGGGCATAGGCGACAGAAGAACGGAGAATGGTGCACATTTTGCAAGCGACACAACCACACGGCGACAGTGTGTCGGCAAAAAGCAAAATGGGAGAAGTCGGAAAACTCCCAGAGGTCAGGCCGGAATTCCCCAACCCGACCGAATTAAAGCCACCAACAAAAGAAAACTGTCCTCAACCACCAGCAAAAGTTCCAATAGTCCAGCTCCCATTAGACATCGGATGTAGAAACAATACACGTCTAATAGTGGACACAGGTGCGGAGATCAGCTTTCTTAAGCTGAAGGCGCTTCAAAATGGAACAGCACTGGATACCAAAAAGGCCACTACTCTCCAAACGCTTTTTGGAAAGGGAAAGTCTAGGGGCTTTTGTAAGGGAATATTCAAACTACCCCAACCAATCTCCTGTAACTTTCAGGTAATGGACTCCCTACCGGGATTGTCAGCAGGTGGGTTGTTAGGAAACGACTTCCTGGCTAGGAATTGTAAAGTCAACGGACCCGGGATTTGTTTGGAATTCTCCCAAACCAAGGTAAATCCGGTAAGTTTTTCCGTTGAATTTACAAAAGATAGGGAGCGGACGCCAGGACATAAGGCAACCAGTCGGGAACCCGTGCCAAGGGGATCCATCGAGGTCCAGACCTCGGCCGGAAGTACACCGGATACCCTATCCAAATATGGGAAAGGGGGTGAAAAATTGTCAGGCTCCAAGCATCCCAAACCCACATTAATAGCTGACAAACCAAAGAAAGCTAACAAAGAAGTAACCGTGGTGGAACACCCACTGCCAAACGCTTCGGAGGTATGCAAATTAGCTACTTGGCGAGTTGTTCTCCTTTTAGAGGTAGAGAGGGGAAACCAACGAAAGGGGATTAGTGGGTGTTAGGGGGGACCTGGACGCGAGGTAGGTCCGTAACACCTTTTCATCCTCCGTCTCCTCTCGGGCTCAATCAACTGCCCAAGCTTGCTCTCTTCCATCACTCGACAGTAACCCCCGTAACCTGCGAAACCCTCGTCTCTTCTATTTGCCCGCCCACCACACTTCTTACGCCTCTAATGAACCCAGTTCGCGAATACTGCGGTGGGCAAACTCCTACCCAACCTCCTTCGATTTCCATTTTACCTCTACTGCTCTCAAACCTCGTCCCATCTCTTTCCCCTCCTGACCCGGCCCCACTCCCCCTGTACACTCTTACAACCCACACACATCCTATCACTCTACTCTTCTATCCTACTACCCCATTCCAACATCATCCCTCTACTCATACTATCATCTTTTCTCCTTATACAAATACACCCATTACCCGTGGTCTCCCTCTCCCCCTGTGTTTACTTAGATAACAAGCTAGATTGTAACTCAAGGAAATTAGCACGTACTAAGCTAAATAAATAAATAAGTAAATAACTAGTGGATAAACCCAGTAACCAAATCGCCGCCAAACACTAGACTTGATTGCATTTGACAACACTTAACGTTGCCAAATATAAGTAGCAACTATTGAAGAATTTTGCAATTTGTTTTCGTGTTTGTGTTAAAACAAATTGGTATATTCCTTTGCTTTAGCTAAATGCTACACAGTTCCAGGTTCCGAAAACACTCCTTTTAAGCACTTCTGCATTTTGGCTTAGGATATCTCTAGTCCCTTACTTAGAGCAGTTTTGAAGTGTTTGTTTCGGAAACTATCAGAACCAGAATCCTTTATGTGACATATTTCTTTCCAGATTTCACTACTGACATCAGCCTAAGATGTCCTTGGGTCCAGAACACGTAAGATACCGGTCCCATCATAAGGCTTTTGGACGTTGTGAATGCGAAAACATTCGCAAAGAATAGAAAAGGGGCGCCCCCTTTGAGGTATAGATTGTAAGGAGCGCAATCGCCTAGGATTAAAAGCTTTCTATATCCATGAATTTTATAATTTTATGGAGAACCTTCCACTGAATTACTCGTTCTTGAAAAAATGTCAATGGATGAATCTTAGTAATGGCAATTAAGATCTCGCTTAAGTTAAAGGTTTCATAAATAATACTGCTAGCTGCTGTAATCATTAAAGACGGAGGTTTCGATTCGTTGTGGAATGTTATAATGAACTCCTGTGGGACTTAAAAAAGTGCGCGATATTGGTTTCCATTATATAAAACTATCTTTGGACTATAAAATATATATCAAAATTACAATTCTTAGAGACGAGTATTACACCATTAAGACAATTAATATAGCGACCAGAAGTCCTATGATTATCAACCAGTAACCTGTGAAAGATAAGAAATTAATGAAACTCCTATTATGAACAACAGCTCTATTACCCCAGGTGCTATCCTGCCGACTAACCCGTCCGATGTTCTCTGTTTCACCGTGTACCCTATCGTCAATTCGATCCATATTTTCTGCAATATTGTCGATCAGGTCTATAACCAGTAATAGTTAATTATTAATTTATTAATATTATTAATAATAATAATAATAAACAAGAGATTAATAAACAGATAGTTATGAGAATACTTATGATTTACCCACCACTTTGTTCCTCGACTTCTTGGCCCAATCTGGAGGCTAATTCTTTTTGTCTGGATATTGTTTTAGACAGTACATCCAAGCCACGATCCTGGTCTTCCATTATTTGAATCTGTGTCTGCTTCACGGGTTGTAAATCTCTACTCGAATTTGTAATATCTTCATCATCGGTTTGCCATATTGATTTGGAAGATAAAGGCAGTAAATCTGATCGAGTTGTTGTCGTAAAGTTGCGTTTAGACTGTTGTAGTTTGGACTGCAGAATCTCAAGGAGCCGTTGCCTTCTTTCTGTTTCCTCGAATGTGCTTTAAATTTATTAGTTGTTTTCCTGTGCAACCATAATATGGACTTACATGGACCGATTACCAGCCGAAGTATCCAATTTCAGTTTTAGGATATGTAGTTCTTTTTCGAATTGATCAAGATATAACTGAATCTTCCTAGTGTAGTGCGGGTAGTTCTGTGGTCGATGCTGCTCCCTCTGTGTTATCTCTGCCAGAATTGTGTGACTCAATTTTTCACATGATTCATACTCCGTCAGCCTGCAATGCAAACATATTATGAGCAGAACATAAAATAGCATAAAGTACAAACGTACTAACCACGAATCAATATCAACCAAAGACATGGCGAAGGAAATTAAATTAAACAAATGAAATTCTCATCAAACTGGAAACCAATCACAAGTATTGTGTTTTCAAAGTGTCATTGTTTATACTCAATGGGTTGGTATAACAACTATTGTCTCAGTGGTGCCTTTAAGTGGCAAGTGAAAGAATTATTCTGAAGTTTTATTTGATACCCAAATTCACGATTAAAATTATACGCATGTATGCCTTCTTCTTTTCTATAATTTGCCAAATAAGGTGAAGAGTTACAATTCTTAAAATTAAAAGCACTGATTTGTTTGTTTGTTTATTCGGACTTTTAACCTGTCATTTTCAAAGAGATGTATAAATGTTACATTACTTAGTGTTGTAATAGGGACGGCCGATAGTGAGGTCGCGTCCAGGAGAAAGCGTTCCGAGGATGAAGTCAAACGATGGAATCAGCGTCCAAAAGGATGAAGTCGAACGGTAGAATTAGCGCCCAAGAAAATGAAAGTACACGATAGAATCAGCACATAAGAAGATGAAGTCAAACGATGGAATCAAGGCCCAAGCGGATGAAGTGTAACGATGGAATCACTGCCCGAAAAGATGAAGTCTTTTCTCCTTGAGATTAACTTTTATTATTTAATGTATGTTGATAGGACGAGAACCGATGGTGTACACTTGATGAAGGTTGAATGCAGACTGACTCATTGGGCATAACTGCCAATTCAAAAAGGGACGCCGTGCCGCCATCGATGGTGACAATCGGCCAGCTGGTGCCAGCTGCTGCGTAACTGGTATACACAGCGAATGTACTAGATTTCTCCAGTACATTCCAGCACATTTAATTGCCAATCCGCAACATTCCGCCCGCCTTCGCCAATCATTGGCGAATCATTTTGTTCCAGGGGACGGCGGCTAGGGGCCAGGAGTGTGCGGTCTGCTGGTGGCGGTTGGTCTTGGTCGGCTATCCACTTTCACGTGGATGATCGGTTGAGAGGGGGTCGCCCGCCCTGAGGAGCGCTGGTGGCTTGAGGGTCTGGGATGGCCCATATAATCGATGGCGACAGGAACCTCTTTCCCATCGCTGATGTCCGTTGCCTTTTGTGGTCGCGGGACCGGCCAGTTGATCTGGGTTAGAGTTGTAAGGTCGCAACCCACGATCAATGACCACGCAATGGCTGGAGATGGGTCTCACTGCATCGAGACCGGTGGTGGTGACAGGTGATGCGCCCGTTGGCGCACGTCCGAAGTTAGTAACCGGCGGGATGCGGCCGCTGGCGCGTGAGGCTGTCGCGTGGAGTGCGGTGCGATGTCGTCCCTGACACTGTCCGCGTGGCTTGGCGGAATGGCAGTCACGGGCCTAGTGCTGTCCGGAGTCGTTGGGGTGCAGCCCCTGTTGATGCCCTGAGAGGCGTGCTTTCTTGTTGGGGTTCGGGAGAACGCTGGTTGCTGGGGAGCGCCGCCCGCCAAGCGGGGCATTGCGCGCTCCTGGTCCTGTTCTGGTGGCTGCGCGTGGCAGCGGTTGGCCTGGGTAGTTTTGGACCCGGGCAGGAGCTTGACCACGTGGTGTCCTCGGTGTGGTGGGATGCCTTGAAGTGTTCGAGTGGGTAAGCTCCTGGTACCTCGATTGCCTCTTGCCTCTGCAATGGTTCAGCGGGCGGTTGTATGTCTTGTAGTTGGGTTGCGCAAGTGATCGGTGGCTGGTAGTTGCATGGGCCTCGTAGGTGGCCCCTGGGGCCACCGCCGGCGAGACCTCCTTTTGGTCTTCTGATGGGAGCTGCGATCATCAGTCGTAGGGTCGGCCAGTTCCTCTGGGTCGGAGTTGTAAATTCGCAACCCACGAGGAATGGCCATATGATGGCTGGTGACAGGCCTTGTCACCTTTAGGCTTGATGATATGGCGGGTGCTGCGCCTGCTAGCGCCCATCCCAGTTCAGTGGCCTGCGCGACGAGGCCGGAACGTTGGTCCTTCAAGAGACCTCCGACGATGATGTTGGGGTATATGTCTGCCCCAAGGATGATGTCCACCTTCTCGGCGGAGGCGATGTTCGGATCTGCAAGTTCCAGATCCGCCACGAACGAGAGATCCCTTGTCGTTGATTGTGGTGGTGGTGTATACACTGAGAGCCCTGACAGGATGAAGGGCCTTAGTGTCCATTGGCTCGAGCCGTGGAGGCGAGGAGTGATGCTGATGGCGGCCTGAGTCCTGGTGGCAAGGCCACGAGTGCCCCCAACACCGTAGGTGGGGACGGATTATGCTTGGCGTCGGAGGTTTAACCTTCGGACGAGTGATGCCGAAATGAAGGTGCCGCTGGAGCAGGGGTCCAGCAGAGCACGGACTTCAATCCTTCGTTGGTTCTCCGACGTCACGATGACTTTTGCTGTTGGCAGCAACGCGGAATGCTGTGAAGGGGTGCTGATTGTATGTGCGCAGGCCCCTTCATGACGGTAGATCCGGGGAGCGGATCCTTTGGCTCTTTGCGGCGGTGATGTTGTCCCGTCGATGGCGGTAGGTCGGACATGCAGCAGGGTGTGATGTCTCCGCTGGCATCGGTGGCACGTCGTGCTGGAGTGGCAGTCGCGTAGGCGGTGGTTACCCAAGCAATTGACACATAATTTCCGTTCGTGTGCGAAGGACTTCCGACGGCCAGGTGTAAGTGATCGGAAGCCCTCGCAAGCGTAAATGGTGTGTGAGGCCCTGCAGAATGTGCAAGCGCCCTGTTGCTTTACGGGTGTCGGCGGTGTTTTGTGCATCGGGGCACTGGGCTGGTTAGTCATCGGGCCGGCTACTGTTGCTGGAACAGTCGAAGGCGGTTTTGTGGGAGGCATTGGCGTTGGTTCTGACACGGATCCTACGTGCGCCGTGCCCACTGCTTGCTGTGGAGTCCGTGTGAAGGTAGCCAGTTCCTCTGGGTCGGAGTTGTAAGTTCGCAACCCATGAGGAACGGCCATGTCGTGTTGTGCCCCACAATGCGTGCGCGGCTTCGGCTTCTGTGGGGGCTTCGGCAATGGGTCGATCATCTGGACCTTGGTCGGATTGAGCTTTGGGCAGACGGCACTTTGGTCGGCGGCCTGCTGATTCTTACCCACTGTTCTGGGGTGCGGTTCCTTTTCCGCTGGCTTGATGTCGACCATTGGCAGCTGCACTGGGGGCAGCTTGCTAGGGTGGAGGCGATTGGTGCTGTTGACCATGGTTGAGGAGGCTGAACCAAGCGCGTACTGGGCCTCGAGGAGCTTCGTATCTTCCTCGAGGTATATCTCTTCGGTTTCGCCGAAACAATCCTCCGCGAAGTACGCGTGTTGTAAATAGTCCGGTGTCGCCGTGATGAAGATGTCATAGTGCCGCTTGGAGAAGGCTTCCCATTCGGCGCGGAGTGCATGTTTGGTTGCCTCGATTGCTGTCGGACTTGGTTGTCCCTTTTCCTGTATGTTGAGGAAAGTGCCAGAGATGGTGGCCTGTGCCGCGAACTGAGCTGCGATGAGTTCCTCAATCGTGCTCGGTTGTTGTATTAGAGCAGCTGTCAAAGACACGTTGGTTTGAACTATCGTTGTAGAAAGTTCGTCATCCTGCTTTCGTTTTGCATCAACAGCGGTTTCCAGTGAATTTTTCTCCAACAAATCACCTAACGTTTGATTTGCAATGATCATCTGGCTGCCGCTGTCCTCCGATCCACGACTTAAGGAATCCTTGGAACTGTCATCTTCTTATATGCATCTCCTTACATTTGTACTCGACTCAGGTTGGTGATGAACACGTGTATGATTTCTGCCGACCGAGGAATGTCTTCGGTCGAGATCCTTTGGGTTCCGCCGACCGAGGAATGTCGTCGGGGAACAGTTGTCAACCTTGTCGCCGTCGCCGCCGTCACTACTGTCGTCACCGTTAGGCATAGTGTCAAACAGCGTATGATCTCTTCCAAGCAAGGAATGTCGTCGGGGAACCGTTGTGTTGCTTCGTCGATGTCTTTGCCAGCATTCGCTTCTGCACTGGGCGCAGCTTCGGTAGATCGGTTTCTTCCTTTACTATAGAGTGATCGGGTCGGCGATTCGTTCTTTCAACTCATTGGAGGTGGCAATGATCTCGTCCGCCCTCTTCTGGTGGCAGCGGTTCTAATATAAGATCATGATCGGCCGCTTGCCCCGCACTCCTTTGTTCAAGTGGCTCCTCATTCTCATTGAGCGATTCACCTAACAAAGGTGATTCAGAAAACAAATATTTAAGGGGTGATCTATAGCTGCCATGGAATGAAGGATATAGCGTTTTGTCTCTGCCCAGCAACTTCGCCTCTTGGTCTGGGGGAGCATTTTCCTTATTATCGAGAAGACATGAAGTTGAGTCGTTAGCTTGTAAAATAAGATCACATGCAATCCCCTCTAACAAGATCGGAGTAATTTCGGCACTGTTAAGCAACTCATCGGACGGGTTGTCTGCCAAAGCTTCTTTGTCATTATTATCATTAAACCCAGCAACCACTGCACCTGGTATCTCTCGGTTGTCGTCTACTACATCGGAAAATTCGAATTTGTCTTTTGCCTTTTGGCAGAATCAAATATTAAATTTAAACCTAACTCATGGATAGCACTGCCGTTTAAGCGTCGTTTTATTTGACTTACTTGGCTTGTGGGAGTGGAACACTTCGCTGAGAAGTCAACAGCAATATTCTTGTAATTCTTCTTGACCATAGCTGCATCGATTGTTCCCTTTTTCACTGTTAATAAACCGGGTTCGTCGGTACCGTCAACCGGTTCTAATGTGTTGTTTAAATCAATGTTGATGTCCTCATTAAGAGGGGATGTTTCACAGTCGTTATTCCTAGTAATTTCAGTCGTCCTATTGACTACTGTACTGTTAAATGAGAAGTACAAGGAGCTACCAGTGTCGTCGAGGTCTAGCCGTGAGTTATCTCCCATTTTCCGCTAAATCTAGACAATCGCTTGATAAATTTAGACGCTCCCACCAGAAAACTGTTGTCACTTTGTTCTTCAGGTGTTGTGCCGCGAGCTGGGCGGCGATGGATTTGATCCACAGGTTGCTGAATCCGATATGTTTTGCCACGAACTGAGCGGCGATGGATTTGATCCACAAGTTGCTGAATCCGATGTTGATTCCTTTAGAGGACTTCACGCTGATGGCCGCCAATGGACGGTCACAACGAGCAATGGCTATTTGTAACAATTCGTTTCGAAATAGTGGTGACAATTGTCGATTTAGTTTCTGTATCTACATCTGAAGGTGAACTATCTGTAGTGTATTGTTGAATTTCAGTTAATTCTTCTGTCTTCACAACATTTAGAGCGTTCTTCTCGTCTTTCAGCACTGGACGCACGTGGTGTTCTTTGGTTGTGTGTACCTGTCACAGGTATGTTGTGCCACGAACTGGGCGGCGATGTTGTAGATCCAAATCGGCACTGGATCCGTTTCGAGGGACCAGAAAATGTTGTAATAGGGGCGGCCGATAGCGTCCAGGAGAAAGCGTTCCGAGGATGAAGTCAAACGATGGAATCAGCGTCCAAAAGGATGCAGTCGAACGGTAGAATTAGCGCCCAAGAAATTGAAAGTACACGATAGAATCAGCAAATAAGAAGATGAAGTCAAACGATGGAATCAAGCCCCAAGCGGATGAAGTGTAACGATGGAATCACTGCCCGAAAAGATGAAGTCTTTTCTCCTTGAGATTAAGTTTTATTATTTAATGTATGTTGATCGGACGAGAACCGATGGTGTACACTTGATGAAGGTTGAATGCAGACTGACTCATTGGGCATAACTGCCAATTCAAAAAGGGACGCCATGACATCATCGATGGTGACAATCGGCCAGCTGTTGCGTAACTGGTATACACAGCGAATGTACTAGATTTCTCCAGTACATTCCAGCACATTTAATTGCCAATCCGCAACACTTAGAAATTTCAAGAGAATTTAAGTTTTATCCTTGGCGCAAGACTAATGAGTTTGCCCGGAATAACACAAATCATTATGAAACATTTAACAAGCCTCAGGACTTGCTGAATAAGGCCAAGACCGGTTCCCGGTTGTAGTGCCGATGATGATGATGATGATTAAGTTTTATCTTATTTAGGCTGGAAGATTAATGACGTGTGGAGTAATTTTTTTCCCTATGTGTTAGAGCATCACCGTGAAGAAAAAATTACCATATATCGCCGTTTCTTTATATTCTATGGCTATGCATCAACCACCTCTAGGAAGACGCCGCTTCAATATAGCGTGTCAAATCTGAGGATGACGCAACATGAAATAAGTATGTCAATTCCTGGGAAATCGCTTCGCAACTGCACACACAACATAGGTACCAGCGAATATAAATGACGACATCAAAAAAATAAGCAGTCATCGTGGACTGCCAACAGAAGTGAAAACTTAAAACTATATCTGAATATTCATATTAATGGGTGTGGTGGGATGCCTTGAAGTGTTCGAGTGGGTAAGCTCCTGGTACCTCGATTGCCTCTTGCCTCTGCAATGGTTCAGCGGGCGGTTGTATGTCTTGTAGTTGGGTTGCACAAGTGATCGGTGGCTGGTAGTTGCATGGGCCTCGTAGGTGGCCCCTGGGGCCACCGCCGGCGAGACCTCCTTTTGGTCTTCTGATGGGAGCTGCGATCATCAGTCGTAGGGTCGGCCAGTTCCTCTGGGTCGGAGTTGTAAATTCGCAACCCACGAGGAATGGCCATATGATGGCTGGTGACAGGCCTTGTCACCTTTAGGCTTGATGATATGGCGGGTGCTGCGCCTGCTAGCGCCCATCCCAGTTCAGTGGCCTGCGCGACGAGGCCGGAACGTTGGTCCTTCAAGAGACCTCCGACGATGATGTTGGGGTATATGTCTGCCCCAAGGATGATGTCCACCTTCTCGGCGGAGGCGATGTTCGGATCTGCAAGTTCCAGATCCGCCACGAACGAGAGATCCCTTGTCGTTGATTGTGGTGGTGGTGTATACACTGAGAGCCCTGACAGGATGAAGGGCCTTAGTGTCCATTGGCTCGAGCCGTGGAGGCGAGGAGTGATGCTGATGGCGGCCTGAGTCCTGGTGGCAAGGCCACGAGTGCCCCCAACACCGTAGGTGGGGACGGATTATGCTTGGCGTCGGAGGTTTAACCTTCGGACGAGTGATGCCGAAATGAAGGTGCCGCTGGAGCAGGGGTCCAGCAGAGCACGGACTTCAATCCTTCGTTGGTTCTCCGACGTCACGATGACTTTTGCTGTTGGCAGCAACGCGGAATGCTGTGAAGGGGTGCTGATTGTATGTGCGCAGGCCCCTTCATGACGGTAGATCCGGGGAGCGGATCCTTTGGCTCTTTGCGGCGGTGATGTTGTCCCGTCGATGGCGGTAGGTCGGACATGCAGCAGGGTGTGATGTCTCCGCTGGCATCGGTGGCACGTCGTGCTGGAGTGGCAGTCGCGTAGGCGGTGGTTACCCAAGCAATTGACACATAATTTCCGTTCGTGTGCGAAGGACTTCCGACGGCCAGGTGTAAGTGATCGGAAGCCCTCGCAAGCGTAAATGGTGTGTGAGGCCCTGCAGAATGTGCAAGCGCCCTGTTGCTTTACGGGTGTCGGCGGTGTTTTGTGCATCGGGGCACTGGGCTGGTTAGTCATCGGGCCGGCTACTGTTGCTGGAACAGTCGAAGGCGGTTTTGTGGGAGGCATTGGCGTTGGTTCTGACACGGATCCTACGTGCGCCGTGCCCACTGCTTGCTGTGGAGTCCGTGTGAAGGTAGCCAGTTCCTCTGGGTCGGAGTTGTAAGTTCGCAACCCATGAGGAACGGCCATGTCGTGTTGTGCCCCACAATGCGTGCGCGGCTTCGGCTTCTGTGGGGGCTTCGGCAATGGGTCGATCATCTGGACCTTGGTCGGATTGAGCTTTGGGCAGACGGCACTTTGGTCGGCGGCCTGCTGATTCTTACCCACTGTTCTGGGGTGCGGTTCCTTTTCCGCTGGCTTGATGTCGACCATTGGCAGCTGCACTGGGGGCAGCTTGCTAGGGTGGAGGCGATTGGTGCTGTTGACCATGGTTGAGGAGGCTGAACCAAGCGCGTACTGGGCCTCGAGGAGCTTCGTATCTTCCTCGAGGTATATCTCTTCGGTTTCGCCGAAACAATCCTCCGCGAAGTACGCGTGTTGTAAATAGTCCGGTGTCGCCGTGATGAAGATGTCATAGTGCCGCTTGGAGAAGGCTTCCCATTCGGCGCGGAGTGCATGTTTGGTTGCCTCGATTGCTGTCGGACTTGGTTGTCCCTTTTCCTGTATGTTGAGGAAAGTGCCAGAGATGGTGGCCTGTGCCGCGAACTGAGCTGCGATGAGTTCCTCAATCGTGCTCGGTTGTTGTATTAGAGCAGCTGTCAAAGACACGTTGGTTTGAACTATCGTTGTAGAAAGTTCGTCATCCTGCTTTCGTTTTGCATCAACAGCGGTTTCCAGTGAATTTTTCTCCAACAAATCACCTAACGTTTGATTTGCAATGATCATCTGGCTGCCGCTGTCCTCCGATCCACGACTTAAGGAATCCTTGGAACTGTCATCTTCTTATATGCATCTCCTTACATTTGTACTCGACTCAGGTTGGTGATGAACACGTGTATGATTTCTGCCGACCGAGGAATGTCTTCGGTCGAGATCCTTTGGGTTCCGCCGACCGAGGAATGTCGTCGGGGAACAGTTGTCAACCTTGTCGCCGTCGCCGCCGTCACTACTGTCGTCACCGTTAGGCATAGTGTCAAACAGCGTATGATCTCTTCCAAGCAAGGAATGTCGTCGGGGAACCGTTGTGTTGCTTCGTCGATGTCTTTGCCAGCATTCGCTTCTGCACTGGGCGCAGCTTCGGTAGATCGGTTTCTTCCTTTACTATAGAGTGATCGGGTCGGCGATTCGTTCTTTCAACTCATTGGAGGTGGCAATGATCTCGTCCGCCCTCTTCTGGTGGCAGCGGTTCTAATATAAGATCATGATCGGCCGCTTGCCCCGCACTCCTTTGTTCAAGTGGCTCCTCATTCTCATTGAGCGATTCACCTAACAAAGGTGATTCAGAAAACAAATATTTAAGGGGTGATCTATAGCTGCCATGGAATGAAGGATATAGCGTTTTGTCTCTGCCCAGCAACTTCGCCTCTTGGTCTGGGGGAGCATTTTCCTTATTATCGAGAAGACATGAAGTTGAGTCGTTAGCTTGTAAAATAAGATCACATGCAATCCCCTCTAACAAGATCGGAGTAATTTCGGCACTGTTAAGCAACTCATCGGACGGGTTGTCTGCCAAAGCTTCTTTGTCATTATTATCATTAAACCCAGCAACCACTGCACCTGGTATCTCTCGGTTGTCGTCTACTACATCGGAAAATTCGAATTTGTCTTTTGCCTTTTGGCAGAATCAAATATTAAATTTAAACCTAACTCATGGATAGCACTGCCGTTTAAGCGTCGTTTTATTTGACTTACTTGGCTTGTGGGAGTGGAACACTTCGCTGAGAAGTCAACAGCAATATTCTTGTAATTCTTCTTGACCATAGCTGCATCGATTGTTCCCTTTTTCACTGTTAATAAACCGGGTTCGTCGGTACCGTCAACCGGTTCTAATGTGTTGTTTAGATCAATGTTGATGTCCTCATTAAGAGGGGATGTTTCACAGTCGTTATTCCTAGTAATTTCAGTCGTCCTATTGACTACTGTACTGTTAAATGAGAAGTACAAGGAGCTACCAGTGTCGTCGAGGTCTAGCCGTGAGTTATCTCCCATTTTCCGCTAAATCTAGACAATCGCTTGATAAATTTAGACGCTCCCACCAGAAAACTGTTGTCACTTTGTTCTTCAGGTGTTGTGCCGCGAGCTGGGCGGCGATGGATTTGATCCACAGGTTGCTGAATCCGATATGTTTTGCCACGAACTGAGCGGCGATGGATTTGATCCACAAGTTGCTGAATCCGATGTTGATTCCTTTAGAGGACTTCACGCTGATGGCCGCCAATGGACGGTCACAACGAGCAATGGCTATTTGTAACAATTCGTTTCGAAATAGTGGTGACAAGTGTCGATTTAGTTTCTGTATCTACATCTGAAGGTGAACTATCTGTAGTGTATTGTTGAATTTCAGTTAATTCTTCTGTCTTCACAACATTTAGAGCGTTCTTCTCGTCTTTCAGCACTGGACGCACGTGGTGTTCTTTGGTTGTGTGTACCTGTCACAGGTATGTTGTGCCACGAACTGGGCGGCGATGTTGTAGATCCAAATCGGCACTGGATCCGTTTCGAGGGACCAGAAAATGTTGTAATAGGGGCGGCCGATAGCGTCCAGGAGAAAGCGTTCCGAGGATGAAGTCAAACGATGGAATCAGCGTCCAAAAGGATGCAGTCGAACGGTAGAATTAGCGCCCAAGAAATTGAAAGTACACGATAGAATCAGCAAATAAGAAGATGAAGTCAAACGATGGAATCAAGCCCCAAGCGGATGAAGTGTAACGATGGAATCACTGCCCGAAAAGATGAAGTCTTTTCTCCTTGAGATTAAGTTTTATTATTTAATGTATGTTGATCGGACGAGAACCGATGGTGTACACTTGATGAAGGTTGAATGCAGACTGACTCATTGGGCATAACTGCCAATTCAAAAAGGGACGCCATGACATCATCGATGGTGACAATCGGCCAGCTGTTGCGTAACTGGTATACACAGCGAATGTACTAGATTTCTCCAGTACATTCCAGCACATTTAATTGCCAATCCGCAACACTTAGAAATTTCAAGAGAATTTAAGTTTTATCCTTGGCGCAAGACTAATGAGTTTGCCCGGAATAACACAAATCATTATGAAACATTTAACAAGCCTCAGGACTTGCTGAATAAGGCCAAGACCGGTTCCCGGTTGTAGTGCCGATGATGATGATGATGATTAAGTTTTATCTTATTTAGGCTGGAAGATTAATGACGTGTGGAGTAATTTTTTTCCCTATGTGTTAGAGCATCACCGTGAAGAAAAAATTACCATATATCGCCGTTTCTTTATATTCTATGGCTATGCATCAACCACCTCTAGGAAGACGCCGCTTCAATATAGCGTGTCAAATCTGAGGATGACGCAACATGAAATAAGTATGTCAATTCCTGGGAAATCGCTTCGCAACTGCACACACAACATAGGTACCAGCGAATATAAATGACGACATCAAAAAAATAAGCAGTCATCGTGGACTGCCAACAGAAGTGAAAACTTAAAACTATATCTGAATATTCAAATTAATTGTAGCTCTAAAAATAGAAATGTAAAAATTTATCGATTACTGCCATTAACATTAGTCTGATTTTCACATCTGTCGGCACTCCGAGCAACATTTCCTCGCATCCTTTCCATGGTCCGAGGTGTGCTTCGGAAACTCCGATGTTAACGCTTACGTGGAGTCGGTATCAGAGATTATTGTTCTGGGGATGGAGGTGTAGATTCCACATTCCATCAAACGAAGTTCGTCTGATAAACCTTGGTTTGATAAAAAATGCGAGCTGATTACAGCGGCAAAAAATAGAGCTTTTAAGCAATAGCGCTCCAATCCCACCGATGTTAACAGAACGAATTTTGCTAGAATCAGAAACGGGTGCAACCAGGCAATTGATACCACGAAGAAGGCTCACAACGACAGGGTGATCAGTAAGCTCCTTCGGCGCCCAACTGGTTCGCGCTCCTTCTGCTCAATGGCAAAAGCTGTCAGCGGTAACTTCACATCCTCCTTTTTCCCTCCGTTGGTGACAGACAGCGGGACGTTAGTCACGAATTCAAAGGATAAAGCTAATGTGTTCGCGAATTTATTTTTCGCGAATTCAAACGCTCGATTCCGGTCTTTTGGAGCCACCTGTCATCTCGCCAGTACGGTCTTCGATGTGGGATGTGAGATTTCGTCCGCGCACTATTCAACACATTCTACGTGAACTGGATTGAAGGAAGGCAACCGGCCCGGACGGAATACCAGCAATAGTCCTTAAGAACTGTGCTCCAGAACTATCGCCGGTTCTTGGCAGACTCTTCCGCTTATCTTATGCACGGAGGACCTTTCCTGCCTGCTGGAAAATCGCCCGAGTTCAGCCAATCCCAAAGATGGGAAAAAAGTGTCTCCCACAAAATTACCGTCCGATAGCATTACTGTCTATTTTATCTAAGGTGATGGAAAACATCATTAATACTGAGTTAGTTAAGTATTTGGAGTGCAACGGACTTCTGAATAACCGTCAATACGAGTTCCGTGGCAGGCGGTCCACGGGAGACCTTTTGACACTTATAAGTGATTAATGGACATCAGCGATTGAACGGTATGAAGTCTAATAAAAATAAAAAAATTAAAAAAAAAATTGTATAGATTGTCGTACAGTTTATGTAATAATCAAAACATATAATGTATCAGTACAAGCTATAAATACAATTTAATTGGCATGATGATTTATATACCTTTATATATTATTTGGGCTAGTCGATAGTATAGTGGTTAGTATACCCGCCTGTCACCCGGGAGACCGAAGTTCGATTCCCCGTCGGGGAGCCCCTGGCGCAAGACTAATGACCTTGCCCAGACAAAATAAATCATTATGGAAAATTTAACAAGCCTCAGGACTTGCTAAATAAGGCCAAGACCGGTTCCCGGTTGTAGGGCCGATGATGATGATGATATATTATTTAGATATAGTATTTTTATTTGATCACCGATCTCGAAGACATTCTGGAGCGATGGGAAGTGCATTTCAAGGAATTGCTTAATGGTCAGCTCACAGAAGAATTGGAGGCTCCAGACCAAACGCTGCCGTGGAGCACGAATTTGAAGTAGTGCAATCCTTTAACTACCTTGGGTCAATAGTATCAGCCGATAACAATATGGAAGAAGAAAAACGCGAACGGCTGATCAAATCCAACAATCCTGAAATTTATCCAGAACATCCAAGCTACTACTGGGCAATACCATGGTCTTACCAGTACTCATATACGGATCCGAGACCGGTGGGCGGGACGCCTAGCTCGAATGTACGAAGAGGCGCTTGCTCGGAAAATCCTTTGTGGCTGGATGTATGGAAGGAAACAGCGGGACAGACCTTGCCTGCGATAGAGGGATGGCGTAGACCAGGACGCCCAGAGATTGGGAGAGCCAAACTAGATGACATAATTTGGACGAGAGATACGATTACCAGCCGATCTGCGATTCGGGATACCTCCAGACGCCATAGATAATACTGAAGACTGCGTAGCCGAATGGAGAGATCGCCTCGAAGAGATTCATCATTTGGTTCGAAAGCAAATCAAGGTATCAAGTGACAGGATGAAAACGGGGTACGACGTTCGGGCCAACGCCTCCGGATTTAATACAGGCGATAACTTGTGGCTTTATAACCCTCATCGGCAAAAAGGAAGGTCTCCGAAGTTGCAGCAACATTGGGAAGGACCGTATAAGATTCTTACAAAAATTAACGAGGTTGTCTATAGGATTCAGCGAAGACCGAACGCCAAGATGAAAGCGGTGCATCGTGACCGACTGGCGGCTTTTTGTTAACCCAGAAGACGAGTGAACTTAGTTCGGCACGAACTAATCTAGGCGGAGGGTAGTGTGATGCATATGACAATCAGTACGAGAATATTCTAGAAAGTCCAAAACAAAGTACTAGGATATTCTAGAAAGTACTGGAAAACCGGAGAGTATGAGCAGTAGAAAATTCGAGGCTATGGAACGGATGGAAACGAAACACCGAATCAGAATGAGGAAACGGTATAAATACGTCACACCCAAATCAGGAAGATAAGTAAGAAGTAAGCAGTAAAAGACGCGATAAGTACGGAAGCGATAAGTGAAGAAATTGTTATGTGTACGACAAAAATAACGGTTGTTATTAACGGACTAATAAAGTGTTACATTAATTGAAAATCGATTTAACGGTTCTTATTTATTAAAAATAACCGAACCCTAAGCTCGCTACAATATTATCAAGACCAGCATTTTATTTTATTTTGATTTTTTTTATCAATTCTTTAACTTGGCTAATATTAGTTACGTAAGCTCGCAACATTATGTTAGCCTTATATTCGGTCAGGGCATCAGCTAGCTGCTGTGCAGCTCGAGCTCCATATAGTGAGCGGACGTTCCATGAGAAAATTATCAAATCGTTTAGCCATTTTCGTTTCCGTGGTCGTCGTCTTGAAAAATCTGCCATAATAGTTTGTTTTTCTGGGTACGGTTATTAGCCATGCGCCAATCTTTCTCTGGGTGTCGCTGCATGCATTGTTTTACTACTTGGCGGGTGCCAAAGTAGCCATTCAAGGGTGTCACGTGGAGATTGCATGTCAACTGGGATTGAACAGAGACAAGTATCGTCCTGGCCTTCGCCAGGTTGAAAACAATCAGTGACTTTGCCCCGTATGTTCGCCCCCCCCCCCCCCCCCCCCCCTACATATACCTCGACTTTTTTCGAATCCACCCCCTAAACTGAGCTTACACCCCGAAAGCAAGGGTAAATTCAACATTTCAATACCTTAATATATTATCATCATCATCATCGGCACTACAACCGGGATCTGGTCTTGGCCCTATTTAACAAGTTTAAGGCTTGTTAAATTTTCCATAATAATTTGTTTTTCCGGGCAAGGTTATTTGCCTTGCGTCAAACCTTAATATATAGGGTGGCGCAAAATTAATCACCCTACCCGAAGCTGTTATAATTTTTGCATATGGCGTCGTATGTCAATCATATATGAACTAGACATGGTATTTGACCTTTGAGGACTAGAAAAAGTGGTGAAGGTCCAAATAAAGATTTCCTTTACTCAAAATCATTTGTTTTTATTTAGTAAAAAGGTAATTCAAAAACAAAATTGGATGATTAATTTTGCGCCACCCTGTACATGCAAATGTAAGAATTATAACCATTCTCTTAATAAACAACATTGTAATCCCTGAAAAGGAAACAAACAATTACTATAATTGATAATCAATGATTACTTATTTGATATAGAGATAATGTATTGTGACGCATATGACAATCAGTACTGGAATCTTCGAGAAAGTCCGAAACAAAGTACTAGATTATTTTAGGAAGTACTGGAAAACTGGAATAGAAGAGTCGAGATTATGGAACGGGCGGAAACGAAACGCCGAATCAGAATGAGGGAGCGGTATAAATACGTTGCACACAGATCGTGGAGATGAGTAAGAAGTAGAAAGTGAAGCAAGCCATAAGTGCGGAAGTAATAAGTAATGAGTAAGAAGTAAGAAGCAGTAAAAGACGCGATAAGTACGGAAGCGATAAATTAAGAAATCGTTAAGTGTACTTTAAAAGTAACGGTTGTTATTAACGGACTAATAAAGTGTTATATTAATTCAAAATCGATTTAACGGCTCTTATTTATTAAAAATAATTAATCCAGCGAACCCTTAGCTCGCTACAGTATTGCTCATAACTATTTCTATTTAAGCTCAAAATACAAAACTGTCATTTTTATTGACCTTCATGACGTCTGAATTTTTCATTTGTTTTGGCATCACTTCGTTGTAGTCCTCCAAAGGTGAGCATGATAAAATGCTTGAGAATTTTTTTTGACATTACCGTGGAAAAGGTTCGTGTTTTTATTTTTTCCCACGTAATTTTACAAATCCAATAAGAGTTTTTATTGGAATTACAGTTCGGAAACATGCCTTGGTAACGTCTAGTTATCTCTGTGCAAAGTGCTGTACATCCAACGAGAAAATATTGTAAAACTCATCTTAATTCTTTTCCCACAAAGAAATAAAAGTAACATATTCTTCGTGTCACGCTAAAAGCAGACGAATTTTTATCTTTGATCTCCTACCACAGGTGTGTGAAGTGTTACGAGCAATATCGTATATTATCAATTTGGTGTGGTAAATAGATACGATTTTATATATGTATATGGTGTAATACTAAAATCTGTGAAGTTTTCGTTCGAGTTATCGTCACAATCAAATAAATCTGTGCCAAAGCAAATATTTTTTGTTCACATTCCAATCAAGCAAAAAAATCTCAGTTTGTATAGCTTTGTTTACGTATATAAACGAAAGGACGCTTTTCCTGAAAGTACATTTTTGCTCGATTTAAATACAAGAGTCGAGAACTGGTTATTTTATAAATAAAGTGATCGCTTGGACCAGTCGGACGGTGGTTCGCTGGTAGAGTTGGTTTATTGACGTGCGTAAAATTACACTGGCGGAGTAGCCTTGGAGAAGCAAGTGACGAATGCGATGACGAAACAAATTTGTTAGCTCACGTTACGAACGTACACTTTCAATATTAAATCCGGGAAGTACATGAGTTGTAGGCATCTGAAAACAGAGCAAGCTTTTTCTGGATAATAACACCGCAGGCTCGGATGTTTTGGCGCTTCATAGTCTGATCGTCAAAAAGCCCACGGCTGCGAAACGAAGGATTTCGTGTCAGTGAAGAAAAGGGGTTGCATCACTTATTTTTTGAATATCCCCAACATTCTCGGTTTTCTATTTCTAAAAGCCCACACAGAGGTAAGTTCTTCTGAATCGAATTTTATAAATACATCCTATCCACATGGTTCCTTTGTACAATTTCATGGGCTCACAAATAATCTCTGTCCGCGGTATCATCCACACAAATCGGCCGTGACCTGTTTAGTTTTGATTTTGTTAAAAGTGAAAAACAGAGCGAAAGACGCATTTGGTCGCCAGCTGACCCAGTCCCTGCCCCGTTTAATGATTGAAATCGTTTTGTATTGGAGCAGCGCCATTTATTCACTTTCTGAAATGAAGAAAATCTCCTTCCGCCTTTTTACGAAACAAAAATTAGAAAGTACGCATATGTTTCTATGACTTAATTTCCTCAGCTGCTGGGCCCTTGAAATATGAAATTGTTCACTTCTGCCGTGCTTTTATTTTGAACAAACCGCTTTGTCGTTGTACGAAGTGGAATCGATGTCTTTCTCAGCGTGGGCTACATCACCGAGGCAGCAATCAGTTTAATTGATGTGCGTATAACATGCAAAGTAGACCGTTAATTGAAAGTTGGAGAAGATGTTTATGAAGTCACTCGACGTTTCTTTGCTGATATCACTTAGTCAATTACATGGTCTAAGAGATTGGGGAAGTCTATATTTGGAGAACTTTATTCGAATTACATTGATTTATACGTTGGGGGCTTGTCCAAGTTGTACCCAAAACAGCAGAGCTCCTTTTATGATCATTGATGTGGTCTCGGCGGCACAGCTCGTTGTTCTTGGAACATAGGAAATCGGGGGTAAAAAGTGCTGAATTCATTAACAAATTAATTTGGAGGTTTTATCATTAAGCCTTTATATTTTATTGGAACTATGCAAATACCTTTCAATATTTATAGATCAGCTATTCCAGACTGTTTATCGCCAACATTCGTGCCGCCTTTTTATTGTTACTGATTAAATTGATTATGATTTGATGATAAGAGATTTCATATTTGTGTAACGGTAAATTACTTTGTCTATCAGCTAAATTCCATTTAATGGTCTTAGTACTGGAACGATTTATTTACCGTAACAAACAGGTTCCCATTTTACATCCATCTTGAATCCCTTTAGGGGTCCTCGATAGTATAGTGGTTAGTATACCCGCCTGTCACTCGGGAGACCGGGGTTCGATTCCCCGTCGGGGAGCCTCTGGCGCAAAACTAATGACCTTGCCCAGAAAAAACAAATCATTATGGAAAATTTAACAAGCCTCAGGACTTGCTAAATAGGCCAAGAACCGGTTCCCGATTGTAGTGCCGATGATGATGAATGCCTTTAAATTGATCGCGCGTGAGCACATGACAAAGTGAGTACTTCGACTGAAAAACGATTTCCTGAGTTTGTCTGGCGCTCTAAAATTGATTAGTGGCTTTCGTGAACTTGGGGAGGAAGAACGCAGTTTCTAAGTTCACTTGTGTATTTGCCGAGGTAATATCTGTAAACGCTCCTCAATAGTATAATGGTTAGTATACCCGCCTGTCACGCGGGAGACCGGGGTTCGATTCCCCGTCGGGGAGCCTCTGGCGCAAGACTAATGACCTTGCCCGGAAAAAACAAATCAATATGGAAAATTGAACAAGCCTCAGGACTTGCTAAATAAGGCCAAGACCGGTTCCAGGTTTTAGTGCCGATGATGATGATGATGATGATGATGAATATCTGTAAACAGTGACAGGTAGGACATGTTCCACCTGTTACATCCAAGAAAATGAATGCATTAGACCCGGGGCTCCTATGAGTTTGGTTGCTCGATTTGCACCCTATCGAAAACGTATTATTTTCGCTGCACCTGACCAAATATGGTAAATGGATTCCAGGAAATTGTGACTTAGTCAGATTACCCCTGTGATTTTCGTGTCATAAGCAATCCTGCGCATTTCGCTGCAATAGCTGCGCTTTCAAATGTCCAGTTAAAAGTTCAATTGATCAGGGCTCAAGTTTAGAGAATTTCCAATTACATAGTGATACCAGATGCCTTTACTGATGCAAGGCAGAAAAGATTCAATCGCTTCAAATTCACGCTTCTGAATTGTGAAGCCAATGCAGGCCTTTCTCACAAGCGAAACCACGATGTACGGAGTTTTGCTTTAATTGAAATGCGTCATCAGTTATCGTAATGCGCATTCGATCTAAGTGAATACTTTTTGTACATTGGCATTCAGACGATAATGTCAATGTCGCCTGAGAAAGTCTGTATTTGGGTTATGTTATTAAGATTGAACTTCCCCACGTCACACCTTAATTATAGATCGCAGTTCATCTCGTGGAAGTCCATTAAAGACATTAAAACGTTTGGAAAGTGGCCCAACTATCCCTTCTTGACTTGCCACTTTGCCAAAGGTAAACAGTAGTATTCGTTTGTCCGTGAAACCAAACCCTTTCTTTTTGTGTGTTCTACTCTGGCTATACTATCTTAGGGGCTTTGCCCAACGATAAATACCTGTTATTTAGTTGATTTACCCGGTGTGTACGTCCACTATTATGTTGTGTTGAATGTTGTAGAATAGCGGAGAATCTTTCACATACGATCCTTAATAACGTCTTGGTTGTAGTGGTTTGAGCGTCGCCACCGAACACAATTAAAATAAAATGCGATTTATTTATTGGTTTCGTAATTCTTTTTCTTTTACTATTTTACACGATCCGACGAATCGTAGCAATTTGCGGTTCATCTCCTGATGGCGCGAACATTCTGCATCAGAACTCGTTCCGTTACAGAGCGGGAAAGCAGTGGCATTTCCTCCGCGCGAATTAAATAATAACACTTCTGCCGTGTAGTAAAAATTATTTTCATACAAGACTCTAACTTAGTCTCGTATGATTCTTTATTTAAATTTTAAAACTACTTTACACTGGTAATTTTTCTTCACTCGTCACTGGAGGAGTTCACAAAACACACCAGCGATGCAGATTGTATAGTCTATTTGTACTCGCTATGATGGTCATGCATCCCATATGTGTTGCGTTGGTATCTTGGCGTCCCCTCTATTGGTATCGCGTCATAGTAATTTATGGATATGCTAAGGGATTCTTTATTTATGGGTGCGCTAAGAGGTTCTCTATTTGTGGGTATGCTAAGGTATTTTTTTTATTGATATAACTTTGCAGGTTGACCATGAACAACGTAACGAGTCATGTAAAAATAGCGCGATTGCTGTCCAAACCAATAAACATCTTTAATGGACTAGACTTCTCTCGGGAGAGGCGAACATATAGCGCCGAGTGGGCGCCCTGAGAACCCACCAAATAACTGTTGCAATTCTTTTTGAACGGTTGCCGGTTGTAATGCTCCGGGAACACTCACGTGGGAATGTAGTTCCACAGCGTCGCCGCTCTGTAACGGAACCAGTTCTGATGCAGGGATGTTAGCGCCGTCGGGGGATGAACCACAAACGGGTGCCATGCGTTGGATAGTCTTGTGGAGCACATATAAGCCGAATTGCGTGGAACAATAGCACGAATCTCCGAAGAACAGTACCCGTGATAATATCTGTAAAACAGGCAGAGGTCGGCCACACGCCTTCGATGTGATACCGACTGTAGTTCCGACGACGTCAGCGCAGATTCCGCGATCAGGCGGATCGCTCGTCTTTGTACGCTCTCAAGTAGGTCGAGGGTATGTTTAGGAGCCGCGCTCCAAACATGAGAGCAATATTCGAGCGCTGGTCTAATTTGGGATTTATATAGGAGAAGAAGTTGGGCTGGAGTAAAATATTTCTTGGCTCTAAAAAGATAGCTCAGTTTTCCTGAAGCCGACCTGGCGATGCTCAACACGCGTTTATACCATGATACATTCCCACATACCGTGACGCCGAGCAATTTCAAGTTTTCCCCAGATTCGAGAGCCTGGCCATTCATCATCATCTGTGGAACCGATGATCCACGTTTCTTTGTGAATGTTGTATATTGTGTCTTCGCTGCATTGAAATCGACGAGATTGGCCCTTCCCCGCTGCAGGACCCTATCTAGATCCTGATTCAGAGAGTCAATCTGTCTACATCTCAACTGATGCCCCAATCGGCCGAACACTCGAAAAGGAGGAAATAAGCGTACTATCATCCGCAAAACTGAACACTTTGTTATCCGTTGTCTCCAACAAATCATGATGTACGGCAAGAACAAGGTTGGAGCCAAAATAGAACCTTGGGGCACGCTGCCAGGATACATTCCCACAGACCGTGACGCCCAGCAAATCCAAGCTTTCCCCAGATTCGGGGGCCTGGCCATTCATCATCAGCTGTGGAACCGATGATCCGCTTTTCTTTCTGAATGTTGTATACTGTGTCTTCATTGCAGTGAAGTCGAGGAGATTGGCCTTTCGCCACTCCAGGACCCTATCCAGATCCCGATTCAGAGAGTCAATCTGTCTACATATCAACTGATGCGACGTTGACGCACCAATCGGTCGATCACTCGAAAAAGAGGAAACAAACGCACTATCATCCACAAAATTGAACACCCTGTTATCCGTCGACTCCAACAAATCATTTATGTGAAGCAAAAACAAGGTTGGTGCCAAAATACAGCCCTGCGGCACCCCCGAACTAACCGGATAGAGATCCAAACACTCGCCGTCCAAAACAACCCGGATTAACCGATTGTTGAGGAAACTCCTCGTTCAGTCGCAAAGCTGTTGGGAAAGTCCATATGAACGAAGTTTGCTCTGCAATGCCCCATGCCAGACGCGGTCAAAAGTCTTGGAGATATCCAATGCGACTGCCCTTGACTCACCATGCCGTTCAATCGCAGATGTCCATATATCGGTTATAAGTGTCAAAAGGTCTCCCGTTGACCACGTGTCACGGAATCCGTATTGACGGTCATTCAGAAGTCCGTTGCACTCCAAATACTTAACTAACTCAGTACTAATGACTTTTTCCATTACCTTAGATAAAGTAGACAGTAATGCTATCGGGCGGTAATTTTGTGGGAGACACTTTTTTCCCATCTTTGGGGTTGGCTGAACTCGAGCGATTTTCCAACAGGCTGGAAAGGTCCTCCGTGCATAAGATAAGCGAAGAGTCTGTCAAGAACCGGTGATAGTTCTGGAGCACAGTTCTTTAGGACTATTGCTGGTATGCCGTTCGGGCCGGTTGCCTTCTTACAATCCAGTTCACGTAGAATGCGTTGAATAGTGCGCGGACGAAATCTCACATCCCGCATGGAAGACCGTACCGGCGAGATCACAGATGGCTTCAAAAGGCCGGGATCGAGGTTTGAATTCGTGGAAAATAAATTCGCGAACACATTAGCTTTATCCCTTGAATTCGTGACTAACGTCCCGCTGTCTGTCACCAACGGAGGGAAAGAGGAGGATGTGAAGTTACCGCTGACACCTTTTGCCATTGACCAGAAGGAGCGGGTACCAGTTGAGCACCGAAGGAGCTTATTGATCACCCTGTCATTGTGAGCTTTTTTCGCGGTATCAATCGCCTAGTTGCTCGCGTTTCTGATTCTAACAAAATTTGTTCTGTTAACATCGGTGGGATTGGACCGCCATTGCTTAAAGGCTCCATTTTTGCCGCAGTAATCAGCTCGCATTTTTTATCAAACCAAGGTTTATCAGACGAACTTCGTTTGATGGGATGTGGAATATACATCTCCATCCCCAGAAGAATAATCTTTGATACCGACTCCGCGCAAGCATTAACATCGGAGGTTCCGAAGCACACCTCGTGCCATGGAAATGATGCGAAGAAATCTCGCAAATCGTCCCAGTTAGCAGCCCCATACTTCCATACATGGCGAAGCTGCCTAGGCCGGTTATTCGCTTGATATGCAAGTGCTTGGGCGAGAGATACCAAGCAGTGATCTAAGTTTCCCCGTGGCGCAGAAACCTCTACGGTATAAATACTCGGTTCGGATGTCAAAAACAGATCCAGGGTGTTTGCATAATGCCTCGGACATCCGGCACTCGCGTTGGCTCCCCCACGAGTTGAGTCAAGTTGTGGCTTACAGCAAACATCTCCGCCAGCCTCCCAGCCTCGTCGGTTCTGTTAGAATGTAACAACTACCCGGAATTGTGCATATTAAAATCGCCGAGGACAACAATTTCAGAAACTGGGTGGTTGATCTGTATCCAGTCAACGGCATATGAAAGATGTTCGAAAAATGTCGACGGTCGATCGTCATTGGGGGAGCGGTAAAGACAACAAAGAAATTTAACGAAATTCCTCAGCATGACCCTCAACCACATGATGTCCATATTATTGGGTTCCAACGCCTCCATCCTCTGGCAAGCCAGATTGGACCGTGCGAAGACGCAGACTCCGTCCTTAAAACGGGATCTTGAATGTAAGTCGTATCCTGAGCAACGAAGATATGTCGAATCAGTTGACGAATCGACCTGGGTCTCAGTTAGGGCAAGGATATTAGGTTTCGTTGTTTGCAAATATTGGTGGGCGGTGTTTACATTCGTATTGGTGAAACCGATACCCCTGATGTTACAAAATGCCGTCACCAGTCGAGCGTGGGCAGAGCCTCGAGAGCGAGCCCGGTTATGCGATGACGAACCTCTTAAAGTTCCATTATTTATCATGATATCTGCATGATGTTCCCCCTGACATAGTCCCCACCGGGGGCTCCTCGAGAGTATAGTGGTTAGTATACCCGCCTGTCACGCGGGAGACCGGGGTTCGATTCCCCGTCGGGGAGCCTCTGGCGCAAGACTAATGACCTTGCCCGGAAAAAACATCATTATGGAAAATTTAACAAGCTTCAGGACTTGCTAAATAAGGCCAAGACCGGTTCCCGGTTGTAGTGCCGATGATGATGATAGTCCCCACCTGAGATCCGAATGGGAGACTAGTTTACCTCCGGAATTCTTTATATCAGGAGGTACCATCATGACTTATCTCCGTGTCAGTCCGGGCCATCAGCCACACATCCGAAACACCGTCGAAGATTTCTCTCGGCGATATCGCGGAATGTACAGTGAGACGGGGTGGTATCTCACCTTGGGACCGACTACCACCTAAACCAACCCTTTCTCGAACCGGCCCATCAGCCAAGCTCCGAAACATGGCCAGGGATTTCTCCCGACCATTTCACGGAGCCTAAAGCTTGATGGGGTGGTATTTCACCGGGCGCACAAGGCGTTGGGACCCCGGCTACCACTCGGCCTTTAGTCGCCTGTTACGACAAGCCGGCCTAGCTGTGAGTATATTCTAACGCCCTACTCACTTGGCGCATCTAAACTGCATGTTGCAGTTTGCAGCAAAATGCTCAAGTCGTTGACAACGCATGCATTGTAACACACGTTCGGCTTTATGGATTTTTCCCAAGTCACCATTTAATAGTTGAGATGTTTTATGTGTCTTACCCCATCAATTTTGCTATCAGGGCTTAGCGAAACTATAAAAAAAAGGCAACTTGCGATTGCTTTTTCTTGAAAATGGGGCGTAGAATGGCTTTACAAAAATGAATTTTAAACTGTCAATTTCGACAGACTTAAGTTCCTCGAGGATTCCCTCAGGTGAAAATTCCGGATCTACTCCCTTCCCACGCGAGTGTTCTCGGAGCGTTACAACCTGCAACTGTTCAAAAAGAACTGCAACAGTTATTTGATAGCATCTCGGGGCGCCCACTCGTCGCTATAGATTCGCCTCTCCCGAGAGAAGTCTAATAAAAAAAAAAAAAAAAAAGAGATTGTCATCTTGCGATAACCAGAATCACCACATCCGTGAGGATGTTGGGCTCGGTCTCGCGATATCTAAAAAAGAAAAAAGGGGGGGTATCCAAGGATAGTGTGGACAGTGTTAGTCCAGGTGTTCTCTAACCACTTGTATAGAGAGATGGTGGGAAAGAAATCGTACAAGACCGGTAGGTCTTGGGTGCGGTAGTAAACGCAGATCACGTCTTTGGCGTCTGATAATCTGCGCTTTGGCCGGTGTGTATGTTTGTGTTTGTGCCGTCTTGTATTGTGCGTTCGTGTGTGTGGTTTGTTAGTAGTAGACCCTATGGGATGGGTCCAGGAATCCTCTATTATAGAGGGGAATGTTGTTGGGAAGGGTAATATAACTAACCCTGTAGACACTATTCTTATATACCTCCCCCTTTTTCTTTGTCAGATGTTTCGTGATTTCGAGGCCGAGCCCGACATTCACACCGTGGTGGGTGATTCAGGTGGCCGCAAGATGGGCAGAAATCAGGGACCCGATGAAAGACACAATTGTCCTTGTCTCGTTTAAAATTGCCCCTGCAATCATTTTTTTTTTAAGTAAACATCAAATACAGACTATTAAACGGGAATCAAAGACAGTTTTGATTGTAAACACTGGAGAAAGACGTTGAACAAATAGCGATGTTTTACCAACGAAAATAAATAAACTTCTGAAGTTCTTAGACGCCGATGCTGTTTCTAAACAAAATGGGAGGAATGAAATGGAAGATGAATCTGTTGTGTTGGAAGATAAGGACGTTAATGGAATTAAAGACGAAACTTTGGCCGTGGAAGAAAATGAAAACAATGAAGTTGAAAATGAGATACCGGGGATTGTTTCTAAGGAAGTCAATGCCCAGAGAGCAAAACTGGTAATCCCGTTTACATCTAAGCAAATCCACAGCATCGAAGCATAAGCAGCAAGAATCTTCACAAAACTGACTCTAAATAATCCCGAAGAATGGTCCAATTACATCAAAGACGTTTAACAGGTACTCAATAGCACGTACCATAGATCAATAGAAACCACACCTTTCGAACTAATAGTCGGAACAAAGCTGAAGCCAAGGACGAGATGGAAATTTCAAAGAAAAGATGAGACACATTAATTTCATGCAGCAAAGGCTAGCAAGTCGTAAAGCAGACATCAGAAGATGCAGCAGGAAAATAGGGAAAAAAGACAATAGATAGCGGAAACCGGCGGCCAAGTACCGTGAGGGAATTAATGTACATATTTCAGTTTGAGAATAAAAAAATCTTTATTTATTCTTACTGGCTAGTGTACATTGATTCTTAGGGTCTAAGTGTTATCCCGGCTATGGAAGGACTTTCCAGACAGTCACCAAGAGTAGACTCGAAAAGAATGCTGCATGGTGATGGATTCACCATATTTATAGTAAAATGGTTCTGCGGCGGTCCTGCGAACCTCAACTCACTGTGGGGTTAAATACCTTTTGGCCCAGCTAAAGGGGTCATACTTACTGGTGTCCTCAACTCCACGTATCCATAGACACGGGGGCCCAATTCATCTACCGATTCCTCATGCCTGCCCGGTTCTTGAAGGACTCTACACCGAAAACGAAGTTGTTGGGCAACCCATTAGCTGGGTAAACACAAGTGGCCCGGCGCGACAGCGCAAGACGCCCACAACCATCAAAAATCCCACGCGGTAAAAATACCCCCAAGAAATAAACAATATTTATGATCTTCTCTTGAGCTAACCGTAATTTGGTTTTCCCTTATCGAAAGGACTACTGCGGGGACAGAAAGGAAACAATAGACGAACCAACACTGTTTCTACAAGGAGATAAAAACCTTGTACAAATATCGCAGCCGAAAATAACGACGTCGGGCGAGGAAATCAACAAGGCCCTAAACCACATGCGGATAAATTACACAAAGGGATACCTCAGATGTGTGAAAAGCCTAACGATCCTCGGCATATCTCCGGCTGCATGGACAGCAACTGTCGCGTCTGTGTGTGTCGGTGCGTCAACACAGTATCTCTACGAACGAAGTGGAATCGTAGAACAAGATAGGGTGCGCTCTCCTGGAAAAGGGAGGATACACGGGAAGGTGGATTTAAGAGAATAGAAAAAACAACCGGGTGAGTTTTTTTCCTTCGGGAAAGTGTTAATTAGTCAGTCCAGCGATAACATTCAAGAAAGGCCGCTTAGTATGAGAGGGAGGGGAGGAGAACGTGAGAGAACGAAAAGCGTGAAAGAGGAAAGAACCACTCGCAACACAGCCGCACTGATAATATAAGAGAAAAGCCACGACGCCATGCGATATGAGCACTCTGTTTGAAGAGAATTTAAATGAGTGAACGAAACGAATGCATGAAATGAGGCAGTCTTGTTGGGGACCCAGCCGTAAGTCGATCAATTCCGCCGTTAGAACATTGGCATAACATATCTGTTGCAAAGTGATTTTGCACACAAAATAAATATAACTAAAATATGGAACGTACTTACGGTTTGTATTGGGCGGGCAGTGTCAGGTTCCGCTGCATGCCAAGCTATTTATTGCGCACAGTACGAATATATTCCAGTTGCACGTAGATGTGTATTTCGAATTGCGTGTTCTCTAACAATTAGTAAAGTTAATATTTCACATCAGCCCTGATATTATTTACGCGACGTGACGTAATATTTTTATTGTTACTTGGAGTAACCACACAATAAAAGGAAGTATTTCTGGTCGCAAGTGATAAATTTGGTTGTGCAGCGTTCTCACCACCTACATAAGTCACGGTTTGAAAGAAAAAAAATCATCAAATGTTTTTTATTATATATTTTATTTTCCTTTCATTTAATTTACTTATATAATTTTTTTTATTTAAAGTTTCTTAAACTACCGATAGCCGAATAGCTACACGACGAACTTTTTATTTAACTTTAACAAATCACGAGAGCCGTTTTACGAGCTTGTCGCGAATTTCCAACAAACAACAACCGAAAGTCGCTCATTCGCGTCCTTTTAAACTAGGAAACAAATTTACCTCCACCTTACCATTTACTGATTCGTTGGAATTTGGTTTCGGCTCTCGTTGGCCTGAAACCCCTTCCAGTGATTCGTCAGGGGGGGGGGGGGGGGGGGGGGGGGGGGGGGTTAATATCATCATCATCGGCACTACAACCGGGATCCGGTCTTGGCCTTATTTAACAAATTTCTCCACCGGTCCCGATTTCGAGCCGATGTCATCCAGTTTGGCACTCCCAGGCTCTGGGCGTCCTGGTCTATACCATCCCTCCATCGCAAGGTCTGCCGCGGTGTCTCCTGCCACACACTCCGCCACAAATGACTTTCCGGGCAGGCTCCTCTTCGCTCATTCGAGCTAGGTGTCCCGTCCGCCGGAGTCTACCGAGCTTGATTTTTCTTACAACAGTAGCTTTAAGGTAGATTGCGTACAACTCATGGTTGTAGCGTCTCCAGAATCGTCCTCCCGCATATACGGGGCCAACAATTCTCCTTAAGACCTTCCTATCGAACGCGGCTAAGTGCTTAGAGTGCCTTTTATTGATCAGCTAGGTCTCGGATCCAACGTAACTAGTCAAGTAAAAATAGGGGGATTGCTGTCCAAACCAATAAACATCTTTACGGGATCTGCCTCCTCTTGATGATAGATGTGTGTAATTATGGGATATGGACGCGAAGTCCCGTAATTATTTAGAAGTGTGGCGGGGGGGGGGGGTCTTGTGTCTTTAATGTGAATTATGTAACATATACCTATCTCTTTTTTATAGGTATTATTATAGCCTTTTCCCGCGAATCCCGTCAATCTGAGAATGCTCATCAATTCACGTTGAAAGTCAACTTCAAGTGCACAAATAACGCCCACTCGGCGCTATAGGTTCGCCTCTCCCAAGAGAAGTCTAATAAAAAAAAAATAGAAAGTCGTTCTTTAATCGAACCACACGAATGTGGAATGCTCTACCTGATCATGTGTTTCCTTGTTGTAATGTGCAAGCATTAAAGACCAATGTACATCGATACCTGCTTTCCTTGTCCACGTCCTCTCCTTTCACTCGCACTGCGGTCCGACATTTAATGGTACTGTGGGGAAGTGGTAGTGTGGTGCCGGCACGGGCACAGGTTCTCAACCCACTCCCACGTGTATGATTTGTACGGCGTTGGTAGTTGATCGTCTAGTTTCGCACAAGGGAAGCAAAATAAAACTCAAGTGGTGATGTTTGGTGTCATTTAGGGAAATTAAACTCAAGTCTTTGTTTTACAATTTTATTTGCATACTGGAATTTTTGTACAACAAATGTGACTAAACGTCGAATTCATTCTTGGCAAACTCGGTTAATGATTTAGCCTCGCCGTTAAAACAATGAACATCAATATTTGGAGCAACTAAAGACGCGTGCACACTGAATTAAATTTGATCGTCCAGGCTGATTATTTAGACTGTTCTGATATAACTTTTAACATGAAATATTTAGTGTAAGTAAATACGCGTGCCCACTGAATTAAATGATGCACAAGCAAATTAATTACTCGATCCGATCCTGATGGCTTTTGAATTCCGACCGCGCACTTGCCAGAGGATGAAACGCGACTCGTTGTAAATGACTCGTGCAAGGTCGGTCATCCTCCAAGGGTGGTTTTCATTCTTGAGAGAAACGTGCAGTTTCTCTTTGTGGTGACCAATCAGGGAGGATATTATAGCGTTTGAAATAATAGTGAAGAAGATCGTGTGATTCGAACTGACGTTATGACAGCTTGAATCACGAAAAAAATTGAACCTAAGCGTTACCCATCAGGCTACTGACCGTGTTTAGAGTTTGATTTTTAAACTCGACTATACTCCACTGATGTGAATTGTTATGTTATCGCTAGGTATACGGTTCTGATGTATTTTTCTTATTCGATTTTCGTTCGGTGTCCTTCACTATTTTGCTTGCGAATTGTGTGTATCTGTTAGAGATGCCACAATCTTTCTGCCGATCTTGGCGGGATAGTTTCGCTTGCTCATGTTGCCAGGTCATGGGCAAACAAAAACGAGAAAAGTGTTTAGTGAGGGCGGAACCCTCATATATTCAGCTTAGTACAAGCGATAAAACTTGACAACTATTCTTATACGAGGGTTGCCTTTTATATTTCGGGATTAGAGAACAAAAACAAATATTGATCATCGAAAATCACTTTATTGTTTTTCAAAATATTCCCCATGAAGATCTATACACTTTTGCATGCGTTTGAACCAATTGTCGAAGCACTTTTGCCGCTCTGATTGAGGTATCTCCAACACATGCATTCTGAAAGCAGCAACCGCTTCGTTGACCTCTCAGTTTGTTTTTTACGTACGGGAATAAAAAGAAGTCATTCGGTGCCAAGTCAGGACTATACGGCGGATGACCCATCAAATCGATGTTTTGGGTGCTCAAAAATGCAGTTGTCGCAGCCGATGTGTGAGAGCTCGCATTGTCGTGGTGAAGAGTGAACCGTCTTCGGCGGTTGGTTTTCCTGATTTCTTGGAAGACAACTGGCAAACAAATGGTTGTGTACCACTCAGAATTGACTGTTCTGCGTTGTTCTAGTGGTACGGTTGCGACATGTCCAGTTTTTCCGAAAAAACAGGCGACCATTTGCTTGGAAGTGCTTCTTGCGCGAACGACTTTTGTTGGATTTGGCTCATCTTGAAACACCCAGACAGTCGACTGCTGTTTACTTTCGGGCTCATACGCGTAAATCCACAATTCATCACCTGTCACGATGTCATAGACGTGTTTCGAAGCACCGCGACCGTATTTTTTGAGCATTTCTTTCGACCAATTGACGCGAGCCTTTTTTTGGGCGATTGACAAATTGTGTGGGATCCAACGCGAACAAATTTTTTTGATAGTCAAATGTTTATGCAATATTGAATGTATGCTGGTCCCACTAACGCCTAAGGTTGTCTCACGGTCACATGACGATCTTCCAATATCAGTTCGCGCACAGTATCAATGGTTTTCGGAACAACAACTGATTTTGGACGACCTTCACGAAATTCATCTTGGCGTGAACTATGACCACGATTGAATTCACACTACCATCGATAAACACTGGTCCTTGATGGAGCTTCATCGCCAAAAATTGAATTAAGTTCATCCATGCACTGTTGCTGAGTTAATCCACGCCGAAAGTTGTAAAAAATAATCGCACGAAAATGTTGACGATTTAATTCGATTTTTGGGCCGAGATGAATCTTTTAAGTTACTGTAAACAACACAAATAGCGCTCGTATGTCAAAACGTTCTGAGTGCGTATAACCTCAAAAATGTCCAACTTTACGACAGAGCTGTCAATTGCCGGATTGCAACGCTAGGGTTGCCAAATCCCGAAACATAAGAGGCAACCCTCGTATATATAAACTATATTAAAAAGAAGAAAAAAGAGGGCGCGGGGGGGGGGGGGTATGTTTGGTGAGTTGGTTACTGGGTTTATCCATCAATTATCACCTCGCTTAGTACAGGATGTAAGAGTGTGGACGGTCAGTGGGCGCGGTCAGGAGGGGAAAGAGAGGAGATGAAGTTTGAGAGCAGTAGAGGTAAAGTTGAAATCGAAGGAGGTGGGGTAGGAATTTGCCCGCCGCAGCATTCGCGAAATGGATTCATTAAAGCCGTAAGAAGTGTGGTGGGTGGGCTGATAGGAGAGATGGGGGTTTCGCGGGTTACGGGGGTTAGTATGAAGTGGAATGATGGAGAGCAAACTTGGGCAGTTGATTGTGCCTGAAGGGAGACGGTGAACGAAAAGGATATCGGCATGAGTTATGCGCTCCTCAAGTGTGTTGACGTTGATCAAATGGAGGCGGCTTGTGTATGGGGGGAGAATCCGAGGATTCGCCCAGTTCAGTCCGCGGAGGGCAAAACGCAGAAAACGACGTTGCACGTTTTCGATTCTGCGTACATTGGACGAGTAGTGTGGGGTCCAGACCTGACTGGCGTATTCAAGAAGGGGGCGGACGAAGCCTATGTAGAGAGAACGGGAAACATAAGGATTAGAGAATTCTTTAGACCAGCGTTTCACAAACCCAAGGACAGAGTTGGCCTTAAGAATAATATCATCAATATGCGGGATAAAGCTAAGCTCCTTGTCAAATAAGATCCCGAGGTCGCGTATCGAGGGTACAGATGATATCTGCTGGTTTAGCAGGAAGTAGGAGCGTTGGGGGCAGGGGGACGTTTGCGGGGGAAGGTGATGGAGTGACATTTGACAACTTTGAGTTCAAGGCAGTTATTACGGCACCAAGTTGAGAAGCTGTCGAGGTCCGTTTGTAGAAGTGAGGAGTCGAGAGGAGAGATGATCGTTTTGTAGAGTTTGGCGTCGTCTGCATAGAGGGAGATGGATGAGTATTAATAATGGAGTCAACATCATGGATGGTACGGAGGGGACCTAGGTGACTGCCTTGCGGAACCCCTGACGTAGGAAGAAAAGGATTGGACAGGGAGGATCTGAATTTGACACGGTAGGATCGGTCTTTCAGATAAGAAGATAACCACTTGATCAATAGGGGTTCGAAACCTAGGTAGGACAGCATAAAAAGGATGAGATTATGGGAGATTTTGTCAAAGGCCTTGCTGAAATCGGTGGTGATTACATCGACTTCGTTGCTATTCTCTAAGGCACGGGGAGTATGGGATGAGAACTTGATCAGATTCGTTGTGGTCGACCTGGTCGACATTCCTTGGAGGTAGTGGGGTTTGAGGCGTAGAAGGCTTGTTCGTCAGCCAACGTCCATTGGAAAGGGGAATGAGCCAAAGGGTGTCGTTGGTGGAACAGGCTGTTCGCCATTAGTGAAACCTGTGTTACAAGGAAATCAGATTCTCGCACAACGATGGTTGCGCACGGCATCTATGACCATGGAAAGGGTTGGATTCGTTTGTGTGCATGTTCACATGCAGAAGAATTTCATTCTCGGCGGGTAGACGCGCGATGCGTGGACTACTTTTGTCGGTTGGACAAAAGGCTGCCGTGAATGAGGGTAAGCCAGAAAAATGTACCGCGCACGTGTGTGGCAGGAGACCCTGGATGACAGGGGCGCCGGTGAGTTTCCCTATGTATGTTGCTTGTTAGGAGTTCTTTTCGGGGAAATTATAATGATGCATTATCTGCAAGAAATGATGAATTCTGGGAATGCATTATCTGCGTGAAATGATGAATTCTGTGATGCATTATCTGCATGATATGACGCCCTTGGGAGGGGGAATGTTTGCAGACAACTGCAGGTTAACAAAAGGAGTTGAGGTTGGCGCGGTGTGTGGTTCTTGTGGTTAGAATTGTGGGTGGTCGCCTGCACAGCTTTAAGGAACCCCCACAGTACTCCAAATCACGCTTTGTGCGCGCGATTGTGTAAAAAATAGTCGCAGACGAGCTATTGGCGAGAGTACCACTAATACTATCCTTCACTTGGGCATACTCACCCTTATATGGTATATACTTTGGTTTATTCGATTGAAGTCACTGAGATCAGCATTTCTAAGTGTGGTCTTATCTCTTCTAATCATTTTAATGCACAAATATTAAGAAGCCTATAATTCTTTTCAAAGACACCAATGATATAGACTTTGTTAACGAGTTGAAGAACTACCTCGTCGATGGAGATTTGATAGTAGTGACAATATTGAACTTCAGAATTGTTCTTCCAGAACAACATCTTGAACTTAGGTGTTAAGATTGGTTATTCCGCCGTCAAGGCCTATCAGGAGAATTTCACATACTTGAAAAATTGATTTCAACTAATTTCCTTTAATATGTGGCTCATATACAAAGCCTCTTTTGGAGGAGTAATCTTTTGACCATTTTACGGTTAACAATCTTTTTGAGTAACACGTTTTATGAAAACAACGTAAAATAAAAAAAATAGTTTCTTTACTTGCCAGAATCCGCTGCTGCACAATCTCCCAATTGTGTTTACAAAATAATATTTGTGTGAAACTAAATTGAAAACCCCGAGGTGCATTAACAAAGATACCTATGAAAGAATGAACAAATACATAATTCTAGCCGCTTACGAATTAAAAGAAAACATTGAAATATCTTTCAAGTGGTTTATAAGTATGACCCAAAAAGTGACTTCAAAGTCAATCAAAATTTATAAGGAATCCAAGTATCCAATGAGATAAAATGATTTTCCTAAGATAATATTATATCACGTAGTTTAAAATAAAACCAAATTATGTAAATATTTTAATTCCAAACTTCACAATTCAACATTGGTTGATTTTTTACCTTTTTTTATTTTTACTATAGAATGAGCAATATAGGAATTGACTTGAATGTTACAACAGCGAAGCCGAATTATATAGTGCAAGAGACACCGGCATCACGGATGGCAGCAGCAATGGACCCATTAAGTCACGTAGGCGATGGTATATTTTTACAGACAAAGACAGCGCAAGGACTAGCTGGAGTATTTGTATGGGCCGCCTTATTCATAACATGTCAGCAGGTAATTAGTGCAAATATTGCTGCTCATTTAAAAATAAAAGCTTGAAAAATTTTTTTGTATTTATTATGCTTAACTAAATTGAATTTTCAACAATAAAAATTTAGTGAAATTCTTTTCCACCATACATGTCTTAAGGGGTTATATCTGTTTGATTTTTTTTATTGGCTTAAATTACGCCGGAACATTCCTAGATGTTTAGTCAATAACGTCCAAGCATGAAAAGAAAACTCAAAATGTTCTCAAAATCAATTTTTTAGAGCAACTTTGAGATGTAAAAAACAACAAATTTCGACTATATCATTGACGCTGCATTTTTGAATCTCGCGATTATATATATGCCTGTAACTTATCGACCGCCGAGAATATACTTCAAAACTATGTTATAGATGTCGCTGTGTACTATACATACCCTATCGTAGACGTATATAGTATGTGTTTGCTATTGTCAGAACATGTGTTGCGGCAATCGCCTGTACGCTGCAGTTCGAGTCGTAGTTGCGTGTTTACCAATGTTAATTTGGCTTTATCATTTATTTAAACATTCTGAATTATAAGTGATAAAGTGTATGATGGCCGCAAAAGCACTAAAGACAACTATTCAACGCGAAGACGAAGCAAAATCTCAAGCAGGCGTCCGCCTAACCGTCATTCTTTCGAGCACGATTCGGAGTACGCTAGCGCGTCGGCAAAAAAAAAACTCTAAATGAACGATGAAAAGTGTGATAGAGAAGTGGATGAATCGTTTGACTACCGTTTCATCAATTTTCTGATTGTTTTTAGTGCTATTTCTCAAGTTGTGGTATGCAGAGAATGCAACGGTGTCGTGACATTTTCAGAGGGCAGCAGATGCGGGCTTAGCTCCAAAATTATAGTAAACTGGAGGAATTGCACCGATCATTCTGTAAACAGTTGCCCATTAATAAACTGCCGTGTGCATTACTATACTATTTATTGGCCTGCAGGAACCCGCAAGTTCATAACCTCATCGACTCGACTCCGCCATCGTTCCCTGTCCTGTGCACTCTCCTTCCACGATTGACCAGCCGATCCGATCTCCTCAAGGTCAAACCTAACATTGTCCTCCCATCTCCGTCGGGGCCGTCCTGTCGGTCTCTTTCCCGTTGGTCTACCGTCAAGAATTCTACGCACGGTCCTATTGTTGCTCATTCGAGCCACATGTCCGCCCCATCTTAATCTTCGCGACCTGATTACTCTCACTATTGTAGGTTTGCGGTATAGCGCTTTCAATTCGTGGTTGTGGAGTTTCCTTTATTGTCCTGCCTCCTCGTCATATTTATCTCCAAAGATTATTATTATTATTTATTGGCAGTACCTGGCTGACTTCCAAACCGACAACTTGTCGCTCAGTTTTGTCCGTGCTATTTATCTTAATCAACCGTTATTTTCACAATAATTATCACTGTTACGTGCGGCTTCCACCGCCCCCATCATTTATTTGTCTTTAATATAATTTAATTTTAATATGGTTTGATGGTAAGGTGGTGGAGGAAGTGCACGATCCACATGTGAGTGTTCGAACACATCCCAGTTCGAGTGTGGATCGTGTACAAGATCGAATTCTGTTTTCGAAGTGGATGTCGATGGAGAGGGAGATGGAAACAGCGGGAGGAATTTTCGATTCCGTTTTTGTTTTTGCGTTTTGTTGCTAGAGACTGTTTTAGAAGATTACAGTTGGTAGACCGGAGTTGGTTAACGTTTCTTTTTTTGGGTTTTGAAGAAAGCAGAGGAAGAGCGCCGGTTCATTTTTTTTGATTGAAAAAGTAATATCGAAAGGAAGAGAGGAAAAACTTGACACCTCGTGAAATATGTTAATTCTAGTTGAAAATGATATGTCTAACGCTTAACTAAAAGTTGTACAGTTCTTTTGATTGAAAAATTAAAGACGATATGTCTAACGCTTAAAAAAAAATAAGAAACGTTAACCAACTCCGGTCTACCAACTGTAAACTTCAAAAACAGTCTCTAGCAACAAAACGCAAAAACAAAAACGGAATCGAAAATTCCTCCCGCTGTTTCTCCCCCCCCTCTCCATCGACATCCACTTCGAAAACAGAATTCGAACTTGTACACGATCCACACTCGAACTGGGATGTGTTCGAACACTCACATGTGAATCGTGCACTTCTTCCATCACCTTACCATCAAACCATATTAAAATTAAATTATATTAAAGACAAATAAATGATGGGGGCGGTGGAAGCCTCACGTAACATCACAATTTAATTATCTTTATTTTGTTTTCTTTGCCTCGTTTTCCGCATACATAAAATTTGAACAAGTGTTAAAACCGTTAAGTTATGGCCCCTGGGCCACGTGTGTTAAACAAAATCAAGCGTAAACCGTTGCGTTACGACCCCGTTATTGGAGGCCAAACTCCTCCCGATAAACTTTCAAAAGTGAATAATAAAGTGCTAGAGAAATCTAAAATGTGTTCAAACACTAACTTTTTCCAACAACTTCAAAGTCTGATGGAAGACTCACCTGAAATGGATCCGACCAATGTCGAACAGTGCGCAGAAGTTACTAAAGAAACCGTTCCGCCAATTGTGGCATTAAAATCAACTAGTGCTAAAGTGCGTGATATTTTGAGCAACATTAAGATAGACAAATTCTTAATTAAACCATATCGCTTGGACAAAAAATATGTGCCCCAACAATGGTTATATATAACAAAATCAGAACCGAACTCTTACAGTTAAAATGTGAGCTTTTTACCCACTCGCGCAAGGAAAATCGTCCATTAACGGTAGTGTTATCCGGATTAGACTCGATTAGCAACGATGTAGTGAAAAATGAACTAATTGTAATCGGGATTAAGTGCCTAGATGTTAAAACCATTACATTAAATTCGTCAACAAAAGCCCTGTACAAACACTACTTGTACATCGTCTACATTCAACGCGGTACTGTTAAATTAAACGAACTAAAACGGAACTACTCTACCTTGTTCAAAGCCATCGTTCGCTGGGACTTTAAAAAACATCATCCAGGTAAGGTCACACAATGTCACAATTGCCAGCTTTACGGTCACGGCTCGATGCATTGTCACATAAATAGCTTCTGTGCAATCTGTTCGGGAAACCATAAAACATCCGACTGCAAAACGAATGAGGTCATCAAGTGTGCAAATTGTAGTGGGCCACATAAATCCACCGATCCAGAATGCATTAGCCGAAAGCAGTACATAGACATTCGCCGCAAATTATCCCCACGTGGACGTGGGACAGGAAATACAACGTTCCTACAGCCTCCGAGTGACAAACAGCAGCCACTGCCCGACCGATTATCCATTGATAATTTTCCTCCACTACCCCGATCTGTGCGTCAACCTTCACCTCCTTCATCCACCTGGGCTTCTGGCCTCCATCAAACCCAGCAACCTTCCAACAGTGATACAACACACACGAAGAAAAATCCGTCTGAAACTATAACTATCGATAACTTGTTCTCATTTAGCGCGATAAACTCTCTTCTTAATGAAGTTGTAACCAAGCTTAGTGCTTGTCAAACTAAAGCTGACCAATTTAACATCATTACTTCATTAGCTATTAAGTACATATACTCGGAAAAAACATGTTAAGAAACTCTCTTAACATCATAACTTGGAATGCGAGAAGCATCAAAAACAAAAAGCATGAATTTTTTAGTTTCTTGATAAATTTTAATATTGACGTTGCACTTGTTTCAGAAACCTGGCTCAAACAAGACATTTCTTTCTCACATCAAAATTACATATGTTATCGCCTAGACAGGGTACATGCTAGTGGTGGAGGTGTCGCCATTGTTGTGAAAAAATGTATATAACATTTCTTGCGTCTTTCATTGCACCTTAAGTTAATTGAGGAAATTAGTATAGATGTAACATTAAGTGATAACTCCAAGGTGAGTATCTGTAAATCGTTCCAGTTTATACCACAACTATTCCGCAGCCAACTGGAATTGTTATTAATCATATATAAACACGAACTTGGTTCTAGGTGATACCAGCCTAAGTTCAATAACCTGCAGCGAGCATATTGATATCCTATGTAATAATTTTGTTTCTGTTATCAATAGAGCGGCCGATCTTTCGATACCTAAATGTTCCACTGCTCCAGTTGATAAGGCACCGCTTCCTGAAAATATCTTACATCTGATTAGGCTACGAAACTCTGAAAGAAGAAAATGGCTGCGTTATAGAATCGATTATTTTTTAGTTAATGTTAAGGTCTTAAATAATATCATTAAAAAAGAAATCTCAGCATATAGGAACAACTGTTGGAATAAACACCTTTCCTCTCTTGACAAAGCAAGCAAACCGTTCTGGAAAATATCAAAAATTATGAAAAAGAGAGGGTCAAGTATTCCTCCGTTTAAAGTTCATGACAAGTTGTTTATTTCTTCAGTGGAGAAATCGAACCTACTTGCTAACACGTTTAGTAAGAACCACTCCATATCTATGCATCTAAGCGACGCGTATACTGAAGCTGAAGTTGCTAACAGTATCCATGTACTTTCTCAAACACCAGCTGAAAGTACTTACGCAACTACTATCAGCAAAGTTAAAGAATTGATAAAAAAATCGAAATCAAAAAAGGCTGCTGGTCTCGATAATATTAACAACAAATTAATTAAAGCACTTCCACCTGCTGCAAGTAACTATTTAACGTTCATTTTCAACGCTTGTCTTAAGAATTGTTATTTTCCGGACTGTTGGAAAACAGCAAAAGTAATACCTATCCCGAAACCCGGCAAACCAAAGAACAGGCCCGAAAGCTACAGACCTGTTAGTCTAGTTAGCTGTCTGAGTAAGCTCTTAGGAAAAATCATTAAGGAAAGGATTGAACATTTTATGGAAGCCAATAACATCTTACCAAACTTTCAGTTCGGTTTCCGTAGTGGTCACAGCACAATCCACCAAGTCTTGCGCATTAAAAACCACATAGCTGATAAATTCATCGACAAGGAGTCAACGGGACTTGTTCTTCTAGACATCGAAAAAGCCTTTGATACGGTATGGCACGATGCCTTGATTTATAATCTACTGAAGCTTAAGCTGCCAATGCCGCGTATCAAAATTATCCAGAGCTTTCTTCGTTCGAGAAAATATGTTGTGAGTATAGGAACCGACATATCCTCTACTCACCAAATCCACTATGGTGTACTACAAGGCTCGGTCCTTGGTCCCATATTATTCACATTGTTTGTCGCAGATTTACCATGTCTAGGTGAAAACATTCAGGTAGCTATGTTTGCCGATGATACGGCGATTTTCTTTTGGGGTGCCTTATTCACTAATGTCTACAACTCTTTGCAAGCAGCTCTTGACAAACTAGCAGTATATTACAGGAAATGGAAAATAAAAGTAAATGGTAATAAAACACAAGCTGTCTGGTTTTCGAGATGTAGGAAACACTGCTACCTACCAAATGGCACTAAACTCAGTATGTGTGCAGTTGATATTGATTGGTCCGAAGACTGTAGATATCTAGGTATTATTCTAGATAAAAAACTTATCTTTCAAAAACACATCACTACCACAATTGACAAAATAAACAAAGTCGTAAGAGTTATGTATCCACTAGTGTGTAGAAGGTCAAAGATTAGCATCGAAAATAAAATTATAATATTTAAAACCATTTTTCAAACTATACTCCTGTACGGCGCCCCTGTATGGTGTAATTGTGCTCGCACACACAAAATAAAAATGCAAAGGTGTCAAAATAAAATATTGAAAATGTTGCTGAATTTGCCATGGCATTATGAAAACGCTAACGTTAAACCGGTAGAGTTCCTTATTGACAAAATCAATCGAAACTTCTTCGTCAATTGTTCTTTTTCTGACAATGTTCTCGTTTCCCGTCTTGCGTTATCCTAAATCACTACATATGTACTCTGTCTATGAAAATTATATCGAGGTCATTATTATATAAAATAACCGCAAACCCGTGCAATATTAGTCTTAAGATTCAATTAAGCATTTTTTATTGTAGTTTTCCCTTAATTTATTATTTGTTATTCATTAAAATTGTGCTATTGTCATTATATAGATTTAAGATTATAGTTGTAAAGGAATTGCTGTCCTAAATCTCTTAAATACTAGTTGTAAAATATAAATGTATCATATTATCTACCAAATAAAAATTGAATTATTTATTGGCCTGTAGGAACCCGGAAGTTCATGACCTCAGCGACTCAACTTCGTCATCGTTCCCTGTCCTGTGCACTCTCCTTCCACGCTTGACCAACCGATCCGATCTCCTGAAGGCCAAACCTAACATTGTCCTCCCATCTCTACAGCGAATTTTAGTGAAAGACTTACACATGTTCCCGTATAAAGTGCAAACAATGCATCAGTTAATGGGAGGCGCATTCCCACTTAAGCGGTTACACCAATAAGCAAAATCTTCGTTTCTGGGGCACTGAAAATCCGCGTGTGATGCACGAAGAGTCATTACATCCACTCAAAGCCACTGTGTGGTGAGGCGTTCACGCGGGAGGAGTGATTGGGCCGTATTTTTTTGAGGATCGGCAATACGGTCACTGTTACTGGCGAACGCTACCGGGCCATGATAAATGACATCTTACTGTCGGAATTTGATGAGCGGGGCTTGGTGAGCATGTGGTTTCAACAAGACGATGCAACCGGACACACTGCACGAGCCACAATGGATATTGTGAAGGAACCCTTTACTGGTCGGTTAATCTCCCGTGTTGGCGATTTGGCATGGCCAGCAATCTGGGGGTTCTCTACACTATATGGAGAACCAACTCACAAATCCAACCAACTTTGACCGCTAACAGCGCGTCACTTCAACCCAACTCCCCATTCAAAAACCGCAAAGCATACATTCCCAAATCTGCAATATCATACATTCCAAACTCTGTAATAAAACACACTCCAAAACCCGCAACAGAATACAATTCAACAGAATACATTCTAAATCATCTCCCTCATCTACAACCAACCGCATTTAATTTCCCCCGAAAACCATTTCAGTTCCTATTCTACCTAAAAGATGTAAAACCACGTCAATTCCCTACAACCAAACTGCATGCATTTTCCCCAAAAACCACCTCGGTTCATTTCCTCCTTAAACTATACTTCTCGCTTGCAACCAAGCAGCAGTTAATTTTCCCCGAAAACCATTTCGGTTCCCATTCCACCTAAACCATGTAGAACCACACCAATTCCCTCTTACTGGCAAGCCCACAGCATGATGCGTCGCCTTTCCACGAAAGGACCATCGCAACGATCAAGACCCTTCATCATACTTGGCTATGCCGCCGAAACCAATTTCCCGGTACACATAACCAACGAATCCAACTCAGTTTATACGGCGATGATTCCCCGGAACTAAATCACCTATACAGGCATAACAACTCTTTTCGAAGTTCCTAGTAAATGGCAGCGACGAACTTTCCCTCGCTAGTAATTAGTCAGTCGAGATACAACCACCGCCGAGCGCACATCGCTCTTCCATCACCCCGAGTCGAGTAGGAAGTCCGCGCCACTGTATTAAGCAAAGGAAAGAAAGTAAAAAGAACGAATTCAACCTCGGTAGCGCACATGCGAGCGGGAGTTATAAAGTAAATTATCGCGAACACGGAAAACTTAATGAACAATATAATACGTCGCCGCCGCCTCGTAACTCATTGGATAAAGTAAAGTCGGAAATTAGCGGAGATCGATAACTTCCTACGCGGAGGCTAGTGTATTAAATTACTCATTGTACCCCATATGCCTAAGTGCTATTGACTTGTAAATTGCGGTAATGGCGCAATATGTCATACTGTGTAAAATATTGAAGATATAAAGAACATTAACGTGGAAATCATTCAGTGCTTTTCATTCATCTTTTACCTTGTGGTGCCTCCTCCTCGCGGATGACAGTTTCGCAGCAGATCTTCTAGTGGGCGGCTACCGGTGAATAACTACAAGGTATGATCCAATTAATGGGACCTTTACAATAGATGCAAACAATCTAGACTGACTCAATGGTGACTGTTCCTTGGCTGTGAGTTCCGAACGAGAAAAGAAAAAAAGAGAAAGACACAAAGTACGAACGAGCTTACCATTACCGGTGCTATTACCTGCAACTATTTTCCGTTCCCCGGACTTCTGTCGGTGGGTGAGAGTGAACCCGTGCCGTACGTCGGCACCTATACCTAAACCCCCACAAGATCGCCCGATTTAACCATCCCAGACTAGTTTCTTTGGGGCTACTTGAAGTCGCGAGTTTATGCCAACACGCCTCAGACAATCGCAGCCCTTAAGGAGAATATTCGCTAGGAATGCGAACAGTTATCACCGGAAATCTAGCGGAAAGCCATGGAAAATGCGATAAAACGGATACAAATGTGTGTCAACACTGCCGGCAGCCACTTGACGGATATCATCTTTTCCACTTAACAAAAAAAAAAATTGTAAAGGCCCATATAAAGATTTCCATCACTCAAAATCATTTTGTTTTATTTAGTAAAAAAGTAATTAAAAAACAAAGTTGGGTGATTAATTTTGCGCCACCTTGTATAAGGCATTATGGACAAAGAGAAATTTCGAAACACAGACAATAAACGGTGAAGAAAAATTATTCCATCAATTACACAGTCAATTCCTTAAACAAACAATCATTTCACTATTTACAGCAGGATCTCCTTTCTATTAAAAATCTTCGATCCACTCTTCCAATTCTCGACTGTCCTCTATATTGTTTTTACCGCAAACACCTCCCGCAGGCAACATTGAAAGTCTGTTCCCCATCGACCCAATTGCTGATTTGCGATTGCGTTGAAATGCAACATCAGCCGATATACATACATCGGTTTGTGTCACAATTCAACTTCCGCCTTTTGCAAAGTGACCCAATACATTTTTTGTGTAATTACATATTTGTTTCTGCTTCAACGATTGTGACGAAATGTGGGGCGAATTAATTGCATTATCGTTCCGGGGGTCATATGGGTTCAGAATCTATTGGAGGTTTTCGGTTTAAGTGCACCAATGACATTATGATCGACATCTTTATTTAGGTCGCCATTGATGTACTTAACACGTGCTTCCTAAAATTACCGCGCTGGGCTTTGTGGCATTTTCCTGTAAATTATGTCTGGTGGCATTGTAGCGTTTCTAACAGATACACACAGTACACCAGCAAATACTGAAGAACAACACAGAGAGAAAATCGAATAAGCAAAAACATCTGAGCCGTAAGCCATATCAATAACATAACAATTCCACAGCAGTTGAGTGTAAGTATGAAATTCGTACACGTGGCAGTAGACTGGGGCCTTGGTTCTATTTTTTGTGATTCTAACCGTCATAGCGTTGGTTCGCATTGCATGTTTTTCACTATCATCACAGACGCTATAGCATCATCGGGAGTATTAACATGTTGCGACTTATTGCGTCGTCTTGGGAATTGACGTGGTGTTGTGGCATTTCCACTAACGCCATTGCTTGCCTTTTCCAGGAGCGACACAAAAGCTTCCCCCTAGAACATCCAAAAACCCTGGGAAACATTTACTTGCCTTGTTGTCATCCACCTAAAACGTCTCCAAACCACCTAAGCCATAGTTCTGTGCTAAGGCAAAAAGCATTGCACCAAACAGACATTTTCCACAAGGGCATAATCACACCAAACGCACCATGTCCTTAAAAGCAATTTGGTTGCACCACCAGCAACCAACATGACTCGAACCGTTTCGGTACACATATCCCCGAACGAATTCCGCCGCACACAGGCAGGATATATTTCTTCTTTTCCTTTTTCCTACAATCACATCGGTCGGTAAACCGATCGAGAAGCATTAGCATCCTATAAGCATTTCCCCTAGGGGCATAACTGCATACAACGCAACATGTTCCTAAAATCCAATTCGGTTACGACATTACGTAACCGACATAAATCCTGGAACTTGTCCATGCACACAAGAAGAAAGTATTTTTCCCACGCACGGGTTGGGCAAGTCATATCAGCAGACGCCAGCGATATGTGCACGATCAGCGTAAATGCTGTACGGAGTTACTGATCGGGTAAACACCCCAATCATCGTCTTCATGATACTTGCCCAGATGCAAACATTTCGTGTAACATTTCCTTTTATGGAATTCGATTATCCATGGTTCGCATGCTCATGGACACACAATCATATCTGTGTGCGTGCACATCCTCACCGTGACCAATGTATGGAAGATCACCCCCTATTGGTCACCGAAACGATGGATAAAATTTGGTATTCTGTCGTTTCGGAGGGAATCTTCAGTCGTAACTCAGATTCCGTGGAGGCACGTCGTGCCTCCACGTAAAACATAAAAAGGAGATTTGTTTTCTGTGGAATTCGGTCGATGCACGGGTATTTGTTGGAGCCGATTGATTATTAAACGCAATAGTCCGAACACGGAGTTTGTTTAAAGAATCGAACTAAGTTAAAGTAATTAGAGTTAAGACAAACTATACTTTTGTAACTTTCAGTTTAAATTAATTAGTCATAAACCAACTATACAAGTGCACCTTTAAGTTAAAGTAATTAGTGTTAAGACAAACCGTACATGTTTTAAATTAATTAGTGATAAACCAACTATACATGTGCACCTTTAGGTTAAAATAATTAGTGTTCAGACAAACTATACATGTGTAAGTTTCAGTTCAAATTAATTAACGATAAACCACCTATACATGGGCACCTTTTAAGTTAAAATAATTAGTGATGAGACAAACTATACATGTGTAACCTTTTATTTAACGTTTACTAGCAAAGTATGCTAAACCTTTATGATATCTGTTTCGAACCTCTACTGTTACGTTTTAAATTCTCAAGTAGTACGTCGTTTGAACCAAGTATCATCAATAAAGTAATCCTCAAAATGTTAGACAGTGTTTTTCAATTTCTTTTGTAATGACGTGGTGATGTGATATAGACCGCAACTAGGACATAAATAAAACACCACAGTGTGATCTTGAAAATTCAATGTTCTAATACTTAACTTTTACCGAAAATCTCAACTCAAGTTATTTGTCAATAAAAATCGCCGACGCCAAACGCAGATTTTTATCTTTCAGACACAAAGTTGAATTAAACAGTTCTAGAAAATGCCTTCATTATATTTCCTTTTGCATTTCAGATTTATCAACACCTGCGATGGTACACAAATCCACAAGAGCAGAGATGGATAGTTAGGATACTTTTTATTGTACCAATTTACGCGACTTATTCGTGGATAAGCTTGTTGTTCTTTAACTCAGACAATGTTTATGTTTATTTTTTTACTGTGAGAGATTGTTATGAAGGTTGGTTTCCATTGTTTTTGAATCAAGCCCTCAGTAACTAATTGTTGTACTATTTTAGCTTTCGTAATTTACAATTTCTTGTCGTTGTGCTATGAATACCTTGGTGGAGAGGGCAACATTATGTCGGACATCCGAGGTAAACCGATTAAGACGTCCTGCCTCTATGGTACCTGCTGTTTGAAAGGGAAAACCTACACAATCGGATTTTTGCGCTTTTGTAAACAGGCAACGCTACAATTTTGTCTAGTAAAACCATTGATGGCATTTATTATAATTTTTCTACAAGCGTTTGGTCACTTCCATGATGGCGATTGGAGGTAAGCAATAAACACTACAACACAATATTGTAGCACTACTTCAAATGAAGATTTTATTGTTATAAAATACAGCGCTGATGGCGGTTATATCTACATAACGGTTATCTACAATATATCTGTATCTCTTGCCCTTTACGGACTCTATCTGTTTTATTTTGCGACGAAAGAACTGTTGACCCCCTTTGAGCCAGTGTTAAAATTCTGTACCATTAAATCGGTGATTTTTTTGTCTTTCTGGCAAGGTAAACAATTTATTTATCTTTTTGCTGGGATATAAGATAAAAGCTTTATTGTTGCTATTATCATTTTAGGTGTTGGCCTAGCTATTCTGGAGAAAGCCAAAGTGATCTCACCAATTGTTGATAGTGCTGGAGCTACAACATCAGCAGGTACAGTGTCTGCTGGATATCAAAATTTCTTTATTTGCATCGAAATGTTATTTGCCGCTATTGCTTTGCGATACGCTTTTCCATATCAGGTAAGATTTATTTGTTATCTTTAAATGATAAGAATCAAATTTTACAAGAATACCAGATTAATAATTTAATCCCATATTACAATTAAGGAGCACACTTTGGCAGGGCATTGTTTATATTATCAAAATGTGGCAAGTGGAGTTAAAGGGGAAATATTGATTATCTTATCAAATGTAAAAGGTGAAATGAATCGTACGGAAATATGATTTCCTCATGTGCTTTGAAGAGAGAGTCTTATTTATGTGTGCATATCATTGAAACAAAAACTGAAACGGGTGACGATCATGTATGGCTAATGCCTTACTTTTGACTAAACACAGAGCACACATTAAACCATTTCTGCTTTTTGTAAAACCTGTTTTTCTCTATAGCTTAGGTGAGTGATAAAATTTAAAATTCGGTTAATTAAACATAATTTAAGTCCAACGCCTTCGATTGTTAGTAGACGTGACTTTGTCTACTATTATTAACGTAACTGTTGTTCAAGCGTTCAACTATTAGTATTAGTATAAGTATTAGCGTAACTGTTGTTCAAGCGAATAACGCAGTCATACCAACTCGTCAATACTCCCGCATCAACGTGTACTAAGGTTCTCTACACGTGCCATTTACCGTAGAATTCCACTGTTATGCTTACTTTTTCGTTTTTTACTACTGTGAAATTGACAGTAATGGGGATCAAATAATTAGCATATTTACCCAGTCAAAGCTGGCGCCAGGTGTTTCCGGATCTATAATAAAACATTATCGCAATTTTAATCTTATCTTGTCTTACTTTTTTAAAAAAAGAGGTCGCTGTGCAGCTCCTTTTCGCCTATATATTCGACTCTACAATTGGGTCCCAGTCGTGGCCTCTTGTGGTCGCTCCTCTCACTTGTCCGAAACTCTGGCCGACGCGAATCACCTGAGATATCCGAGAAGGCCACTAGGGTCAAAATACTGGTTATTCTTGGTCGGCAAAATGTTATCTTTATTTAATTCACGGATAGTTATGTTGGACTTAATTAACTGAACATGGACTAAAAGTCACTTGCAAATATCTTAATCTAAGTATCCTCGTTCGAAAGATGGACGTACACAATACATAAGCTAAGTTAACTCTCCGCACTAACTATTACGAAGGTAACATTACAAGATTATAATTCAAACGAACACACGACTCCGGGTTGTACGCGTCCCCAGACGCCACGGGGTGGTGAAGACGTACCGACCAGATCGGTAGTTGGAATACGACTTAGCGATATTCATACGCTGTCAAAGGAAATTCGGCCAATGAAACAGTGAAAGACGACGTTTGAGAGCGGAAGAGGTGAGATTGAAGTCGAAGAACGCGGGGTGAGAGTTTGCCCACCCCTGCATTCGCGAAATGGGTTCATTAGAGCCGTAAGACGTGTAATGGGCGGGCAAATAGAAGAGACGAGGGTTTCCCAGATTTCTTGGATTAGTGGAAAATGTGATGGAGAAGAGAAGGCTTGGACAGTTGATTGAGCCTGAGAGTATACGGATGAATTCTGCCCTCTTCAAGTGTCTTAAGGTTAATTAGGTGAAGACGGCTCGTGTAGGGGGGTACAATCAGAGGATTTTCTCCAATTCAAACCTCGGAGGGCAAAACATCAAAAAACCACGTTGCACGCTTTCGACCCTGCGTATTTGGGACGAGTAGTGAAGAGACCAAACATGACCAGCATATTCAAAAAGGGGGCGGACAGAGGCTATATAGAGCGATCTGGAAACATAGGCATTAGAGAATTCTTTCGACTAGCGTTTCACAAAACCAAGGACAGGGTGGGCCTTCAGAATAATATCATCAATATGTGGGATGAAGTTAAGCTCCCTATCACATAAGATGCCAAGGTCACGAATCGTTTCTACAGGTGTTATCTGTTGGTTGAGTAAGACATAGGGACGTGGTGGGGAGTTGGATCGTTTACGGGAGAAGGTGATTGAGTGACATTTGGCAATATTTAGTTCGAGGCAGTTATTGAAGGGTATCAACCAACTTTTTTAACGCTCTTGTTATATAAAAGAAAGACTATAATTAATTTTTATGGCGCAAAGCTAATAACCTTGCCCGCAAAAATAAATTATTATGGAAAATTTAAAAGCCTCGAGATTTGCTAAATGAGGACATGTCGGGATCCCGGTTGTAGTGCCGATGTTGATGATGATAATTAATTTTTCCTTTCTCCTTCGCCTACTTGCCACGTCACATGCGCTACCAAGACAATAAAAGTCTCTTTATGCGCAAGCAAAGAAAATTAGAACATTGAAGATTTATTGTAAGTGGTAAAGTAGTCATTAAACGGAATTTAAGTAAACACACGTTTAACTTTTAAGTCACAGATATTTGTTTTTCTATATTTATACCCGCATTTCGTTAAAGGTATATTCTCGTACTTGCATCGGCGATGGACATGGTCGTTCAGTAACAATGCAGTCGATTTCGAGTAGTTTGAAGGTGAGTAAATATAGAAATGGATGGAAACTTACTTAAAAAATACGCAAATACAAAATGAACTTTCATTTGCACAGGAAACAATGAATCCCAAGGATATTATGACAGACGCAATTCACAATTTCCATCCACAATATCAACAATACACGCAATACAGCTCAGGTAAATTGTATCCTTCTTAACCTATCACCACGCAATCTGCTTGTTGCATGCTGTTTTTATACTTCTTAACTTTAAATTTATATTCAATAATCATTGGTTTATTATCTTAAAATATTTGCTTTGATTTGTATCGATTTTATAGTAAAAGTTTAAACTTTATTTTAATTCTGGCGTTTGAACGCTAACAACAGCAAAATATTCCAACTATGCTTAATAGTGTTATCAAATAACTCGCTTTATAAGACACTCCACATTAAATTGTTAATTATAATTTTATGCGAAAAATCTGATTAGAAATAGCAATAACATAGTCGTACTATGATGATGGTGATGGACTTTTATCCAGCTTTAAATGCAAAGAGTATTAGAAAATAAATTAACTGATGTATTCTCTGTCCGATGTGAGCTAAAGTTTATCCTTAAAAAACTTTAAATATTTTATATTCTTGCAGAAGTAACCTCGACTCAGCGCTATGAGAAACTCTAAAATATACGCAATTACACACAAAAAATAAATACGAAACAAACAATTCGAGCAAGGAAGCTAAGACTAACTATTATTTGCCTTTATACCATAAATTACAATAAATTTGCTTTTGTGTTAAAACATTTGTTTGTATAGCAAATTAAAATTAGATCAGATGAAAGGTATATAATTTACATGAAATTTAGGAAATACTTTACACGCCTCTTTTATGTTAATCCATCACCTTTTTTAGTAATTAGTTTTTGTGTTTCCAATACTTTAAATGCATTGTTTGTTTTATGGCAATGAAGTATACAAATGCAAGCTTGCAAAATATATATTTACCGATGTATTGTAAATGTTTAACGAAGGACTTAAATTAAGGAACAAAATATTTTTAAATTCAAAACTATAATAGTTTGAATTTAAATATCGATACAAGGGCGAATTTACGAAAATGCAAAATTTTTGATCACTTGATAAATTTGTACGTTTTTTTTTTTTATGTTCAAATGTTCAGTTGCAGTAAGCGTACTTTTTTTTCTCTTTTTCATTGGAGTTTTTATTTTCTTTTTTTTTTTTTTTTTTAATCTTTGAGTATGTGATAAATTTTTAAGTACGCCTAAGATATTTTAGCTATGATCAAGAATGATAATGTTTTAGTCATATTTTTTCATGGTAAAATAAAATTTTCGAACATTTAAATTGGCTAATAATTTTTGTGAATTGTTTAATTCGTTATATGGCTTTTATATGATTTTTGCTGTGAATGTATAATGTATAATACATTATTACAAAACGAAAGCTATATTGTGAAAAAAACCTTAACCCCTTTTTTATAAACTAAATGAATTCATAATCATCTAAATAGTCAATAATTCCATTTTATTAAACAATTTTTACACTAAATTCATCGCATATCCATTTTGTTTCTATTTCCTATAATAATCCTCACGGGAAAGTTGTTTATATATACTCGTAAATCAGTGACTGGAGAAATATATTACTATTACTACTATTTATTGGCCTGTAGGAACGCGGAAGTACATGACCTCGCCGACTCGACTTCGCCATCGTTCCCTGTCCTGTGCACTCTCCTTCCACGCTTGACCATCCGATCCGATCTCCTCAAAGTCAAACTTAGCATTGTCCTCCCATCTCCGTCCCGGCCGTTCTACCGGTCTCTTTCCCGTTGGTCTTATTATTTACTATTTTTTATTGGCCTGTAGGAACCCGACGGTTTATGGCCTCACCGACTCGACTCCGGCATCGTTTCCTGTCCTGTGCCCTCTCCTTCCACGCTTGGCCATCTGATCTGATCTCCCGGCCGTCCTACCGGTCTCTTTCCCGTTGGTGTTTCGTTAAGAATTCTACGCACAGTCGTATCATTGCCCATTCTCGCCACATGTCCAGACCATCTTAAACCTCGCGGCCTGATTACTCTCACTATTGTAGGTTTGTGGTACAGCTCTTCCAATTCGTGGTTGGGGAGTTTCCTCCATTGTCCTGCCTCCTAGTCATATTTACCTCCAAAGATACCCCTTAAAACTTTATTCTCGAATACGCGGAATTTGTTTTCTTCCCGTTTTGTGAGAGCCCATGTTTCGCACCCGTATAGAGCAATCGGCATGATTATGGTTCTATAGACACGGAGTTTACTGAGTGCGTGCCGACTAGCGTTGCCGAAATGCAGTCGTTTTGTTTATTTCCTTCGTTTTGTTAATTTCCTTCGACATTTCGTTACTGGCCGTCAGTATCGTTCCCAAGTATTTAAATTCTTTAACTTTTTCAAAAATATTGCCTCTGACGGTATGTGTTCCCTGAGGTCCACCTGCTATCGTCGTCATCATGTAATTTATTTTGTCTTCATTTATTTCTAGGCCTACATCTTCTACCGCTTGTATGTTTTTTTTTTTTTTTTTAAACTGTATTTATTAACCATAATTAAAATTTGTACATTTAAGTAATACAGTGACTTAAAATTAAATTCGTGACAATTGCTTACATGTAATTATTATTATAATACATTTTCCAAACAATGTTTTAAGAGTTACGGGCTAGATGTGTGTTTATACATTTAGTAGGGTTTTGTCTTCCTGGAAAAGGTCAGAAAACCAGGAATTTCTTATTTTTACTTTACTTAATCTAAACTTAACCCTAAATATAAATATAAATATAACTTAACCTAACTTAGTCTGATTATTATAAAATGAGCTATAAACAAAACAAAGTTTTATAATTAATGGGATTTATGAATTAAAGGATGTGGAATGAGGTCAGTTATGGGTTAGTGGTAGAGTATTTCTCTCCGGTTGTTCGTTGGAAAAGCGTAGGATGTTGGAAAATGGTTGGACGTTACAGTATTTGAACTGGTTAGGGGTAACTTCGGTGTTGTGGTATATGATCTCATTTGAATCATTTACCAGTCTGCCTGAGGCGAAGATAGCTCTGGTGTGGAGACAGTTGGGATAGTTAGTTCTGATATCTAGAGGGTTCTCTAAGAGCGAGGTTATTATGGGATTGGGATTATTTTGTAGGTTTTCGATAAATTTGATAGACAGTTCGAGGAATCGTCTATCGAGGCGCTCGATACCAGCGGTATTGTAGAGTTCGACGTTACTATAGTACTTATAGGAGTTAGGACGACGATGTAACCCAGAGACATACCTAAAGCATTTTCTTTCGAATACTCGTAATTTCTCCATTTGGGAAGGAGTGATATGGTACCACAATGGGCACGCGTACGTGAGTGTGGGCCTGATAATTTGTTTGTAAATGAGCAGTTTGACTTTGTGAGAGAGACTATTAGGTTTCCACATTACTCTTCTACAGAGATTAAGCTGAATTGTGGCTTTTTGAAGGGAATTTTTAATGTGGGAGGAAAAAGACCAGTTATTAGAAAAAGTGATTCCCAGATATTTTAGGGTTTTGGAGGGTTTTATCAGAGTATTGTTCAGTTGAATCTTAATTTTGTTGTGGCAACGTCTAGTGTTGTTTGTACAGTGCTCGTTTTTGCCCTTGAACACTATGAGCTGCGTTTTATTTGGATTAAGGTGAATTTTCCACTTATTAAAGTATGATGATAGGTTAGGGAGGAAGTTGTTAATGCGGTTTCTTGCAGCCTTAACAAATTTGCTGCTAGAGTAAATTAATGTATCATCAGCATAATTCAGCATCACAACATTAGGAGATACGGGTTGAGGAATATCTGAGGTATATAACAGATATAAAATTGGCCCTAAAATGGAGCCTTGGGGAACACCCGCGGTTATGGTGTGGGTTTCTGAGACAGAAGAATTTATTCTCACAACGAATTTTCTGGCAGAAAGATATGAGGCTAAGAGCTTTGTTGTGTGAGAGTTTAGATTAAATATGGAGTGCAGTTTGTACAGAAGTCCTGAGATCCAGACGCAATCAAACGCCTTAGAAATATCGAGAGATATACACACAGTAGGGCTTTGGTTTTGGAGACCAGTTGTAACATCGTGTGTGAGTTTTAGTAGAGCATGACATGTGGATTGTCGCTTACGAAATCCGAACTGACAGTTAGGGATGAGTGCATTCTCATTGGCAAATGAGAGAAGATTTTGGTAGATCTTGCGTTCCAGTATCTTACTTAATGTACTTAATAGGGATATTGGACGATAATTGCAAGGACTATTACTACTACCGGGCTTCTTAATAGGAATTACTACCGCAGTTTTCCAGTTCTCTGGGAAGTGCGATGCATTAATTATATGATTAAGAAGAATGAGGATGGGAAGTAGATTCGGTGGGCGTAGCCTTTTAAATAGAAGACGTGGGATTCCATCTAATCCAGTTGACTTTTTGTTATTTCCTGATCTTACGATCTCGGATAATTCGTCCGCAGTTAGAAAATTTGTAGTGTCTAAGGGGTGTGAAGCTATGTTTGTGTTGTTGAATTCACCGATGAAAGGAGTAAAAGATGGGAATAATCTGTTTGAGATGTATTCGTTTACTGTGTTCTCGAAGCCAGGAGTTGAGAGAGAATTATTTTGCTCATGGATCTTTGCAAAGTGTTCTGCGAGGCAATTTGCTATGTCCGAATCGGACTGGGCAATATTATTGCTGATCGGGTTAATGAGATGGTCAATTCGGGGTTTATATTTACGACCGGTTAATTGGTTGATGTTTTTGAAAATATCCCGATTTGGTTTGATATTTTTAAGTGTGGAGATGTAGTTTTCATCTGCGAACTTTTTCAACTGCTCATTTATCAGAGTGGATAGGAGTTGGATTTGGCTTTTAATAAAGGGGCAGTATCTTGTATGAAGTTTACGGCGGAGCTGCTTTTTAAGGCGCAATAATTTGGTTAGGACGCTGGGCAAAGGCTTTCCTAAATAGTTATGAGGAATGGTTGTCGGGGTGTTTTTGCTGAGAGCCTCCTTAAGAATTTGCTCTATTCTTAAAGATGCTTGATCGATTTCAGTAGGGAGTAAGTTAGATGCTTCAGGGATATACAAGTCAGAGAAACTTATCGCTATGTCCCTATTGACTTTTCTCCAATTTGTTTTGGTGAAGTTTGGGACAGGGTTTGACGAGTATAATGGATCGAAAGAGGGGGTTTGGATCGTGGTGTGAACGGAACCATGATCAGAAGGAAATATAAAGGAGACTGTAGGTGGACCGGCTGAATAAACATCGTCGGACTTGAGGAAGAAGTCGATTGTTGACCTGGCTGAGCTAGAGACACGAGTTGGCTGTAATGGGGAGTCAATGTAAGTATATGGATAAGACTGGAGGAGGGCTAGCAATTGGCGACCATATTTGTTGCATTTATTATCATTGAATGCTGTGTGACGAGCATTCCAGTCTCCTCCGATTATAAATGGAGCGGGAACGGACTGTTGGATAATCTGCGAAATGTCAATATCTGGGAAATCTGGTTGTCGTGAAGGGTGAATATAAATGGATGCTAAGACGAGCACTTTATTGTTCTCACAGAAAAGTTTTACTGCTGTGTATTCAATGCTGGATATACCGGTGAATCTAATTTCACTGAATTGAAATTTTTTGTGAATTAAGATGCCGGTACCTCCATGAGATCCATTAGTTCTGGGGTTAGAAACTAAAGTGTAATTGGGAATTGAAACTCGGGAATTTGGTTTGAGCCAGGTCTCTGAAAGGAAGAGGATATCTGGGGAAAACTTTTCAACAAACAACCGGAGGTGTTGCTTACGTATGTTAGAGTAAATGGATTCTGTGTTGAGGGAGATAATGGTTAGTTTAGAGAGAGCTGGAAAGAATATGGGAAGTTATTAGTGAAAGAATCTGACCTTTTTTCTCTATTTCTGACATCTTCCTCAGCGAAGGTAGCATGGCTTGTAAGCTTTGGATGTATCCCATGATGTCCAGATTGAAGTTTTCAGTATTGTTGTTAGGGGGAGTGGTAGTGTTGAGGTTTCCTCTTGCTGCATCCGCGTACGATATTCCGGGTCGGGTTGACTTCGTTTCCTGCAATACTGTTGGTTTCGTTGTTGTTGTTGTTGTTGTTGATTTTATAGTTGTTGCTAATTTCCGTCTTTCCAGAAGTTTTAGCTTCTGAGGGCATTGGGAAAAATTTGCCGGATGAGGGCCTCCGCAGTTACAGCATTTAACTGTGATCTTTTTGTTGGTAATGGATCCATCAGCGTTGACGGTTTGTATTGTTTCAGGTTCCAGGCCTTGTGGATTTACTTTGCATTCCTCGAGCTCGTGTTCCTCTGCGCATCTGCCGCAACGTCTTTGCTGGTGGCATGAGACCGCCAAGTGTCCTGATTCTTGACATCGCTTACAATGAAGAATTTCTTGTTTGTGGGGCTCTTCGATTGCGATTTTTTGGGTAAACAAATATTTAATTTGTTTAAGTTGCTTGATGTCCTGATTAGGTGGGATTTGTATGATCCGGAGGTTTTTTACGTTGTTTGTCCTCATGTACGGTGTTTGGAAGTAGTCCAGCTTATTGATTTTTATTTGTGGACATATCCTAGCGATTTCCAGTCCCACTTCTTCGTTGGTCCATTCGGGATCGATGTGCCTTACCGCTTGTATGATATTTTCACAGTTTTTACTTACAGGTTCAGGCCCAGAACGGCGATGTCATCTGCATATGCGAGCACTTGTGTAACCCCGTTCAGGGATGATCCGGCCATGTTGTCGTCTTGTACCTTTCTGATAACATATTCGAGCACAAGGTTAAACAGACAGTGTGAGAGACCATCCCCCTGTTTTAGTCCGTCGCGGGCTTTGAATGGTTGTGAGAGTTGGTTTTCTATTCTAACTCGACATTTATTTTGGTTTATGCAAATTTGAATGAGGGTGGCAAATTTGTTTCGGTACTCCCAGCTCAACTGCAATATGGTAAAGTCTTTGCCTTGCGACTGAGTCGTAGGCTTTTTTGAAGTCAACGAACATTTGGTGAACCGTCTCTCCATATTCTCACGTCTTTTCCAGCAATTGCTTAACTGCGAACATTTGGTCGGTCGTTGAGCGGTTCCTACGGAATCCGCACTGGTAGCCTCCCAGTATTTCTTCTGGGTACGATGTGATTCACACCAGTATGACATCTGTTAGTATTTTGTATGTGGTTGAGAGCAATGATATTCCTCTGTAGTTTTCGCAGTCAGATCTGTCGCCTTTTTCGAAAATGGGGAGGACTATTGAGGTTTTCCATTCTTCCGGCGTGACTTTCTTATCCCATATTGTTTTAATCAGTTGGTGGATCTTTCGAGTGGTTGCCTCTCCTCCATGCTTCATAAGCTCTGTCGGTATACAGTCGACTCCGGGAGCCTTGTTGTTTTTCAATCGATTTATTGCGTCTACCACTTCGTTGAAAGAGGGTTCTGGGATCTGAGTCTCGGCTGTCTGTATGTCTGGTGCGTTTATGTGTGATTGATGGGTGCGCACGTTGAGAAGGTTTTCAAAGTACTGCTTCCATCTTGTCACGATATTGTTTGTTTCTGTGACCAGACAGCCGTTTGCGTTTCGAATAATTTTGGTTCTCCCTCGATAGCCATTTCTAATTAAATGTATCCCGGCATACATACCTCTGATGTTTTTTGCTCTAGCATTTTCTAGGATTTCTCCATCCGAGACTTCTCCCATTCGCGTTTTTTGCGTTTAAAGAGTCTCATTGTCTCTTTCCGTACTGTCGCGTATCTTTCTGCGCTGACTTCATCATATCTTACTAAGTGGATCACTCTGAGGCATTTATGTTATTCGATCTTCGCCCTGCACTCATCGTCAAACCAAGGTTTGGACCTAATTGTTTTTTTAAATCCTAATACCCTTTGGGCTATTTGTTTCATTGTCTCTGCTCGATATGCATTTAGTTTCCACACGATTGGCTTCCTCTTCCCCATTACTCCCATTCTCTAGGATGCTAAATCTATTCGACTAGTCTTGATATTCAGCGCTTTTGCGCAAGTCTTTTAGTTTATCAATGTCGAACTTTTTGCTCGTCTCCCGTGACTGCTCATGTGGGTTTGCTGCGAAGCGACACCTGATTTTGCCCATCACTAGAAGGTGATCGGAGTCACAATCTGTTCCTCTATATGTTCTTACGTCAAGGATGTTCGAGTGGTGTGTTTTGTCTATGAGGAAGTGGTCTATTTGGTAACGCGTTACACCGTCGGGTGATATCCATGTAGCTTTATGAATTTGCTTATGCTTGAATATCGTGTTTTTCACTAACAGATATTTTGACGCTGCGAACGTAATAATTCGAATTCCATTATCATTTGAAATGTCGTGTAGGCTTTCTTTACGTATAGTTGGTTGGAAGACATCTTCCTTTCCAATTTTTGCGTTGAGGTCCCCGACGAGGATTTTAACATTGAATGATGAGATCCTATCAAATACCTCCTCCATCGGCTCGTAGAACGTGTCCTTCGTTTCTTCGTCGGTAGATTCTGTTGGGGTGTGTACGTTTATAAGTTTATAGTTGTACCATGGTCCCTGTATTTTTAGCACCGACATTCGGTCATTAATAAATTTCACGTCTTTTACATGGGGTGTAATTTTCTTGCTTATGATGAAGCCGGTTCCGAGTTTATGTGTATCGGTACCTCCACACACCAGTGTAAATCCGTTGATTTCGATTACTTGATGTGGGAGTCGGACTTCCTGAGCGCGAGGATGTCCATTTTATATTGTTTCGCGTTTGTATCGCGCCTGGTTTATATAATGTTCGAACACTCCACGTCCCGACGCGTATATCTCGCTTTTCTGTTTTTCCCCACGTCTTCTTTTTGCCGAGTCGGTGTTTTCTTGATGATTTGTTCCCTCATTACACCTACGCCTATCGGGTTTATCGTGGGATTGTTTTGTGTATATTGGTTATTCATTTTTGTTCCCACGAGCCTTGGGGTTTCAAAAATCCGCCATATCAGAGCCCCGCTTTGATATGGTAAGGTCTGCTTACTGCTCTTGTTCGACCCGGTGTCAGAGAGACGCCGTTGTAATACAGCCGGTATACGCCTAGATGCAAACCATCTAATGGACACGGTGATGCGTAACACCCTGGATTGGGGGTGGTAGATCTTTGTGTGTTACTCCTCGCTAGCCTGTCTAACATGGGTAGCCCTATTGGAAGCGTATGCTTCCGTCAGCATAGTCTGAGTGATTCATTGTAGTTTAAGCCCCCGCACCACGTCAAGATTTCTATCAAGTGGGGGCACAAGGAGCTAAACGCAAACAAATCGGCTGGTTCCGATGGCATTCTCCCGATTCTCTTGAAGAGATGTTCCCCTTCAATCGCTAAACCACAGTGGAAACTATTCCATTTGTCTATTTTCTGGCCGTTTCCCAAATGGATGGAAGTCAGCAAACATTCAGTCAGTTCCCAAAAAGAGCGACAAGCCTTTTCTTATCGAGCCATAGCACAAACTTATATTCTCTCGAAGGTTATGGAGTCACTGATTAACCGTCAAATTTTGAAGTATCTGGAATCAAATGACCTCCTCAATGACCGCCAATATGGCTTTCGTAGCAACCGGTCCACAGAAGAGTTGATGGTGTACCTTACCGAAAGGTGAAGCCATTCCATCCACTACTTCGGTGAAAGCAAGTTTGTTGCACTGAATATTTCGAAAGCCTTCGACAGAGTTTGGCATTGAGCCCTTTTATCAAAATTACATTCAAATGGAGTGGACAATCCGTTATCAAATGGATAAGACTATCTTTCTGACCGTTCAATCCAAGTGGTTCTTGATGGTGTCAAATCTGCCTCCTATCAAATAAATGGAGGTGTTCCCCGGTGTTCTGTACTCTCACCCACTCTCTTCTTTACCTTTATAAATAATCTGTTGTCCAATAGATTCGTTTGCTGATGATAGCACATTGAGTTTCTCATAATCATACGAACATTCCCGACCAAACTCTTCGAACGTCATTACCAATCAGCAGATTATGTTTAATACATTGAATTCTGACCTCGACAAGGAACTATCAATCCTCGGCACTCGAATTAATTCGACTCTTAACTAGCGCGAACACATATTTGAAGCTGCGAAAAGTGCGGCCAAATCTATGGGGTTCCTTAAGAGATGCAAAAAATATTTCACTCCATCCAACCTGGGCACTATTTATAAGGCATATATTCGTCCAAAAATGGAGTTCAACTCCCATATTTGGTCAGGCGCATCCAAAAATACCCCACACATGTTCGATAGGATGCAAAAACGAGCAGTAAAACTTATTGGAGATCCAGCTGTAAGTCGATCAATTCCGCCGTTAATAACGCATCATAACGTATATTAATACCGGCATAACGTATCATGACTATTTCTTTTCCATAGGTATTACCACGGTCGGTGATCAACTGAATTTGCTAAATGTGTCCGCCTCCTCAGACATTTTCCCGTGATACCCGTCAATCTGAGAATGCGCATCAATTCACGTTGAAAGTCAACTTCAGGCACACAAATAAATATAGATAGTCATTCTTCCGCTCGCACTGTGCTCTGACATTTAATGGTACTCCAAAGTCCTCTTTTAGGCTCCTCGATAGTATAGTGGTTAGTATACCCGCCTGTCACGCGGGAGACCGGGGTTCGATTCCCCGTCGGGGAGCCTCTGGCGCAAGACTAATGACCTTGCCCGGAAAAAACCAATCATTGTGGAAAATTTAACAAGCCTCAGAACTTACTAAGTAAGGCCAAGACCGGTTCCCGGTTGTATTGCCGATGATGATGATGAAGTCCCCTTTTGTGCGCGCGTTTGTGACATTGTTGCAACAACCTTTCGAAAGTACTGTGGCGTAAGCAAACCTCTCCCCTGCTAAGATATATTAATAAGGAATGCAATGTGGTATTCTTCGACAGGTTTAGATTGTAATATGTAGATTTTCAACACTAATTATATTATAGACTTCTGCTATTTTTGTCCTTTTAACCTGCGCGGTGTTATCAGTGGAATCTAAGCCTTGAGATTGAAAAACAAAATAACATTGCGTATTCTTTCCGTTAGTGAATTGCAATGCAGGATTGGGTGACGCCTTCTCTTTGTAATTTTATTCCGCTCAGAACTTTATACGCCTATGACCTTTTCATGAATATAGGTTTTATGGATTCACACTATCAGTTGCATGTGCTTGATTGTTACCGGGGTCGAAGAGAAAATTCTGTTTTCATTGAGTTTAATTTATCAGACACTCGCATATGTACGTATAACATGTAATAGAACCTTGAATAAATTGTCTTTGATTTGAATAAGATCTCGCTTTTCTATCGGGTGGCATTACTTATGTCAGACAATAGCTGAACTTAAAATACCTTAGGAGTTTTATCACGCAATGGTTTCGAAACGTTTAAATGTATTTGGTTTTATTTAATAGCATAGCTTCAAGAGTGCAGTACGAGCTTAAGCCAGCGAGAATTTATTCAAACCTGCGAAAACTTATTCAAGGTCCTAATATTAAAAACTTATTCAGGGTCCTAATATTATCTTTTGTAACAAAAACTTGAATGGGTATTTCAAAATGTTAGGTTTTTCAATTTGTGAAACACCAAGGTAATTCTGACAGCAGTTCTAAAAAGTTACCCGCAAGAGCTTTAAAAACATCGCAAAGGTCGCTAATTAAATATTATTTCCATTAGACTGATATGCTGTATATGTTAAATAAGATATTGTTGATATAGAGCATAAGCGCATGTAAGTTTGCATGCTTCGAACTAGATAAGTAAAATGTTAATAATGCTTAAAGGCCCGTCAATAATTTCAATTCATCTCGTAAATTTTTCTCCATTTTCGATTTGTGGAATGTACTCTTTTTTTAGGTGGCAAAAACTCTAGAGGTATCCGAGTATCGTCGTATGACCCAGACGACCCTAATACACAACCTCAGGCGGCAAAAATCGGATGTATTGCTTCGAAAACGTTGGGAAATCAAAGAAAGTTCATGCCTGGTGGACAAAGAGTGGCGACTATAAGCCAAAATTATAACGAAAAAACCATGTTGCTTAGTAGCGACGATGAATACCAGTAAATGAAAATGAATTATTATTTATTGTATTGTTACCTAATAAACACAGTTTTAGTTTTTAATCATGATCGTAATATTTGTAGACCCGTTACAATATTTTTTTAGACACAAGGCTTTTAATTTTAAGGAAAATAGCTGGATTTTTTATACGTAAGTCAAATATCTGCAAAAATATTTATTATACTCGCAGAACAAGAATCGATGATTTGCATCTTATTGGTTTATATTTCCTACACATTACATTTAAAATAATATTAAAAAAAATTTTTTGCGTGTATTGCTTTTTATGAAGCATCTGCTAACAAGGACTATAAATGTTAATCCTTCCGTATTTAGATAGCCCATATATTTATATTTATACACACGCATTAAAATACAGCAAAACAAAAATTTTCCTTTTAAGAAAATGATTAATAAAATTGCAAGAAAAAACTTAAGAAAAACATTTTTTATTACAACATAATGCGGAAAGAAAATTATACCAAAGATAAAAATTTTGAAAATATATTGTAATACAAACACATAAGTGTGTAGCTAATAAGAGGCTAAAGATTGTTATGTTTGCTTAGTTTTGTATTTTTGTTGATTCGCGCGACATCCACTTACTTACATTATTCTGTTCTGATGAACGTGTAGTCGATAACTTTAAGCTTTTTTACATAATATTTTAAATATATATAAGTCAGTCCCTTAAAATATATAGCGTAATTTCAAGGGACATTTGTTATTCCCATTTTTATTTAGAAATATTTTGATCAAAGAGTTTAAAAAAAGGTAATAATGGAAGGAAGATTCCCCGAAGTCGTGCATTCATTAAATGCCAAGTCGTTGTATTTTAAAAACAGTCGTGCGTCCAATATAAAGAAATACGTGTACTTATTGACCTTTATTGCCTTAATTCTTTTTTGCGACCACAATGATTTCTAAGCTATTCACAATCCTTTGTCTGTGCAATTTTTAATGTTAAACTTATCTTAAAATTCACGATAAATGAGAATTTATTGATGATGTACGAATAAATAATCTTGCATCCACCCTATTTCTTATGTACAATAAGAAACTAGTTTTTTTAAAAACTTTTTCGCATTATCATATCAATTAAAAAGCAATATTAATAATATCGTTAAATTGTTTCGTAGGAATAATATTATCTTATTATTATTAACGCTATTACATTTTGAAATGGTGGATTGGATTTATAAAAAACCCGTAATCGGAGAAACAAATAAATCTTGGATATCGGCGTGACTGAGAATATTTTAAGCACTCGACAGTCATCATCATCGGCCCTACAACCGGGATCCGGTCTTGGCCTTATTTAACAAATCTCTCCACCGGTCCCGATTTCGAGCCGATGTCATCCAGTTTGGCACTCCCAGGCTCTGGGCGTCCTGGTCTACACCATCCCTCCATCGCAGACAAGGTCTGCTGCGGTGTCTCCTTCCATACATCCTGTCACAAAGGACTTTCCGGGCAGGCTCCTCTTCGCTCATTCGAGCTAGGTGTCCCATCCACCGGAGTCTACCGAGCTTGATTTTTCTTACAACATTAGCTTCAAGGTAGATTCCGTACAACTCATGGTTGTAGCGTCTCCGGGATCGCCCCTCACATACGGGGCCAACAATTCTCCTTAAAACCTTTATAGCGTTTGGGATGATAGTGAAGAACGTGTGATTCGAACTGACGCTATGACAGTTAGAATCACCAAAAATTGAACCAAAGCGCAACCCATCAGGCCACCGCCGTGTTTCGTACATGATTTCTAAACTCAAGTACATTCGACTGATGTGGATTTTGTTATGTTATCGCTATGGTATACGGCTCTGATGCTCTTATTCGATTTTCGTTCGGTGTTCTTCACTATCTGCTTGTGTATTGTGTGTGTATCCGTTAGAATCGCCACACCTTCCTCTCGAACGCGGCTAAGAGTTCAGAGTGCCTTTATTGAGCACCCAGGTCTCGGATCCATATATGAGTACTTGTAAGACCATGGTCTTGTACAGTAGTAGCTTGGATGTTCTGGATAAATGTCCGGATTTAAAGAGCCTTGATAGACCATAGTAGGCTTTGTTGGATTTGATCAGCCGTTCGCGTATTTCTTCTTCCATATTAACATTGGCTTATACTATTGACCCAAGGTAGTTAAAGGATTGCACTACTTCAAATTCGTGCTCCACTACCCCAATGGTTTGACCAACGTTAGGTCTTCTCTTCGCAGAAGTTGCCACCATGTAATTAGTTTTCCCCTCATTAATGTGCAGTCCCAGTTTTTGTGCCGCCTGCTCGGTCTGGGTGAAGGATTCCTGTACATCGGTTCTACCAATGATGTCGATGTCATCTGCGTAGGCAAGTATCTGGCCGAATTTGGTGACAATAGTCCCTCTTGTTGTAAGGCCAGTCACGGATTTTTCAGATTTTCTGTATTTCTCCTCGCGCACCCGCGTCCTATAAGACTGCTGCATTGCCCGGTATGCAGCGTTCTTACGTTCAGTCGCTAGTTTGTACTCATCATCAAACCAGTCGCTTCGATCTCTACGACTACTGCCTAAGATGGAGTTGGCAGTACTAATAACAGTATTCTTAAGGCGTGACCATTTCTCTTCTACGCCCGGCATTCTGGCCCCAGGACTTACTCTCCCTCCGTCGAGCTCTTCGAGGGTGAGTCTTAACGCATGACCAAATGTGTTACTGCTATTCTCATTGGGTAAGGCACCCGTGTTGATTCGAACCTGATCCGCGGATGCAATACGTCTCCGTAAGGCAATCCGCCCTCGGAAAACTGTACCAACAAGATAGTGATCCTAGTCGACGTTGGCACCTCGGTACGTTCGTACCGTCATCAGACTCGAGGAGTGGCGGCGATCTATCAACACGTGGTCAATTTGATTGCGAGTGGCTCCATCGGGCGATACCCAGGTGGCTTTGTGGATGTCTTTACGCGGAAACCTGATACTTGCAACGACCAAGTTTTTCGATGCTGCCAGTTCGATGACGTAGTCCATTGTCATTACTGTTTTCATGCAAACTATGGGAACCTGTGTAGTGCCTGAAAGCCGCCTTCCGACCTATTTTCGCATTCAAATCACAGAACGATTTTCACATCGTATCTTGGGCAGGCATTGAGGGCCCGTTCGACATTCTCGTAGTATTCTTCTTTTTCGCCGTCAGGGGACTCCTCTATAGGTCTCTGAATGTTTATGAGGTTTATGTTCTTAAACTTGCCTCGCACGCGAAGAGTGTATAGCCTTTCGCTTATTGCATTAAAGCCGATGATGGCAGGCTTCAGTTTTTGGCTGACTAGAAAGCCTACCGAGCACATGGTGTTTTGCAGGACAGCTGTAGTAAATGTCATACTCGTTTCTTTGAATAACACCACTCCCCGTCCATCTTATTTCTTGTAATGCTGTTATGTCAGTCTTATATTCGGACAGGGCATCGGCTACCTGCTGTGCAACTCGAGCTTTGTATAGTGAGCGGACGTTCCATGAGAAAATTCTCAAATCGTTTACCCATTTTCGTTTCCGTGGTCGTCGTCGTGTTTCGGTCCATATCCAGGGCTTGATAAATTTGGCATAATAGTTTGTTTTTCCGGGCAAGGTTATTAGCCCAGCGCCAATCTTTCTCTGGATGTCGCTGCAAGCATTGGTTCACTACTTGGCGGGTGCCAAAGTAGCTATCCAGGGGTGTTACGTGGAGACTGTATGTCAACTTGGATTGAACAGGGACAAGGATCGTCCTGGCCTTCGCCGGGCTGAAAGCAATCAGTAATTTTGCCCTGTATGCTCGCACCAATCCCCCCACTCGACAGTAAAACTGGCCAAAAGATGAACTAACATGATTTTTGTGATTTCATGTTTTTATTTTTATATTTTTAGTGATTTGCTTACGTTGTACTTTTATTATTTTGAGCAATACTGTAGTCATCCACACTAAATTGTGGGGATGGTCACATTCCTGAACTGAGGAGAGGTTCTTGAATACTCCAGCTAAGATTTGTGATCACCAAAAAAAGTAGTAGCAGGAAAACTGACTTGCCATCCTTACCTCGTCTCTGTCTCATAGTTGTCTTGCGAACAGCAGAATTATCCACGTCCATGAAAAAGGAGTATTGTTAATATCGGGTTTTCCAATAGGGACTTGACAACTTTGAATTTTATTTGTGAACGCACCCTTTCACTAATCACCGAACTGTCACTGTCAATTTATTCAGTAAACTCAACATTTTCATCATGGTTAAATACACGAACGAACAACATCTGCAAATTATTAAAAATGTACTGACGAAAAAAAGTTGTCAAGTCCCTATTGGAAGACCCATTACAACATGGACACTATTATATTTATATAGGGTTATACAATAGGGACTTGACAACTTTGAATTTAATTTGTGAACGCACCCTTTCACTAATCATCGAACTGTCACTGTCAATTTATTCAGTAAACTCAACATTTTTATCATGGTTAAGTACACAAACGAACAACGTCTGCAAATTATAAAAATTTACTACCGAAAAAAAGTTGTCAAGTCCCTATTGGAAGACCCATTACAACATGGACACTATTAGAAAAAAAGACAACTTTTGCTTTGGACAATTCAACTGTCAACTGTCTTCAATTCTAAATGTTATGTTTAAATTTTATTTTATAGGCACAACACTAAATATTTTAGTGCAATGTATACGAGTTACTTGTAGTTCTTTATTCTCAATCTCTTTTCCATGTAAGTGCGTTTTCGGGAATACCATTTATATATAACTTTTTTTTCTTCTAAGCTTTATTTTATAATAAAAAATAAAGAAAGTGATTAAATGTAATGACGTATTTGTAAAATTGCCTTGAATCCTATAATATGTACATATTAATGTGTTTTAAGGCAAGAAAAGAAATTAATTTACTGCTACGCGCTCTTGAAGGCAGCTAGAAACAGTGGAGAAAGGATATGACTTATAGTTAATACCACAAAATCAAAACATAGACAAGAGAATTAAATAAAGCAGTTTGTGTACATACTAACAACTGTTTAAAATAAAATGATATTAATCTTATTTTAATATTTGTGAGAAAGTTTACACAATTTGTAATACGAAAATAAATTTAAGGGCAAGTCATAGCAAATTACAAAAAAAAAAATGAAATGTATAATAAGAGAAAGGTATGTTAGCTAAGTATAGGAAAATGAAGATTTTAAACTCACTCTAAATGCAAAAATAAAAAATACATGTATGTCCGTTTTTCTGAAATTTTATTGTACAGTGAATAAAACAAGAATGTGTACACACAACACATAAATTAAATAATAATCATCAAACAATTTCAAATAAATAATTAATCGCTGACATATTAAAGAACAAAAATAAAAGTAAGCATTTCATAAAATTTGTTGGGAAACAACGTTCAGGTAAACTAAATGCAATTCATTTGTTGGCAATAAACAAATCAGTTTCTATTTCGGAAAGAAAACTATATATACGTGGGTGGGCTGAAAAGTTTCCGACCTCAACGTAAAGATAGCGGATGTCGTTAATAAAAGCTAGTGAATGTAGTTGTGGATCTTTTGACAGTTACTCACAAAAATGGAGGCGTAGTTTTTATTTGACAGTCGTTCGAGTGAGTCGATGTGAGTGTTTTTGTGAAAAGGGACAAAATTGAGTATCGATTTTTGTTTTTGAAAGGCAATCATCATCATCATCGGCACTACAACCCGGATCCGGTCTTGGGCTTATTTAACAAGTCCCGAGGCTTGTTCAATTTTCCATAATAATTTGATTTTCCGGACAAGGTTATTATATTAGCCTACGGAAATCAAAGATGAGTTGAACTCTGTGTACGGAGACTCTGCATCATCATTTATCACCGTGAAATTTGTGGCAGCTGAATTTAAACGTGCTTTTGCTCTGTGTACGGGGACTCTGCATCATCATTTATCATCGTGAAATTTGTGGCAGCTGAATTTAAACGTGCTTTGGCTCAAGGCTAATAATCTTGCCCGGAAAAACAAATTATTATGGAAAATTTAACAAGCCTCAGACTTGTTAAATAAGGCCAAGACCGGATCCCGGTTGTAGTGCCGATGATGATGAATTTAAACGTGGCCGTGAGAGCTTGTGAGACGATGAACGTTCGGGACCTCCAAAATCTGCACAAACTGACGATAACATCGCTAAAGTTCACCAACCCCAATGACAACGGACTACGAGCCATCGAACTGCCAGCATCAAAGAACTTGTTCGTTGCGAGTACCAAAGCGTAAAGATATCCGCAAAGCCACCCGAGTATCACCTAATGGAACCACTCGCAAAAAAAATTGACCACGTGTCGCCAGTCCTCGAGTCTGATGACGGTACGAACATACCGATGTGCCAACGTCGACTCAGATCACTATCTTGTTGGTACAGTTTTCTGAGCGCGGATTGCCTTGCGGAGACGTATTGGATCCGCGGATCAGGTTCGAATCAACACGGCTGACTTACGCAATGAGAACACCATCAACAGCTTCGGTCATGCGTTAAGACTCACCCTCGAAGAGCTCGACGGAGGGAGAGTAAGTCCTGGGGCCAGAATGCCGGGCGTAGAAGATAAATGGGCACGGCTTAAGAATACTGTCATTAGTACTGCCAACTCCATCTTAGGCAGTAGTCGTAAAGATCGAAGCGACTGGTTTGATGATGAGTGCAACCTAGCGATTGAGCGTAAGAATGCGGCACACCGGGCAATGCAGCAGTCCCATAGAACGCGGGTACGTGAGGAGAAATACAAAGAGCTCAGAAGATCTGAAAAAAGACTCTGCAGATAAAAGAAAAGTGCATGGGAAAAACATCTAGTCTGTGAAATAGAGAAAAGTAGAGAGCCAGATCCGCACCACGCGCGGAAGTTCTACCAAATAATACGCAGTATAGCGCGGTACACACCACACTGCACTTACTGCCAGGTTAAAGAGGGTAATCTGATCACCGATCCTGGAGCGATGGGAAGTGCATTTCAATGAATTGCTAAATGGTCAGCTCAGAGAAGAATTGGAGGCTTCACCAATGCAAGACCAAGACCAAATGCTGCCGCCACGATGCATTGAGGACACAGTAAAAGCCATAAGACAGCTCAAATCAAATAAACCTCTCGGAGCTGATGGCATACCAGCTGAACTGATCACACAAAGAGGGATAGCATTACATCACACAATTCATGAGATCGTAGTCCCCGTATTGGAGCAAGAGGAGATGGCGGAAGATTGGGGTCCTGGAATAATTTGCCCCATACATAAGAAGGGAGATATCACACTGTGCAGCAACTATAGGGGTAGAACATTGCTGAGTACTGCCTATAAGACACTCTCCACTATCCTACAAGATCGGATAGCCCCATACTCTAAAGTCATCATTGGTCAATATCAGTGTGGCTTCATCTCAGGCAAATCAGCGATTGATCAGATATTCGCCCTTAGGCAGGCGATAGAAAAATGTTTGGAATTTAAGATTCCATTATATCATCTACTTATAGACTTTAAGGCCGCCTACGACAGCATAGCCAGGGTAGAACTATATAATGCCATGAGAGAGTTCGGCATTATAAACCAATTGATACGACTTTGTAGACTGACCGTGACCAACATAACTAGTCAAGTATAAATAGCGGGATTGCTATCCAAACCAATTAACATCTTTAATGGACTCCGACAAAGGGACGGTCTGGCCTGCCTCCTCTTCAACCTGGCGTTGGAGAAAGCAATCCGTGACTGGCATTACAACTAGAGGGACTATTGTCACCAAGTCCAGCCAGATACTTGCCTACACAGATGACATCGACATCATCGGTAGAACCGAATCGGCTGTACAGGAATCCTTCACCCAGATCGAGCAGGCGGTGTTACGGACCGACATTGAGTCCAGGTCCCCCCAGAATCCACTAATCCCCCGTTGATTCCCCTCTTTACCTGTAATTGGAAAATGAAATGGAGAAAAGAGAACCAATATATTTATTTATGTTTTTTTTTTTTTTTTTGTTATTACGGATTTTATCTCTCCTAGCCGCTAGTTCCGCTAGTCGGCGTAGGGACGTTAGAGCCTCGGGGCTCTTCCACCACTGGATTTATATCCCCGACGGCTTCAATATAAATTCCAGCTGGTGGTAACCGGCTGCGCCAATTTGTTATATTTGTCAAGGGCTTACAATTAGATAATATATTTGTATTAATAATATATTTAATATTTATTAATATATGTATGGGTAAGTTTAAATGGACTTACTTGTATATTTATTGTTGAGCGGTCGCTGCAGCTGTTGTTTGTCCGCGACTGGTTGCAGGGGGCATTGAACGTCGTGCTCCCCTGTTCAGCTGGCTCCAATCGCTGTTCCGTCGATATTTGGTTTTTAGTTTTGATTCTTAATTATATATTTTTTATTTAGATTTCAATTATTTAGAGCAATATGGTATGATTCTCCTTGATACACTTGTATTCCTTGATATGCAAATATCATATGATTTTATGTGCTCATTATCAACTAATTGCCAATTTTAGATATAAATATTTATGTGTATTTCTTACTCATCCTCTTGTTTTCCAAGGTAAGGCTTGTTGCGATATTGAATATTTATGTGTATTTCTTACTCATCCTCTTGTTTTCCAAGGTAAGGGGAATCCAGTTCGCGAGTTCCTTTTTAAAAACTAGTTTGTATATTTTCCGTTATCTATCTTTCGAGTTTGGAAGTTTACGGCGAATTGTCATTTTTTAATTTTTTTCCGTTGACGTCTTTTTTATTATTTTTTTTTTTTATTAATCTCTCCGCCAAGTAGAATTTGCATAAAGTAGTTTATGCAAATTAGCTACTTGGTGCGTTATTTTCCTTTTACAGGTAAAGAGGGGAATCAACGGGGGATTAGTGGATTCTGGGGGGACCTGGACTCAATGTCGGTCCGTAACAGCGGCACAAAAACTGGGACTGTACATTAATGAGCGAAAAACTAAGTACATGGTGGCAACTTCTTCAACAAAGCCTACTATGGTCTATCAAGGCTCTTTAAATCCCGAAATTTATCCAGAACATCCAAGCTACTACTGTACAGGACAATGGTCTCACCAGTACTAATGTATGGATCCGAAACTTAGGTGCTCAATAAAAGGTACTTTGAACTCAGCCGCGTTCGAGAGGAAGGTCTTAAGAAGAATTGTTGGGACTTTTCCAGAGATGCTACAACCATGATTTGTACGCAATCTGCCTTGCAGCTAATGTTGTAAGAAAAATCAAGCTCGGTAGGCTCCGGTGAGTGGGACACGTAGCTCGAATGAGCGAAGAGAAGCTTGCACGGAAAGTCCTTTGTGGTAGGATGTATGGAAGGAAACACCCCGGTAGACCTTGTCTGCGATGAAGGGATGGCGTAGACCAAGATGCCCAGAGCCCGGGAGTGCCAAACTGGATGACATGGGTTCGAAATCGGGACCGGTGGAGAGACTTACTAAATAAGACCAAGACCGGATCTCGGTTGTAGTACCGATGATGATGATGATGTTCTACTCCAGCCCATCTTCGTCCCCTATAAATTCCAAATTAGGCCGACGCTTGAATACATGTTAAGAATTCTGCTTCTAAGCATATTTTTAACCCATTCGATAGCACTCAGAGACGAGCACTCGATGTGGTTGAGAAAAGAATCAAGATCTAACTGGTGATAAGACGAGACAAAGGAATCGGAAAGGAGACGTAAAAGGGTCTAAGATAAGATGATCGAACAAAGGAATTAGGGTCGACAGCGGATGGAGAAAAAAAAAGAGGAATAGAATTGAACGTGATAATATATAATCATTAACACGTGAAAACAAAGAACGTAACACGGAAGACCGATCGAGGTCGAAAGGAATTTAACACGGAGTGATTGGTGTGATACGAAAGTGAGGGAAGCAGTTTGGAGCGTAGTGTTTTTCAGTGATTCGATAAGTAGTTATCTATGGGGCATGCATGAAATTGCCTTTGAGGAACAGTTTCCAATTGCACCCGTTTGACCAGTTTGTCACAACCAAGGAGTGAATAGAAACTCGTTAGACATAGATCCAGCACAGGGAACCGGAGGATAACGTCCGACGAAAAGAGAAGTGAAGAGGAACTCGTTATTCAGTGGATTCGACACATCGCAAGGATTAGTTCATCCAAACAAGCTCAACTAAATTTACACCCGCGCGCGGAGGTGATTTTGAATTTATTGTAATCTTTCTGCTCCCCGCTTAACAGCATAGCAACCAAAACCAATAAAAAATCGAGTGGTAGTGGTTCAACACAATTGAACAATCATACAAACCTGAATATCGTTTGCGTAACATTGCAACAGGGCCTACGAGCACAGGCAATTGGAAACAAGCTAACAGTTTTCAGCTGCAGCAGCAGCAACAAGACCAACCACTGCAGTAGCACCAGATTCCTCCTCGTTGACGTGTCTTCATCTGTGGCATCGTCATCCACCCCTTCAGCGGTATCGTCTGGAGCGTCGTCGTCAACGTCAAATATCGCCATTGCAAGGGACAACTAACGATAGGAGTTGATCCAGAAGCACATTCAACTTCAGCTTATGCTGCAGCCGCCTCGCCAACGTGAAGGTGTACAATATTGGAAATTGAGATTAAATAAGATTGAATTAATCCACGATCGTATTGCGTTTGATTTCTTCTCTATATTCGCTAAGTCCGCATAACTCGACACAACGCACGAACAGACATACAGTCCACTTACTCCACGGCACAACACAGAACAAAACAACAATATTAGGAATCTCTATCTACAGTGACCTTTGCAATCCTAAATACTATATCATCTCCATTGTACTATAAATATACATTAACCTTTGTATTATCAATCCCATTAAAATTCTCTATCAAATATTGTAATCTAAAATACTGCACACCTCAAATATTGTATTTTGGTACATTCCAAATCATCATCATCATCATCATCATCGGCACTACAACCTGGAACCGGTCTTGGCCTTATTTAGCAAGTCCTGAGGCTTGTTAAATTTTTCATAATGATTTGTTTTTTCCGGGCAAGGTCATTAGTCTTGCGCCAGAAGCTCCCCGACGGGGAATCGAACTCCGGTTTCCCGCGTGACAGGCGGGTATACTAACCAGTATACTATTGAGGAGCTCAAATTCAAAATCATCCCTACTAATAATTGAAGGCCAACAACAACTAGTATCGCCAAAAAAAGACAAAGCTAATCATAAACACACACGACTCCTCCCAGCTATACATCTTGTCAAAGAAACCTATCAACGATGAGTCCATTCCCAACAAAACTCTTATCAGAGGGCTGGACTCCGAACACAGCCTTATCACCATATTCAGCATATACATGCAGCCGACCAGAGGAAGCACATCGCTCTTCTTCTCTGCAACAATCAAAGGAAAGGCCCACATCATTAATAACCATGAAATTAATAAAATCATATTTTTAAGTAAAACCAATAGTTAGTGTTTTATTAACTAAAGGGGATTTTGGAGTACCCTTAAATGTCAGAGCGCAGTGCGAGTGGAAAGAAAGGAAGTGGATAGGAAAAGGAGGTATCGATGTACATTGGTCTTAAATGCTTGGACATTACAACGACGAGGAAACACATGATCAGGTAGAGCATTCCACATTCGTGTGGTTCGGCTAGAGAATGACTCTCTATGTTTATTTGCGCGCGTAAAGTTGAGTTTCAACGTAAATTGATGTGTATTCACAGATTGACGGGTATCGCGGAAAATGTCTGAAGAGGCGGACACATTTAGCAAATTCAGTTGAACACCGACCGTGGTAATACCTATGGAAAAGAAATAGTCATGATACGTTATGCCGGTATTAATATACGTTATGATACGTTATTAACGGCGGAATTGATCGACTTACAGCTGGATCTCCAATAAGTTTTACTGCTCGTTTTTGCATCCTATCGAACATGTGTGGGGTATTTTTGGATGCGCCTGACCAAATATGGGAGTTCAACTCCATTTTTGGACGAATATATGCCTTATAAATAGTGCCCAGGTTGGATGGAGTGAAATATTTTTTGCATCTCTTAAGGAACCCCATAAATTTGGCCGCACTTTTCACAGCTTCAAATATGTGTTCGCGCTAGTTAAGAGTCGAATTAATTCGAGTGCCGAGGATTGATAGTTCCTTGTCGAGGTCAGAATTCAATGTATTAAACATAATCTGCTGATTGGTGATACGTTCGAAGAGTTTGGTCGGGAATGTTCGTATGATTATGAGAAACTCAATGTGCTATCATCAGCAAACGAATGTATTGGACAACAGATTATTTATAAAGGTAAAGAAGAGAGTGGGTGAGAGTACAGAACACCGGGGAACACCTCCATTTATTTGATAGGAGGCAGATTTGACACCATCAAGAACCACTTGGATTGAACGGTCAGAAAGATAGTCTCTTATCCATTTGATAACGGATTGTCCACTCCATTTGAATGTAATTTTGATAAAAGGGCTCAATGCCAAACTCTGTCGAAGGCTTTCGAAATATTCAGTGCAACAAACTTGCTTTCACCGAAGTAATGTATGGAATGGCTTCACCTTTCGGTAAGGTACGCCATCAACTCTTCTGTGGACCGGTTGCTACGAAAGCCATATTGGCGGTCATTGAGGAGGTCCTTTGATTCCAGATATTTCAAAAGTTGACGGTTAATCAGTGACTCCATAACCTTCGAGAGAATATAAGTTTGTGCTATGGCTCGATAAGAAAAGGCTTGTCGCTCTGTTTGGTAACTGACTGAATGTTTGCTGACTTCCATCCATTTGGGAAACGGCCAGAAAATAGACAAATGTAACAGTTTCCACTGTGGTTTAGCGATTGAAGGGGAACATCTCTTCAAGAGAATCGGGAGAATGCCATCGGAACCAGCGGATTTGTTTGCGTTTAGCTCCTTGAGCCCCCACTTGATAGAAATCTTGACGTGGTGCGGGGGCTTAAACTACAATGAATCACTCGGACTATGCTGACGGAAGCATGCGCTTCCAATAGGGCTACCCATGTTAGACAGGCTAGCGAGGAGTAACACACAAAAATCTACCACCCCTAATCCGGGGTGTTACGCGTCATCGTGCCCATTGGATGGTTTGCAGCCAGGGGTATACCGGCTGTATTATAACGGGGCCTCTCTGACACCGGGTCGAATCAGAGCAGTAAGCAGACCTTGCCATATCAAAGAGGGGCTCTGATATGGCGGACCATTTAAAACCCGAAGCAATATAAAATGGACATCGTCGTGATTCAGGAACTTCGACTCCCACATCAAGTAATTGAACCCAACGGGCTTACACTGGTGTGTGGAGGTGCCGACTCACATAACCTGGGAACCGGCTTCGTCATAAGCAAGAAGATTACGCTCCATGTAAAAGATTTGAAATTTATTAATGATCGTATGTCGGTGCTAAAAATACAGGGCTCTTTTACAATTATGTATTTATAAATGTATACGCCCCAATAGAATCTACCGACGAAGAAACGAACACAAACAAAGTTCTGTCGCCGAAAGGCAAATTATACAATAGTTATGTAATGTTTAGCTTAGAGCGTCTGCGTAGGACGAGTAAGTTATAATATAAAATAATTAAGCTAGAATTTAAACATTTTTTGTCTAGCTTGTAATTTAGAAACTAAGAATTTCAAAAGAAAATCAAAAAATGGAATGACGAAGAAACGGAGGATACGTTCTACGAGACCCTAGAGAAACTATTTGATGGGATCTCATCATTCGATGTTAAAATTCTCCTCGGCGAAAATTGAAAGGGAAGATATCTTCCAACCAACTGTAGGTAAAGAAAGCCTACACAAATGATTATGGAATTCGAATCATCACGTTCGCAGCGTCAAAAGATGTGGTAGTGAAAAGCACGATGTTCAAGCACATGCAAATTCATAAAGCTACATGGATATCACCCGACGGTGTAACGCGTAACCCAATAGATCACTTCCTCATAGACAAAATACACCACTCGAATATCCTTGACGTAAGATCATACAGAGGAGCAGATTGTGACTCCGATCATCTTCTAGTGATGGGCAAAATCAGGAGTCGGCTCGCAGCAAACGCACATGGGCAGTCACGGGAGACGAGCAAAAAGTTCGACACTGATATACTAAAAGACTTGCGCAAAAGAGCTGAACATCGTGATAAACTAACGAATAGATTTAGCATCCTAGAGAATGGGAGCAGTGAGAAAGAGGAAGCCAATAGTGTGGACACTAAATGGACATCGATCAGAGACACAATCAAACAAACAGCCCAAAGGGTATTAGGATTTAAGAAAGCAATTAAGTCCAAACCTTGGTTTGACGATGAGTGCAAGGCAAAGATCGAAGAACCTAAACACATTAGAGTGATCCACTTAGAAGGATATGATGAAGTCAACGCAAAAAGATACGCGACGATTCGGAAAGAGACAATGAGACTCTTCAAACGGAAAAAACGTGAATGGGAGAAGACTCGGATCGAAAAAATTCTAGAAAATGCCATAGCAAAAAATATCAGAGGTATGTGTGCCGGCATAAATTCAATTAGAAATGGCTACCGAGGGAGAACCAATATAATTCGAGACGCAACGGCTGTCTGGTCACAGAAACAAACAATATCGTGACAAGATGGAAGCAGTACTTTGAAAACCTTCTCAACGTGCGCAACCATCAACCACAAATAAACGCACCAGACGTACAGACAGCCGAGACTCAGATCCCAGAGCCCTCTTTCAACGAAGTTGTAGACGCAATAAATCGGTTGAAAAACAGCAATGCTCCCGGAGTCGACTGCATACCGGGAAAGCTCGTGAAGCATGGAGGAGAGGCAACAGCTCGAAAGATCCACATGCGACAAGGAAGTCACTCCGGAAGAATGGAAAACCTCAATAGCCCTCCCCGTTTTCAAAAATGACGACAGATCTGACTGCGAAAATTACAGAGGAATATCATTGCTCCCAACCACATACAAAATACTAACAAATGTCACACTGGCGAGAATCACACCGTACGCAGAAGAAATATTGGGAGACTATCAATGCGGATTCCGTAGGAACCGGTTAACGAGCGAGCAAATGTTCACAATAAGGCAACTGCTGGAAAAGAAGTAGGAATACGGAGAGACGGTTCACCAACTGTTCGTTGACTTCAAAAAAGACTACGGCTCAGTCGCAAGGCAAAGGCTTTACCATATTGTAGTTGAGCTGGGAACCCCCAAAAAATATGCTGCCCTCATTCAAATTTGCATGAACGAAAACAAAGGGCGAGTTAGAATAGAAAACCACCTCTCAGGATCACTTGAAATCCAGGACGGACTAAAACAGCGGGCAGGCCTCTCATCATCATCATCGGCACTACAACCGGGAACCGGTCTTGGTCTTATTTAGCAAGTCCTGAGGGTTGTTAAATTTTCGATAATGATTTGTTTTTTTTTTGGGGCAAGGTCATTATTCTCGCGCCAGTGGGCGCCATGTCTTTTTAACCTTGTGCTCGGGTATGTCATCAGAAAGGTAGAAGACGACAACATGGTCGGACCATCCCTGAACGTGGTTACACAAGTGCTCGCATATGCGGATGACACCGCCGTTCTGTGCGATAATCTAGAACCTGTAAGTAAAAACTGCGAAATCAAGAGGTAGGCCTAGAAATAAAGGAAGACAAAACAAAATCCACGATTACGACGTTAGCTGGTAGACCTCGGGGAACACATAACCGTCAGAAGCAAGATTTTTGGAAAAATTAAAGAATTTAAATACTTGGGAACGATACTGACGGCCAGTAACGAAATGTCGAAGGAAATCAACAAAACGAAGGAAATAAACAAAACGACTGCATTCCGGCAACGCTAGTCGGCACGCACTCAGTAAACTGCTGAAATCCAAGCTGCTATCAAGTAACATAAAGCTCCGTATCTATAGAACCATAATCATACCGATTGCTCTATACGGGCGCGAAACATGGGCTCTCACAAAACGGGAAGAAAACAAATTCCGCGTATTCGAGAATACAGTTTTAAGGGGTATCTTTGGAGGTAAATATGACGAGGGGACAGGACAATGGAGAGAACTCAACAACCACGAATTAGAAGAGCTATACCGCAAACCTACAATAATGAGAGTAATCAAGTCGCGAAGATTAAGACGGGCCGTGCATGTGGCACGAATGGGCAACGATAGGACCGTGCGTAGAATTCTTGACGGTAGACCAACGGGAAAGAGACCGGAAGGACGGCCGCAATGGAGATGGGAGGACAATGTTAGGTTTGACCTTGAGGGATCGGATCGGCTGGTGAAGCGTGGGAGGAGAGTGCACAGGACAGGGGACGATGGCGGAATCGAGTCGGCGAGGTCATAAACCTCCGGGTTCCTACAGGCCAATAAATAGTAATTGGCTCCTTGAATGCCCGGGCAACAGTACGCATTCGAAAGTGAATCTGGAACATGGTGTGTTGCTTATGCTCAAGTTGAGGTGGAACTGACGTGGTTTCAGGCAGCGTTGAGTTGACTACAAAATGTGCACCAAGTAGAGTCGCTTTCTCTATTGCATTGGTGACTGGTTTGTCATCGACTATAAGCGATGGAATGGATGAGGAGACCGAGTTTTGAAGGTTTTTCATGAATGCCCGGAAGTCCCTACTACCTGTGGGAGAAGGTGGTATTTTCTGTCTCTCTCTGATCATGCAAGAACTTTGCGCATTAAATATGCGCATTGCAGTCATTTCTAGCTCTCCTGAATCAATTTCGGTTTTCATCAGTATTGGTTGATTTATACAACCGTAAACTCAACTCTTTAGCCTTAATGGCATACACAGAGGAGATTTTGCATCTCAGGCCGCGAATGTTAAAAACATCGACATGAAATTCCTGTTCCATTAAAAGGCCCTGACGCAGAAAACCAATACTGCCTCAGAAAAGGTATAATTTAAATTATATCGGTCAATAGATTCTATAACGATCTTCTTGCACTCTCAAATACGAATTATGATAGAAACACAAAATGATGACTTTATGGTATTTCCTTTCCTATAATGCTATCAGTCTTAATATTTCCCAATTTCTCACCCTAGTCAACATTTTGTGATCCCCTCTCCACTTAATAATTTCTTCGTATTCTTAACAACATATTGTTCCACCCAAGAGTTAAATAAAGTCCCATGGCACACAAGTTGCGGAATAAACTGACGGAAAAAAGACAATTTTTAACTGTATGGAATTTTCTTTTTCATTATTTTTTTCTATACATTTTCGAAATGTTCTTTTCTAAACAGTGATTGGTGATGACAGAGGCACTTGAGCTATATTCTTTTTAATTGCAACTTTTAGTAATCCACTTGGACATTCTTCCGAACCGCTCATCAGTACTATGAACATTCCATTGTGAGCAATACTTTTCCAGAGTTTCGTTATCCATTTATCAATTTTGTTGACTGTCGTTTCGAGTTTATCAAGCTGGAATTTATCCGGATCGATGGTCAGATGCACGATGTTTAAGGCATTCTCCAGAGCGACTTCTCTCGCTTTTTTGACTGCTTCTTTGTTGTTTGGAGTCTCATGGTACAAAATTGACTTAAGGCTATCACCGGATGTGGATTTATCACAAATTTTCTTTATATCATCATGAAGTACACCTTTTTTGATGATGGCCGTCCGCGTGTCTCTTTTGGTTGAGTTTTTTCCATTCTGTTGTGCTGAAGTTTGGTTATTCTCGTGTGCCAACATTTTTCGTTTGAGAACCAAGTCGCCAAAGTCTAGGTTGTTCTTTAGCTTTAGCTGCACTAATCGAATACTTGCTAAACTGTCTTCAACAGAGTCATGGCCCGTGACATTCTTTTGGATAGTTTGGTCAAGGAATGTCATCGCTAGTGTTTGTAGCTTTGATTTGTGCTTTCTTTGGCCCATCATGTTGAAGATGACACTAGTATCAATGACATAGGGATGCATCATTTTCATTGCGTTTAGATCGGAATTTAACGATTGACCAACGAGAATCGCATCAGCCGGTAAGAGTTCACGAACCTCTCTCTGTACCTCTTCGAGCGTCTTGGTGACGGTTTTCATGAGCTCGGGTGTAATTCCAGAATACTGGGTAAGATAGTCCACAATTTTATTGTCCGGCATGACTAGGGTTTCATATACGGTCTCATATTTTTCATTGACTATTGAAATACGGGTGAGTTCATTCAGTCCCGTCGATGTTTTGCACATTTCACAATCGATAGCAAACATTGGACTCCATGCAGTCACTGGGTCGTACCTATCCTTGGTGAAAACGTAATCTTTGAATTGTTGAGCGAGTTCTCCCCGTAATGGCATTGGATATCCTTCGTCAACCATCTGCAGAGCCGAAAGTAGCAGCTTTGTACGAGGGAATTTATCTCCTTCTGGAAGCCGAGTGTTATTCATATCGTTAGAAGCTTCTTCGACAGGAAATATAGAGTTGACCAACAAGCTGGGATCCTTTGTCATTTCCATAGCCGTTTCTAGGCAGCCGTATGTATCAATCAATTCTTTAGCTTGTGCATTAGTTAACGACGCTAACGCTAAGTTTTGAATGATACTACCCTCTTTTGGTAACATTACTTCAAGTTTCGTCTCGAATATTTCATTAGTTCCGGCAAATTTTTGCTCATTTGAAAGGTAGTGGTAAAGGGACACACCTTCTAACACGACAATTAATGTATGAGACAGTCGACTTGCTTTCTCCAGATGACACCAACGCTCTGGACTGCAAGGCGATCTCTTTCCAATCAAAGCCAACATCAATAGATTCTGGATGTCTGTTAAAAAGATGGGCGTTCGCTTATCCTGATGAACTTCGAGCGATGCTTTGTATCCATTCGGCCTGAGGTGAAATCTAGGAATGTCCTCGAGCAATTTCTTACGTGTTCGGATTTCTTTTTTTAATTGCAGATGCTGTTCATTCGTCAATTGTTTTGCCATCAGTTTGAACTCGTCAGAGCTACTGACAGTTCCGTCTATGCCCCCTTCGTTATTGCCTTGATGAATACTACTCAATCTGACTCTTTTTGACTTAGGTTCTTCTTCCGATCGATTGGGTGTCATTGTAGGACTAGTTTCCTGCGAAGAGAGATTAAATCAGGCTTTTTTGTTTTGTTTTTCCCTGAAAATATTCACGCTTCATAACAGTACCTTTTCGACGGAACTATCACTTTCGCTTCTGCACTCAGTTGAGTGTTTTACTGTGTTTTCAGTAGCAATCGAATCCTTGTCTTTTAATTTTATTAATTCAGACAGTGCCACAAGTTTACTCTTTTTGTTTTCTAAACGTTTTAACTGTTTTTTATTTAAATTTTTCATTATCACTAAGAACTGTTGTAATTAACGGGAATATTTTATCTGACAACAAAAACACTTAGTGGTATAATAAGTTTATGTATAAAACCGAGCTTGAATAAATTTTAATATCGACCCGAAAAAAATCCCAAATAATATTGCAGATGTTTTACCTCCAGTTTATTTCACTAGTGTCAATACAGAAACGGCATGTGAAGTGATATTTACTCTGGATGGCGCCTGTTGAGTGACAGATGGAGGTTATGTCAAAATGTGGTTGAGCTCCTCAAACTGTTATTTGTAATTTCTTTCTACATTGAATCGAAGTAAATCAAACCGTTATTTGTGGACGAGTTAAAATATCAAAATGGTCTATATCGAATCTTACTAAACACTTCAGTTGTGTTAGTTGTTAACATATATTTTTTCTTATAATTAACGAGTACCTTCAATGTTTTACGTACCAATAAAGTGAATGTACGTTGGCTCTGAGGGTATTTATTTATCGAGTATTTATATTTAGTATCCCCCCCCTGTCACGTGGGAGACCATGGTTCGATTCCCCGTCGGGGAGCCTCTGGCGCAAGACTAATGACCTTGCCCGGAAAACCAAATTATCATGGAAAATTTAACAAGCCTCCGGACTTGGTAAATAAGGCCAAGACCGGTTCCCGGTTGTAGTGCCGATGATGATGATTTATATTTAGCTACTAATTTAATTTGGACACTGTTTTTCTTGTTTGGTTTAAAATGTGCATTTATTTAATCATTAAATTACAAATTTTGCGATCGCACAGGAGTACAAATTCTAGTCTATTCTATTTATTGGCCTGTAGGAACCCGAAAGTTCATTACCTGACCGACTCGACCCCCCCGCCCTCGTTGTTCCCTGTCTTGCGCACTCTCCTTCCACGTTCAACCACCCGATCCGATCTCTGGAGGTCAAACCTAACATTATCCTCCCATCTCCGTCGCGGCCACCCTGTCGGTCTCTTTCCCGTTGGCTTACCGTCAAGAATTCGTCCATTCGCGCCACGTGTCCGGCCCATCTTAATCTTTGCGACTTGATTACTCTCACTATTGTAGGTTTGCGGTATACCTCTCCAGTTCGTGGTTGTGGAGTTTCCTCCATTGTCCTGCCTCCTCGTCATATTTGCCGCCAAAGATACCCCTTAGAACTGTATTCTTGAATACGTGGAATTTGTTTTCTTCCCGTTTTGTGAGAGCCCATGTTTCGCATCCATATAGAGCAATCGGCATGATTATGGTTCTATAGACACGGAGCTTTATATTCCGCGATAGCAATTTGGATTTCAGCAGTTTACTGACTACGTGCCAACTAGCGTTACCGGAATAGAGTCTTTTGTTAAATTCCTTCGACATTTCGTTACTGGCCGTCAGTATTATTCCCAGATATTTAAAATCTTTGACATTTTCAAATATCTTGCCCCTGGTGTTTGTGTGTGTTCTCTGAGTTCCACCTGCTCTCGCCGTAATATGACGAGAGGACAGGACAATGGAGGGAACTCCACAACCACGAATTAGAAGAGCTATACCGCAAACCTACAATAGTGAGAGTAATCAAGTCGCGAAGATTAAGACGGGCCGTGCATTTGGCACGAATGGGCGCTTTATATTCCGCGATAGCAGTTGGGATTTCAGCAGTTTACTGACTACGTGCCAACTAGCGTTACCGGAATGCAGTCTTTTGTTCATTTCCGTCGACATTTCGTTACTGGCCGTCAGTATTATTCCCAGATATTTAAATTCTTTGACATTTTCAAAAATCTTGCCCCTGATGTTTGTGTGTGTTCTCTGAGTTCCACCTGCTCTCGCCGTAATATGACGAGAGGACAGGACAATGGAGGGAACTCAACAACCACGAATTAGAAGAGCTATACCGCAAACCTACAATAGTGAGAGTAATCAAGTCGCGAAGATTAAGACGGGCCGTGCATTTGGCACGAATGGGCAACGATAGGACCGTGCGTAGAATTCTTGACGGTAGACCAACGGGAAAGAGACCGATAGGACGGCCGCAACGGAGATGGGAGGACAATGTTAGGTTTGACCTTGAGGGATCGGATCGGCTGGTGAAGCGTGGGAGGAGAGTGCACAGGACAGGGGACGATGGCGGAATCGAGTCGGCGAGGTCATAAACCTCCGGGTTCCTACAGGCCAATAAATAGTAATTGGCTCCTTGAATGCCCGGGCAACAGTACGCATTCGAAAGTGAATCTGGAACATGGTGTGTTGCTTATGCTCAAGTTGAGGTGGAACTGACGTGGTTTCAGGCAGCGTTGAGTTAACTACAAAATGTGCACCAAGTAGAGTCGCTTTCTCTATTGCATTGGTGACTGGTTTGTCATCGACTATAAGCGATGGAATGGATGAGGAGACCGAGTTTTGAAGGTTTTTCATGAATGCCCAGAAGTCCCTACTACCTGTGGGAGAAGGCGGTATTTTCTGTCTCTCTCTGATCATGCAAGAACTTTGCGCATTAAATATGCGCATTGCAGTCATTTCTAGCTCTCCTGAATCAATTTCGGTTTTCATCAGTATTGGTTGATTTATACAACCGTAAACTCAACTCTTTAGCCTTAATGGCAGACACAGAGGAGATTTTGCATCTCAGGCCGCGAATGTTACAAACATCGACATGAAATTCCTGTTCCATTAAAAGGGCCTGACGCAGAAAACCAATACTGCCTCAGAAAAGGTATAATTTAAATTATATCGGTCAATAGATTCTATAACGATCTTCTTGCACTCTCAAATACGAATTATGATAGAAACACAAAATGATGACTTTATGGTATTTCCTTTCCTATAATGCTATCAGTCTTAATATTTCCCAATTTCTCACCCTAGTCAACATTTTCTGATCCCCTCTCCACTTAATAATTTCTTCGTATTCTTAACAACATATTGTTCCACCCAAGAATTAAATAAAGTCCCATGGCACACAAGTTGCGGAATAAACTGATGGAAAAAAGACAATTTTTAACTGTATGGAATTTTCTTTTTCATTATTTTTTTCTATACATTTTCGAAATGTTCTTTTCTAAACAGTGATTGGTGATGACAGAGGCACTTGAGCTATATTCTTTTTAATTGCAACTTTTAGTAATCCACTTGGACATTCTTCCGAACCGCTCATCAGTACTATGAACATTCCATTGTGAGCAATACTTTTCCAGAGTTTCGTTATCCATTTATCAATTTTGTTGACTGTCGTTTCGAGTTTATCAAGCTGGAATTTATCCGGATCGATGGTCAGATGCACGATGTTTAAGGCATTCTCCAGAGCGACTTCTCTCGCTTTTTTGACTGCTTCTTTGTTGTTTGGAGTCTCATGGTACAAAATTGACTTAAGGCTATCACCGGATGTGGATTTATCACAAATTTTCTTTATATCATCATGAAGTACACCTTTTTTGATGATGGCCGTCCGCGTGTCTCTTTTGGTTGAGTTTTTTCCATTCTGTTGTGCTGAAGTTTGGTTATTCTCGTGTGCCAACATTTTTCGTTTGAGAACCAAGTCGCCAAAGTCTAGGTTGTTCTTTAGCTTTAGCTGCACTAATCGAATACTTGCTAAACTGTCTTCAACAGAGTCATGGCCCGTGACATTCTTTTGGATGGTTTGGTCAAGAAATGTCATCGCTAGTGTTTGTAGCTTTGATTTGTGCTTTCTTTGGCCCGTCATGTTGAAGATGACACTAGTATCAATGACATAGGGATGCATCATTTTCATTGCGTTTAGATCGGAATTTAACGATTGACCAACGAGAATCGCATCAGCCGGTAAGAGTTCACGAACCTCTCTCTGTACCTCTTCGAGCGTCTTGGTGACGGTTTTCATGAGCTCGGGTGTAATTCCAGAATACTGGGTAAGATAGTCCACAATTTTATTGTCCGGCATGACTAGGGTTTCATATACGGTCTCATATTTTTCATTGACTATTGAAATACGGGTGAGTTCATTCAGTCCCGTCGATGTTTTGCACATTTCACAATCGATAGCAAACATTGGACTCCATGCAGTCACTGGGTCGTACCTATCCTTGGTGAAAACGTAATCTTTGAATTGTTGAGCGAGTTCTCCCCGTAATGGCATTGGATATCCTTCGTCAACCATCTGCAGAGCCGAAAGTAGCAGCTTTGTACGAGGGAATTTATCTCCTTCTGGAAGCCGAGTGTTATTCATATCGTTAGAAGCTTCTTCGACAGGAAATATAGAGTTGACCAACAAGCTGGGATCCTTTGTCATTTCCATAGCCGTTTCTAGGCAGCCGTATGTATCAATCAATTCTTTAGCTTGTGCATTAGTTAACGACGCTAACGCTAAGTTTTGAATGATACTACCCTCTTTTGGTAACATTACTTCAAGTTTCGTCTCGAATATTTCATTAGTTCCGGCAAATTTTTGCTCATTTGAAAGGTAGTGGTAAAGGGACACACCTTCTAACACGACAATTAATGTATGAGACAGTCGACTTGCTTTCTCCAGATGACACCAACGCTCTGGACTGCAAGGCGATCTCTTTCCAATCAAAGCCAACATCAATAGATTCTGGATGTCTGTTAAAAAGATGGGCGTTCGCTTATCCTGATGAACTTCGAGCGATGCTTTGTATCCATTCGGCCTGAGGTGAAATCTAGGAATGTCCTCGAGCAATTTCTTACGTGTTCGGATTTCTTTTTTTAATTGCAGATACTGTTCATTCGTCAATTGTTTTGCCATCAGTTTGAACTCGTCAGAGCTACTGACAGTTCCGTCTATGCCCTCTTCGTTATTGCCTTGATGAATACTACTCAATCTGACTCTTTTTGACTTAGGTTCTTCTTCCGATCGATTGGGTGTCATTGTAGGACTAGTTTCCTGCGAAGAGAGAGATTAAGTCAGGCTTTTTTGTTTTGTTTTTCACTGAAAATATTCACGCTTCATAACAGTACCTTTTCGACGGAACTATCACTTTCGCTTCTGCACTCAGTTGAGTGTTTTACTGTATTTTCAGTAGCAATCGAATCCTTGTCTTTTAATTTTATTAATTCAGCGAGTGCCACAAGTTTACTCTTTTTGTTTTCTAAACGTTTTAACTGTTTTTTACTTAAATTTTTCATTATCACTAAGAACTGTTGTAATTAACGGGAATATTTTATCTGACAACAAAAACACTTAGTGGTATATTAAGTTTATGTATGAAACCGAGCTTGAATAAATTTTAATATCGACCCGAAAAAAATCCCAAATAATATTGCAGATGTTTTACCTCCAGTTTATTTCACTAGTGTCAATACAGAAACGACATGTGAAGTGATATTTACTCTGGATGGCGCCTGTTGAGTGACAGATGGAGGTTATGTCAAAATGTGGTTGAGCTCCTCAAACTGTTATTTGTAATTTCTTTCTACATTGAATCGAAGTAAATCAAACCGTTATTTGTGGACGAGTTAAAATATCAAAATGGTCTATATCGAATCTTACTAAACACTTCAGTTGTGTTAGTTGTTAACATATATTTTTTCTTATAATTAACGAGTACCTTCAATGTTTTACGTACCAATAAAGTGAATGTACGTTGGCTCTGAGGGTGTTTATTTATCGAGTATTTATATTTAGTATCCCCCCCCTGTCACGTGAGAGACCATGGTTCGATTCCCCGTCGGGGAGCCTCTGGCGCAAGACTAATGACCTTGCCCGGAAAACCAAATTATCATGGAAAATTTGACAAGCCTCAGGACTTGGTAAATAAGGCCAAGACCGGTTCCCGGTTGTAGTGCCGATGATGATGATTTATATTTAGCTACTAATTTAATTTGGACACTGTTTTTCTTGTTTGGTTTAAAATGTGCATTTATTTAATCATTAAATTACAAATTTTGCGATCGCACAGGAGTACAAATTCTAGTCTATTCTATTTATTGGCCTGTAGGAACCCGAAAGTTCATTACCTGACCGACTCGACCCCCCGCCCTCGTTGTTCCCTGTCTTGCGCACTCTCCTTCCACGTTCAACCACCCGATCCGATCTCTGGAGGTCAAACCTAACATTATCCTCCCATCTCCGTCGCGGCCACCCTGTCGGTCTCTTTCCCGTTGGCTTACCGTCAAGAATTCGTCCATTCGCGCCACGTGTCCGGCCCATCTTAATCTTTGCGACTTGATTACTCTCACTATTGTAGGTTTGCGGTATACCTCTCCAGTTCGTGGTTGTGGAGTTTCCTCCATTGTCCTGCCTCCTCGTCATATTTGCCGCCAAAGATACCCCTTAGAACTGTATTCTTGAATACGTGGAATTTGTTTTCTTCCCGTTTTGTGAGAGCCCATGTTTCGCATCCATATAGAGCAATCGGCATGATTATGGTTCTATAGACACGGAGCTTTATATTCCGCGATAGCAATTTGGATTTCAGCAGTTTACTGACTACGTGCCAACTAGCGTTACCGGAATAGAGTCTTTTGTTAATTTCCTTCGACATTTCGTTACTGGCCGTCAGTATTATTCCCAGATATTTAAAATCTTTGACATTTTCAAATATCTTGCCCCTGGTGTTTGTGTGTGTTCTCTGAGTTCCACCTGCTCTCGCCGTAATCGTGTATTTCATTTATTTCTAGGCCCACCTCTTCTGCCGCTTCACTGTTTTTACCGACAGTTTCTAGATTATCGCTCCAAACGGCGATGTCATCCGCATATGCAAGCACTTGTGTAACCCCGTTCAGGGATGATCCGGCCATGTTGTCGTCTCGTACCTTCCTGATGACATACCCGAGGACAAGGTTAACGAGACATGGTAAGAGGCCACCCCTGTTTTAGTCCGTCCCGGATTTCAAATGATTCTGAGAGGTGGTTTTCTATTCTAACTCGCCCTTTGTTTACGTTCATGCAGATTTGGATGAGGGCGGCATATTTTTTCGGGATTCCCAGCTCAACTACAATATGGTAAAGTCTTTGCATTGCGAATGAGTCGTAGGCTTTTTTGAAGTCAACGAACAATTGGTGAACCGTCTCTCCGTGTTCCCACCTCTTTTCCAGCAGTTGTCTTATTGTGAACATTTGGTCGCTCGTTGACCGGTTCCTACGGAATCCGCATTGATAGTCTCCCAATATTTCTTCTGCGTACGGTGTGATTCTCGCCAGTATGACATTTGTTAGTATTTTGTATGTGGTTGGGAGCAATGGTATTCCTCTGTAATTTTCGCAGTTAGATCTGTCGCCGTTTTTGAAAATGGGGACGACTATTGAGGTTCTCCACTCTTCCGGAATGATTTCCTTATCCCATATTGTTTTAATCAGTTGGTGGATCTTTCGAGCGGTTGCCTCTCCTCCATGCTTCACAAGCTCTGCCGGCATGCAGTCGACTCCGAGAGCCTTGTTGTTTTTCAATCGATTTATTCCGTCTACCACTTCGTTGAAAGAGGGCTCTGGGATCTAAGGTCGGTTGTATGTACGTCTTATTTGTGGTTGACGGGTACGTACGCTGAGCAGGTTTTCAAAGTATTGCTTTCATCTTGTCACGATATTGTTTGTTTCTGTGACCAGACAGCCGTTTGCGTCTCGAATTATTTTGGCTCTCCTTCGGTAGCCATTTCTAATTTAATTTATGCCAGCATGCATACCTTTGATATTCTTTGCTCTGGCATTTCCTAGGATTTTTTCGTTCCGAGTCTTCTCCCATTCGCGTTTGAAGAGTCTCATTGTCTCTTTCCGAATTGTCGCGTATCTTTCTTCGTTGACTTCATCATATCTTTCTAAGTGCATCACTCTAAGTCGTTTACGTTGTTCGATCTACGCCACGCACTCATCGAGAAACGAAGGTTTGGACTTAATTGTTTTCTTAAATCCTAATACCTTTCTGGCTGTTTGTTTGATTGCGTCTCTAATCGATGTCCAATTACAGTCCACACTATTGGCTTCCTCTTCCTCGCTGGTCCCATTCTCTAGGATGCTAAACCTATTCGTTAGTTCCTCTTGATGTTCAGCCATTTTGTGCAGGTCTTTTAGTTTATCAGTGTCGAACTTTTTGCTCGTCTCCCGTGACTGCCCCTGGGGGTTTGCTGCAAGCCGATTCTTGATTTTGCCCATCACTAGAAGATCATCGGAGTCGCAATCTGCTCCTCTATATAATCTTTCGAGTGGTGTCTTTTGTCTATAAGGAAGTAGTCTATTAGGTTACGCGTTACGCCGTAGCGTGATATCCATGTGGCTTTATGAATTTACTTGTGCTTGAACATCGTGCTTTTCACTACCAGATCTTTTGACCCGGCGAACGTGATAATTCGAATTCCATTATCGTTTGAAACGTCATGTAGGCTTTCTCTACCTATAGTTGGTTGGAAGATATCTTCCTTTCTAATTTTCGCGTTAAGTTCCCCGACGAGGATTTTAACATCGAATGATGAGATCCCATCAAATACTTCCTCTAGGGACTCGTAGAACGTGTAAATTATTAAATTTCAGCAAGTTGTTGAATTTTATCCCCAGGTAAAAGATGTTTTTCTTCGACTAGGAGCTCGAGATTGCGACTCTCCTTGACTCTTCTCCTAGGACATTTTCCGCTGGGATTTCGATAACAGATCCCTTTCGATTTAGATACGTTGATTCATATACTCCATCGTCGGTAGAATGTGTCTATTTGTCTAAGGTGATTAGAAACGATTTTGAGAGCTGTTCTTGGCGTCCTATTATGTCCATAGTTTATGGTATCGTCGACATATATTAAGTCTTCCGAATTTTCAGCTGTGTTGATTCCACGTCATGCATGGGTAAAGTCATACATGTAGACATTCTATAATTTTGGGCCCAGTATTGATCCCTGTGGTACTCTCCGTTCTATGGTATATGGAATGTGTGCGATTTATTATGACTGCACTCAATGTAGCCTGTGCGTCCGTTTAAGAAGATATTGATCATATATGTTACATTAAGAGGGAAATTATTTCCTTTGACTTTATATATCAGTCGTTCTTTCACGTCGATGCTACATGCGACTGTACTTCTTTTCCTCTCTATGTGTTACTGGTCTGCGGACCGCGCCTTCCCCGGCGACGTCTCAGCTTCCTCACCTCCTTTGCGGACTGTACTCCGGCGCTGGTCGGCGAAACAATTTATTCGATTAGCGTATCATACTTCCAGAGCTGGACTCTACTCTGGACGAAGGGCGTTATTGTGTTGCCCAGTACGATTTCTTCTAAGTAAAACACTGCTGCTACAATCGCTTAATCTAATCTTTGTTTATTGACTTTTCGTTGTACACTCTGTTAGATCTCTATGCAAAGCCAAGTGGTCTCTTTACGACTGGGCGGTGAGGAGTTCTTCCTGTGGCGACACCTTCTGCTCTGCCGATGTACTCGCCTTGTATAGGCCCGCAGCCGTCTTCCCGTTCGCTCGTTTCCTGGGTGCTGTGCTCCTTTGTGGCTTCCTGGAGCCGGTGCGCGGCTGATCGTTGTTTCCCAGGAACTTGTGTGACGGCGTTTGCCTTGCCTTTCACGGAAATATACAACCCCCGCGGGACAAGTACTGCCCGGGTAGTGAATAATCCACCACCAGGGCGGGCCGATCCCTTAGGTCCGCAGAGATCCACTGGAACGATCTTTAGGTATGATTTGGTGCTACTGATGTGCGCATGGAAGTAACCACCTCTCCCATAGTTGGCTCAGGATCATGGTTCGATGAGGGGTATCATGGTGTGACCTTCCTTTTCCTCTTGGTGACATCCTCGGTGAGAATTCGCCTGGGTGGAGGGTGTACGTGGTGCCCCCTTGCGCACTTATCGCACAGCGGTGCCTTGCAATCCGATCTTCGATGTTTGGGGAGAAGGCATTTGAAGCAAAGGCTTGTCTTCTTCGCCAGATCCAATTTCTCGCCAGTGCTGGCCCCCTCAAACATGGGGCATCTGGAGACATCGTGTTCTTTGAGTCAAACTGGACATTCCAATTTACTTCCGTTCCTAGGTGCGCCACTTTCTTGAACGGCATGGATTGCTCTCCTCCCCGAGTCGGGCTCTCCTTGGGATGATGCATGTTGGTGGTAGCTTCCTCTCGGCTCCCAAGATACTTCGAGTGGGGCGAAATCGCCACACATGTCTGCCTCCAGTCTCACGAAGTCGCTGAAGACCCTCAGTTCCGGCTGATCCTCCCTTCGATGGTTGCGGTGATACATGAACCACCTGTATGGATGACGGCATCTTTACAGCCAGTTCTTTTAATGTCTCAGATTGGCTCAAATACTGATCCTTGCCCGGCGCCCTGGTGGTGGCCACGGAGCTTGTCACCCGACCGGCAAAGACTCCAATCTTGTTTGGATCCTTTGTGACTCGAGACAGTCCCTTTAACTTCGTTAGCTCTGCCAGGGCCAACGATCCCGGTCTTTCAAAGCGAGTCTCCAGTCCCTTCATTACCTCTTGTGGGTCCTTCTCTCACCCTTCCCTGAAGAGCTCTCCGGAGACGAACCAAGTTCTGCGCGTCGGTGAATCCGGCGGCCGCATCTTCAAACTATCTCCCACTTTTCACTGGCACCGTTGAGATGGGGTAACTCGATCATTTGCCTCGAGGTAATCGCTCCGGACGATGCTTGCAAGATCCCGGCTATGGCTTGAGCTAAGTCCTTGATGTCGCTCCTTTCCTCCGTGATGCGGTGACCTGTCCTCGTGAGTTAGCCCCTGTTGCCTTTCTTCGGGCAACCCCGTTAGATTGTCCCATTGCTTGTACTCATTCTCGGTAGCCTCGCTTTGGCTAGTCTCGTCGTCGGAGCTTGCTCCCACCAATTCGAGTTTCGCTCGTGCCACTTTCGCCTTCGCCTCGGCGATTTCCAGTTCTCTCTCGGCGAATTCCAACCTTGCCTCTATCCCGGCCCTCCTCGATGACCCTACCGAGGTGCCTCTTGAGACTATGCCTAGTGCTCCGAGCCGCGCTTTGATCTTGGCACTGTTGTCCCGGGCTCTATCCTCCCGGGACACCCTGGTCCTCTGGTTTACCTCTTGGTACGTTGAGTTGATCCCCCCCCCCCCGGGCCGTCGGGTTCAGAATGGCCCCCCTTAATTCGGTCACGAGCCTTACCTGGATTTTTGAGTTCACTGAAATGCTCCTGTTCTTTCCTCTCTACTTGCTTGTCCGTCGAGCTTATGATAGAGACTCCTTCAACGATCTGGTTGTTGCCGCTTCTGCTGCTGCTCGGTGGTCCATTATTCGTAGACACTTGGGGAATTCTCCTTGGCTGATGACATGGCGGGCTGACAGTAATCTATGTGTCCGTTCCGGTTGTGTTTTCGTTTATTCCGACTTCTACTGCTGTAGAAAGCTGTTTGTTGCGACGCACGAGATGTCAACCTACCATCTTCTACGCTGTTTTTTCTGGAAGAAGGTTTCCCCCTTCCATGTCTTTGTAACGCCAGGGGATAGAAATTAAATTTGCGCTTGGTTGGCAATGCCTCTTTCGGGCCCAAATTAAGCCAAAGATCCATTTGTCCCACATTGATTCAATTCCCAACAACCCTAACATTATGAAATGCCTAAATGTATTTCATGATTTCTCCTTCCGGGAATTTGTTCAACCAAATTCCCATTCACTTCTTAGAATCCCATTCCAATTGAGGCACACACAAAATCTTGTTTGTGCTTCTTGGAAGTTTTATCTACAATTTTAAGCAAAACTCTGTAGATGTAGAGTATAGGGTGGGCCAAAAAATGTTCCAAATGGCAACACTCGATTTCTTAAAAACCGTCAGAGGGGGGGTGGGCGTGTGGCGGGGAAGCGACGCACAATTCCCCGCCACTCGCGCCACCCTATATAAATGTGCGTCGCATTTTGGATTCGAAATGAGTCAAAATCCAGAAGGTCGAAGCTACGACCGAATATTGTGAAAGCATTAGAATCAAGTCAAAATAAATAAAACCGAAAAAGATCTTTCACTGGTGAAATAAAAAACTATTGTGGGTACGCCACCCATCAACGGTCATAACTGTTGACCCATTCATCAAAGACGGCCAGGGCTGTTGGCACTCACGGACCAACAAAGATGGTGGGTGTTGTTTGGTTTATGAAGAGTAGGGGAACGAGCTTGGCTATCGTTCACGCTCGACTTTGTAGTCAGTACAGCCATGTGCGAGAAAGAGGTCCATACGTCTGTTGTGCAACGGATTATTATAACATTTTTAACAAATGAAGACATTAACTGGAGAAACCGTGTGGTGACGATACTCTGTCTCAGAATAGTGTTTATACGTTTGTTAAAGAGTTTGTAGCAAAAGTGGGCGAGAACGTATCGAAAACGAAAGTCATGATCGACGCCCAAGGGCAAGTCGTACGGATGACAACTTGATTTTTCTTATAACATTAGCCTCAAGATAGATCGCGAACAACTCATGGTTGTAGCGTCTCCGAAATCGTCCTCCCTCACATACGGGGCCAACAATTCTCCTTAAGACCTTCCTCTCGAACGCGGCTAAAAGTTCAGAGTGCCTTATATTGAGCACCCAGGTCTCGGATCCATACATGAGTACTGGCAAGACCATGGTCTTGTACAGTAGTAGCTTAGCTGTTCTGGACAAATTTCGGGAATTAAAGAGCCTTGATAGGCCATAGTAGGCCTTGTTGGATTTGATCGGCCGTTTGCCCATTTATTCTTCCATATTTTTATCGGCTGATACTTTTGATCCCAGGGTGGTTAAAGGATTGCACTACTTCAAATTTGTGCTCCGCTACCCTGATCGTTTGACCAACGTTAGGTCTTCTCTTCGCAGAAGTTGCCACTGTTACGGACCTCGCGTCCATGTCCTCGCCCAACACCCACTAATTCCCGCAAATTTCCCCTTCCTACCTGTAAAGGGAACAAATATCGTCAAGTAGCTAATTTGGATAAACTACTTTATGCAAATTCTACTTGGCAGAAAAAATATTAAAAAACGGCGTTGGGGCCGAATAAAACTAAACGTTAACGGCGAAAATAAAAAGTAATTCATTGGACGTAAAACTACGAACGAGAACAATCGTAATTACTGGACTGAGCTCAAATTCGGATATAGAACTGAAAAACCAGCTAACACTCGAATTGGAAAACAACGTCGTAGATTAAAGTGCTCAATTGCAAGTGCTATTCTATGGGTATATGATCCCGAATATAATAGAATAATTGCATCCCGAGGAGCAGTTTCTGGCGAAGAAGAAAGCTTTGAAGTAGAGGACTTGCTAAGAGATACACACTAATAATCAAGAAGAACAACAAGCTGAACAGGGGAGCACAACGCTCAACGTCCCCTGCAACCTGCCAGCAGCAGAGACAGCAGCAGCAACAGCGACCGCTCCACGGTCGACCAAGTAAGTCCTCATTTCCTTAACCCATATATTTACCTTTAAATAAATTTAAATATAATGAATATATATATTATAATTAAATTATTAAAATAACGATAACACCACCATGTACATAGTTTTTCCCTCATTAATGTGCGGTCCCAGTTTTTGTGCCGCTTGCTCGATCTGGGTGAATGAGTCCTGCACAGTCGAATCGAATCTACCGATAATGTCGATTTCGTCTGCGTGGGCAAGTAACTGGCTGGACTTGGTGACAATAGTCCCTCTAGTTATAACGCAGAGTCACGGATTGCTTTCCCCGACGTCAAGTTGAAGAGGAGGCAGGCCAGACCGTCCTCTTGTCGGAGTCCATTAAAGATGTTTATTGGTTTGGACAGCAATCCCACTATTTTTACTTGACTAATCAGGTTGGTCATGGTCAACCTACAAAGTCGTATCAATTTGTTTGGAATGCCGAACTCTCTCATGGCATTATATAGTTGTACCCTGGCTATGCTGTGGTAGGCGGCTTTAAAGTCTATAAATATATGATACAATGGGATCTTAAATTCCAGGCATTTTTCCATCGCCTGTCTAAGTGTGAATTTCTGATCAATGACTGATTTACCTGAGATGAAGCCACACTGATATTGACCAATGATGACTTTAGTGTATGGGGCTATCCGATCTTGTATGATAGAGGAGAGTGCCTTATATGCGATACTCAGCAATGTTCTACCCCTATAATTGCTGCACAGTGTGATATCTCCCTTCTTATGTATGGGGCAAATTATTCCACAACGCCAATCTTTCGGCATCTCCTCTTGTTCCAATACGTGCATCACAATCTCATGAATTGTGTGATGTAATGATGTCCCTCCTTGTTTGATCAGCTCGACTTGTATTCCATCAGCTTCAGGGACTTTATTTGATTTGAGCTGTCTTATGGCTTTTAATGTTTCCTCAATGCTTGGTGGGGGCAGCATTTGTTCTTGATTTTGCATTGGTGGAGCCTCCAATTCTTCTGTGAGCTGACCATTTAGCAATTAATTGACCTGCACTTCCCATCGCTCCAGAATGCCTTCAGGATCGTTGATCATTTTACACTGTTTTTCTTTGCAGTAAGTGCAGCGTGGTGCGGAACTTCCGCGCCTGGTGCGGACCCTCGTTCTCTACTTTTCTCTATTTCACAGACTAGATTTTTTCTCCAGGCACTTTTCTTTTGTCTGTGGAGTCTTTTTTCAGATCTTCTGAGCTCTTTGTATTTCACCTCGCGTACCCGCGCTTTATGAGACTGCCGCATTGCCCGGTATGCAGCATTCTTACGTCCAGCCGCTAGTTTGCACTCATCATCAAAGCAGTCGCTCCGATCTCTATGATTACTGCCTAAGATGGAGTTGGCAGTACTTATGCCAATATTCGTAAGACGTGTCCATTTCTCTTCTACGCCTGGTATTCTGCCCCCAGGACTCACTCTCCCTCCATCGAGCTATTCGAGGGTGGATCTTAACGCATGACCAAACGTGTTTCTCGTGTTCTCAATGCATAAGGCAGCCATGTTGATTCGAACCTGACCCGCGTATGTAATACGTTTCCGTAAGGCAATCCGCGCTCGGAAAATTATACCAACAAGATAGTGATCCGAGTCGATGTTGGCACCTCGGTATGTTCGTACTGTTGTCAGGCTCGAGGAGTGGCGGCGATCTATCAACACGTGGTCAATTTAGTTGCGAGTGGCTCCATCAGGTGATACCCAGGTGGGTTTGTGGATATCTTTACGCGGAAACCTGATACTCGCAACGAGCAAGTTCTTTGATGCTGCCAGTTCGATGACTAGTAGTCCATTGTCAGTGTTCTCATGCAAACAATGGGAACCTATGTAGTGTCTGAAAACCGGCCCCCGACTTATTTTGCCATTCAAATCACCAAGAACGATTTTCACATCGTATCTTGGGCAGGCATTAAGGGCCCGTTCGACGTTCTCATAGAATTTTTCTTTTTCTTCGTCAGGGGTCTCCTCTGTATGTCCGTGAACGTTTATGGGGCTTATGTTATTAAACTTACCTCGCACGTGAAGAGTGCATACCCTTTCGTTTATTGCATAAAAGACGATAATGACAGGCTTCAGTTTTTGGCTGACTAGAAAGCCCGCCCCGAGCACATGGGGTTTTGCACGACAGCTGTAATAAATGTCATACTCGTTTCTTTGAATAACACCACTCCTCGCCCATCTTATTTCATGTAATGTTGTTATGTCAGCCTTATATTCCGACAGGGCATCGGCTAGTTGCTGTGCAGCTCAAGCTCTGTATAGTGAGCGGACGTTCCATAAGAAATTCTCAAATCGTTTAGCAAGTTTCGTTTCCGTGGTCGTCGTCGTGTATCCGGTCCATATCATGTTAAAGTTGCCATAATAGTTTGTTTTCCGGGCAATGTTATTAGTAATTGGCTAACAACTCGCCCTAAATCTTTATACGAACAAGGGATTTTGTAGCTACCAAATCGGTGGCAAAAGTGTATAGATCACACAGGAGACTATATTGATAAATGTTGATGGTATAGTTAATGTGTAACATTATTTAATAAATGTTTGGGGATGTCTTCCCCAATTCGCAGCCGATGTCCAGATGTCTCCTACGTTGTTGAATTCTCTTGATTGACCCACACGCCCGGTCGTGGCGGCGGCTAATGTCGAAACTTGCTCTCGAGGCTATGCCCACGCTCGACTGGTGACGGCATTTTGTAACATCAGGGGCATCGGTTTCACTAATACGAATGTAAACGCCATCCACCAATAATTGCAAACAACGAAACCTGATATCCTTGCCCTAACTGAGACCCAGGTCGATTCGTCAACTGATTCGACAAATCTTCGTTGCTCAGGATACGACTTACATTCGAGGTTCCGTTTTAAAGGAACGCGTCTTCGCGCGGTCCGATCCGGTCTGCCAGAGGATGGAGGCGTTGGAACCCAATAATATGGACATCATATAGTTGAGGGTCGTGCTGAGGAATTCCGTTAAATTTCTTTGTTGTCTTTACCGTTCCCTGAATGACGATCGACCGGCGACATTTTTCGAACATCTTTCACATACCGTCGACTGGACACAGATTATCCACCCAGCTTCTTAAATTGTTGTCCCTGGCAATTTTAATGTGCACAATTCCGACTGGTTGTTACATTCTAACAGAACCGACGAGGTTGGGAGGCTGGCGGAGATGTTTGCTGTAAGCCACAACATGACTCAACTCGTGGGGGAGCCAACGCGAGTGCCGGATGCCCGAGGCGATTATGCGAACACCCTGGATCTGTTTTTGACATCCGAACCGAGTATTTATACCGTAGAGGTTTCTGCGCCACTGGGAACCTCAGATCACTGCTTGGTATCTGTCGCGCAAGCACTCGCATATCAAGCGAATAACTGGCCTAGGCGACTTTGCCATGTATGGAAGTATGGGGCTGCTAACAAGGACGATTTGCAAGATTTCTTCGCATCCTTTCTATGGTCCGAGGTGCGCTTCGGAAACTCCGATGTTAACACTTGCGCGGGGTCGGTATCAGAGATTATTCTTCTGGAGATGGAGGTATATATTCCACATTCCATCAAACGAAGTTCGTCTGATAAACATTGGTTTGATAAAAAATGCGAGCTGATTACAGCGGAAAAAAATAGAGCTTTTAAGCAATGGCGCTCCAATCCCACCGATGTTGACAGAACGAATTTTGTTAGAATCAGAAACGCGTGCAACCAGGCGATTGATACCGCGAAGAAGGCCCACAACGGCAGGGTGATCAATAAGCTCCTTCGCTGCCCAACTGGTTCACGCTCCTTCTGGTCAATGGCAAAAGCTGTCAGCGGTAACTTCACATCCTCCTCTTTCCCTCCGTTGGTGACAGACAGCGGGACGTTAGTCACGAATTCAAAGGATAAAGCTAATGTGTCGCGAAATTATTTTAGCTCGCTTCCTTCTCTTCTCCCCTGTTGGTGACGGGCACCAGGACTTTAAGTCACAAATTCAAAAGATAAAGCTAATGTGTTCGCGAATTTATTTTCCGCGAATCCAAGCCTCGATGCCGGTCTTGTGGAGCCACCTGTGATCGCGCCGGTAGGGTCCTCGATACGAAATGTGAGGTTCGCCCCGCACTATTCAACGCATTCTACGTGAACTGGATTGTAGGAAGGCAACCGGCCCGGACGAAATACCAGCAATAGTCCTTAAGAACTGTGCTCCAGAACTATCGCCGGTTTTTGGCAGACTCTTCCGCTTATCTTATGCACGGAGGACCTTTCCTGCCTGCTAGAAAATCGCTCGAGTTCAGCCAATCCCAAAGACGGGAAAAAAGTGTCTCCCACAAAATTGCCGTCCGATAGCATTACTGTCTATTTTATCTAAGGTAATGGAAAAAGTCATCAATACAGAGTTAGTTAAGTATTTGGAGTGCAACGGACTTCTGAATGATCGTCAATACGGATTCCGTGGCAGGCGGTCCACGGGAGACCTTTTGACACTTATAACCGATATATGGACATCTGCGATTGAACGGCATGGTGAGTCAAGGGCGGTTGTATTGGATATTTCCTTTTCAAGGCTTTTGACCGCGTCTGGCACGGGGCAATGCTGAGCAAACTTCGTTCATATGGACCTTCCCAACAGCTTTGCGACTTGACGAGGAGCTTCGTCGAGAATCGATTGATCCGGGTTCTTGTGGACGGCGAGTGTTCGGATCTGTATCCTGTTAATGCGGGGGTGCCCCAAGGTTCTATTTTGGCTCCAACCTTATTCTTGCTTCACATAAATGATTTGTTGGAGACAATGGAGAACAAAGTGTTCAGTTTTGCGGATGATAGTACGCTTGTTTCCTCCTTTTCGAGTGTTCGGCCGATTTGTGCATCTGCGTCGCATCAGCTGAGATCTAGACAGACTGACTCTCTGAATCGGGATCTAGATAGGGTCCTGCAGTGGGGAAGGGCCAATCTCGTCGACTTCAATGGAGCAAAGACACAATATACAATATTCACAAAGAATAGTGGATCATCAGTTCCACAGCTGATGATGAATGGCCGGGCCCTCGAGGCTGGGGAAAGTTTGAAATTGCTCGGCGTGTTACGGACCGACCTTGAGTCCAGGTCCCCCCAACATCCACTAATCCCCTTGCGTTAGTTTCCCCTCTTTACCTCTAAACGGAGAACAACTCGCCAAGTAGTTAATTTGCATAAACTACTTTATGCAAATTCTACTTGGCAGAGAAAATAATAAAAACCGGCATTGGCGTCGAATAGTAAAATAAAACGTCAACGGCGAAAATAAAATATAAGACATTCGACGTAAAACCTTGAAGCCGCACAGAGTGTAATAACTTGAATTGTCGAAAAAGGAACGAAAGCCGATCAGGGGAGCAACCAGTCAACGCCCCCTGCACCCAGTCGCAGCACACACCAACAACCGACCAACCGCAGTTGCATCGACCGCTCAACGGTCGACAAAACCCAAGTAAGTCATCCAACTTACCCGTAAATAATAAACATACCAATAACCACTAATCTATCCGTTAAATCGATTTCTAATTAATATCACACTTTATTAATTCGTTTATAACAACTGGTTTATCCCGTACACTCAATGATTTTCTTTTTCCTCGCTTGCTTCCCTTTCTCTTTTCTTCTCTGTCACCATCAGCTGTCCCGACGTCTTTTTTATCGTTTTTCACATTCTCATTTCGTTTCCGTCCGTTCCATAATCTTGGATGTTCTAGTCTACAGTTTTCCAGTACTTTATAGAATATTCCAGTGCTTGTTTCGGACTTTCCCGAGTATTCCAGTACTGACTGTCATATGCGTCACACTACCCTCCACCTAGATTAGTTCGTCCCGAACTAAGTTCACTGGTCTTCTGGGTTAACAAAAATCGCCAGTCGGTCACGATGTACCACTTTCATTTTGGCGTTCGGTCTTCACTGAATCCTATAGACAACGTCATTAATCCTTGTGAGGACCTTATACGGTCCTTCCCAATGTTGCTGCAACTTCGGGGATCTTCCTCTTTGCCGGTGAGGGTTGTAGAGCCACACGTTATCGCCTACATTAAATCCGAATGCGTTGGCTCGAACGTCGTACCTTGTTTTCATCCTGTCACTTGATACCTTGATTTGCTTTCGAACCAAATGATGAATCTCGTCGAGGCGATTTCTCCATTCGGCTACGTAGTCTTCGGTCTTATCTATGGCGTCTGGAGGTATTCCGAATCGCAGATCGGCTGGTAATCGTATCTCTCGTCCAAATATGATTCTTGCTGGAGAATGGCCTGTCGTCTCGTGATTATCCGATCTATAACTCATGAGAAAGGTTTGTACATATTTGTCTCAGTCTCGTTGGTGATCACTGACGACCTTCGATAAGTGTTCTTTCATTGTTCGGTTGAACCTTTCGACCATTCCGTCTGACTGCGGATGTAAGGGTGTGGTCCTGGTTTTCCTTACGCCCAGTGCCGCACAGATGCCTTGAAATATCTGTGATTCGAAATTTCGGCCTTGATCGGAATACAGCTCACAGGGAACCCCATATCTGCTGATCCAATTATTGATTAGCTGCTCAATGACGGTTGTTGCTTCTTGGTTTGGAATTGGAAGGACTTCTACCCACTTGCTGAAGTAATCCATGATAACTAACATGTATTTGTTGTTGTCGTTTGTTTTTGGGAAAGGTCCTGAGATATCAATCGCAATTCGCTCGAAAGGGGCACCCATGTTGTACTGCTTCATAGCGCTCCTTGGTTTTGCCGTTGGTCCTTTGGTCGCAGTGCAAGTTGTGTAAAAAAAGTAAAAACGAGATCGCAATTTTGAAAGTGTCGTATTAACTCCCTAATGTCCACCGGAGGCCCCGTCGTGCATTTCTGTTAGAACATCTTTCACTTTTGATGGTGGGACTAGAATCTGCATTCGATGGGATTTTCCGTCCGCGGCTTCCCATTTACGCTTAAGAATACCATCTTCCACCAGCACGGAATTCCATTGTGCCCAATATGCCTTAAATGTTCCACTCTTGTCGGAAACATAGTTCCAAGTTGGCCGCTCGTTCTTTTCTTTGTATTTCAGGATTAGCGACATATCTTCATCCTGAGTTTGAGCTGCGCGTATAGCATCACTCGTCCACCCATCTAGTACTCCTACTTGTACATTTCGCAGGTCGTCTTTCGCCTCTTCTTTCTCTTCCGCTCTATGACAATGTTTACAATCTAGCTTACATGGTCTTCTTGATAGAGCGCCAGTGTTATTATGCACCTTCCCTTGACGGTGGGAAATTTGGAAATCGTACGTTTGAAGTCGTTCGATCCATCGAGCTATCTGTCCTTCCGGATTCTTAAAATTTAACAACCATTTCAGGGCGGCATGATCCGTTCGAAGGTGGAATCGACGTCCGTAGAGGTACTTGTGGAAATTCTTAACGGCTTCTACGACAGCCAGCAGTTCCTTTCTTGTTGCGCAGTAGTTTCTCTCTGGCTTAGATAGAACTTGGCTATAATATGCGACAACTCTCTCTTTACCATCGACTTCCTGTGAGAGCACTGCGCCGGTTCCTGTGTTACTTCCATCAGTATCCAATATAAATGGGCGATCCGAACTTGGGAATGCCAATGTTGGAGTCTTACATAACTCGGCCTTCAATGTATTGAATGCTGCCTCACACTTGTCTGTCCAATTGAATTTTGTGTCTTTACCCGTTAGTTCGTGTAGGGTTTTAGCCACGTTAGCGAAACCTTTAACAAACCGTCGGTAGTATGTGGCTAGTCCCATAAAGCTTCTTAACTGTTGCTTATCTTCTGGAGTAGGCCACTCTTGGACAGCTGCTATCTTATCAGGATCCGTTTGGACTCCTGCAGATGAAACGATGTGTCCCAGGAATTTTATTCTCCTTTGGAAGAGTTCACATTTCTTCGAATTGTGCTTTAAGTTGGCCTGTCTTAGTCGTTCGAAGACGGAGAGCAGATTATTGATGTGTTCTGGTAAATTCCTTCCAACAACGATGATATCGTCCAAGTACACAAGACACGTCTTCCATGTAAGTCCCCGTAGAACACTTTCCATTAATCGTACGAACGTTGCTGGAGCATTACGTAATCCAAAAGGCATCACGTTGAATTGATAAAGTCCGTTTCCGGTAGTAAACGCTGTCTTCTCCTTGTCCTCCTCCTTCACTTCCACTTGCCAGTAACCGCTTTTTAGGCCCAATGTTGAAAACCACTGAGCTCCAGAAAGGGTATCTAGTGTGTAGTCGATTCGAGGAAGTGGGTAACTGTCTTTCTTCGTAACGTCGTTTAACCGGCGGTAGTCGACACAAAATCTAGTTGTCCCATCCTTCTTCTTGACGAGCACTACCGGCGAAGCCCATGGGCTCGATGATTTCTCGATGACTCCTTGCTCTTCCATATCTCGAATCATGTTGCCTACTTCTGATTGTTTGGCCAACGGTAGTCGACGAGGTGGCTGTTTTATACTCGTAGGTCTTGACTCACCCGTGTCAATGCGATGTTTAACTATACCGGTGCGTCTGAACTTATCATTTCCTGTCACAAAAATATCAGAAAAATCGTTCAGCAGTGATTCAACGCTTGTCTTTTCTCCGTTTGTTAATCCGATTTTCTGGGGCATCAGTCTATTAACCACCGCCGGTACACCAGAGGGCTGTTGAATTGAGTGGTCCTCTCCCCATTGTCTGAATTGAGCTTATCACTGACACGTATGCAGATTCTGCGATTACCTTTTCTTATTGCGATCGGCTCCTTGGACGCGTTTAGTACTCTGACGGGTACGATGTGCTTCTTCGCATCGATAAGGGCTTTCCCAACAAGGATGTTCCCCTTACGCTGATTTTGTACGGCCTCGGTGATGTAAAATCGATTGTCACCGGGATCACTCTCGAGACTGGTCCAAATTACCGAGTCCGAACGAGCTGGGATCTCATCCTCCTCACGCACATAACATTTCAATCTTCGCAATTGTTCGTCCTGCAATGTAATAGCAACCTCCAAGTTACCAGTTCGCAGTGTTCTTTGCCCGATATATAGAATAATTTGGTGTTCCTTCATGAAATCCATTCCAAGAATGCATTCGTCCGTAATATCGACGACCAAAAATTTGTGGGAGATGGAAATATTGCCCAGCGCTATTATGCTCACGACTTCTCCATAGACTGTAGAGCATTCTTCTGTAGCACTCCTCAAAGCGTATCTTCTATTTTTATTACGGGCAATTTGGCCCACGACGTCCGGCCGAATTATGGATCTCGTTGCTCCAGTGTCGATTGTCACTGTTGTGGTCCTTGCATTAACAATCGTAGTTATAACCAAACTTTGGTTATCCCGTTGGAGTCGTGATATAGTTACAATGCTGGGGCTGCACATTCCACCAGGCGACTTTCGCCCCGTAAAGTCTGCCCTTACAATTTTCCCGAGCTATTAGCCTCAGGTTGGTCCGTTGACGATCCTCCTATGATTAGCGCATGAACAACAATTCTCACTTGATGTTTCATTCGTTCGTCGACGTTTCCTACAGTCAACAAAGATGTGGCCGACTTCGCCGCATCTCCAACACTTCATATCAGGTCTCGGGGTTCTCCGTTGTACATGACCGATTCTTTGGCAGGAACATTCCTGGACGGATGTTTCTCGGACTCTATATGTACTCCTGGTAGCCAGTTTAGCAGATTCATATGCCAATGCGAACGCCAGTATTTCGTTAGTCGTCTTCTTTCCCGCTAAACGGACGGCTTGTTGCAAGTTCCGATCTTGGAGTGCGTTTGTGAATGCATCCATTGCTACCTCGTTCAGGAATTCCTTAGTCATATTTGAATAAGACAAGTTTGCCAATCGCTCAACGTCTGCCTGCAATTGTTGAAGATTTTCTCCAGGTTTCTGCATTCTGCTCCGTAGTTGCATGCGGTAGACCCGCTGCATGTGGTTGTCTCCATACCTAGCTTCAAGGCCGTCTCTTACCGCTTGGAAATCTGTTTGCTTCTCTGCTGGTATGGTTTGTAGCAATTCTGCAGCCGCCCCGCGGAGTGACAAGATTAGTGATGTTGACCTTTGCTCATCCGACCACTTATTATAATTGGCCGCGGCGTCAAACTGACGTATAAACACGGAGAAGGGTCCCGTTCCATCGAAGGTTGGCGGTTGCATCCTTGTATCTTTGTAGTCATGTTGATTGCTAGGCGATGTCTTGTTTCTCTCAACAAAGTCTCTTTTCGATTCGCGTTATTTCATCGGTGACTTTTAGATCCAGATTTTCTACTTCATTTCGAATTTATTCCTTAAAGTGTTGAAAATTACATTTCATCCACTGCGTTTGGGCATCCAACTTTGCATTGACATCTTTGGGAGTCGAATTTTGAATTTACGGCGTCGAATTTTGAATTTTGGGCATCCAACTTTGCACTAACATCTGCAGCTTGCGTATCCAATTTTGAATTTTGGGCATCCAACTTTGCATTAACATCTGTAGCTTGCGCGTCCAATTTTATCATCATCATCCTGAGCATCTCCGAAATGTCCAACTGTGGCGAAGTCTTCTCCGTTACATTGGCACCATCTTGACTCGGTGTTTCTTCTCCATCCGGACAGTCTGGCGCAATCGTAAAAAGATATGTGTCAACATTAATACCCTCTTCCTCCATTGCTGCTTGTAGGCGCTGTCGAAGAATTTGCTTCTGTCCTCTGCTATCCAGATTCCGGTCCTCAAGTTCCTTCTTCAACTCAGGAACGCGAAGATCCTCCAAATGTCGATCTGACATCGTCACAACACGCTTTCACAGCTTATTTACTTCACCAATAATCAATCCCACTCCTGACACCAATTGTAGCGAGCTTAGGGTTCTCTGGATTGATTATTTCTAGTAAATAAGAGCCGTTAAATCGATTTCTAATTAATATCAAACTTTATTAATTCGTTTATCCCGTACACTCAATGATTTTCTTTTTCCTCGCTTGCTTCCCTTTCTCTTTTCTTCTCTGTCGCCATCAGCTGTCCCGACGTCTTTTTTTCACATTCTTATTTCGTTTCCGTCCGTTCCATAATCTTGGATGTTCTAGTCTCCAGTTTTCCAGTACTTTATAGAATATTCCAGTGCTTGTTTTGGACTTTCCCGAATATTCCAGTACTGACTGTCATATGCAGCTCCTCTATAGTATAGTGGTTAGTATACCCGCCTGTCACGCGGGAGACCGGGGTTCGATTCCCCGTCGGGGAGCCTCTGGCGCAAGACTAATGACCTTGCACGGAAAAAACAAATCATTATGGAAAATTTAACAAGCCTCAGGACTTGCTAAATAAGGCCAAGACCGGTTCCCGGTTGTAGTGCCGATGATGATGATGATGATGATGACTGTCATATGCGTCACAATATTATTAAATTGTGTGTTAATAACATCATAACAGGCGTCACGGTCTGTGGGAATGTATCATGGCATAAATACGTGTCGAGTATCGCCAGGTTAGCCTCAGCACAACTGAGCTATCTTTTTACACCCAAGAAATATTTTACTCCGGCCCAACTTCTTCTCCTATATAAATCCCAAATTAGACCCGCGCTCGAATATTACTCTCATGTTTGGAGCTCGGCTCCTAAACATACCCTCGACCTACTTGAGAGCATACAGAGACGAGTGATCCGCCTGATCGGGGACTCGGCGCTGACATCGGGACTACAGTCGCTATCACATCGAAGGCGCGTGGTCGACCTCTGTCTGTTTTACAGATATTATCACGGGTACTGTTCTTCAGAGATTATTGGTATTGTTCCACGCAATTCGGCTTATATGCGCTCCACAAGACAATCCGACAGATCGCATCCGTTTGTGGTTCATCTCCCGACGGCGCGAACATCCCTGGATCAGAACTCGTTCCGTTACAGAGTGGGGAAGCTGTGGAACTGCCTTCCCACGGGTGTGTTCCCGGAGCGTTACAACCTGCAACTGTTGTTTGGTGGCATCTCGGGGCGCCCACTCGGCGCTATAGGTTCACCTCTCCCGAGAGAAGCCTAATAAAAAAATAAAAATAAAAAAATGACCATTGAAGAAGATTTGTCCTTGTTTTTAGATATTAGTGGCAATAATTATACAAAATCCACTTATCCTTTGGCTGTTCAGAAGGAACTTTGAAGATAAATCATTCTACACACATGGTATAGAAAAGTTAGAAAAGTGTTAGAAAGATTGTATCGCGGTTGAAGGAGATTATGTTGATGAATAAAGGAGAATTTTACCAAAAAATTGATGTTTTAGTGGTTAGTCTCCGCACTTATTGAACGATGTGTTATGCGTTCTGTCGTGCATCATCTATAATAGACCATTGCACGTTGCACGCTTGCGAAGAGCCAGTAAGTTAATGTAAGAATGATATTTGTCAAATAGAAGTTAACATTTAGTCTTAAGTAAAATCTGTAATTGAATTGTTAAATAAATGTGGAGATAAAACAAAAAAAAGCCATTGCACTTTTTATGGTGTCGTATTTTTGAATTCAATAATTATCGACGGACGAGGCCTCTGTACTCAATTAACGCAGAATCATTGTATTGTCTTAAATCATAGAAAGAATAACATCTATAAAATTCAGATTGTCCTTTGAATGCTACTATGACTACTAGCTATTAGAAAAATTAAAAACAAAACTACATAAACATACACTTAGTAAACACAGCCAATTTCGAAGCCAACTACTTTCATTAAACAAATTTCAACAATGAACGACCTCTGGGAGAAATGTCAGGTAAGTGCCCTGTTTACCGTTATTTTCGTTGCGATATCTTAAAACAGCGCCGAATGTTGCTAATCCGTGAACAAGAGTTTCCTGGAGGATGCTTGGCCACAAACGGTCTATTCCAATAAGTGTCAAGTTGATTCCGGAATTAATATCGAAGTCCCATAACTGATCGTCTATTTTAAATCAAAAACATGTTCCAAGCAATTCTGCCACTGTCAAAATATATTAAGCCTAAAAGCGTTCGGACCCACGACTTTGCTTTTGCCTTACATTCAAAACTATCGGTGGCTATTCTATTAACATGCACGCTACTAGTATCAGCTCGGCAATACTTTGGTCAACCGATCGAATGCCAAAGTTCCGAGAAGCAGTTGGACTTCATTAATTTATATTGCTGGTCAATGGGTACATATATATTAGCGGATTCCACAGGTGTCGTAAGTAGTAAAAACGTAGCAGCAGTTGGAGTCAGCGGCGAATTCCCGGGTTCGAAAAGAATCTACTTGCGGTATTATCAATGGGTGGTGCTAATTCTTCTCCTACAAGCAATGATATTCTTATTTCCGGGGTTTCTGTGGAAAAACTGGGAAGGTGGACTTATGAGCGAGCTTTGTTCTGGACTTGGTAATTAGTTTTGTATAATTATTTCGGCTTTTTTATTTTTTTTATTTATGATTTATGTAAATTTACCAAATGCAATTTTACATTTGCAGATCGCAGCGTGGCCATAACGGAAAAGGAGTTCAAAGAACGTAGATCAAGGATTTTGAAATTTTTTAATTCGGATTATGGAAGGATACATCGTTCCTATGCGAAAAAGTACTTCTTGTGCGAAATTTTAAATTTTTGCGTATGCGTAAGTGTAATTAGCTTTCCTTGGATTTTCATTAATATTTCGATAAGTTATGGTGGTTGGCGGTCATAGTTTATCATGTTTCATTGTTGGAATATTCATAATGTGTCAAACAATATGTTTGATTAAAAAGAACCACATTACCGTTGAATTTAATCAGAAAAATTACGTACCTAAAGCAGTGTGCTTGTATTAAACTGAATAGAAAATAGTTGATTTATCATATTTCCCTTAATGATAGCTCACTCATCTTTTTACCTATATATTATTTAATTAATTTTTTTTCGATATTTGTACCTTCAATACTGGTCCTAAATCAACATTAGGGTTGTCACATTTTAACTTAAAAAATCCGACATCAATGCCAACAGTAGAGCCAATATTTTGGGCAGTCGGTTTTTGTGGTTATAAGGATAGTCAACAGCCCTTTAGCATTTTAATGAGACCGACAAAATAAAGTAAAATAATTTAACAATCGCGAATTATTAGTTACAATAAAAGCTTATGAGGCCCAGATATCTTTGAGGTTGAAAAACAAAGATTTAGGATTTCCTAGAAGTGTATTACTAGCACGATATTAGTCTTCCTATTAATTTTCCACTCAGTACCACATGCATTTCTGCTGAATATATTTTAGGTTATGAATATGTGAAACGTTGTGATCATGGTAACTTTGGCCGCATATTGGTTTTTGGTGTCTTATTGTTTGATCAGAATCTAAAAGCGAAATGAAAGTACTGCGACGTTAAAAGAGAAGAACAGCGAATGCAATTTTTAAGTTGGAATTTTCATCATCATCATTGGCACTACAACCGGAATCCGCTTTTGGCCTTATTTAGCAAGTCTCTCCACGGGAACTTGATCCTTATCAGAGACTTGTTGAATCTTCCATAATAATTTGTTTTTCTGGGTAAGGTTATTAGCCTTGCGCTAACCTTTCTCAGGATGTCGCTGCATGCATTGGTTCAATACTTGGCGGGTGCCGAAGTAGCTATCCATGGGTGTCACGTGGAAACTGCATATTAACTTGGATTGAACAGGGACACGGATCGTCCGGCCATCGCCGGGTTGAGAGCTGAGACTTTGCCGTGTATGTAGCGTTTTTTATCAAACCAAGGTTTACCAGATGAACTTTGTTTAATGGAATGCGGAATGTGGATCTCCATCTCGAGAAGAATAGCCTCTGTGACCGACTCCGTGCATACGTTAACATCGGAGTCTCCAAAGCACACCTCCGACCACGGAAAGGATGCGAAGAAATCTCGCAAATCGTCCCAGTTGGCAGCCATATATCTCAATACATGGCGAAGCTGCTTAGGTCGGTTATTTCCTTGAAATGTAAGTGGTTGCGCGACCAATACCCAGGAGCGATCTAAGTTTCCCAGTGGCGCAGCAACTTCCACGTTGTAAATGCTCGGCTCGGATGTCAAAAACAGATCCAGGGTGTTTGTATAATCACCTCGGATATCCGGCACTCGCGTAGGTTCCTCCACGAGTTGAGTAAAATTGCGGCTATAACGAACATCTCCGCTAGCATCCCAGCCTCGTCGGCTCTGTTAGAATGTACCAACCAGCCAGAGTTATGTACATTAAAATCGTCAAAGACGACAATTTCAGAAGCCGGGTGGTTGATCTGTATGCAGTCGACAGTACGTTTTTTTTTTTTCTTAGACTTCTCTCGGGAGAGGCGAACCTATAGCGCCGAGTGGGCGCCCCGAGATGCCATCAAATAAGTGCTGCAGTTCTTTTTGAACAGTTGCAGGTTGTAACGCTCCGGGAACACTCGCGTGCGAAGGGAGTTCCACAACTTCCCCCCTCTGTAACGGAACGAGTTCTGATCCAGGGATGTTCGCGCCGTCGGGAGATGAACTACAAACGGGTGCGATCTGTCGGATTGTCTTGTGGAGCGCATATAAACCGAATTGCGTGGAACAATGCCAAGAATCTCCGAAGAACAGCACCCGTGATAATATCTGTAAAACACACAGAGGTCGGCTACGCGCCTTCGATGTGATAGCGACTGTAGTCTCAATGTCAGCGCTGAGTCCCCGATCAGGCGGATCGCTCGTCTCTGTATGCTTTTAAGTAGGTCGAGGGTATGTTTAGGAGCCGAGCTCCAAACATGAGAGCAATATTCGAGCGCGGGTCTAATTTGGGATTTATATAGGAGAAGAAGTTGGGCCGGAGTAAAATATTTCTTGGCTCTAAGAAGATAACTCAGTTTTCCTGAGGCTGACCTGGCGATACTCGACACGTATTTATGCCATGATACATTCCCACAGACCGTGACGCCGAGCAATTTCAAACTTTCCCCAGCCTCGAGGGCCTGGCCATTCATCATCAGCTGTGGAACCGATGATCCACATTTCTTTGTGAATGTTGTATATTGTGTCTTCGCTGCATTGAAGTCGACAAGATTGGCCTTTCCCCACTGCAGGATTTTATCCAGATCCTGATTCAGAGTGTCAATCTGTCTACATCTCAGCGACGTTGATGCACCAATCGGTCGATCACTCGAAAAGGAGGAAACAAGCGTACTATCATCCGCAAAACTGAACACTTTGTTATCCGTTGTCTCCAACAAATCATTTATGTGAAGCAGGAACAAGGTTGGAGCCAAAATATAACCTTGGGGCATCCCCGAATTAACAGGATACAGATCCGAACACTCGCCATCCACAACAACCCAGATCGATCGATTTTGGAGGAAGCTCCTCGTCCAGTCGCAAAGCTGCTGGGAAAGTCCATATGAACGATGTTTGCTCAGCAATGCCCCGTGCCAGACGCGGTTGAAAGCATTGGACATATCCAATGCGACCGCCCTTGACTCACCATGCCGTTCAATCGCAGGTGTCCATATATCGGTTATAAGTGTCAAAAGGTCTCCCGTGGAGTGCCTGCCACGGAATCCGTATTGACGATCATTCAGAAGTCCGTTGCACCCCAAATACTTAACTAACTCTGTATTGATGACTTTTTCCATTACCTTAGATAAAATAGACAGTAATGCTATCGGTCGGTAATTTTGTGGGAGACACTTCTTTCCCGTCTTTGGGATTGGCTGAACTCGAGCGATTTTCCAGCTGGCAGGAAAGGTCCTCCGTGAATAAGATAAGCGGAAGAGTCTGCCAAGAACCGGCGATAGTTCTGGAGCACAGTTCTTAAGGACTATTGCTGGTATTCCGTCCGGGCCGGTTACTTTCCTACAATCCAGTTCACGTAGAATACGTTGAATAGTGCGCGGACGAAATCTCACATCCCGCATGGAAGACTGTACCGGCGAGATCACAGGTGGCTCCAAAAGGCCGGGATCGAGGTTTGAATTCGCCAAAAATAAATTCGCGAACACATTAGCTTTATCCTTAGGATTCTTGAGTAACGTTCGGCTGTCTGTCAGCAACGGAGGGAAAGAGGAGAATGCGAAGTTACCGCTGACAGCTTTTGCCATTGACCAGAAGGGGCGCGAACCAGTTGGGCACCGAAGGAGCTTATTGATCACCCTGTCGTTGTGAACTTACTTCGCGGTATCAATCGCCTGGTTGCACGCGTTTCTGATTCTAGCAAAGTTCGCTCTGTTAACATCGGTGGGATTGGAGCGCCATTGCTTAAAAGCTCTATTTTTTGCCGCTGTAATCAGCTCGCATTTTTTATCAAACCAAGGTTTGTCAGACGAACTTCGTTTGATGGAATGTGGAATATACATCTCCATCCCCAGAAGAATAATCTCTGATACCGACTCCGCGCATGCGTTAACATCGGAGTTTCCGAAGCACACCTCGGACCATGGAAAGGATGCGAAGAAATCTCGCAAATCGTCCTAGTTAGCGGCCCCATACTTCCATACATCGCGAAGCTGCCTAGGCCGGTTATTCGCTTGATATGCAAGTGCTTGGGCGACAGATACCAAGCAGTGATCTGAGTTTACCAGTGGCGCAGAAACCTCTACGGCATAAATACTCGGTTCGTATGTCAAAACAGATCTAGGGTGTTCGCATAATCGCCTCGGGCATCCGGCACTCGCGTTGGCTCCCCCACGAGTTGAGTCAAGCTGTGGCTTACAGCAAACATCTCCGCCAGCCTCCCAGCCTCGTCGGTTTTGTTAGAATGTACCAACCAGCCGGAATTGTGCACATTAACATCGCCAAGGACAACAATTTCAGAAGCTGGGTGGTTGATCTGTATCCAGTCGATGGTATGTGAAAGATGTTCGAAAAATGTCGCCGGTCGATCGTCATTCAGGGAGCGGTAAAGACAAAGAAATTTAACAGAATTCCTCAGCACGGCCCTCAACCATGTGATGTCTATATTATTGGGTTCCAACGCCTCCATCCTCTGGCAAGCCAGATTGGACCGCGCGAAGACGCAGACTCCGCCCTTAAAATGGAATCTCGAATGTAGGTCGTATCCTGAGCAACGAATATATGTCGAATCAGTTAACGAATCGACCTGGGTTTCAGTTAGGGCAAGGATATCAGGTTTCGTTGTTTGCAAATATTGGTGGACGGCGTTTACATTGGTATTGGTGAAACCGATGCCGCTGATGTTACAAAATGCCGCCACCAGTCGAGCGTGGGCCGAGCCTCGAGAGCGAGCCCGGTTATGCGATGACGAACCTCTTAAAGCTCCACCCGGAGATCCGAATGGGAGACTAGTTTACCTCCGGAATTCTTTATATCAGAAGGTACTAACATTACTTATCCCCGTGAAAGATGTTGGAAAAATGTCGCTGATCGATCGTCATTCGGGGAGCGGTAAAGACACCAAAGAACAGAATTCCTCAGCACGACCCTCAACCATTGGCAGACTCCGCCCTTAAAACAGAATCTCGAATGTAAATCGTATCCTGAGCAACGAAGATATATCGAATCAGTTGACGAATCGACCTCACGTATCGACCTGGGTCTCGGTTAGGGCAAGGATATCAGGTTTTGCTGTTGGTGGTCGCAAATATTGGTGGACGGTGTTTACATTCCTATTGGTGGAACTGATGCCCCTTATGTAACAAAATGCCGTTATCAGTCGAACGTCGACAGAGCTTCGGGAACAAGCCCGATTATGCGATGACGAATTTCTAAAGGCTTGGTTATATATTATAATATCTGCATTATCATCATCATCATCGGCACTACAACCGGGAACCGGTCTTGGCCTTATTTAGCAAGTCCTGAGGCTTGTTAAATTTTCCATAATGATTTATTTTGTCTGGGCAAGGTCATTAGTCTTGCGCCAGGGGCTCCCCGACGGGGAATCGAACCCTGGTCTCCCGGGTGACAGGCGGGTGTACTAACCACTATACTATGCGATGACGAATTTCTAAAGGCTTGGTTATATATCATAATATCTGCATGATGTCCCCCCTAAATATTCATATTTCCATCACCGTTCCCACAATCAGAACAAACGCGAAACTTTTTTGCTTTTCGGTAATTGCACGCCTAATCATCTTTCATGAGAACAATTTTATGCAAGGTATCCAAATGTCTTAAGGATACCAGAGACATTGGGATGCACGATATGTGAAAGACGCGAATGCCAGATTAGGGCTTTGAATTTCGGTAAACCATGAGAATCATTTTTTGGCGCAAGGCTAATAACCTAGCCCAGAAAAGCAAATTATTATGGAAAACCTAACAAGCTTCGGGACTTGCTAAATAAGGCCAAGACCGGATCCCGGTTGTAGTGCCAATGATGACGATGAGAATCATTTTATGCATGATATCCAAATTCCACGGTCGAGTCACATGAACCTTTCAATCCTATTCCCTTTCCTATTCCCACGATTTATGTGATGAAAATTAGTATTTAAGAGAAAACATTTTAGAGAATAAAGTCATAGAAGCAATTGTGTAAATTGTAATTGTGAAAGCATTTGTGAGTTTGTGAAGGTGATACGGGGAGGAATACAGGAATACAGTGGAAGTAGTTACTTACTGCACAACTCCGATGATAGGCGATGACGCAAGCCATGCACTGGAGTGAGAGAAAGAAAAAGGAATGCTCTGGACATCTTACGGAACACACCAGTAAAAAAATCCACAAACATGGAGAGAACACGCAGCCCCGCAAATTACAAACAAAAGTTCGAAGAACCATTGGAAACCATTAACCAATTAAAGTTAAAGTGAAACAACTCCAGGAAGCAATATATAAACAAGATTCCATCAATAACACTGATGACGTCCATATGGAAGAAACGTCCCGTCAACGCCTCAAATCGAGTCACAGCCAAGGAGAACTACCCAACAAACTTCCCAAACAAATAAAGCCCTCATCAAATCAAATACCCGCTCAAGCCAGAGTAGAAACAACAAAATCAACCGCGAGAAATGAAAGACTCCCGCCAATCTACTTTAGAAATCTGACCAGCACCAAAGCTATAGTTCAAACCCTGCAAAATGCCCTAGGTCACCGGAATTTCACCACAAATACAAAATGATCTAGGACTTCCATAAGAGTCAGATCATTAGTCGATCATGATAGAGCAGTTAAAAAACTGTTACAGGAACAATATCAGTTCTTCACCTTCCAACATCCGAATAGCAAACCAGCTACCTTTATTATAAGGCATATCGATCCAGAATGGACCAACGAAGAATTAGGACTGGAAATCGCTAGGATATGTCCACAAATAAAGATTAATAAGCTGGACTACTTTCAAACACCATACATGAGGACAAACAACATAAAAAACCTCCGGATCATACAAATCCCACCAAAACAAGATATCCAGCAACTTAAACAAATTAAATATTTGTTTATCCAAAAAATCGCAATCGAGGAGCCACACAAACAAGAAATTCTACATTGCAGGCGATGCCAAGACTCAGGACACTTGGCGGTCTCATGCGACCAGCAAAGACGTTGCGGCAGATGCGCAGAGGAACAAAGCAGAAATGTTGTAACTGTGGAGGGCCACATCCAGCAAATTTCTCTCAATTTCCTCAGAAGCTAAAACTTGTGCAAAGTCGGTAATTAGCAATGTCAACAGTTAAATGAACAACAACGAAACCAACAGTATTGCAGGAAGCAAAGTTAACCCGACCCGGAATATCTTACGCGGATGCAGCAAAAGGAAACCTCAACACCACCACTCCCTCTAACGACAATATTAATAATTTCAATCTGGACATCATGGTTACACCCAAAGCCTACAGGTCATGCTTCCTTCGCTGAGGCATATATCAGAAACTGAAAAAAAGGTCAGATTCTTTCACTAATAACTTCCCATATTCTTCCCAGCACTGTCTAAACTAACCATTATCTCCCTCAACACAGAATCCATTTACTCAAATATACGTAGGCAAACACCTCCGGGTGTTCGTTGAAAAATTGTTCCCATATACTCGTATCCTCTTCCTTTCAGAGACCTGGCTCCAAATAAATTCCCGAGTTTCCATTCCCAATTATATTTTTGTTTCTAACCCCAGAACTAATGGATCTCACGGAGGTACCGGCATCTTAGTACACAAGAAATTTCAAATCAGTGCAATTAGATTCACCGATATATTCAGCATTGAATACACTAACTGCCGTGTGAGAACAATAAAGTGCTCGTCTTAGCATCCATTTATATTCACCCTTCACGACAACCAGATTTCCCAGAAGCTGACATTTCTCAGATAATCCAACAGTCTGTTCCCGCTCCATTTATAATCGGGGGAGACCATTACAGCCAACTCGTGTCACTAGCACAGCCAAGTCAACAATCGACTTCTTCCTCAAGTCCGATGATGTTCACTCAGCGGCTCCACCTACAGTATCCTTTATATTTCCTTCTGATCATGGTTCCGTTCACACCACGATCCAAATCCCCTCTCTCGACCCACTCTACTCGTCAAACCCTGTCCCAAATTTTTCCAAAACAAAATGGAGAAATGTCAATAGGGACATAGCGATAAGTTTCTCTAACTTGTATATCTCGGAAGCATCTAATCTACTCCCTACTGAAATTGATCAAGCATCTGTAAGAATAGAGCAAATTCTTAAGGAGGCTCTCAGCAATAACACCCCGATAACCATTCGCCACAAGTATTTAGGAAATCCTTTGCCCAGCATCCTAACCAAATTATTGCGCCTTAAAAAGCAGCTCCACCGAAAGCTTCATACAAGATACTGCCCCTTTATTAAAAGCCAGATCCAACTCCTATCATCCACTCTGATAAATGAGCAGTTGAAAAAGTTCGCAGATGAAAACTAATCTCCACACTTAAAAATATTAAACCGAATCGTGATCTTTTCAAAAACATCAACCAATTAACTGGTCGTAAATATAAACCCCAAATTGATCATCTCATCAACCCAATCAACAATAATATTGCCTAATCCGATATGGAAATAGCAAATTGCCTCGCAGAACACTTCTCAAGGATTCATCAGCAAAATAATTCCCTCTCAACTCCTGGCTTCGAGGACATCGTAAACGAATACATCTCAAACAGATTATTCCCATCATTTATTCCTTTCATCGGTGAATTTAACAACACAAACATAGCTTCCCACCCCTTAGACACTACAAATTTTCTAACTGCGGACGAATTATCTGAGATCGTAAGATCAGGTAAGAACAAAAAGTCAACTGGATTAGATAGAATCCCACACCTTCTATTTAAAAAGCTACGCCCGCCGAATATGCTTCCCATCCTCGTTCTTCTTAATCATATGATTAATGCATCACACTTCCCAGAGAACTGGAAAACGGCGGTAGTAATTCCTATTAAGAAGCCCGGTGGTAGTAATAACCCTTCCAGTTATCGTCCAATATCCCTATTAAATACACTAAGTATTTAAGATACTTGAACGCAAGATCTATCAAAATCTTCTCTCATTTGCCAATGAGAAAGTTCTCGTCCCTAACTCTCAGTTCGGATTCCGCAAGCGACAATCCACATGTCATGCTCTACTAAAACTTACACGCGATGTTACAACCGGTGTTCAAAAGCAAAGCCCTACCGTGTGCATATCGCTTGATATTTAAAAGAAGTTAGATTGCGTCTGGATCGCAGGGCTTCTGTACAAACTGCACTCCATATATAGTCTAAACTCTCACACAACAAAGCTCTTAGCCTCTTATCTTTCTGACAGAAAATTCGTTGTGAGAATAAATTCGTCTGTCTCAGAAGCTCGCAACATAACCGCTGGTGTTCCCCAAGGCTCTATTGTAGGGCCAATCTTATATCTGCTATCATCATCATCATCTTCGGCACTACAACCGCGGACCGGTCTTGGCCTTATTTAGCAAGTCCTGAGGTTTTTTAAATTTTCCATAATGATTTGTTTTTTCCGGGCAAGGTCGTTAGTCTTGCGCCAGAGGCTATATACCTCAGATATTCTTCAACCCGTATCTCGTAATGTTGTAACGCTGAATAATTTACTCCAGCAGCAAATTTGTTAAGGCTCCAAGAAACCGCATTAACAACTTCCTCCCTAACTTCTCAACATACTTTAATAAGTGGAAAATTCACCTTAACCCAAATAAAACGCAACTCATAGTGTTCAAGGGCAAAAACGAGCACTGTACAAACAACACTAGACGCTGTCACAACAAAATTAAAATTAAACTAAACAACACTCTGATAAAGCCCTCCAAAACCCTAAAATATCTGGGAATAACTTTTTCTAATAACTTTTCTTTTTCCTCCCACATTAAAAATTCCCTTTATAAAGCCACAATTCAGCTTAATCTCTGTAGAAGAGTCATGTGAAAACCTAATAGTCTCTCACGAAGTCAAACTGCTCATCTACAAACAAATTATCAGACCCAGACTTACGTACGCGTGCCCATTGTGGTACCGTATCACTCCCTCCCAAATGGAGAAGTTGCGAGCATTCGAAAGAAAATGCCTTAGGTATGTCTCTGGATTACATCGTCGTCCTAACTCCTATAAGTACTATAGTAACGTCCAACTCTACAATACCGGTGGTACAGAACGCCTCGATAGACGATTCCTCGAGCTGTCTATCAAATTTATGGAAAACCTACGAAATAATCCCAATCCCATAATAACCTCACTCTTAGCGAACCCTCTAGATATCAGCACTAACTATCCCAACTGTCTCCACACAAGAGTTATGTTTACCTCAGGCAGACTGGTAAATGATTCAAACGAGATCATATACCACAACAATGAACTTACCCACAACCAGTTTAAATAGTGTAACGTCCAACCATTTTCCAACATTCTATGTTTTTCCAACGAACAACCGGAATGAAATACTCTGCCTCTAACCCATAACTGACTTCACTCCACATCCTGTAATTCCTTTATCCCCGTAATTATAAAACTTTGTTTTGGTTATAGCTCATTTATAATAGTCAGACTAAGTTAGGTTACATCATATTTATAATTAGGGTTAGGTTTAGATTAAGTAAAGTAAAAATAAGAAATTCCTGGTTTTCTGACCTTTTCCAGGAAGACAAAACGCAGTTCCGCAACAATTCAAATTATACCATTACGGAAAAACATGCTGGCACTGAACGCCACCAGTTGCTGAATACACGAGCAATAAGTGTCTATTCATTAACCGTACCTCGTTACTGTTTTGACACAGTTTTTATTTTTGTTGTACTGTTTTTCTGACAGTATATATTTTAACGTTGTAAAATTGAACATGTATACGGTGCCTTCAGCACCAGTTGAAACGTGTGAACTTAATGTTAAATAAAGTAATTTTGTATGTTCCAACATTTTTAATTTCGTGTGATTTTGTATTTCCACATGTTGTTCAATGTACAATGTGTGCCCAATGCGGCAATTCAACCATTTGCTGTTCTGCTCGACGCAGAAACACCCTTTTGCTGTTTCCCAGTTGGCGAACCATCGGCAGCATCGGAGTTGCGGTTCCCAGGTGGCGATTCATTCTGGTCCTTCGAGCCAGATCGCTCGAAGTGTGCAGTGTGCCGGATTTTACATCCGCCAACGTCCTCCACGAGGAACAATGGGATTACGTCCGGAGAATTTTCATCACTGGATCATCGATCAAAGAAGAATCCAGCAGCCATTGAAGACATCAACGCCGAAATCATGGTAGGTGGCAAGCATTATAATGTTACATTAATAAGTTAAAGATTAAAGTAATATAATAAAAAGTGTTGTGTGGTGTGCATAAGAGTGTACTTTTCGTCGTAATTAACATTAATGATATTGGAGTGATATTTTTTCGGGACTGTTCTAGTTTCTAATTGAACTGAGTGAAGACATTGATTTGGAATCAATAACGGCAATTACAAACAAGGCCACAAGGTTAGATGTATTCGAGATCTTCCAATCAATGTTTATCGAACGCAATCAGCAATCCCTTGAAACAGCCGAACAGATTAAGAATGAAGTCAGCCCCCTGATGAAGGAACGCTGTATAAAGAAGTGGAACTTCAACCGGGCCATCAGTTTCGATCCGAAAAACCCAATATTCTATTGTAATCGAGCTGCAGCATATATCCGTTAACAGAAAATGATCGTGCGATTAAAGACTGCAACTCTGCGTTGTTCGACAATCCAAATTACAACAAAGGCTATTCAATTAGAACCTGATAACAACGATTAAAAATGAACCTGAACAAACGGACGGAATTGCTACGGGACACAATAGCTGTTGTTCCTGAGCAGCGAAAGCAAAAACGAAGAACAACTATCACAGATCACTAAATTATGTGATTTGTTCAAACAATTTTACAAATCGTTATGAAGAACGATGTTGAATTTATCTACATCAAGAGTTTCATTTCTTCCCACTGGTCCGACAAGAAGACAAAACCTAAGGAAACAGGTCCATAATCAGGACTGTGCAGTGATTCGGGACAATATTGTGGAGCCAGTTGTGCATGCTCCCGACATAATCATCCGCGTGTTTGAAAGATATAGAAGTTCCGAAATCGTTAATGAAAGATACCTGAACTTACAGAATGGTACTTTCTGATGTTTACGTCGGATGTTTTGGATATTTCACTAAAGGATTTCGACCAATATCGTAACCGTGTTTGTGTGTCACCGCAAGTCTTAGCACATATGCTAATGTACCTAAAAATGCTGATTCATGTGTATTCTTGGATGGAGTTAATTGAACTTCACATGGGTGCAATTATCCAGGATGCTATATTTTCAGTAATGTTCTTCACGGAGTCTGACCAAGACCTCTGGGAAAGCAACCCACATGAATTTATTCCATTGAATTTCAACATTCAACATTTTTGAAGATTTTGTTTGTCTGGTTCCTGCAGTACGAATATTTAAATATTTGGCATATTTAAAGATTTTATCTGTCCACTTGCTGCAACACAAATATTTCAACATCAGGTAGAACGCAGAAAGGAATTCTACCGAAAACAATGGGAAGCATGAAGCAGGTTATTACATCACCAAGCGCTGATGATAATCAAGGAATGGAGCACTTCATATAATTGGAACTCTGGCAGATGTGCTTCTGAAAAACGAAGACGCCGTGGTCAAGTGGAATATGCTTACCACATATCTATTTCCAGAGTTTCAAATCGGGCCGACATATGCGAACCGTACTGGTTAGGTGGTTCATTACTCTAGTGAAATGAAATTGACTTCGCCTTTTTATTTGAATAACCGTTTTGTTTGTAATCGGCGGAAAATAAATAAAATAATGAATACTTTTATTTGTCCCATTTTACAAACTCCAAGATACACCAATTTATATTTCAACTTTAACACAAGTCAACATCAACGCTAGTAATTCTACCAAATATAATTTACAGTCCACAAATTACTACGAGGGTTGCCCCCTATGCTTCGGGATTTAGCAACCCTAGCGTTGCAATCCGGCAATTGACAGCTCTGTCGTAAAGTTGGACATTTTTGAGGTTATACGCACTCAGAACGTTTTGACATACGAGCGCTATTTGTGTTGTTTACAGTAACTTAAAAGATTCATCTCGGCCCAAAAATGGAATTAAATCGTCAACATTTTCGTGCGATTATTTTTTACAACTTTCGGCGTGGATTAACTCAGCAATGGATGAACTTAATCCAATTTTTGGCGATGAAGCTCCATCAAGGACCAGTGTTTATCGATGGTATGGTGAATTCAATCGTGGTCGTAGTTCACTCCAAGATGAATTTCGTGAAGGTCGTCCAAAATCAGTTGTTGATCCGAAAACTATTGATGCTGTGCGCGAACTGATATTGGAAGATCGTCATGTGACCTATCGTGAGATTGAGACAACCTTAGGCGTTAGTGGGACCAGCATACATTCAATATTGCATAAACATTTGACTGTCAAAAAAATTTGTTCGCGTTGGATCCCACACAATTTGTCAATCGCCCAAAAAAAAGGCTCGTGTCAATTGGTCGAAAGAAATGCTCAAAAAATACGGTCGCGGTGCTTCGAAACACGTCTATGACATCTTGACAGGTGATGAATCGTGGATTTACGCGTATGAGCCCGAAAGTAAACAGCAGTCGACTGTCTGGGTGTTTCAAGATGAGCCAAATCCAACAAAAGTTGTTCGCGCACGAAGCACTTCCAAGCAAATGGTCGCCTGTTTTTTCGGAAAAACTGGACATGTCGCAACCGTACCACTAGAGCAACGCAGAACAGTCAATTCTGAGTGGTACACAACCATTTGTTTGCCAGTTGTCTTCCAAGAAATCAGGAAAACCAACCTCCGAAGACGGATCACTCTTCACCACGACAATGCGAGCTCTCACACATCGGCTGCGACAACTGCATTTTTGAGCACCCAAAACATCGATTTGATGGGTCATCCGCCGTATAGTCCTGACTTGGCACCGAATGACTTCTTTTTATTCCCGTACGTAAAAAACAAACTGAGAAGTCAACGTTTTTCGACACCTGAAGAAGCGGTTGCTGCATTCAGAATGCATGTGTTGGAGATACCTCAATCAGAGTGGCAAAAGTGCTTCGACAATTGGTTCAAACGCATGCAAGAGTGTATAGATCTTCATGGGGAATATTTTGAAAAACAATAAAGTGATTTTCGATGATCAATATTTGTTTTTGTTCTCTAATCCCGAAATATAAAAGGCAACCCTCGTATTATTATTTAAATACAATTTACAGTCCACAAATTACTACGAGGGTTGCCCCCTATGCTTCGGGATTTAGCAACCCTAGCGTTGCAATCCGGCAATTGACAGCTCTGTCGTAAAGTTGGACATTTTTGAGGTTATACGCACTCAGAACGTTTTGACATACGAGCGCTATTTGTGTTGTTTACAGTAACTTAAAAGATTCATCTCGGCCCAAAAATGGAATTAAATCGTCAACATTTTCGTGCGATTATTTTTTACAACTTTCGGCGTGGATTAACTCAGCAATGGATGAACTTAATCCAATTTTTGGCGATGAAGCTCCATCAAGGACCAGTGTTTATCGATGGTATGGTGAATTCAATCGTGGTCGTAGTTCACTCCAAGATGAATTTCGTGAAGGTCGTCCAAAATCAGTTGTTGATCCGAAAACCATTGATGCTGTGCACGAGCTGATATTGGAAGATCGTCATGTGACCTATCGTGAGATTGAGACAACCTTAGGCGTTAGTGGGACCAGCATACATTCAATATTGCATAAACATTTGACTGTCAAAAAAATTTGTTCGCGTTGGATCCCACACAATTTGTCAATCGCCCAAAAAAAGGCTCGTGTCAATTGGTCGAAAGAAATGCTCAAAAAATATGGTCGCGGTGCTTCGAAACACGTCTATGACATCGTGACAGGTGATGAATCGTGGGTTTACGCGTATGAGCCCGAAAGTAAACAGCAGTCGACTGTCTGGGTGTTTCAAGATGAGCCAAATCCAACAAAAGTCGTTCGCGCAAGAAGCACTTCCAAGCAAATTTTTCGGAAAAACTGGACATGTCGCAACCCTACCACTAGAACAACACAGAACAGTCAATTCTGAGTGGTACACAACCATTTGTTTGCCAGTTGTCTTCCAAGAAATCAGGAAAACCAACCTCCGAAGACGGATCACTCTTCACCACGACAATGCGAGCTCTCACACATCGGCTGCGACAACTGCATTTTTGAGCACCCAAAACATCGATTTGATGGGTCATCCGCCGTATAGTCCTGACTTGGCACCGAATGACTTCTTTTTATTCCCGTACGTAAAAAACAAACTGAGAAGTCAACGTTTTTCGACACCTGAAGAAGCGGTTGCTGCATTCAGAATGCATGTGTTGGAGATACCTCAATCAGAGTGGCAAAAGTGCTTCGACAATTGGTTCAAACGCATGCAAGAGTGTATAGATCTTCATGGGGAATATTTTGAAAAACAATAAAGTGATTTTCGATGATCAATATTTGTTTTTGTTCTCTAATCCCGAAATATAAAAGGCAACCCTCGTATTATTATTTAAATACAATTTACAGCCCACAAATTACTATTATTAATCAAATACAATTTACAGTCCACAAATTACTATTATTAATCAAATACAAAGTACAGTCCATTGTTCGACATCCGAGGTTGTTTCATTTGGCTTAATTCTACAGCAGTCACCGCGGGTAAATGAAGAAGTTGTCTATCGGTCTCAGTATTTCGGTTGAGGACATCATTCGGGTCCTCTTTTAATGAACTTGCAGACACGTTGCACGACCTACGCTGCACCCGCCGGAAAATCACACCACGGAAAACTGTCACCGTTTAGCTTGCACCGCTTCTCGTCACCTGGATTCATCGTTCGAGCGTCCTGAATTTGCCGCTCTCGCCACCCAGCCACATCGCTGTTAAGTGTCTGGGGTTCTTGCCTTTCGCCGCCTGGACGAAATGCTCTGGGGGCACCCTCTTAATACCGCCCATTGCACATAGCTGCCACGGGGGCACCACTCCAACGGAGTCGGTGTCTAAGATAAGCTTTCGGAAAGAAGATGATGGGACAAAGAAAACGAGGAACAGGAAAGATGCCGGCACTCTTCGGGAAACCATATCAACAGAAAACGAATCGTGAACATATGGTCCAGCCACCAGACGAAGAAGAAGGGTACCTGGCTGTAGGACTATTTCATCCTTCGGCACACTGGGACGAAGGCTTTTATTGATCAACAGAGTAATCTTCTTAATAGCAACCCCGATGCGCAACCTCTCTGGCTCAATCAAGTGCCAATTCTAATTCAACAGGATATGCCGCAAGGTGTTCAACCACAACACCATCAAAACCTGAACAACTATGCTGTTCCAAAAGGGAATCATATGCGGTCACAGCACCCATAACAACAATCGCAGCAGCAGCATAGACATTATGATTTGATGGTGCTTCACAGAAAATGACTGCACCTTATGACCGCAGTCCAGATTCAGCAAATAAGAGTTACGCTCAGCGACTTCAACGTCGGATATGTGAATCGGCTGATGATAACTACAGTTCAATTGCCAGAGCATTTACAATATCGGAGAATCAATTCCCACGAATTACCATCAGGGGAACAATACAATCCCTTCTAATCTGATGAGAGGTTCAGCGAAGTCTGGCAAATCATGCAGTATATCGACTTCTTCTGGTTCTCGAGGCCAACAAGATTATTTCTATGGTGGCCATTATACCAATTGCCGAAGTCACCATCATCAAAACAATTACTCAACGAGTGGATCAAATACTCCGCCAGGCAATGTGGCCAACGACAATCTCAGCTCCCATAAAGAAATTCGCCCAACGCCGAGCATTGGTTTAGCGGCGTAGATGGGGCACATCCCCACCTGCAACAGCATCAGCCACAGCAATCACCTTGGATTCGAGACGCAGATGATCCTATGCAGTTGGCGGCAACTCTAATACTTCTAATATCGGCACAGACTGGCCATATTCAGAAGATGATAGAAAAACAACATTGCACGGCCGACTTTTACCCAACAAAGCGGTCTTTGGACTGAATCGACAGCTCCATCTAGTGCACCCAGATTTCAATTATTTCCAAATGGCCACATTTCCAACCAAGGACAACCACAAACAATTCAACAGATTGACGACCACATCGCTCAATCATTCAGGGATCCACGATCCAACATAGGACTAAGTGCAAAATATTTATACTTTATTTACGGATCCACGATCCAACATTAGACAACGTCCAAGATATTCTCTACTTAAGGATTTACGATCCAACATGGGACTACATCCAACATATTGATACTTCATACAAATGGATTTACGATTCAGCATAGGACTACGTCCAACTTATTGAAATTTTACATACGGATTCACGATCCAAAGAGGACTACGTCCAAGAAGGTCATCGATGACACAGAGGGATTCACGATCCAAGGGAGGACTACGTCCAAGAAGTTCATCGATGACACCAGGGATTTACGATCCAACCAACATTTAACATTAAACACACATGCGCACACACACTAACACAGATAACTGAGTACGAATTATTTGAAAACAATAACTCATTATCGTTTATAACTTAATCAATTAATAGAATTACTATATAGTATAACAATATAATTAATTTTGCCACCCTACGGTTTTACCGTACCGGTTTATGAGCAACACGAGCATTAAGGCCTCTGAGCTCACCCACAAGCACCAACCGCGACTTCCCACGGCCCTGACACGAAAACGTTGGTGACGCCAACTAAGGAGGACTACTGGGTCCATGGTCGGCGGCCCGGGAAGATGTTGCAGTTCCGCAACAATTCAAATTATACCATTACGGAAAAACATGCTGGCACTGAATGCCACCAGTTGCAGAATACACTAGCAATAAGTGTCTATTCATTAACCGTACCTCGTTACTGTTTTGACACAGTTTTTATTTTTGTTGTACTGTTTTTCTGACAGTATATTTTAACGTTGTAAAATCGAACGTGTATACGGTGCCTTCAGCACCAGTTGAAACGTGTGAACTTAATGTTAAATAAAATTATTTTGTATGTTCCAACATTTTTAATTTCGTGTGATTTTGTATTTACACGTTGTTCAATGTACAATGTGTGCCCAGTGCTGTTCTGCTCGACGCAGAAACACCCTTTTGCTGTTTCCCAGTTGGCGAACCATCAGCAACATCGGAGTTGCGGTTCCCAGCTGGCGATTCACTACTAAATGTATAAACACACATCTATCCTGTAACTCTTGAAACATTGTTTGGAAAATGTACGTATTATTATAATAATAACATGTAAATTGTTGTTACAAAATTAATTTTAAGTCACTGTACCACTTAAATGTACAAATTAAAATTACGGTTAATACAGTTGAAAAAAAAGAGAATAAAGTCACTTGTAAATGGATAACCACCACGAACGGTGATTATTATACAAGGTGGCGCAAAATTAATCATCCAATTATGTTTCTGAATTACATTTTTACTAAATAAAAAAAAATGATTTTGAGTAATGGAAATCTTAATTTGGACCTTTACAATTTTTTCTAGTTCACAAATGTCAAATATGATTGACGTACGACGCCATTTGCAAAAATTATAACATATTCCGTTAGAGTGATTATTTTGCGCCACTTTGTATAAGGGTCTGCTGGGTGTATTGGTTTTAAGTGCCTATACATCTCAACGTATTTCGACAAGTTTATGTGCTTGTCGAAATTATATAGAACCAAAGTAGGTTTTTCCAAAACAACCTCCAAATCCCCCTTGTATGTCGATTTCGTGTAAAGAGAATGTATGTCCCTGAACTCCATTTTTAACTAACTAAGAACATTTTCCCGTTGTCGGACCTCTCTTCGTCCATATTGTAATATACTATTAAGGGAGGTTAACATGAGCCTAAGGGTAATTGAGGTTCTTAGGTTGCGTGGAGGTGTGTTGTATAGTTTTTGGCTATATGGAAGCGTGTGTAGATCTATGAAATCTATAAAAAGGGTGTCGGGGAAGCTGTTCTGTCATGTGTTTTGGTGATTCAATCTAAGCAAGCATTTTTTTTTTTTGGACAATTCTGATATATAAACTAATAAGAAGATATCAGAATGTTTCCCAAAGCACAATCGAAAGATGAACCGATTTACCACCGAGTACATGTTCAATTATTGTATCATCACACCTTAAATGGTTTTCTAGTGTCTGGCTTTGGTGAAACATTCGGCAGTAAAATTGTTTTAAGATACCCTCAAAGTTGTTATTTATTTCGGTTTTATTTTACAACTACTCCATTTTTTCCCCACAGATCCTTAACATCATACTCATGAACATTTTCTTTAATGGGTTCTGGACAAGCTTCTCTCAAGCGATCATGAAAATACATCACTACAACTGGGATGAGTGGAATGAAGTTAGTTCCAAAGTTTTCCCCAAATTAGCTAAATGCGAATTTTTCAAATACGGTGATTCCGGATCCCGGAATAAACTGGACGCGTTATGTGTTCTTCCATTAAATATTTTGAATGAGAAGATTTTTGCGTTATTGTACATTTGGTTTCTGTTACTAATTGTCGCCTCAGCAATGCATCTAACATTTCGTATCATTGTTGCAAGTAGTAGAGGCGCTCGTTATATATTGACAATATCGAATGTGGGACGCAATCAAAGGAAGCAAGTTCGCCAGCTTATTGAAGAAATGTCTTACTCGGAATGGTTCCTATTAATGCGAATCGGAGATAATGTAAATCCGGTTTTATTTGCAGAACTGGTGCGTGATCTGTTTAAGTATCAGCAACTCAGAAGTACTGAAGTATCGGTGTAAGGACTCAGTTGTCGGGTACGACTTGTATGTGATGCTCGGCGTGCATTAAATTTGCCACAAGAAATAAATTGCAATTTATTTTTTAAAGTTAAATTAGTTTCTGTTTATAAAAATATAAAAGAATAAAGAGATCCGTTAGAAAGTAAGTTTATAATTTTTTTACACCCTACAATGTATTATAAGATGAACGAACGATATGTTTAACACATTCTAATTATAAGTATAATTCCCCAAAAAAAAATGAAATATTTGTCATTTTCATAGTAAATGAAAATTTGAATTATTATTGAAACTTTATTATTGCTTTTCTACTTTTTAGTTTTCAGTAATTGTTAATTTTAATATTTAGAATTTGTTATTTTTCACTTTTGTTGAAGTTGAATTAAACATTTTTTTTAAACGAATTCTTTGACTTTAATTTCGTTCTTGAACTAGATAAGGTTCCCCCTATGCCTTGATGTTGAATCGAAAATGTCGGCACAAAGTTAAAGCTGCAGCAGATTTGAAAGAAAATTAGAATTGTTACATGACTGGATCGAAGTCTGGTGTTTCGGATTCATGATTATATGCTCGGGGAGAATCTATTACATCGTCTAGTACTCTCCCCGACACATTCACCACACATCCCAGCAACACGATGATAGTGGAGAAACTGTCATCTCATGTTTGTTTACGGTTGTTGGTGCTAAAACAAGTACTGTAACTTACTTGTGTTTTGGTGCTCGACATGAGCAATGTACATTTTAAAATTTGTAAGAACTGTTAGCAATCAATGAAGAACTTTTTCTATATACTCGAGCGTTGTCTGGTGTACACTGAACTCTTTTCGTTCGTGAACTTATAAACCTGGTGAATTAAACAATTGTTTAAACATAAATAATTTAACTTTGGGTGACAACAACATAAGGAACACAAACACATTCGTCAAATACATCCGTTCAGCGCGGATGTCTGGATTCGCTGCTAAAACCCAGAAACAACAAGTTCAGCTTGATATCAACAGGTATTGCTGTGCCCTTCATTTGAATACAAATTTAGTTTCAGGCAACGTGCTCACCTTCGAAATTCCCCGAATGACATTCCTCGTTCGGCGGACCAACATCATATAGGATCACGGCTGACGACATTCCTCGTCAGGGTCGAGATATACAACAACTGGTCTTTATATTTATTATTATTATTATTATTATTCTTTATTAACGAAATAATTACAATGTTAATGTTAATTAAAGAGCACAAGCTGCAGGGACTAACGGCTCTAATATTAATTGAATATTTAGATAAAATAATAGTATGTATTTAATTATTTCTTCTATATGAATATATGTGATTTATATAGGAATATTATACAGTTTTACATATTCGTTAATTATTAATATATTTTCTGTATTTGGGGCTTTTAAAATTGATAAAGCAGAGTTGTTTTTAAAAATATCGTTTATAACCGAACTGGGCAGTGAACATTGTCCTAAGCCCAAAATATGTTTTATGTCGATGACTGCGTTGCATGTTGTGCAAATCGGAGGATCTTCTTTGCGTAGTAGATGCTGATGAGTGACGGATGTATGGCCTAAGCGAAGTCTTATAAAATCTGTGTTTGCGGCTTTTGTTGTGGATGTGGGATATATTGGCTTGTCGCGTTCTGGATTAATAATGGCGTAGTGGTGTACATATGATTTCCATAAGTCTTGTTCCATTTTTGAGTTGATATTTTGAATAGCGTTGGAAAGGTCTTTTTTAGTGAACGTATCAAAGAAATGGAGTGGCGTTTTGTGAACCATAGCAACAGCTTTGTCCGCATGTTCGTTTCTTTGTATTCCTGTGTGACCGGGGGTCCACATTATTTTGAGTTTTTCAGGTGAACGAATGAGGATGTCTTTAATTTTGTTTATAACATGGACATTATATCTATCATTACGGATAGCATTAATAACTGATATACTATCAGTTGAAATAATGTTTTTACCGCAAGTTTTTGATGCAATTTTAGCTGCTTCCAGAACAGCATGTGCTTCTGCAGTGAAGATTAATACGTGTTCACACAGTAGACTCGTGCTAATAATTGACCCATCTTCATGAACAACTGCAAATGAAACGCTTTCAGGTATTTTGGAGCCGTCGGTGAAAAGTAACGTCCATCCTTTTGTTCTGAATTCGGTCGAGATATCGTTGAAGAGAGCACGGAAGAATTTGCTTGTCGGTATTGCTTTTTCGATTCGAATTTAGGTCGAGAATGAAAGACGACTCTTTGATTGTCCAAGGTGGGTGTAAGGGCAGATATTTGGTAAAATGCCTCAATGGAAGATTCATTTCAATTGCAACTGCAACGATGTTAGAGATTGCGGATGGTATTCTCTTTGGCGTAGGTCGGCGTATTGCGGACTTGAAGTATTTTTCAGCAATGGATCCAGATGAAAATGACAATATAGTATAACATTTTCCTGTTGTTACAATTTGCTCTTCGATTGTTGGAAGAAGAAGTCTTTGTAATAATCAGTAGAGAAAAATCTAACATCCGAAACGAAGACAAACCGGCTTAAAAACAAAGAATTAAAAGGGTGGTCCCTTAAGAGCTGTGTTAAAGTTTTATTTTAACAATTATTTATTTATCAAACAAAACTTACCTCTGTGTGTCTTGATTGTTGGATGGTCTTTTTCTTTAATTATAATTTAATACATTTAATTGGGTTTTATTTCTTTTTCTTTTATTTTACTTCATTTTCTATTCTATTAACACAACCCGCACACGTTGACGACACACGACTGCCCGCTTTCGCTAATCCAAAAACAATATTTTAATTCGGTAGGAGCACACCGCACAACCACTCGCTACCATGACTCTATTAACCAGAAGGAAGCAATCTCGTGTCTTTTGCCACATATCCTTTTTCGTTCCGCTTCCACGATAGTTATTTCTAGGAAGCGGCGGACTTGGCTAATAGGGGGCGACTATGGCTAATAGAAGGAAATTGACTATTGTAATGTGAGTGGGGTTTTAAATGGGGTTTATTTTTATTTAAATTATCTACTATTGTATTTGGGGATATTCTATTGTAAAGGGAAATTAGTGATTTGAAGGGAAGGGAAGGATATGTATAAAAAGACACGAGATGTTAATTATTTCAAAGGGGGAGTGATAATTAATTGAACTTTAACTATATAACAGCTGTACAAGGAAAACATAAAGAAAACATTTTTTTTATCCGATTATTTTTAAAGATTGACGAAAATTATATATGGTTTATGTTTCGCTTTTCTTTTAATTTTTTTTTATTGCGTTATTGAGAACGAATGCGTGGACACTTATTTCCCAACTCTTATGTTGGATTTGCACTTGGCAAGTACCCTAATCCATTTTATAATTTCAAGTATGGCAACGCTGGTGCAGGTGGTAGAACAATCCCAACGTTGGCTACGTGGTGAAATACCACGTCATCACGCTATAGGTTCCGCGATACTATCTTGGGTATATTTCGGAACTTGGCTGATGTTCGAACTAAAGTATGATAGGGAATTGTCATAATGGTACCATCTGAGATAAGGAATTTTGGAAGTGACGTCGTCCCTCATTTATCTCCAGTTGGACAATCGGGTTTACTCGTGACACGCTGTCAATATTCAACCAGAATATGCATTTTTATATCTGAGGACTCGGTTTCACAAATACGTATGTAAAAGCGGTTCAGCAAGATTTACAGAACGGCAAGGCCGATATTTCACCCCTAGCCGAAACTCCAATTGACTCGTTAACCGATTAACGGTAGACACATCTTCGTTGTTCAGGATAAAATTTGCATGCGAGTTTTCGTTTTAAAAGCAAAGTCTGTGTCCTCACAGGGTCTCATTTGGTTTGCCAAAGTGAAGGAGCATTACAAACCAACAACTTGGACATCATTTGGACCTTTCCTGTCTTATTATTTGTGTTTGAGTAAATTCTAAACAACCACCCAGTCCCTTAACTATGCAATTGTTCGACAGGAAGTCGTTACCCGACAGCCCATCTTCAGACAACCCCGACAGGGAGTCTATTATTTAGAAGCTATTATTTAGAAGTTTCCTGATGTAACTTGAAATTCCCATTGCAACATCCCCTAGACCTTCTCTTACCAAAAAGCGTCTGGAAGGTCGTTGCCTTTTGGGCATCCACAACATATTTTGAGTGGAGTGTCTTCAGCTTTAAGAGGCTGATCTTAGCGTCGGTGTCGACAGTTAGGCGTATCGTGTTATTACGGCCAATGTCCAAATGAAATTGGACAATTGGGGCTTTGGTCCGCGAAAGGTGAGAACAGCTTTGGCTGATTTGCGAGTTTACTGTGGTCGGGTTGGGGGACTCCATCATAGGACTTTAGACGGGTATCGTGGATTACCTCCGTCCTTTTCCCTTTTTTTGTTCGCGGAGTGTAGCTTATAGGAAAAATATTGCTGGGAGTTTTCCCGCCTTCCCCACATTGCTTTTTGTCGACACACTGCCGCCGTGTGGGTGTGTGGACCGCAAAATCCCCACTGTGCCGGTCTTATTTCAGAGATCACACTGCTTTGGAGCCTCCGTAGACTCCGTGCTAGCAGAGCTGGAGGGTGTTACGCACATCGCGTCCATGTCCTCGCCCAACACCCACGAATTCCCGTAAATTTCCCCTCTCTGCTTGTAAAGTGAAGAAAAATCGGCAAGTAGCTAATGTGCATAAACTACTTTATGCAAATTCTATTTGGCAGGAAAATAATAAAAACGGCGTTGGCGTCGAATAAAACAAAAAACGTCAACGGAAAAAATAAAAATTAATTCGATTCGGCTGTATTGAACAGTTCACAAGCTACCGCTTCAAGCAAATAAGTAAAAGCCAAAATCAGAAAGTTCATCAATCGGTTACGCATTTTACCTAAACAAACTATTCAGCCGCCAGTCAATAACATACAACAATCAACCAACAACAAGCTGAACGGGGGAGCACAAAGCTCAACGCCCCCTGCAACCCGCCAGCAGCAGAGACCACAGCAACTACAGCGACCGCTCCACGGTCGATTAAGTAAGTTCCCTTTACTTACAAAAATATATTACCTCTATATTATACTTAAATTGTGTGAATATTACATAACAATATATTACCACTATATTATACTTAATATTTATAACTTAATATATTACCACTATATTATACTTAAATTGCGTGAATATTATATAAGAGGCTTCAGCCTGCCTTGGGCCGACGGTGTTATGGTCGGAGCTTTGGACGTATTGATCCCTTGATGGAACCCATGCTCTGCTTTTGAGCCTTCGTAGGCTGAGTGGTGGAAGAGCTGAAGCAGCTTTCGCATCTGGCGTTTACCGCCCTTATTCTCTTGTACGCCGCTCTGCTTTTGAGCATTCGTAGGCTCGGAACTAGCAGAGCTGAAGCGGTTTTGGCTTGCACTGGGCCGACGGTGTTGTGGCCGGAGCTTCCGGCGATTGCCGCCCTTGTCCAATGTACATCCGTGGCCCCTTTTTTTTCTCCTGGTTGACCTCCTGGCGCTCATAGTTGACCGTGCAGGTCTGCTGGTTGTGGCGTTGACGTTTAGTCGCGACCATGGTTCTATGTACGTGTTGGTGTTGATTGGGAATTTCGTGTTTTTTCCCACTTCACCCCGTATCCTCACGTTTCCCACATGTAATCTTTACGGCCACAAAATTCGCAACAACAGCAAATACCGCCTTAATGGCTGAGTTTGTAAGGAGGTTGCGTCTTGTGTTTGATTGGGCAAACCCAGGTTCAACTGACGACTCTTGCTATTGTGCAGTTCGGCGCAATTACTGAGTGGTAGGTAGTGTCCCAGGTAGTGTGTGGCGCAAGGCTAATAACCTTGCCCGTAAAAATAAATGATTATGGAAAATTTAGAGCCTAAATCCTGCTAAATAAGGCAAAGTCCGGATCCCGGTTGTAGTGCCGATGATGATGATGAGGTAGTGTCCCAAAGCCCAGTCGCCCAGAGACACACCACCCCATTAATGGCCCGGACTGATATGGAGATAAGTCATGATGGTACCTTCTGAGATAAAGAATTCCGGAAGTAAACTAGTTTCCCATTCGGATCTCTCGGGGAACTATCTCACGGGGAACATCATGCAGATATTATGATAAATAACCGAAATAACTACACTCTACTGTTAACGGCATTTTGTGACATCGGTTTCACCAATACGAATGTAACCGCCGTCCACCAATATTTGCAAACAGCGAAACCTGATATCCTTGCGCTAACTGTGATCCAGGTCGATTCGTCAATTGATTCGACATATCTTCGTTGCTCAGGATACAACTTATATTCGAGATTCCGTTTTATGGGGGGCATCTGCATCTTCGCGCGTCCAATCTGGCTTGCCAGAGGGTGGAGGCGTTGGAACCCAATTGCAAGGACATCATATGGTTGCAGGTCGTGGTAAGGAATTCTGTTAAATTTCTTTGTTGTCTTTACCGCTCCCCAAATGACGATCGATCAGCGACATTTTTCGAACATCTTTCACGTACTGTCGACTGGATACAGATCAACCACCCAGCTTCTGAAATTGTTGTCCTTGATGACTTTAATGTGCACAATTCCGGCTGGTTGGTACACTCTAACAGAACCGACGAGGCTGGGAGGCTGGCGGAGATGTTTGCTGTTAGCCACAACTTGACTCAACTCGTGGCGGAACTCAGAGGAGTGCTGGATGCCCGGGGCGATTATCCGCACACCCTGGATCTGTTTTTGACACCCGAACCGAGTATTTATACCGTAGAGGTTTTTGCGCCACTGGGAAACCCATCACTGCGTGGTATCTATGGCGCAACCACTTGCATTTCAAACGAATAACCGACTTAAGCAGCTTCGCCATGTATGGCGTACTATTCAACGCGTTCTACGTGAACTGGACTGTAGGAAGGCAACCGGCCCGGACGGAATACCAGCAATAGTCCTTAAGAACTGTGCTCCAGAACTGTCGGCGGTTCTTGGCAGACTCTTCCGCTTATTTTATGCACGGAGGACATTTCCTACCTGCTGGAAAATCGCTCAGCCAATCCCAAAGACGAAAAAAAAAAGTGTCTCCCACAAAATTACCGACCGATAGCATTATTGTCTATGTTATATAAGGTGATGGAAAAAGTCATCGATACTGAGTTAATTAAGTATTTGGAGTGCAACGGACTTCTGAATGATCATCAATACAGATTCCGCTGCAGATGGTCCACGGGAGACCTTTTGACACTTATAACCATTATATGGACATCTGCGATTGAGTGGCATGGTGAGTCAAGGGCGGTCGCATTGGATATCTCCAAGGCTTTTGACCGCGCCTGGCACGGGGCATTGCTGAGCAAACTTCGTTCATATGGACTTTCCCAACAGCTTTGCGATTGGACGAGGAGCTTCCTTGAAAATCGGTTAATCCGGGTTGTTTTGGACGGCGAGTGTTTGGATCTCTATCCGGTTAGTTCGGGGGTGCCTCAGGGCTGTATTTTGGCACCAACCTTGTTTTTGCTTCACATAAATGATTTGTTGGAGTCGACGGATAATAGGGTGTTCAATTTTGTGGATGATAGTGCGCTTGTTTCCTCTTTTTCGAGTGATCGACCGATTGGTGCGTCTACGTCGCATCAGTTGATATGTAGACAGATTGACTCTCTGAATCGGGACCTGGATAGGGTCCTGGAGTGGCGAAAGGCCAATCTCCTCGACTTCAATGCAATGAACACACAGTATACAACATTCAGAAAGAAAAGCGGATCATCGGTTCCACAGCTGATGATGAATGGCCAGGCCCTCGAATCTGGGGAAAGCTTGAAATTGCTGGGCGTCACGGTCTGTGGGAATGTATCGTGGCATAAACACATCGAGCATCGCCAGGTCAGCTTCAGGAAAACTGAGCTATCTTTTTAGAGCCAAGAAAAAATTTTACTCCGGCCCAACTTCTTCTCCTGTATAAATTATTGCTCTCATGTTTGGAGCTTGGCTCCTAGACATACCCTTGACCTACTTGAGAGCATAAAGAGACGAGCGATCCGCCTGATCGGGGGGTCGGCGCTGTCGTCGGGACTACAGTCGCTATCACATCGAAAGCGCGTTTTCGACCTCTGTCTGCTTTACAGATATTATCACGGGTACCACTCTTCGGAGATTCGTGGTATTGTTCCACGCAATTCGGTTTATATGCGCTCCACAAGACAACCCGAGGGGTCGCACCAGTTTGTGGTTCATCTCCCGATGGCGCGAACATCCTTGCATCAGAACCCGGTCCGTTACAGAGCGGGAAAGCTGTGGAACTCCCTGCCCGCACGAGTGCTCCCGGAGCGTTACAACCTGCAACTGTTCAAAAAGAACTGCAACAGTTATTTGGTGGCATCTCGGGGAACCCACTCGGTGCTGTATGGTAGGTTCGCCTCTCCCGAGGGAAGTGTAATAAAAAAAAATTTTGTCTGAGATGTGATCATTGGTAATTTTTGTTTATGTTTTGATTACTGATTTAGTGCTTATCAGTTAAGCGTGTGTAATTTTATGTTTTGATTCCAAATGAATGTATGTATATTAGAATCAATCAGATAAAAATAGAGAGAGAGCTACTGGTGCGTCCAGTGTGAAAAACATGGAGCCGAGATATTTGAAGTTAAAGTTTTGTAGTTTTAACGGTAGTAGTAGATTTATAGCGTTTGCGGCGATAGTGAAGAGCGTGTGATTCGAACCGACGCTATCATGGTTAGAATTACTATAAGATAGAACCAAAGCTCAACGCACATTTAATGGATTTGCTTTGATTGTTCGAGTTGTCTTTTCGGTGGTGTTGCTCTTCACTATTAGTCGTGTGTGTATCTGCTAGAGACGTCACAGATTCAACGGACTTTCTACAAACAGCTGTTTGCTCAGCCTTAAAATTGGGACAGGAGAGATATATATTAGCCAAAATTAAAATCTGTAAACTGATGTATCGGAATAATACATATAAAGAAAAATAAAGACCCCGCGGGCCCGAAAAAACCGCTAATTTTACTTCATGACTACGCTCGGAAAAATGACTTTTTGGGCCACCAGGCCACGGCGCAACAGCGATCCAGACTGTGGATCCAGTCCACTGCTGTGGATAAAACGCAACAGATACACGCAACGCTGCCCAGTTCGCAGCTCCCAGGATGCAGACCAATGGATCGGACCGCCGCCCAGTTCGCGGCATAGCCTGCCGGAACCAGACTGTGGAACCAATCCACTGCCGCACAGAACGCAGATTAGTGCCTTAACGCCGCTAAGTTAGTGGCGCATCAACGAGCTGCCCCCAGTGCAGCTACCTTAACGCCGCCAAGTTTACGGCGCAATAATGAGCTGCCCACATGGTAGCTACACTACTGCCGCCAGGTTCGTGGCGCAGTAACCAAACCTGCCCCAACGACAGCTACAAATACCGCTGCCCAGTTCGTAGCCCCAAGGTCCAGCCTAAGGATCAACGCCACCAAGTTCGTGGCGCAACAAGAAGTTGCCCCCAACGTAGCTACACAACTAACCACACCGCGACTAGTTCGCGGTGTACGCAATCGAGGATCCAGATCTGTGGATCGGCTACCACCGCCTAGGTCGCGGTGCAGCCCAAGATCCAGATCTGTGGATCATTCACCGCTGCCCAGTTGGCAGCCCCAGCACCCAGATCAGTGGATCGGACCAGGCGCTCAGTTCTCGGCGCAATCGAGGATCTAGGTGTGTGGATTGGCCACCACCGCTCAGTTCGCGGTGCAGCCCGGGTACCAGACGTAAGAATCAACCGCCCAGGTTCACAGCTAAGAAAGAGTTTTTCAATTACAACTACATTACCGCCGCCAAGTTCGTGGCAAAAAGAAGCTGCCCCCAGCAGTTACATTACCACCACACCTCGACCAATTCGCGACGCAACCGAGGTCCAGATCTGTGGATCAGCTACCACCGCCCAGTTCGCGGTGCAGCCCGAGACCCAGTTCGCCGCACATGAAAAGATGAAGGGCACGTTCGGGAATCTCGCCAAGAGAGGGCTACCGACGCTGGCCACAGCGGAGGCGCAAGAGCGCGACATCCAGCTGAACTGGGATGAGATTCTGAATCGGCATGAACAACTTATAAACCTGATAACTCCATGGACGATCCGCTATTTTGAAGAGAGATTCATTGACGAGGCTGAGGAGACATACCTTGACGAGGCCACAAAGCTTGCTGAGGCAAGCCACGCCCTCACCGCCGACCGTCCGACCGTTTACAAGACTGCGGCGGACATCTTAACTCCTTCCTCAGCTGGCATGCGTATGCCACCTGGCCATCCATCCAGATTAACATCACGAATGATGCCCCCGAAACCCGCCGACCAAGGCAATGATACCAAATCAACGAGAGTGCTCGAGGCTCAGTTCGCGCTCGACCCAGTCTCCCCAATTACGGCAAACCGTGCCGACCAAGGCAATGATGCCCAACTACCGAGGCTGCTTGAGGCCCAGCTCGCGCTCGATCCAGTCTCCGCCATGAAGGCGAACAATGCCGACCAAGGCAATGATGCCAAGTTATCGAGGCTGCTCGAGGCCCAGTTCGCGCTTGACCCAGTCTCCCCAACTAAGGCGAACAGCGCCGACCAAGAAGTCAACACCAAACAAGCGGTTAAGGAACCACTACCAGTGAGTATGCAACAGCAGGCCGCCGACCAGAGTGCCACTTGCACAAAGCTTAATCCGGCCCATGTCCCGATGCTCGGACCAACGCCGAAGCCCCAACAGATACCGATGCTGCGCACGTGTTGTGGGCAACAACGTTACATGGCCGTTCCTCGTGGGTTGCGAACTTACAACTCCGACCCAGAGGAACTGGTCTACCTTGAACTAATGCATTTCACGAAGACGCCATCAACTGTCCCAGAAACATTAACCAACAATGCCACCAGTGACCGTGACAAACCAACAGAGTCCGGTTAATAGCAGTCGTATCAGCAACATCAATTGCAACAGCAACAACTACAGCAGCAGCAACAACTACAGCAGCAGCAGCAGCAGCAACATTCACCAGGAAGGAGCAGGCCAAACGCATTTGACATTCACCAACCTATCGGTGATGTCGATCGACCCAGCCAATTATTATTCGCTGCACTACTCGTATGGAAATCTTCCATCAATCGATGGTCTCTCAGCAACTGTCAGCGGTACAGGCAATCTAACAGAGACACTGGGTGGCCAAACTCCGGCCAATGACCGAAATAATCTAGGACGACCGCTACCATATGTAGCCACCCCAATAGAGATAGGAGAGAGCAATGCCCACAATGCCCTGCTTGGCGGGCGGCGAACATTCAAGACTCAACCAGCACGCCTCTCCGTAATCCAGCAGAGGCGGTACTTCACTCAGCCCAGTAGGCACTGGGTCCGCACCCTTACATTCCGCCAGGACCCGCGGACGGTGCCATGAAAGACGTCGCACCAGACTAAACGTTGCGGCTTCACATGCCAAAGGCCGCATCCCGTCGGCAGCTACCTTCGGGCGGGCGTCAATGGATGCAGCATTTATCACTGGCACTGGTCCCAACCCAGATCACATGGTCAGTTCTGCAACCAAACATACTGGACACCGGCGACTGAACACTCGTCGTCGCCAATTCAGGGCGGGCGGCTCTCTCCGGACTTGCGCATCACCAGAAGACCACGGCCTTGGGCCTCCGTCCCCTGGAACAAAAGGGTTCGCCAATGATTGGCGAAGGCGGGCGGAATGTTGCGTATTCGCACTGGATGCAACCAGCGAATTCGCAACTGAATGCAGCCCTTAGCAAACAAAGAATAATAATACAAATGTCAGCAACCAGCTGACAGACAAGAAATTCTTTGGTTGTCAAGAAAAAACGTAAATAAACCTCTTCTTGCATTAGAAGTCGGCGACTACAGTTCACAACAATTTTACTAATCCTTGTACATCCAAGGAATCGTAATAAATTAACAGTATTAAATAACATTAAAAACAAATCGAGTTGTTATTATAGTTAGCAGAGTTATTCTTGGGTTCCTGCTAAAATCATTCCCCCGGTACAGAGGTAGTCTTGTCATTTCTCCAACATTTCAATTGGAAGTTAATTTCAGCTCAAACAACCAACATTTATTGGTCCTTCTGTCATTCCACGGAACCAACATCGTGGCGGGAGCAGATCATTGTTCCTGACATCATCCCCACGGCCCACCAAAATACGTTATTGGTGGAAGCTGCGTGAATTACGTATTGGCCGGTCGTGTGTCAATACAGACTTAAATACCAACAATTAATTTCGCAGATTGGTTGTTTGAGTTTAACAAAGCACGTAAAGAAAATTGTATTTTCTTAAAAGCCCACGCAATTAGCCGAACTAGTAATTTATTATAAAAGAATAAAATTCTTTAAATACAACGACTGGATGTTTGGAGAAAAAATCTGAATTTTTAATTTTTAGAATTGGCCTTGTGTTCACTTACAAGATGGACTTGAGTAGCTAAAACGTCTAAAACTAGACAAAATCAGTACGAAAAAATACAAATTTCAATACACATATCAGATGCCTAGAACTAGGCTAACTCGGGCGCCCAGAAGCGTTGGTATTTGAACTAATGCCATTAATGAAGGTCACCACCAATGTGCCAATTTACATGTGTGTATTCAATTAGGTGAGCATTTTGGGGCTTATAATAACTACTGAAAATCAATGTGTAATCGAAAATAAAGGGTGGGCCATACATTTTTGCACATTTGAAACATGAATAGAAATAAAATTACAAATGTTATTTTGTTGATCATTTATTTAACGTAATAAACGTTTATTGAAATTTATTTTTACAAAATGACATCGTCGAGATGTGCCCCCTCTCGTCGCTGGCACTCCTGCAATTGACTATGCAATCGCTTTCGCGTAGATGATTTTGGATCGTTCCTTACGGAAATTTCAACCACCCGAATGTTCTCATCGCTTCTTCTTGAAAGTGGCCGCCCTGATTGTTTAATATTCGTTGTCGAACTTCTTGACCAAGCCTCTCGCCACTTGGGACTGACACGGCGTAATCCGTATTAAATTCTAAATAGGCGCCGTACAATAACGTAGGAATCGTTTCTGTAAAATTGTTTTACACAAAAAGCACGCTGTTGTCCCGTGAAGCACTTCATCGTGACTAAAATTGCATGAACCGACGCACAATTCCCCGCCCCTCGCGAGTCCCTGTCGCTAACGGTTCAGGTGTTGCCATTTGCAAAGATGTTTTTTTTTTATATATTTATTTATTTATTTTTTAAACCACATTTATTTTCCTAATTCTTTTTACATGTATAATATTAGGGGTAAATGTTAAACCCTTTTCTACAATCACAGTCCTTAAATTAACATACTGGCTCTATGCGAGCTCTCTAAATTACACATTACAACTTGATTTTTATATATGCCTTTCGGCGTACATCTTTTTTTTTTATTTCTTGTATATATATATATATATATATATATATATATATATATATATATATATATATATATATATATATATGAAATAAGTCATATATTAGAGGGACTCCTCGTTTACATCTATATGTATACATTATTATTACAATTTTTTTTTTTTTTTTTTATTATAACAAACAAAAACTTCAAAACGAAACGAATAAAACATAAAATAAGAAATAAAAAATAAAATAAAAATAAAAGTAATGGGGAAAGGAGGACAGGGGGAGGGGGACAAGAGGAAGGAGAGCGTTGCTCTTGAGAGGCATATTATATCTGAGTAAGTGATTGTTTGTTTGTTTGCAGACGCATTTATTCACAAAGTCTTTTTTATATTTTACAATTTTAGTCTAAATGCTAAACCTATCTTAATAATTTTACTACATAATGTAATTTACTGGCTCTTCACAAGCACTCTAAATTATACAATATTATATGCTTAATTTATGCCTTTCAGCTTACATTTTCTTTTATTTATTCTTAATATAATACACATACATTATAAAAAAAAATAAGCTGTTATCTTAGAGGTCTACCTCTTCTTCTTTTCGAAGCATTATGACAAAAAAAAATAAAGATTTTTTTTTTTTTTTTTTTTTTTTTGAGGATGCAAACATTTTAAAAAACAAAACAATATGTGCTTAAGGAAAACAAAAAAGATAAAATAACAGAAGTTAACAGGAAGAAGGGCAAAGGAAAAGGAAGGGAGGAAGCTGCGCCAGAGCTGAATATTATATCTGGGGACGTGAAGTCCTTTCTTCGTTTTGGAGCCACCACCAGTTGGGGTTGGTTCGGTCTTTTATTGATTTATCTCTTTCACTGATCACCATACTGAATCGAAGTCGGTCTGGCCTATTAGAGATATCGCTATTGTGGACAATTCGTTTATCCCTAGCACCACGGAAAGCGTGGTATATAATAGGTATTCCACCCTCATCTTGGATTAGACCTTTTCCGTCCAAGAAGAGGAACGCCTCTGGGGGAATGAACCCGTTCTGGAGGGTACTCTCCAGATACATATCGTTCGGATAATATGCTCCCGCGATAAGATTATTTACACTGCACATTGCCCTTGCAATGTGGCCACGAATAATTTTTATAATGAAGTTGTCTATCCTAGTTAGTCCTGATTTATCATACAGGGTTTTATTAGGGTAAAATTTCTGGTATCGTGACTCTGGTGTTCTATTAAGTCCGAGGCAGGAACGCAAACACTGTCTCTCGAACACGCGAATCTTTTCCATGTAGAATGGGGATATATTGTACCATATTGGACAGCCATAGACCAACACTGGTCGGATGAATGCCGAATATGAAATTATTTTAACTTTTGGATTGAGAATGCTGCTTCGGAATAGACTTTTTGTGGCAACAAATGCGTTTCTTGCTGCAGAGAGAGTGACTGCTATATGCTTGTCAAAGTATAAATACTGATCAAGCCAAATACCGAGATATCTGACTACAGTTTTCACTTGTAGTGGGAGATTATTATTCCCTACGATAGAGAAGTTTTTCCAATTGTACTTTGTATCCTGAGAGGCCCTGGAGAGAGGTGTTCTGAAAAGGATAGTCTCGGTTTTGTGGAAATTAATTTTTAGTTTCCAGTCATTACAAAAACGTTTTATTTTATTGAAGTCGTCCTGGAGAAGTCTATTGATGACATCTATTTTCTCTCCTGTTCTGTATACCACAATGTCGTCTGCGTATGCAATGGCATTGTTAAGCTTACCCACTAAATCACTGGTGTAAATATTAAACAGAATGGGAGAATTCACCGCCCCTTGTTGTAAACCGTTTGTAATTTTGAAGGTCTTGCTTGAGAATATATCTCCGCATTTTACCACAAATTGCTTGTCCGTTATCATTTCGTAAATGTTGCACAATAGATAATGAGGCATTCTCAGGTTTTCTAACTTATGAAGAAGTCCTTCTAACCACACGGTGTCGAAAGCCTTTTCAAAGTCAACTAAGCACGCACCTGTGCATTGGCGCTTTGTCTTGTTCCATTGTATGTCGGAAACAAGCTTTGACGCGGCATGCACCGTACTATGTCCCGCTTTAAAGCCAAACTGGTTGTTGGGGATGATTTCATTTTCATCACACCAGTTCATCAGTGCTTTGTTTATGATCTTCTCGTAAACCTTGTTGATATTTGGCAGCAAGCTAATCGCACGAAGGTTGGTTGGATTGGTCCTGTCTTTACCCTTTTTAGGGATGGGGTGGACTATTGCAGTTTTCCAGTGGGTTGGATAGTATGCCTTATTTAAGACGTTGTTGAATAGCGTAGTGTAGATTTTTACTGCTTCAAGAGGCAAATGTTTTAAAACTACATTTGGGATGCTATCTATCCCAGAAGACTTTTTGCTTTTGATTGACTTAAGGATGTTCGTAAAATCATCCTTACTCACAAACATATTCATATTCTGGTTACTCCTGGGGGAGTCCGCTCTGTTATTTTCACTGAATGTGGTAAAACTACGGTTTTGGTTCCTCCAGGTACAAAGTTGATTTTTCAGTGAGCTGTAGGTCTGGAATGCGTTGTTTTCGAGGATCGTATTGGAGTGAGTGGATTCGTTCACTCTGTATACTGCTTCGAAACATGCACCAATTGAGTTCACTTTGTCTTGCGGGTCTTCGACTAATATTACTTCTTCGTTGGAGTTGATATGCTCCAGGTTGAGTCCTGAGTTCAGCATTGCTTGACAATTCTCAGGAGTCCGTGGGACCCGCAAATATGGAATGTCATTGTGATCTTTCTTTCGAAAAGTTTTATTGATTTGTGAGAACATATTCGATCCGCTAGCTTGAATGGCTTGTATTTTGTTCTTCCACTCTTCATTTATTCTTGAACGGTAATTGTCACGGATCAATTTTTGGAGATTTTTGATTAGGGACTTAAGTGTTCTTATTTCCTGACTATTTGGGTCGCTGAACTGTCTATAAAGTCTTTTCAGCTTTGAGAGCATAATGCTCTTTTGCTTATACAAAGCGTCAATTGCTGATGTCCTGTACTTATTAGTATAACCGTCGGTATGGGGAACTTTAGGTATGGAACGATTCATTGCATTGGTAATAATATCGTCCAATGTTGTTAAGTAATGATCGATTTCGTCGTTATGGAGGTTTCTAATAGTCGGTGGGTCTATGGCACTGTTACGAAGTTCTTTTTTTATTAATCGATCAAAGCGTGACCAGTGAGCTTTTCGAAAATTGAAAGAGTGGATCTGGTCGAACTGCTCTAGTGAATATTGTTCATTTGGGACTTCAATTATGGCTCCAAATCCGTAGTGATCGCTATCGTAATCGATTGTGCGAAGACAGTTTCGCGTAGTTAGATCTGTGCCTGGCAAGTTTATTCGATCGTCTATCATAAGTAAATCCAGAAAAGAATTTCCTTTAGGATAAGACGGTGTACTTGTGGCGTACAGTTCTAATCTGCGCTCGATAGCATTCATTTGCCACCAATCATATAAAGCATTGCCTCTTGTGTTCGTGGTTAAGTTACCCCAAGCACTATGCTTGGCGTTGAAATCACCCGCTATTAGGAAATAGTTGTTTTCCGAGTCTAATTTCAGGTGTCGAAATAGCATATCAATTTCATTGATAAATTGCTTACACTGGGTAGCTTGAGGGGCATAAATGGAGACCACATACAGGTGCTTTTGACTTCTCAACGGAATATCTATTATGCAGGCTTCCAGCACCTGAAATTTGTGTACTTCTGTACTATAAATTACCTTATGATAAAGACCTTTTTTAATTAAAACTGCAACCCCACCCCCTTGAGTAGAATGTGGCCTGTCACGTCTGATTATCTTATAGTTTTTATAGACAATTTTGTGCCTTTGGTTTAGCTTAGTTTCACTAGCCAAAAGTACATCAGGGGATTCGACTTCAAGCATGTTGCCTAGATTATCTCTTCTGTCTATGTGTATTAGTGAATTTACGTTCACCGAAATAATTTTTAGTTTTAGTTCAATTAGAGGGTTGAAGATTTTGATGGAAGGAGTTATTTGAAAACACAGCCGAACAGAGCATATCTATTCGGGCCATTTGTTCCGTCAGTATTTTTTGAAAATTAGCAAATTGTGTTTGCATGGCCGATATCATATTTAATATCTCAGGTTGCGCATCTACTGCCGGTATTTGCCCATTGGTATGTGAGGATTCCACGGGGACTCGTTGCAGAGAATTGCCCGTGATTTGTGCATATGATACACGCGGGGCAACGAAATTATTATAAGAACGAGTTTTAATTTTTTTCTCTTCTGCCACTTGCTTTTGTTTTGATTCCCACTTTAACTTCATATGTTGAAATTTGGGACAGCCTCTAAAATTTGCCGTGTGTCCTGTATTTTTACATAGGACACATGACAGTGTTTCCCTATCCGGAAGCTGTTCCTTTCCCAGCGGACATTCGCCCATGTTATGGTCGGCGAGGCATTTTACGCATCTGAATTTCATATTGCAGTTTGATGCAACGTGTCCAAGTCGTTGACAGCGCATACATTGCAGTACGCGCTCAGATTTTCTAATTTTTTCCCAACTTATAATTTGGTGGCTTAGACATTTTATATGTCTAAGCGCATCAACTTTACTATTAGGACTTAGAGATACAATGTAGAAAGGCAATTTGCGGTTGCACTTTCTAGAATTCGCAGTTGAAAACGGTTTCACACCTGTAAATTTTAAACTAGCTGTTTCAACCGTTTTTAATTCCTCGAGTATCTCCTCTGGGGAGAACGAAGGATCAACTCCTTTTAAGAGTATGGAAATTGATTTTTCTGATTTTGGGGTGTACGTGTAGTACTCGGTTTTTGCCCTTCCCAAAGCAGACTTTACTTTATTGTAACCTTCTAGATCTTCGCACAAAATTTTAGTTTTTTCAGCACTAATTCTTTTTGTTTTAAAATCTTTACAAGTCAACTCACCCAACTTCATTAAATCTTTCGCTTCTATGTAACTGATGACAATTGGAGGTATTTTTTCCTTTTTTGGTTGCTGTTGTTGCTCGTCCTTGGCTGTCTTTGTCTGCTGCAGTTGTTTGTGATGCTGGTGTTGAGCGTCCATTGTTTCGCTTATTTGTAGCGAATGTTGATGCTGCCGCTGGTGATTTGTTTTTTGCTCTCTTTTTGCTTCGGTTTCATTCCGTCTTTTGTTTCGCTCTTCCAGGGCTGCTCGTACTTGTTTGGAAAGTTCTTCGCGTTTTTTGATGAGATCAGCAATTAAGCTGTTTAGGTCATCGTCTCCTTCGGGAATGTTTGACTCCAGCATCTCCAATTCCTTAAATTTGTTCCCTGCTCCTGAGTAACAAGTATCCTTGGCAGGTATATTTTCTTCTGTGACGGTTTTTTTCGTCACATTTGATTTTTGTCGTTCCATTGACAGGTTTGAGCGGACTTTATTTGCCACTGGGCTGTCATCTATAATTGACACTTCGTTCTTCCTTTTGGTAATTTTTTTGATTGTTTTTGAATTAGCGACTACACATGAGTGTGCCGTTTTTAATTCGTCGCTCTTCGTCTTGCCCATTTGGGTTTCGAAACACACACACACTCGTTTTTTTTTTTTTTTTTTCTTTTTTCGCCGTGCAACGCCGGCCGAACTGCGAAAAACACAGTTTATTCACGAATTCACGCACACACGCACTCGATATTCTTTGTTTTAAAACTGCTCACCGTCTTACGATGTTTGTTGCTTGACGAACGACGAGCGACTCATCTGAGTAAGTGAAGTCCTCTCCTCGTTAAGAAGCCACCACCATTTGGGAGATGTTCCATCTTTGGCTGATTTATCTCTTTCACTGATCGCCGTGCTAAAACGCATGCGGTCTGGGGCATTGGAGATATCACTACCATGGAAAATTCATTTGTCCCTGGCACCACGGAGAGCGTGGTAAATAATCGGGACTCCATGCACGTCTTGGATAAGGCCTTTTTGATCCAAGAAAGGGAACGCTTCTGGGGGAATAAACCTATTCTGGAGGGTATTCTCCAGATACATATCATTGGGATAGAATGCTCCCGAGATAAGATTATTGCCACTGCACATTGCCCTTGCTGTGTGACCACGAATAATTTTAATTATGAAATTGTCTATCCTATTTAACCCTGATTTGTTATACAGGATTTTGTTGGGATAGAATGTTTTGTATTGTGACTCTGGTGTTCTATAAAGTCCGAGGCAGGAACGTAAACACTGCCGTTCGAACACACGAAACTTCTCCATATAAAGTGGAGATATATTATACCGTACTGGGCAGCCATAAACCAAAACTGGTCGGATGAATGCCGAGTACGAAATTATTTTGACTCTGGGGTCAAGAAGACTACTCCGGAATAGACTTGTTGTCATAGAATATGCGCTTTTAGCTGCGGAGAGGGACGCTGCTACGTGCTTGTCAAAATATAAATACTGGTCTAGCCAGATACCAAGGTATCTAACTACAGTTTTCACTTGCAGTGGAAGGTTATTGTTACCTACAATAGAAAAGTGTTTCCAGTTGTATTTTGTATCCCTCGAGGCCCTGGATAGGGGCGTTCTGAAAAGAATAGTCTCGGTTTTCTGGAAATTAATCTTTAATTTCCAGTCGCCGCAAAATTGTGTTATTTTGTTGAAGTCATCTTGAAGGTGCCTATTGATGTCGTCTATTTTTCCTCCTGTTCTGTACACCACTATGTCATCGGCGTACGCAATGGCGTTTTCGAGAGAACTCACTAGATCACTAGTGTAAATATTGAATAGAATGGGAGAATTCACAGCTCCCTGCTGTAAGCCATTTTTAATTTGGAAGGTCTTGTTGGAGAGTATGCCCCCGCATTTCACCACAAAATGTTTGTCCATTATCATACGAGGGTTGCCTTTTATATTTCGGGATTAGAGAACAAAAACAAATATTGATCTTCGAAAATCACTTTATTGTTTTTCAAAATATTCCCCATGAAGATCTATACACTTTTGCATGCGTTTGAACCAATTGTCGAAGCACTTTTGCCACTCTGATTGAGGTATCTCCAACACATGCATTCTGAATGCAGCAACCGCTTCTTTAGGTGTCGAAAAACGTTGACCTCTCAGTTTGTTTTTTACGTACGGGAATAAAAAGAAGTCATTCGGTGCCAAGTCAGGACTATACGGCGGATGACCCATCAAATCGATGTTTTGGGTGCTCAAAAATGCAGTTGTCGCAGCCGATGTGTGAGAGCTCGCATTGTCGCGGTGAAGAGTGATCCGTCTTCGGCGGTTGGTTTTCCTGATTTCTTGGAAGACAACTGGCAAACAAATGGTTGTGTACCACTCAGAATTGACTGTTCTGCGTTGTTCTAGTGGTACGGTTGCGACATGTCCAGTTTTTCCGAAAAAACAGGCGACCATCTGCTTGGATGTGCTTCGTGCGCGAACAACTTTTATTGGATTTGGCTCATCTTGAAACACCCAGACAGTCGACTGCTGTTTACTTTCGAGCTCATGCGCGTAAATCAACGATTCATCACCTGTCACGATGTCATAGACGTGTTTCGAAGCACCGCGACCGTGTTTTTTGAGCATTTCTTTCGACCAATTGACACGAGCCTTTTTTTTGACGATTGACAAATTGTGTGGGATCCAACGCGAACAAATTTTTTTGACAGTCAAATGTTTATGCAATATTGAATGTATGCTGGTCCCACTAACGCCTAAGGTTGTCTCAATCTCACGATAGGTCACATGACGATATTCCAATATCAGTTCGTGCACAGCATCAATGGTTTTCGGAACAACAACTGATTTTGGACGACCTTCACGAAATTCATCTTGGAGTGAACTACAACCACGATTGAGTTCACCTTACCATCGATAAACACTGGTCCTTGATGGAGTTTCATCGCCAAAAATTGAATTAAATTCATCCATGCACTGTTGCTGAGTTAATCCACGCCGAAAGTTGTAAAGAATAATCGCACGAAAATGTTGACGATTTAATTCCATTTTTGGGCCGAGATGAATCTTTTAAGTTACTGTAAACAACACAAATAGCGCTCGTATGTCAAAACGTTCTGAGTGCGTATAACCTCAAAAACGTATAACTTTACGACAGAGCCGTCAATTGCCGGATTGCAACACTAGGGTTGCCAAATCCCGAAACATAAGAGGCAACCCTCGTAAATACGGGGGCAGGTCAATAAGTCTTTAGAAAATGAGGCCGATTTTCTTTTATTTTCTCATTTGGCTGACCTAATACTGTCCAGTTATGGTCTGTCGCTTTTCCAAATACTCAATGAAGATTTTTCACGTGCATCCCAAAACACAGTGGCCATAACCTTTCCAGCGGAAAGGCGCTGACTTTGCCTTTTTTTTGGAGAACGTTCGCCGTGCGTATAACGTCAAAAATGTCCAACTTTACGACAGAGCTGTCAATTGCCGGATTGCACAGCTAGGGTTGCCAAATCCCGAAACATAAGAGGCAATCCTCGTATCATAAATAATGTATAGCAGATATTGCGGCATACCCAGGTTTGTTAACTTATAGACAAGTCCTTCTAACCATACGGTGTCGAAAGCCTTTTCAAAGTCAACCAAGCAGGCGCCTGTACATTGTCGCTTTGCCTTGTTCCACTGTATATCGGAAACAAGTTTCGTCGCTGCATAAACTGTATCATGTCGCGCTCGAAAGCCAAACTGGTTGTTGGGGATGATATCGTTTTCATCACACCAACCTATCAGTGCATTGTTTATAACTTTTTCGAATAACTTGCTGATGTTGGGAAGCAGGCTGATCGAGCGCAGATTAGCTGGATTGCTCTTATCCTTACCCTTTTTGGGGATAGGGTGGACTACTGCAGTCTTTCAATGGGTTGGATAGTGTGCATTGTTTAGAGTGTTGTTAAAAAAAGTAGTGTATATGTTCACTGCTTCGCGAGGCAAGTGCCTTAGAACCACATTTGGAATGCTATCTATTCCAGATGATTTCTTATTTTTTATTGAGCTAAGTATGTTTCTAAGTTCATCCTTGCGCACAAACATATTTGTATTTTCATTTCTGACGGGAGAATCCGCCCTATTATTTTCGCTGAATATGATGAAACTACGGTTTTCGGATCGCCAGTTGTGAAGTTGATTGCGCAGCGAGCAATGTCTTTGACGGGCGCTGCTTTCAATTTCAGTGTTAGCATGAACTGATTCGTTAACTCTGTACACTGCTTCGAAACAGGCTCCAATTGAATTCGCTTTCTTTTGCGGATCTTCGACTACTATTACTTCATCATTGGAGTTGATGTGCTCTAAGGTGAGTCCTGCTTCCAGCATTATCTGACAATTCTCGGGAGTCCGTGGAATTCGGAGACGGGGAATGTCATTGTGATCTTTTCTTCGACATATTTTCTTGATTTGTGAAAACATGTTCGGTCCGTTTGCTTGAACAGCTCGAATTCTGTTGCTCCACTCCTCATTTATTACTGCTCGGTAATTATCCCGGATCAGTTTTTGAAGATTTTTAATCAAGGACTTGATTGTTTTGATTTCATTGCTATTTGGGTCACTGAACTGCCTATAGCACAATTTCAGCTTTGACAGCAGGGTGCTCTTTTGCCTATACAAAGCATCGATAGTTGCATTTCTGTATCGGTGGGTATAGCCATCCATGTGAGCTACTTTGGGGATGGAACGATTCATTGTGTTAATAACAATATCGTTCATAGTTAGGAGGTAATGATAGATTTCATCATTACGGAAGTTTCTATTAGTCGGTGGGTCTATGCCAATGTTGCTTATTTCTCTTTTTACTATGCGATCGAAACGCGACCAATATGCTTTTCGGAAATCGAAAGAGTGTACCTGGTCGTACTGCTCAAGTAGATGGTACTCGTTTGGCACGTGTATTACGGCTCCAAGTCCGTAATGATCGCTATCGTCCTCAATTGTGCGAAGACAATTTCGAGTAGTTACCTCGGTATCTGGTAACTGAATTCGATCATCTGTCATAAGTAAATCCAGGAAGGAGTTACCTCTTGTATAAGACGGTGTACTTGTAGCGTACAATTCTAGTTTATGCTCGATCGCATTTGTTTGCCACCAATCAAACAAGGCATTGCCTCTGGTGTTCGAGGTCAGATTGCCCCAGGCACTGTGCTTGGCGTTAAATCACCTGCCATTAAAAAGTAATTGTTTTCCGAATCTAACTTGAGACTTCGGAAAAGCGTATCGATTTCACAGATAAATTGGGTACCTTGAACAGATTCAGGAGCGTAAGCAGCGACTATATATAGATGCCTTTGACTTTTTAGAGGAATATCTATAATGCATGCTTCTAGCACCTGGAATTTGTGTACTTCCGTGCTGTAAACGACCTTATGGTGAAGACCTTTCTTAACTAAGATAGCGACCCCACCCCCTCGAGTAGAGTGTGGTCGATCTCGTCTAATTATGTTATAATTTTTGTAGCCCATTTTGTGCCTTTGGTTTAGCTTATTTTGATTTGGAGAGTTATTTGAGAATAGGGTTGAATAGAGAGTATCTATTCGTGCTCTTTGTTCAGTCAGTGTTTTTTGAAATGCGGCAAATTGTCCTTGCATGGTTAATAACATTGTTATTATTTCTGAATGTGCCTCTGGTGCAGGCATTCTTCCATTACTATATGTATGTTCCATGGATGCTGGCTGTTTAGGAGCACCGGCCATTTGTGCATATGACACACAAGGAGCCACGAACTTGTTGTAAGAACGAGTTTTCATTTTTTTCTCTTCTTCAACTTGTTTCTTTTAGGATTCCAATTTTAATGTCATTTGTTGAAATTTAGGACATCCTCTAAAATTAGCAATGTGACCTGTATTTTTACAGAGGACACAGGAGAGTGTTTTCCTATCTGGAAGCTGTTCCTTGCCCAAGGGGCATTCACGACTGATATGGTCGGAGAGGCACTTTACGCACCTGAATTGCATGTGGCAGTTTGATGCCGCGTGCCCGAAGCGTTGACAACGCATACACTGCAATACGCGATCGATTTTTCTAATTTGTTCCCAACTTATTGTTTGGTGGTTGAGGTGTTTGATGTATCGGAGAGCATCAACTTTACTGTTGGGACTCAGTGATACAATAAAGAAAGGCAATTTGCAATTGCGTTTTCTGGAGTTGGCGGTAGGGAAGGGTTTCACACCTGTAAATTTTAAATTGTCGGTTTCGACATTTTTTAATTCCTCTAATACCTCCTCAGGGGAAAAACATGAATCAACTCCGTTGAATTGGTTACCTGCGCCTGTGTATTCGTTTTTCTTTCCTTTTGCATTTTTTTCGCCGTCCGACTTTGGCTTGTGCCGCTTTGTTATAATACTCGGCTGTCGCTCGAGTCGGCTCCGTGTCATCGCTTTCGGGTCTGCCTGACCCCTTTTCATGAAAGGCGACGAGCTCTTTAGCACTTTGTTTCCATAATTTTTTATTTTTTATTTTTATTTTAAACAACCGCTCTCAGTGGCGGCCACACTGTAATCCACACACTCGCGCGACGAATTTATTTATTTATTTATTTTTTTTTCTTTTCTTTTGCTTTCTTCTGTTGTCAGATATACGTCTTATCTCTTTGACGTGCTGGTAACGATTTGCAAAGATGTATGTCCCCGTGGGGCTACGAAGTCGTGGTGCCGGCGTACGGCACGGGGTTCTACTCCGTCCCCACCAGAGTTCACCCATGGAAAACAATAGTACAACGAAACAAACACTCATGGAACCGCAGCACGGGAAAAAAAACGCTAAATGATTTTTTAGATTTCGTCATTTTTATTAGATGTATAGTATTGTTTATTAAATTTTCTGTATTCACGGTAATTTACTTTATAATTATTGTTCGGTTTTCTTTTAATCCCCTTTCTTTTGATTAATATAAGTGCGCGGATTTCTTACTCCACTCGACTTTGGGATATATGCGTCCCCGTGGCGCGAAACGGGGAGCGGACGACGGACCGACCGTCTCGGTCGAGTGATGGAAAACGACACCCCGAGGATTGAATTTTAACTTGTCTTCAATCCTCGGTTAAAGGTGAGATATGGAGGAGAAAGAGCAAATTTTCTCTTTAGGGCGTGGCCACCAAGGAAATGCGATCTTCCCTTACTGGTGTGACCAATGGACGGCGTTCTCTTTATGCAGTGGTGTGTATGTGTGATCGTACACATCACCGTGTTTATCAATGCTTTCAGGAAAGGATAAACGAAGCCTGAAACGAGGGGAAACGAACAAAGGGATCGTAAAGATCATTGTTTACGCTGTGCATTGTGGCTATCATAGACGGCAATTCATCGGAGAAATGGTGCTGAAAACAAACTAGGGCATCATTACAGTCGTGGATGAGTGGTGCGGATGCGTTAACAGATGCATGGCCATTAGGAAAAGGTGCTAGTGGGATTTAAATGTTTATGGCCTCTCTGACTGCAGTAGGAACCGAGTTCTTGTTTGTACTAAGAAATGATAGAGGATTCGGTTTCGATGATAATGCTTGGGATGTGGAAATTGTTTGTCGATTGGAAGTGGCATGTGCGGGGTGGAGGGGACTTATCCCAGGATTATTCGCATCCGCGGCAACGGTTGCCGTGTGCGGAATGGAAGGGAGACCCGAGTCCAGAGTCGGTGTCTTTCGTCCATACGTTAGTATGGCGAATTGTTTGCCGCTGTGACTGGTGAAGGGGCCGGGCACTCAGTTGCGCGACTTACCGGTTGAGGGAGGTCCTGGTATATCGGCACCGGTGTCGACGACGGAGCTCGATATATGGTTGCAGCGACCTCGACCGACATCCTACTAAATGTTGGATTGGTGCGTTTGGTTTTCGGCGCTGGACGCGTGTTGGTACGCGGGGGAATCAGCTCGCGGTTGCGCCTGCTGGGAGGTGCCGGCTCGTGTGGTGGGTATCGTGGTTGTGGAGTCAAAAGAGAACCGGGATTGGGGAAGGTAGAATGAGTCGACTTGTGTCTGCGTGAGTAGCAGAGAGGCGTGAAGCGGACGCGTGAGTCGAGGGGGATCAAACGAGAGTCACGTGAGGTCGTTTATCACCAAACCGAGAATTGTGTACGTTTGAACGATTCAATGAGTGCGCTTAAATTAGGATAGGTGAAAGATTCCAGTGACATTTAATTCAGGTTTTTCGGTTAATTAATCAATAAGAACCTTTTAATTAATAAAGCACAAAAACAAGTGAATTTAAGTGTTTTATTTTCCTCTCGGTGGATAGTCGCAGTAAGCGCAGTACTACGGAATGCATTGATAAGGATTATCTAGTGTGTCAACAAGTGGAACACTTCGAATCGCGACGATGTGTTTTCGCTTTATGTAAAGATTGTGGTTTGCCGTGCACTGTTCACATTCATATAAATCAATAATTAAAAATAATTCGAGTTCATTAATCAACTGTGTGCTGTGTGCAGTACGCCTGCACACCATACTTCGCTCCATTTTCATTTCATTTTTTAAACATTTTTTTATTTTCTTTTTATATTCTTATTTTCTAAATTAAAGGCTAGACAAAAAATGCTTAAATTCTAGCTTAAATATCTTATATAATAACTTACTGGTCCTTCGCAGACGCTCTAAGCTAAACATTACTTAATATTTGTATAATTTGCCTTTCGGCGACAGAACTTTGTGGCATAACTTATAATTATTTGAAAGACAAAGAAAAATTTGAAAAACTTTGTAAATTTTTTTTTTTTTTTTTTCTTAAAATTTAACTTACTTAACTTACCTAAACTTATCTACTTTTTTTTTTTTTTTTTTTTTTTATGTAAAATCATTTAGCCTAACTTAACTTAAATCTTATACTACCCTAATTCTAGAAAAGCTAAGTCTATGTAAGCTAGCTGATGATAGTGTGATTCTATACCGACTTTGGTATCCAGGTCTTTATATGCCATTCAACCACCAGAACTGTTGACGCTGTCTAATACTATCGTCCCGGTCTCTGCGGGAGATAGCCCTACTGAAGCGCAGGAGCTCTTCTTCGGTGCGCGCTACTTCCCGGTCATAGCACAATCGCCCGTCTACAGATGATCTACTTACATGATAGATCAGCGGAATTCCGGATCTATCCTGTATAAGCCCTTTCATATCCAAGTCAAGGAACGCCTCTGGTGGAACAAAGCCGTTGCGACGCACGCTCTCATAGTATAAGGTGTTTGGATAATAAGCCCCGAAAATTAGGTCATTGGACGAGCTTATTGCTCTCGCAATATGTCCTCTGATTAATTTAATCATAAAATTATCCACCCTATTTATGTACGCTTCATTATATAAAGTCTCATTTGAGTAATACTTTTTATAGTCCGATTCCGGTGTCCGATATAATCTGAGACAACTTCTGAGACACTTTCTTTCGAACACCCGAATCTTTTCTATCAAATTTGGACCTATGTTGAACCATACTGGGCAACCATATATGAGCATTGGCCTGATTAGCGTCATGTAGCATATGACTTTTACCCTGCTGTCAAGTTGGCTACTATGAAATAGCCTCCTTGTCATAGCAAAAGTTTTCCTCGCTTTGAGCAAAGCAGCCTCTACATGTCTGTTGAAATATAGATATTGGTCTAGCCAGATGCCCAGGTATTTAACTAAACTCTTGGTTTCCAGTTTATCTCCATGCGGTCCCACGATAACTAGCTTTCGCCAGTTTTTCCTTGTGTCGTACGTGGCTTTATATAATGGAGTTCTAAATAGGATGGCTTCACATTTCTGGAAGTTGATCTTAAGTTTCCAGTCATCGCAATAGCGCTGCACTTTGTTGAAGTCTCGCTGTATTAACCTATTTATGATCGCAACTTTCGGAGCTGTTCTGTAAATTATGAGATCGTCTGCGTACGCAATAGCCTGCGGAAGTGCATCTAATAAGTCGCTAATGTAAATGTTAAAAAGAATCGGAGAGAGTACCGCGCCCTGTTGCAAGCCATTCTTGATATTATACGTTTTATTAGAGGTCACATTACCACTTTTGACCACGAACCTCCTGTCCTTTGACATATCGTAAAGTACATATAGTAAAGGCTTATGTATGCCATATCTGACCAGTTTGTAATACAACCCTTCGATCCAGACGGTATCAAAGGCTTTTTCCAGGTCGATCAGACAGGCACCTGTGCATTGGTTCCTACATTTATTCCATTGTATATCGGAGACCAGTTTAGCTGCGGCATGTGTGGTTTCATGACCCGCCCTAAAGCCAAACTGGTTATTTGGAATAATGCTATTGTCGTCTACCCATTTTAGCAGAGCTTTGTTAATGATTTTTTCAAATACTTTACTGATGCTTGGGAGTAAACTTATCGAACGCATGTTCATTGGGTTTGTACAGTCTTTGCCCTTTTTTGGGATGGGCTGAATGATAGCCGTTTTCCAACGCGCGGGATAATATGCATTATTCAACGCGTTGTTAAACAGGACCGTGTATATATCTACTGCCTTTGGGGGCAGGTTCTTGAGTACGATGTTAGGTACTCCATCTATTCCCACTGACTTTTTGCTTCTTAATGAGTCGAAGATACTCTGGATTCCTTCCCTTGTGATTAAAAGGCTATTAGCCCCACCATTGGCATTAATGTCGATTGACAGATTATCGTCACTGAATTCCGTAAAACCAGGATTCTCCGATTGCCAATGTGAAATTTCATTCCGGAGGTGCAGGTGATTCAGTCGAATTCTGTCCTCCAGGTCATGGTTTCGGTGAATGCTTTCATTCACCTTGTACATTTCCTGAAAGACAGCTCCCACAGCGTTCGCCCTCTCCAAAGGATCTTCGATCACGAAGAGCTCACTATTGAGGATAGCGTTCTCTGTATCTATGCCAATGTTGGTTAGCAGCTGCTTGTTTACCTCGGTACGTGGAATTTGGAGACACTGAATCTCGTTTTGATTATTTCTCCTGAATATTTTATTTATTTGTGGGAACATATTCGGGTTATTAGTTTTTATAGCTCGAATTCTGTTGTTCCAATACAAATTTGTTGCTAATCTATAATTAGCTTTAAGTAATTGTTGGAGGTTTTTTAATTGAGATTTCAGTGATATTATCTCCTGGTCTTGTCTGTCTGTAAACTGTCTGTGTAATTGTTTTAATTTCGATAGCAGTCTGCTCTTTTTCTTGTGGAGTGCGTTTATTGTTGCGTTTCTGTACATGTTAATGTGATCTGTAACTGTTGTTTTGGGAATTGTTTTGTCCATTGTTTGTTTTACGGCTTCGTCCATTTGTTGAATGTATTTGTCGATTTCGTCATTAGTCAGGTTTCTGTTTACTGGCAGATTAAAGTCATTCGAACGAAGTTCTCTTGTTAATGATCTGGTGAACCGCGGCCATCGCATTGCCCCGTAGTTATAGGGTTGCGGGGTCACGAATTCCTCCAGATCTGCGAGCTCGTTCGGAAGCTCTATTACTGCCGTGAATGCACAGTGGTCACTGTCGTATTCAATTGTCCGTAAACAGTTTGTGTTTCGTCTGTTGGTGTTAAGTAATCTCAGTCGTGAGTCGATTAGCAAGATATCTAAGAACGATCTACCTCTGGGGAACGATGGATATTTCGTAGCTAGCAGGTCAGTTCTATATTCAATATGATACTGATCTAACCAACCAGCCAACTGATTTCCTCTGGCATTAGATATATAATTTCCCCAATTTCTATGCTTGGCGTTCATATCTCCCCCTAGGATAAAGTAATTTTTGTCCAGGTGCAATTGTAAGCATCGAAAGAGTGTCTCGAGCTCCGCTATAAATAGGTTTTGTTGGTGCTCCTCAGGTGCGTAGACCGCAATCGCATACAAACCCCTTCCTTGCTGAAGGGGTATGCGGACGATACAGGCTTCCAGCACCCGGAACCTGCGCACTTCTCCACTATATATTACTTTATGATTGATCCCTTTTCTAATAAAGATTGCGACACCCCCCCCTTGAGAGGAGTTAGGTCGATCTCTTCGTATAATATCGTAGTTTTTATGTCCTATCTTATGTCTCTGGTTTAACTTTGTTTCCCCCGCCAGAAGTACATCAGGTTGTTCCTCTTGCAACAGGTTAAAAAGATTGGCTCTTCTCTCAGTTCTTATTAGTGAATTTACATTCACGACAAGAGCTTTTATTGATGTTGTGGTTAGAGGGTTTATATCGACTTGTTATTTAGACTGGGCAAATGCGAGTAGATCTCGTTTATTTGGCTTTGTAGCTGTGTCATCTGTCTCTGCAGATTGAGCAGGATTGCGAACACGTCCGCTTGCGGTGTTGTTTCAGTCTGTGTGGGAGTATTTGTGGCTACCTGTGATGTAGCCTGATTTGGTGTTCTCCCACCCGAAGCAACTTGTGCGTACGACCGCTGCGATGTTACGGGCATTGTTGAAGTCCATACTTCGCTCCCCACAGCCCACCCGATATTAAATGCGTTTACGTCAAAGGAGTCATACAGCCCATCTGGAAAAATTTGGGCCGGTTAACACATAAAAAGAAGATAGATCGGAACGATTTGTTTTTTTTTTTTTGCAGTCTCTAGTAGGCGAGGCGAATAACGGCTGTTGTGTGCTGTTTAGTAACCATTGTAAATGTTTGTTTTATATAGAGCATATAATATCAATTTGATGCGAATGTATAGTATATTAAGTGAAGTTGGCTTGATTGAAAACTAGCGATATCGAGATAACCAGTAATGTGGGCGATCGGTCATGATATGTGGAATATACGTTAAAAACAGACTGCATCAGCATTTTGCATTATAGTGGTTGTTATTTCTGTGGTGGGTTGAGTTGATTGAGTGGACCGTCGCTAATTCTCAGTTAAAGCAAATAACTACCAATAAAAATTGAATCGAGTTTCATATTGTTGCGGATTCCCAACTAAATACAGCGGGGAGAATCTAGTACATTCACCGTCTAGTACACTCCCCAACCAGCATACTCACCACGCCTGTCAGCCATCAGCTGACAATGCGTCACCGCCTAGGGACGCCTTCGAACTGTCGCCCAAATTTGAATGTGCCCAATGGCCACTGGTTCAGTCACCAACCAACCGCCGTCAACGGACGCCTGGAAGAAGACCCCTGACAAAGGACTCCATACAGAGCATTGTGTTCCTAAAGTTCGTTCTTCACATCGTAGGAGAATTCGATACAACCAACTAACATAAAAATAAAAACAATAATATTAACCATCAAGCGCAGAGTTTTCTTTGGTGCTGCAATTCTGATGAAGAACGCCGGCGGTGCGTCAGTTCTCTCCAACATAGCAGGGGAAACGATCATACTCTGGGAGTACATCCGATACTCACAAGACTTGTTCGAACAGCAGCCAGACGAACAACGGATCCCAAACAAAGAAAGGTGTACCCTGCTTGTTTGCGTGTCCGTGAGTTTACCACCATCAACGACTGTGCCGAAGGGACTTTGCGGGATTTTATACGTTGTATTTATATGTACTTGTTCCAGTAGTAAGGTGCCACAGGGGGACAGGTTCACTATAATTCCCCAACTAGTCTGTCTCTGTTCCGAGCTCCAGTAATTAAAACTACGCAGTTCAATTAATCTTTCTCATTTATTACTTGTCTAAATAAAAATTAACAATAAAAAGCACTGATATTTAGGCGAAATATAGAACGGTTTGAAGTTATTAATTTACAATAAAAAGCACTTGAATATAAACGAAATACAGAATGGTTTGCATTTTTTATTTTACAATAAATAGGCACTTGTATTTAAACGAAATACAGAATGGTTTGCATCCGGAGCGCGGTCAGGCGCCTGACGGACACGGCAGTCCGTTCGAGGGCCTGGGCGGGCTGACGTTGGTTAAACTGGTCACCACCAGTGCGGGGTGGGATATGTGTTTCTGGTCCCGTGGGCGCATGACCATCTTGTGGTTGAACTTGGGTCGCCTCACTAGGGAAATGCCGTGCGGGCTCTCCAGGGGCATACTGGGGCTGACCCCATTGGGTCTGGGTGTGGTGAAAGGACACACCAAACGCACCGCCAACAGCCTGACTCGATTGGTTTTGGGGCATGTATTGCCCCTGAGCTGACTCCTGTGGCACTCCATTCCGGTCAGAGGAAGAAATTGCGTTGCTCCATGCACCCCCGCCGGAAGAGGCCGAAACATATGTACCAGCATTAGCCGGTGGGCCTGGTTGGTAAAATCCCTGTGGATAAAACGACTGAGTTGGAGCGAAAGTTCTATTCTCACCCTGGTGGTAATGGTGGCTTTCTGGGGCAGGGACGACAAACGATACAGCCTATGGGTTTAACCTCGACAAATCCGGCGCCGCCGCTGAGGAGTGCTCCATGAATGTTGAACCAAAAGCCGAAGAGTTGGTCGATTGATCGCCGGCCCCGGCCTGGACCACCACAAAGAAGTGTCGTCCTGCTGGAGCATTTCCCTCCTCGAACGTTCGAAGTGAACGAGGTGAGCCACCAGCCCATAAAAAGGGGCCTCACTTAACGTAAGGAGGAAGTGCCTGAGACCGTCCTCACTCACGCCCTCAATCCTCTCCAACTGGCTGGCGAAGACGGCCCTACTATATCAGCCATAGCAGCGCTCGGTGGCCTCTTCACCCTGGAAAGGAAACCCGTGGCATCCTCGGCGGGGAGCTGTCGCATTTTGGATAGCTGTGCGCACAACTCCTCGTACGATACTCTGGGCTCAAAGGCCTCTCCCAGGGGCGCCTCCGGTTCGAAAAAGGTCGCGGGAGGGCGCTCCTCGAACATGCGGCGGGCCTCGCCGCACAATCTAGTGGGCAGCCATCGGAGGGAGCTATGCTCCTCCTCCACCAATGCTCCTCCTCCACCAAGCAATCCAAGGTCCTCTTGCAGCCCTTGAGAAACAAGGTAAGTTTCTCGGCTGCACACAAGACACAGAACAACATGAACTGAACTTAATAACAGCCCTTCATGGTCGACTTTTACTTTTATTTACTAGTGTATAACACACTTAATCTAGTTTAAATAAACAAACGCACGCATCCGGCCAGCGGGGGCCTTCCCGGGGGAGACACACGAGATCGGGCCGGCCTTCTGCAAACAAGAAGCCCACAGCAACCAATGCGAGGGTGTATAGCCTCCGGTGCCTGGGTGGGGTCGTCGACGCCAGGGCCCACGGACTTTCACGGTCGGCACCGATTGGCAGGAGGCTGGGAGCGGAGGCGCGGGGAGCCGGCGAGGTGGATCGAGCGCCGCCTCCCCTGTTTCGGGATCCCATCGGGCCCTTGTGCGTGGTGGGGGGGGGGGGGGGGGCAGCCGGCGATGGCGGACGAGGCTCGCCCGGGCCACACCGCTGTCGGCCCATGGCGGGCGACAGATGCCCAGCCTCTACAGAGTCGGAGCCCGCGAAGGCACGTGCGAAGAGCGAGGCCGCAAAAGGGGACTCTGGGATTCAGAGGGATTCCAACCGCACTAGAAAAGCAAATCGGCCAAAACTGTTTTCAGCCGTTGCTAACCCAGGTCCCAGTGGTCCAACTCCCTTTGGACATTGGCCGTAGAGACACTACAGCCCTCATCGTGGACACTGGCGCTGAAATCAGTCTTTTGAAGCTGAGGGCTCTTCACCAAAACCATGTTGTGGAAGTTCAGAAATCCACAACACTGCAAACCCCGTTTGGCAAGGACAGGTCAAGGGGACGTTGCCACGGCAGTCTCAAGTTGCACCACGAGATTCCCTGCAGTTTTCAAGGTATGGACTCCTAACCAGGGCCGAAAGCAGACGAGTTGTTGGGCAATGACTTTGTGTCCAAGCGTTGCAGGGTCAACGGAGCGGGTGGTTGTTTGGAATTTCCCCGAACGACCGTAAATCCCGAACCTTTCTCCGTTGATTTTTCGAATTGTGGGGCGGGAGAGCCTGAACATAAGGTAGCCGAATGGGGAGGCGCGCTGCGGGGACCCGCTAAGGTCGATACTGCTGACGACACTCACCCGGAGACTCTACCCACACTGGGAAGGGCTACGAGAAAATGTTCGGCCAAGTCGCTCCAACGAGAAACAACCCCGTTGGTTAAAGAGTGCGTGAAAGGGGGGGGGGGTGGAATCACCACCGGCCGAACCTTTAACGACAGAAACAGCCCCGAGCAAGCCGGTGATAGTACCGGCACGCCCCCAAATGGAGGTGGATATCCCCATTGACATCCGGGAGGTAGCAATTCTGGTGACGGGAGAGGTGCGGGGGAAAGTTTTGTTCTCGCATTGCGTCTCTGATAGGGCAAGGAGTGCCAGGTTGATGGCACTCAGTAGCCGGAATTGTCCTCCGTCGATCGGCCGCATTGAGGTGAAGGTGCACCCAACCAGGGAATATACCCCTGTTCCCTTGGTAAAGCGTAAGATCACGTCGCCGGGACCTGGCTCTGATGACGAATCGAGCAAGCCCGTGCCCGAGAACCAACCTTCGGAGGGACAACCCCTCCACTTCATGCGACACTTGTTCTCGGATGGTCAGTCGCCTGATGAAGTTAGATTCGAGATTGGCACAACTCTACGGGGAACTTCGTTTAGGGGATAACCTAAACACCCCGAGTGCCAATCAATAATGGAAATATGTCAAGAGTTCCATCACATTTTCCATTTACAGGGCGACTACCTCACGTGCACCAGTGCAATCTCGCACGAAATACCTTTGATACAGGATCAGGCACCCATAAACCAAAGGATGTACCGTTTGCCCGACTACAAAAGCCAGGTGATAAACGAGCAAATTTGGGAAATGCTGGAGAATGACATCATCCAACCCAGCAAAAGCCCATGGAACTCGCCCCTTCTAGTAGTTCCCAAGAAACCGGATCCCGATGGAGAAGCCCGATGGAGAGTTGTGGTGGATTTCAGGAAACTGAATGAAAAAACCATGGAAGATGCATACACCATTCTTCGTATCGAGGACGTACTAGACCGCGTTACATCTCCACACTCGGAACAAGATAGCCTTTAGCACCAACTATGGGCACTATGAGTTTCGATGCATGCCATTCGGTTTAAAGGGAGCACCAGCTACGTTCCAGAGACTTATGAACCATGTCCTTACTGGTTTGCAAGGAGTCGAATGGAGGACATTGTCATATATGGTAGGAACCTGGTTGACCATAATGACAAGTTCCGGAAAGTATTCGACCAGTTGAGATACCACAACCTCAAGCTGTAGTCGGAAAAGTGTAGATTCCTGCAAAAGGACGTTGTCTACCTGAGTCATGTTTGTTCGGAAAAAGGGGCTTCGCCAAATCCTGACTCGACAGGCAGTGTCAGAGATTTTTCCATTCCCAAAACGGTACGTCACGTCCAGTCATTTTTAGGACTAGCGAACTATTACCGGAAATTTGTGCCAAATTTTTCCCGGATAGTGCGCCCCTTAACTAACTTGTTGAGGAAGGACGTGAAATTCACGTGGTCATCGAAATGCCAACAGGCATTTGAGGAAATAAAGGGGAGGTTAATTTCGCCGCCATTACTGGTTTACCCAGACTTTACCAAACCTTTTAACTTGACCACGGATGTGAGCAACGAAGCACTGAGAGCTGTCCCAAGGCGAGATAGGCAAAGATCAGCCTATCGCCTATGCTGGTCGCACCCTGCATAGAGCGGAAAAAAATTATTCCACGATTGAAAAGGAGTTGCTGGCCATCGTATGGGCGGCAATGAACGAAACCCCTTCACCACCACGATGCAATGTAGTGACTCACGCCCAGACTAAGAACCAACGGGCAAGCGAGGGATCCCCGGGACGTCCTAACGACGACGATTAGCCTCTAGAAGAGGACCCCATTCCCTCCTGCACGGAAAAGGGAATGAAGATAACTAATCTCGAGGAGTTCCAACACTTACTACGGGATTACCACGATCACCCTTTAGGTGGGCACCAAGGAGTGATCAAGACGTATAACAAGATACGTAGGCACTACTGGTGGAAAAATATGATGCGGGACATCAAGCACTACATTAAAGTATGCAAGATCTGTCAGCGCATGAAGTCTTCCCGAAACTTACGAGTGCCGATGGTAATCACCGACATTGCTAAGAGCCCCTTCGAAAAGGTCTATTTAGACATCGTGGGCCCCCTGGACCGTACTCCAGAGAGCAATCAATATATACTCACGTTCCAGGACAATTTGTCTGAGTATATAGATTGCTATGCCCTGCCCAATGCAGAGGCAGAGACGGTGGCTTCGGTCTTTTTCGAACAAATAGTTGCAAGGTATGGTGTACCGACACGACTTATCACCGATCAGGGCAGCAATTTCCTGAGCAGTCTGTTTAAAAGCGTGTGCAGACTGCTCCGCATCAAAAAACTGCAAACCTCAGCGTACCATCCACAATCGAATGGTGCCTTGGAACGAGCCCATCGACCGCTCGTAGAATATCTGCGCAGCATAGTGGACACGAATCCCCAGTCCTGGGATCAGTATCTGAGGACGGCCACTTTCTTGTACAACACCAGCCTACACGAGGGTACCCGGTTAACGGCGATGGATTGTCTCTTTGGTTTTCCCCGGAGGTTCCTTCGAACATCAAACAACCTCCGGAACCGGTCTATAACCATGAGTGCTTCCATAAGCTATTGAAGTACAAACTTCAAAAAACTTATGAAATAGCGAGGCGAAACCTGTTGATCTCAAAGCAGAGATCCAAAGGGTACCACGACCGCTAGTTGCGTCCGTTCACGTTTCATGTGGGCGATAGAGTATTGATGCGGGAAGAAAATAAGAAGGGGAAATTAGCGCCCCTATGGAGAGGTCCTTATGACGTGGTGGAGATCAAAAGCTCGGTGAACTCCGCAATAAAAGTAGGGACGAGGACGGTGGTAGTCCATAACAACCGCCTGAAACCCTACTGGGAGTGAGCAGGTCCAGTATAAGGAATCGTGCTAGTGCGAGGCAAATTAGCCTTCAGAGTGACATCTTGAGTGCGGTAAGAGGGGCTCACCTCCCCTATGAGGAGGAGACCTTAACCGGATCGCGTGGGTGGTGGAACTCTCGATTGCATTTCTATAGAATGCGGCGTCCCGCGCCCGCAGAATGGTTCCCGCTGGGAGAAGTGACGGCCCCGAGAGGCAAGGTGGGAAGATTGATTGTTGGATGATGATCGGTGTTGAATGAATTCTTTGGGGCGACCGTTCTGGGCTGTCCTGTTTCTTTTCTTGTCTTTTTTGTGTGGATGGAACTGTTGAGGGAAGCGTTGAAGGTTTTTTTGTTTTGGTTCTTAACATTAAAAAAAAAACACGTACAATGATTATTACTACTTCTTACTAGCCTTATTTCTATTGAATTCATCTATATATTTTTTTTCTCCTCCTATCTTTTTCTATGCTCCTCGATAGTATAGTGGTTAGTATACCCGCCTGTCACGCGGGAGACCGGGGTTCGATTGCGTAGTAGCCTCCCCCATCATCATTACCCCACCGAGAGGGAGTAAAGAGTATGAATTCTATTTTTGTTTAATGCTCCTCATTGATTTGATTGATGGAGTAAAGAATATAAATTCTGTTTCATTCAATACTCCACATTAATTTAACACTCTATATTGATAATTGATTATATTCTTGAATCCTTTTATATGGTCTACATTTAAATACGAGCTGAGGCACGAACCGGCATCGTGTTGATAGCGAAAGGTCGGTCAGGTAGGGTTTCCTTTCGGAGTAGTGGCGAGATGGCGAGCGATGGAGAGAGAGAGAGTAGTCTTTTTATATAGTGTGATTCTGTTCCTTGACCTTTTCTAAAGTGGTCGTAAGTCAAGATCCCGTCCATGGAGGACACATTTTGAATTAATGAATTTTGTTTGTTTAAACTAGATTAAGTGTGTGGTAAGTAAGTAAATAAAAGTAAAAGTCGTCCATGAAGGACTGTTATTAAGTTCAGTTCATGTTGTTTTGTGTCTTAATTTGGAATACCAAGGGACAGTGGGGTACCACTGAAGTTACTGGTGGCGAGAAAGCTTGATACCTTGGCGGATGTTGCTGGACTTTGTTTTGTTACTTGGAACTGGAGGGAATCCAGCGGTGGATCATTGTGGAGAGTATCGGTAAGCCCACTTATAAGTTATTAAGTAGTTTCTTGCTGCAGCGGAGGCGAGGTAACTGGTTCGGCGCGGCACCGTTGTTCCCCGTATCACTTACCGCGGCTGCGGTACAATACGACACGGCATCAAGAACAACGAAATCAACTACCCGAGAAAAAATCTAACAACGGTAACAGCTGGCGCACCAAAACAGCAAGTCATAGATTGTATGTAACAACTTGGCGAAGCCAAATAATAATAATCTATAACAATTTGAAGTTCAGCAACGCATACCATAAGAAGTCAGTGACCTTTCTACATATCTGCATACCATCAGCGGAAGAGATTATGAATTAATTCTGATTCAGTACGGGCTAGAGTATTTTTATAACCTTGGCTTTTCTTAAAAGGGCGTGAAAAATATATCATCAAAAAAAAAAAAAAAATTATAACACTTAAAACTAAATCCAATAAAGATGATTTTTATTGATGTCGAACTGATGGATTTTAATATCGATGGATTTCTCCTTGGCCAATGTGAAACCCTGTTGTATTGCAACAACTCGAAAAAAAAAAAACAAAAGCCAGTGTCTTCTCCGAGTAGGATGTTTTGCTGATATCCACAAAGGAAGAAATACTTTTATAAAATTAGTTTTGTTCACATTATAATTTACAACCAATTAGAACAAGAAGTAGCATAAGAAGAGAGAAATTTTAATTGTAAATTCAGTTGAGTTTGGAGTTTTCAAAGTTAAGTTCAAGTTGAGTTTGAGATTGAGTTTCAGTTAGTTCAGTTTAGTATTCAGTTCTAAAAAGTTGAGAATCAGTTGAGTTAAGTTCAAGTTGAGAATCAGTTCAGTTAAAGTTAAGTTCGAGTTATCAGTTGAGAGTTGAATATACTGCTTAGAGTTAAAGTTCAGTTTTGAGTTATCAGTTAAGTTGTAAATTAATAGAGAAATCAATTCGTTTATGAGAAATTAAATCAAAAGAATAAAAGAATTTAAAATGAAAATGAAATAAAATTATTTTAAACTAAACCAAAGAAGAGGAGATATATGCTTATATCCAAACCTGCACGCTCTTCCCTTGATATAAAGAGGAAGCACGGCGCTGGAGACGTAACACTGGTGGCAGCGGTGGGATCCTGACGATGATGATGAAAATAAGACTGGTGGGATCAACATACTGATGATCAAGATACTGATGATACTGATGATACCGACGATGATGACGATGAACTCAATTTTCTCTATTTGTGTTTACGGATAAATAACACTGGTGGCAGCAAGTTTTGATCCAACCAAAAAAAAAAAAAAAAAAAAAAAAAAAAACAGACATAAAAAACGAAAAAAAAGAAGACCAGGATAAGCAAATCAACTATAGGACGTGAAGTCTGCCTGGCGGTAATAAAATAGAAATAAAATAAAAGAAAAAAAAGGGGAAGACAATAATTCAAGAAAAAAGATATACTATCGGAATCCCGAAATCACGACTTCAATCAACAGTTAGAAGTAGTAAGAAATTTTTGACAAACGATTTTTCTCTCTTCCTTTTTTTTTGTAGGAATATTTTACTTGGAAGTTTTCCTTTTCAACAAAAAAAAAAAATTTTTTTTTTCCATAGAAATTTCTTTGATTCTCTTTTCAGTATTTCGACGACATTTCCGTTTTTTTTTTTTGCTTTCTCGTCGAAATTTTCTTTCTTTACCCTTTTGGGTCCAATTTATCTATCTTTTCCATATATATATATTGAATAATAACATAAAGGCTTTTTTCATAAACCATATTTTTAAGAAGTGATATCAAATTTTCGCCATACATTATTTCAAATGTTCACTATTTACGAGTCCTTACTACACGAGACAGGCGGTTAGGCAGGGGGAAGAACAAATCCACTCTCAACAGATACACCATAAACCCCCTGAAATGGCTCTTTCTGTCGGTATTTCTGATGTTTTCAGAATCGTCCCCACCTTTGACGGGAAACCCTGCGACTTAGATAAATTTATTTCCGGGGGAGATGTTTTATTTAGATCCATAAAGAAGGCAGACCCGGATATATATGAAACATTTTTAGAGCTAGTCAAAAATAGACTAGAGGGTGCTGCATACGATCTTATTCATCATCATCATCATCATCGGCACTACAACCGGGGACCGGTCTTGGCCTTATTTAGCAAGTTCTAAGGCTTGTTAAATTTTCCATAATGATTTATTTTTTCTGGGCAGGGTCATTAGTCTTGCGCCAGAGGCTCCCCGACGGGGAATCGAACCCCGGTCTCCCGGGTGACAGGCGGGTATACTAACCACTATCGAGGAGCCCAATACGATCTTATTAGGTATAGCAAAATCGCTAAGTGGGAAGATTTAAAGGAAAAACTAGAATTGGAATATAAAGAGGAGCAATCTCGGTCGACGGCACACAATGAGTTGATTTCTCTGAAACAACACTTCAGAGAAACCGTTCGGGAATATGGCGATAGAGTTGCAAATGCGCTGAGGACTCTGAACTCTGCCACGTGTGAAATAACAGCAGACGCGGTGGTTAGGGAATTCTTAATGGAAGAAAACACAAAATTGGCCGTACAAACATTTGAGGATGGACTACAGAACGAACAACTGAAAATACTAGCTAAAGTCCATGGGGGAAACAGTTTAAAACAGTCGATTGCCCATGTAGTAGCGCATGCTGCTCGAATGGACAACTCTCCCAGGCCATATCACTATAATGAAATTCCTAGATTTAATCGAATAGTCTGCCAAACCTGTGGTAAGCCAGGGCATACACAGGACACATGTTATCGGAACATGCAGTCCAACACTTTTGTGAATAGACAACCCATAAAAAGAGAATACAACATTTTATGCAATTTCTGTGGAAGGAATAATCACTCAGATAACGAGTGTAGATACAAGTTATCTAGGAATGGATCGTCTTTAACAAATTACCAACAAGGTACAACGCGTAACCCATTCCGAAATAATCCTGGAAACGCCGAAAATCGTTTTGGTGAAAATTCTAGGACCACAAATAGACAAAACGATAGACAAAATGTTCACTTTTCTCGGGTGCAAGAGTCGGAAAACGAGGCCTGACGCCAACCAAAATTTATGGAAGACAGACAAAATTTTTCTATTTACAGCATTAGATCTTTGGAAATAGATAACGACAATTTTAATGAAGCTCCTAGCCAAATTTACCTTGAGCCCGCATATTCCTATAAAGCTATACATATAAACGAAGATAAACCAAGCCATAATATAATGACTCCGATTCAGGCTACAATTCTGGAAAATAATTCAGCAACAAAGACTGAAAACTCAGCAGTAGTAAAGACTGAAGATCCAAAAAATTGCAGCAATTAAAATCGAAACCCAAGTCAGTTCAGCAGCTAACACTGAGGAACAAATATTTTCAGCAGCAAAGACTGAAGGATTGAATGTTTCTACAGCAGATAAAACTGAAGAAATAGTTCAAACAGCAAATAGGACTGGGAACCAAGATGTTCTAACAGCTAATAAGTCTGAAGAACTATACGAATCAGTAAATGAGACTAAGAAACTAAATGATCCATCAGCAGTGAGTAAGACTGAAAAGGTAAACGTTCCGACAGCAGTTAAAGCTATGGAAAATGACGACATTAAGCCGAAAACACTAAATATTTTAAACAACGAAAATAAACACAAACACTTACTCAAACTAGAAATAATGAAAATTGAAAATAATAATCCAACTAAAACTAGTATTAGAAAAAAAAAATAAATACATTATAAAAAATATATAAATACACCAATAAACATTTATTCAAATACAAAATACAAAAAAATAAAAAGTTACACCGTCATGTAAGATACTTGGGATCATTTATTAAGAAAACTTTTGGCATATTCACTTTTACTCAAACATCGTAATAATAGGCCCAACACAGTTTTGGAAAATTTTCCATAAATTTAAAGAAAAGATACACACATAACAAATGGCCTTTGTTTTTTTATTCAATATATATGAAATAATCAAACAATTGTAGGAAATGACGGAAATGAAAAAAAAAAAAAAGTTAAAGAGGGGGAGGAAAGAAAGAAGATTTTAGAGTTAATATATATATTAGAAATTTTTGAGTTAATATATGTATTCGAACGGAAAAGAGAATTTTGAAACATAATATTAATATTATATAATTAATATAATAAGAAAAGAAAAGAAAAGGTTCCAAGGAGAAATATTTAAATTTAGTTAATATATAATGTAAATAGACAATTTTTCTAGTGTTAAGAATTTTTTTTAAATTTAAATATTGTAACCTTTGATGGAAGATTAATTTGGAAAACATTGTAATTGAACGAAAATCCAAGTCTTTAATTAATCTTAATCTAACCTATGGTTACACGAAAATTATTCTCTTCAAGGATAATTTTCTTTCTCGAAGAAGGGTGGGATGTAGTATTCCAGAATACTACCCTTATTAGCTTTAACACTGAATCTCATTACTTATCTAATCTCATTACTTTTCTAACACATACTTAAAACTTCCTCTTAACATATCTTATATTCTCACTTAATACATACCATTAATAAACATTCACAATATTCTATATCAAGCCAGTTACAGCACATTTAATAACATGCCCCTTTTCATAACATGCACCTTTTTTCATTCAAAACATAGCACTCTGATTTTCGTTCAAAGTTTATTCAAAATTTAAAAGTCACCGAGACTAAAGGAATACTTTGATAAAATTAGTTTTGTTCACATTATAATTTACAACCAATTAGAACAATAAGTAGCATAAGAAGAGAGAAATTTTAATTGTAAAATCAGTTAACAACTTTAGGTTCGTTTATTTTTAAATTTCACCTATATTCACCTATATTCCCAAATTTATATTTGTTTTAATTTAGAAGGATTTGTTTTTAGGTCTACTTGTTTCCCTTCTTGGTTTTTGTTTGTTCCTCTTCTCTTTTCCTTGCGTCCCACGCGTTTTTTGTTTCTTTTTTTCTGAGCTCGATGTTTGCAACATCGAAATAAATGGACACCTGCTCTTCTCGTGGTGTGGGCCATCAGCTCGATCAGGGCATGATGGCTCTCATAAAGAGATTAAGGGAGGACCTCGAGGCTCTCAAGGCAGAGAACGCTGTCTTGAGAGATAAATTGTCGCGACTGGAAGCCGCACCACCCGCATCCCCGCCCAGTGCCAGTTCGGAGGCTTCTGATTCGGAATCGGAGCTCGAGCCCAAGTTGGAAAGTCTCGCTGAGAGTTCCGACGAAACAATGGACGACGGTGACTCGCGCACCCCCACCCCAAACTCGTCTAGAGCTCCTAAGCGGAAAACACCGCTTCCAATAATAAACTGCGAAGGAGGACCCTCCAATAAGCGTGTGGCCACCGGCTCCCCGCCAACGCCGCACCCCAAACTGTTGTCGAACCCCGCGATAACACCAACTCATGTGAGGGTCGTACCTCCGCAGGAGCCTTGCCCACCACGGCCAACTCCATTAATTAACCCAAAACCAAAGGCTGCTGGTGTTCCCAACACTGTTCAGCCAGAGGTCGGGGAACGCCCACCTGTTTCTAAGAAGAAACAACAACCCGGGGTCTTTGCACGAGACCTCAATTTAAAAAATTTCGTCGGTGACATGAACCGGCTAGGGATTTCTAACTTCAAGGCAAACACCTTAAGTCCATCCCTAAATAAAATCATAGCCTACGATAGGGAAACCTATCGCACGGTTAACGACAACCTCAAGGCCAAGGAGGTGAATTATTACACCTTCACTCCGTGCGAACTACCGCTAGCGAAATACGATCCGGCAACAAATGTGCAGGATGAAATAACACTGCCAACTTGCTGCAACTGCGGCAACAAAGGGCATCCGACCAGTTATAGAAATTGTCCTAAATATAAGGAAATTAAACAAAGATCCAAGGAGACTCGAGCTAAGCAAACAGCCAAGTCAGACTTCGGAAAACAGGCCACACAAAACCTCATCCAAAATGGATTCACATTTGCCGACATGCTTAGGGGTCAGCAGGCAAGGAATACAAAAACCCTTTCAACTCCTCCCCCTCAAAAACATATTCAAGTCCCTAAGCGAGCCCCGGTAAAGGCCAACATGACGCCTCAAATTCAAGCGGTGGTGCAAAAGCCTCCGAGGGGGCAATCTTCAATGCTCGAGAAACTACTTAGTTTCTCCCGCTTAATTGAGGATATCCGACCCCGATATGAGAAACTATCAACCGAGGCAGAGAGGGAGGCCCTCCTTTTCACTGCATATGCAAGACATACCCTCCACAATGGATTCCAAAATTAAAGTTATCCTCTTAAATGTCAACTCCCTTGTTTCGCATTCCAAGCGTATGATAGTCTCTGACTTCATAAAGGAAAGCCGGGCGGACGTGGTACTTGTAACCGAAACTAGGTTGCATCCATGTCACCGTCCCGTATTCCCAAACTTCTCCATGATTCGAAGAGATCGAACCCTCACTGGCGGTCCCACCATCAACGGAGGTGGAACTTGTATACTGGTTAAAAGCGGACTTCGCCATGAAGCTATTAACCTCCCACACCTAGAGTCCATAGAGGTATCTGGAGTTGAACTGCATCTGGCTCGTAATGGTAGAGTGAATATATACTCCGTATACCACTCGCATAAAACCAATAATGGCCCCATTAATCCCGAAGATATCGGCAAACTAATAAGGACCTCGGGGCATACACCCTTCATCATAGGCGGCGATTTTAACTCCAGACATCCCCACTGGAACAACTCTGTCTCTTTTCCGAATGGCACAAAACTGTACCAATGGTACACCGCAAACATGTATGCCCTCATCTGCGAAATAGTCGCACCTACGGTTGGTACTCGAGGTAACTCAATTCTGGACAATTTATTGTGTCCAAAGACTTACTTCCACAAATCACTCCTCCTCAAGTTTCAGCGGGTGTATCTGACCACAATGCTGTGACCACATTCATTCGCGGCTATCGAGCATCCCGGGCTCATATCAGATACATACCCGATTATGGGCGGACAAATTGGGACAACTTCAATATTACATTGAACGATAAACTCCACCACTTCTCTCTTCCCACTGACAGGAACCTAACGACGGTTGAGATAAACAACGTTGCAAAACGACTTCACGAGATTCTAGTTGAAACTTCGGATACTCATGTCCCGAAGTACTAACTTGAAAAGACTTATCAGATTTCCCATGACGACCTCACTCTTCGTCTCATCCGGGAGCGTAAAAAGCTCTGCAGAATGAGATATCGTCACCGCTTTACGCAAAGGGATCCATTATTGCGATCCATTATTCACAATATTGGTACACTGATAAAACAGAGAATCCAAAACAATCGTACCCGACAATTGGAAGACAAGCTGAAGGGTATTCAGATGGACCAGAACGTTTATAAAAATGTTAAAAAGATATGTGGCACTTCCCGCATCACTAGGCCAATTATGCACAATGGTGTTGTCAATAACGACACCAATAAAGCAAATATCATCGGAGAGACCTTCGAAAACAATCACAAACTCACTCTCCAAGATGGCGACCCGGAAACTAATGCAATCGTTAGTTCAGAGGTCCACAGTAAGTTGGACGACTTCAACGAGCCAATTGTTGTCCTTCACCCAACTAACAGTGCATACTTCGATGATACACGATGACGTGATAATGGTCACGGTTTCATCACACCAAATACCCTACAGAGTCTGGTTAAATCTCGACACCCTAAGAAGTCACCTGGTATCGACAACATGTCATACCACTCGTTGCGAAGGCTTTCTGCCTTATTCTTTATAAAGCTCTCCATTCTGTTCAACCATGCTTACAACATGGGGTACTTTCCCCAAGCTTGGAGGCACGCTATTATTTGTCCAATAGCAAAAGTTGGGAAACCAACGTATCACCCCTCAAGCTTTCGCCCTATCTCGCTTCTCACTTGCATCAGCAAAATATATGAAAAATTCATATACGAGAAGCTAAATCACTTTGTCAGTGCCAGGCACCTAATACCTGATTTCCAATTCGGATTTCGAAGAGCGCACAGCACCACTATGGCTCTCAATTTATTTCACAACCACGTCTGCGTGCGGCTCTTTAATAAGGAACCCACCGTTGCGGTAAGCCTAGACATTGAAAAAGCTTTTGATACGACTTGGATCGAAGGTCTCGCTTTTAAACTACTGAATACTGGCCTCAGTAGAACGCTATGTAGCATCATCTACCAGTTTGTTCTAAACAGAACCTTCCAAGTTAGAATGAATGGAAAGGTTTCCCGAACTTTTCACGCCGCTGCAGGCGTACCACAGGGCTCCATTCTAGGCCCCATCTTATTCAATATTTACACCTCCGATATTCCCCGCCCTGTGGACGGGAGAGTAAACCAAATATGCTATGCGGATGACGTCCTGGTGTACACGTCAACCAAAGGCCCTAACCTCGCAACAAATCGACTCAACCGTCACTTGGACGAACTGTATCAGTATTACAGTCGATGGAAAATCCGACTTAATCCATCCAAAGCAGTAGCCATAATTCTGAGTAGTAAACACTCCCAACCTACTTCTCGATATTCACAGAATATTCGAATAAAAATGGGAGATACTACGATTAGACCACAGGACAAGATGAAATGTCTCGGGGTCACTTATACCCCAAAAATGAATTTCATCAAACATGTGACCCACATTCTCCAAAGGGGCCTTGGTCGGTCTAAGCAACTGCACAACATCCTGAAGTGGAGGAACAAAGTTGACACCAAAGTTAAGCTTCTCTGCTATAAGCAGCTAATCCGATCTGGAATATCGTACGCCTTTCCCATATGGTCCTGCATATCTTCGGCTCAAATGGAAAGACTTCGGGTTTTCGAAAGGAAACTCCTCAGAAGATGCACCAATCATTCTAGAAGGCCTGACGGTCGTCATTACCCCAACTCTCACCTATACGAAGGCGCCTCCATTACCCCTATCGACGAGTACTTGCTTCAATTAGCATATAAGTACCTCGAAAACATTCAGAACAGCGAGAACCTACTTGTACGGGACTCTTGCGTTCTTGACCCTTCTCTCTCTCGATCTCTTCGGATCAAACCCCCACAATTTCTTCTTCAGTACAAAACTGAAGAAAGCACCCTTCCCAACAACATTCCCCTCTATAATAGAGGATTTCTGGACCCATCACATAGGGTCTACAATTAACAAACCAAACACACGAACGCACAGTACAAGACGGCACAAACACGAACATACACACCGACCAAAGAGCAGATTATCAGACGCCAAAGACGTGATCTGCGTTTACTACCGCACCCAAGACCCACCGGTCTTGTATGATTTCTTTCCCACCATCCCTCTATAAAAGTAGTTAGAGAACACTTGGACAAACACTGTCCACACTATCCTTGGATACCCCCCTTTTTTCTTCTCTTTTCAGATGCCGCGAGACCGAGCCCAACATCCTCACGGATGTGGGTGATTCTGGTTATCGCAAGATGACCAGAAGTCAGAGACAAGATGAAGGACACATATGTCCTGTCTCGCCAAATTCGGCCTTCTCGCCACAATTTTTTTTTTTTTTTTTTTTTTGTAAAATCAGTTGAGTTTGGAGTTTTCAAAGTTAAGTTCAAGTTGAGTTTGAGATTGAGTTTCAGTTAGTTCAGTTTAGTATTCAGTTCTAAAAAGTTGAGAATCAGTTGAGTTAAGTTTCAGTTGAGAATCAGTTCAGTTAAGTTTCAGTGGAGAATCAGTTCAGTTAAAGTTAAGTTCGAGTTATCAGTTGAGAGTTGAATATACTGCTTAGAGTTAAAGTTCAGTTTTGAGTTATCAGTTAAGTTATAAATTAATAGAGAAATCAATTCGTTTATGAGAAATTAAATCAAAAGAATAAAAGAATTTAAAATGAAAATGAAATAAAATTATTTTAAACTAAACCAAAGAAAAGGAGATATATGCTTATATCAAAACCTCCACGCTCTTCCCTCGATATAAAGAGGAAGCACGGCGCTGGAGACGTAACAGTAGAAAGCCCTTTTGGGGGTTCCATATTGTGATCACTACTGAACACGAAATGAAAGTTAATTATTTTACATAATTAATTTTATTTTAGACTATTGTCAGAATTTAAAGGCATAACGGTTATATTAAGTTGAGTCAAATGAGTATTCAGTTCGACTTAATTCTGCATGACATCCCAACAACTAGCAACATGTTTGTGCATCCGAAACCAATTGTCTCATACACCACGAACATCAAACCGACGCCATCGAAATTTCCAGAGAAGTGTAAATGGTTGACGTGGTTTTGCTGCTGTTTCCTCTCACTCCCCCAATTTACGGATGTGTCTTTGCAAACTGTCGAGAAACAGCGAGTGAACTCAGGAGATTTATGGTCACGTCAAATTGCGCAATATATTAAAATTTGGAAAACAGAGTAATTACGAATAGTCATACCCTTCCTTTATTGTGGGAAAGGATTAATTGTATTAACTGAATAGTACTATCGGACATACTATAGTATTTATTGAGGATGCCGACGACAGATTACACTAATGGAATCCGGAATGATGATCGTAAGAGAGCACATTTCTCGTGGTTTTCAGTTGGCGTGAGGTTTAATAAAGTGAGTATAATGAAGAGCCGGGAGAAATGTAAGAAATTTTCTAGTCATAAATGATTGGAATTAATGCTAACTCACATATTATGCTGTTTAAATCTTACGTATATTACAGGTAGGAATATTTTCAATGTAAAGTTGTGAGAATGCTCCATTCAAAGTTCATCACGCCTTCGGAACACACGAAATTTTTAACATAGGAATTGGGTAAGATAACGAGCAAGAAAGAGGTGACAGAAACAGTGACTTAATTATATACGACAAGCTTATGTACTTCCGATTAACTCACCGGTAAATTTACAGATAGATACATTTCACAAAGATCAAATAACATTGAATAGAACTAAAAAGAAAAGCAGATACGTAATCATGCCAGAAACTCCAGTGATCCAAATTCCATGGTTTCCATCAAGTCGTTATGACGAGATTCACATCTCTTCCAAATCGATGGAATCAGAACTATTTCCTGATTCAGTGAAAGCGCCTTCGCAGAATATTGACCAATAGAGAGAATACAATCTTCAGCTTGCACTCGAAGAATGTGGTGAATGTATTAATTTAATACGAGATCAAGACCCCAGTTTGGAGAAAGGCACAAGTTGCAGTGTGCCAAAAATTGGAGCAGAATTTAAACACAAACTCCCGCAGAACCAAATGAAAAGCAACCACACAACAATCGAGAGACCGTTTAATTCAACCAAATCCAGAAAGTCAAGTAAAGATTAACCTCACATCGAGGAAGGATTGGGCGTTACAGTTTTTTGTCTAGCTAATAGATCAGACATTTTATTGGGCAGTTAGGTCTCTTTGCATAATCGTCTTCTTCTTCGCCCTCAAATATATGGAATTTTTTCAGCAATCCAGACCAAGAAGTCTTTAGCATAACAAATGAACCCAAATCCAGATTGCCATTGGCGGAGTATTTGTTGTTAAAGAGGAGAAGCATGCTCATGAACTTTCTCGAAATTTTCCTAGTCATTATTTTTGAACGGTGTGCAAAATATTTGAAGTGTTCCTCCCCCAGGGCTAAAGAGAAATAAATAATAATAATAATAATGACAATAGTAGATAAATGGCCAAGAAAATATTGATCTGGCACCATTCTCATTCATAGGAGCTAGAGGCTGTGAACAGAGTGACCTACACGGTAGCCGTTTAGCCCTTTCGTGACTGTGGTGATCTTAAACGAAGTTACTAATGAATGGTGTGTGTTTGTGAGGTGTGCGTAAAATAGTCAAACTTTCTCTATGAGAAAAAGGAACTTAAATTTTATTGTCAGTCGTAATTACATGCCGCCCGGCAAATTAGGTGCTCAACCGGAATTTGATGAGGTTTTGTAGAAATTCCGACTGGAAAGTTGACCAGAATTATGCTATGAAAGATCATGCGTTTACTTTCTTTGCTATAATGACTTAAAGTTAAAGTGAAAGAACTAAAAAAATGAAAATAAAAGTGGTCGCGCGTGCGGCAGGTTTTAGAATCTCATCTCATTAAAGAAACTCTTTGACGAGTTAAATGGACTTTCGACAGTAAATTATTGATGGCAATACTTTCAAAGGGCGTGTGACGGCGGCACTAACCGAATATCAATCAGTTGGTGAAAGAATATCTACGTTGACATAATTTCCAAAATGTTATCTTTCCTGAAGAACGGGTTTGTAGGTAAAAGCAGTATATGTCAACCCAAAGAATAATGTACTAGGTTATGAGTGGCTATGCATTTCTTGGCCAACGGTTCAAGATATAAATTTGTGTACCTTTGTCATAAACTAGCACACTACTCACGTCTTATAACTATTTCTTCGTTTTTGGCCAGGTTATCATTGTAGTGCAAGCCACAAAACGAGAGTGTGCACTATTAATAACTGGTAAAACTTCAAATAAAATTATTTAAATTGCGAGGAGGACCGATAGACATTCAACACTTCCTCATTTATAATTTAATAATCAAATCTGGCACAATAATTTTTTTAACTAGTTACTGTTACGACAAACTTTCGACTCTTTATAAGTATGTGCTTTAAAAGAAAAATAATGCTATGTTGAATGTTGGTGTCTATACCAGATCAGAAATGCCTATAATAAATATTAGGTATAATGGGAGAGAGGGCAGAAGCAGGGTGATCTACATTTTCCGTTCCATTTTGTAGTAGTAGATGTTACTACTGGCCTCGCTCCCAGGTAGCGTGTCTCCTTGTCCTGAAAAGGACGAAAGATCTCTTTAAAACCGCTCCCGAGGGGACTCGTTGCGGTCGTCGCCGTGCTTCGTCAAACCTTGAGGGAAGAGCAACAACCGATCGTTCGTTGGACGTCAATTTGGGAATAGCGTCCCTGTACTTTGCAACCTTAGTACCTTCTGTTGATGTCCGTAATCGTGGACGCTGTAAGGGTTAAAACTTTGGTCTTGACACCACTCTACTCACCGGTTCCTTTTCCAATTTTTAGGAGTCGTCCTGGTACTCAAAGAAACAGCCAACGTTTGTGACGACGCGCAATTCCAAAATAATAATAAAATGCGTTTGTTTTAATTTCAGTTTAGGTTTATTGAACGTTGATTTTCCTGGGGGCGATGCCTCCAAGGCAAGAGGGATATTCCGATATTACTGCCTCGCATACAGATGCAGATATAAATTTAAATCAGTGTACTAATACTCCTGGATACAGATGCAGATGTAAATTTAAATCAGAGTATTACTGCTCTTCGGCACGAGGATTAAGATACTGCGGCCCGGAGATCACTTTGCTATTCCTTTATAAAGGAAAACAAATCGAGATTTGTATCCCGAAAATACACATTTTCATACCACAATCACGATTTTTGGGTATCCTGAGTGAGATGCTCAGTGTTTACTTTAGATAAGAATTCAATTTCTTGAATTCTTACGAAACTATTTCGCAGATGTGGGAATGTATTTGGTTTTGGTTTTGTATTTGCTTTTCTTAATGGAAATTTTCAGATAGAGATAACGATCTCTGAATTTTGGTTTTCGATTGATGCCGTGGGGCAATGTAGAACGATAAACGAATATTAGATTCCTTTATTGTGAATTTGATTTTAATTTATGATTTTGGATTTAATTATGCCGTGGGGGCAAATGTTAGGCGATAAACGATTGTTTGATTCGTTTATTACGAATTTTGGATCATGTTTGGGTTTTTGGGTAATATATCTAGGATTTGGATGTAGGAATGGGGGAAAAAGGTGGTAGGGCTTTTTAGAGCACTACAATTTTTCAAACATATGTAGGTGTATAACATATATGTCAGCTGAATCTGCACGCATGTCACAAACCTCTTTACCGTCACAAGCAATGGAACGAAACGCGTTTAAATGTATAATATTCAGGTTATGAATTTCGATGCATACTTCGTATAAAATAGTAAAATTATTCTTAACAAGTAATTATAAATACATATCAATAAGATAAACAAAAAACGATCTTTGGAGTCGAGACTACTAGGCCTGGTATAGGACTATTCATTATATTTGAACGACAACAAGCTTCCTTGCGGGGAGAGTGGGAGCGAACATGTGGGGGGTCGGTGGGTGGTTGGGGTGGTTTGTGTTGAGTTGTTGTATTAGTGGTAGGGTGCTGGCACGGGAACTGGTTCACCACTACCGCCACTAACAATTCACTGGATTAAACACCGAGACGAGGGTATGAAGTTTGTTCACCGAAACGGAGCAGACACAGGACAAAAAAGAGAAACACAGATATTGCTGGTATTAGTCTTTATTATTAAGTAAACTGGTGACACACTAATTTTGACAGTATGGTGACTATTTCAAATATCAAACTATAAGATTATAATTGTTCCCAACTTAAACACTACTGGTGATGATTTCAAATATCCACACATAAGATTATAATTGTTTTCCACTTAAACGCTATTAGTAACAACTGGTGGCGATCTCAAATATCTAAACATAGGATTGGTTCGATGGTTTTGCTATTTTACACCCACGACTCCTTGAAGGAGTAACTCGACTCGGGCAAGATCGCGACTGGGTTTTGCGGTCGCCTTCCGATCTGCACGGTGGTTAAAAAGCGACTCGTTATTAAAATGACTCGTGCAGAGTCAGTCGTTCGCTAAGGGTGGGTTTCGGTGCTCACGAGAAACGTGCAGTTTCTCTTGCAACAACCAATCAGAGAGGATCTGTGGCGGTTCCGCCAAACCCCACGGTTCACTTACCTAAAAAAAACCCCATAACTCCCATCCAATCACGTAATTTCGCTAATGCAATCGCATTAGCACCTTAAATGCTTTACGCATCTAGGATTATCTATGGTATAATCTAAAAAGCTTCAGTAAAAGAATTCTTACCATTTCTTGCATTTCGCATACAAATTCCTGTAAGAGTTCTTTCTTCATCATCATCGGCACTACAACCACGAGACGGTCTTGCGCTTATTTAGCAAGTCCTGAGGCTTGTTAAATTGTCCATAATGATTTGTTATTTTCCGGGCAAGGTCATTAGTCTTGCGCCGGGGACTCCTCGACGGGGAATCGAACCCCGGCCTCACGTGTGACAGACGGGTATACTAACCACTATACTATCGAGGAGCCCAGTTCTTTCTTACCTTACCATAAATTCCCTGTAATAAAATTCATCGGTTCGCATATCATACGACCGCATATCAGGGAATCTTACCCTTGAGTGGGCTAATCCCAGCCTCAATATGCACACATTGGCTGTCGACCCTTTTCATCATCATCATCATCATCATCATCGGCACCACAACCGGGGAACCGCCTTGGCCTTATTTAGCAAGTCCTGAGGCTTGTTAAATTTTCCATAATGATTTGTTTTTTTTCCGGGAAAGGTCATTCGTCTTGCGACCCTTTTAGCCAGCGATAAATAGTCCAACATTAGCTGCATGTAATTAGCACCATCCACGTTGAGACTATTTCGCTAACTCACACCATGGGTAAACAAAAGACCGCTGTCCTTCATCAGGCATTCTGGCGATACGCAAATAATTCAATCATCCTAGTATCCCAAAAGCACCTACCATCTAATGTTTACTCAGTTGAACTCTCAGGCCATAAATTCCTTTATTCTACATAGTTCTGGATTCGTTTCCCAGTAACCTCTCACATAAACAAAGAACTCCACGATCCCTTTTTCCTTTCTTTGTTTCAGGTTCATTCCCATGGCCTTGTGTATGAAAAAAACCAATGTGATCTTCACTCACACATACACATACATTGCCAAGTCTTTCTTCCTTGTTTTCACCACGGGGGAAACACTTTCTTTCTTGGGTAAACTCACCCCAAACCGATTAAATATCGTTGAGTCGTTTTCCATCCACTGACCGCCATGGTCACGCGTCACTCCCGCTCTCCGTCACTGCGGAGACGCGCATATATATATCGGAGTCGTGTTCGTGTTGTACCCGAGTGGCTAGTAGTATTAATTATAATCAAAAGCAAGCCCTACCTACAGTGCTACCGTAAAATGTTAGTATCCAATAAGAAAATGAAACGGAACAATAATCCATGGATTCAAACTAGTTATTCCAATAATAGTGTTTTTCTTTTAATATATAAATAAAACTAAACAAAAGGAATCCTGTGTTTACATTTTCCGCGTTGTCTTGGCGAACAGTTTTATTTCTCCTGTTTGTGCTTTTCTTTGGTGCACGTTGGAACTTTGTCTTTGTGATGCTGGTGGAAGGAAGTGAACCGAGTGCCCGTGCCTGGCACAATACTTCCTTTCCCACAGATCTCTCTGAGTTGATCACGGCGAGGATGCGTGGTTGCTCGTGGTGCCAGGTCGTGGCAAACGAAAACGAAAACGAAAGAAAGGAAATTGGAGCGAGGGCATCATGGTGGCGTTCATGCAGCTGTGTAAATTATCTGCCCGTCATAAGGGTGACCGGTGCTGCGAGCAAATGGGATTCTTGCACCATGATGTGGAAAGGATGGTATTCCCCGTAGTGCGGGGAATTTGGTTCTCGGCGACTGGGCGCGAGATGTGCGGACTAGTTTTGTCGGTTGGACAAAAGCTGGGGTGACTGTGTATAAGTCAGGGAAATGTGCTGCACACGTGTATGGCAGGGGGGCCGATAATTTTTCGATTCATGTCAATCTTGCCCAGAAAAACAAATTATTAAGGACAATTTAAGAAGTCTCGGATAAGGACCGGATACCAGTGGAGAGGCTTGCTAAATAAGGCCAAAACCGGATCCCGGTTGTAGTGCCAATGATGATGATGATGAAGCTCTCTTGCATTTGTAAATTACTTGACGTTCCGAACAGCGTTAGTGTAAAAAAATAAATAATAAAAGTCACATTAAAATTCATTTATCTATTCGTGCATATTACACATCCGTGCATATTAAACAAACTAAAACCCATCCGTCCCCGCGATGTGAGACGTATTTATTTGACGAACTATACAACGCGGTCATATCCCCACCTCAACTTACTAAACCGCAGTAATCTTATCCTACCCGCCCTACACCCATAAAACAATTATACCCCCCACCCCGCGCCCCTGAGACGCTCCACGCTGATACCCCACCAATCGTCTATTTTATCACACCTTGGTCGCCTGCAGAATAGGAAGCCTGTATCAATAATGATATTAATAATAATAAGGTTTATTGGATTGAGAATGTGTGGACTGTGGAAATTATTATTATTATTATTAATATCAATAATGATATTAATAATAATAAGGTTTATTGGATTGAGAATGTGTGGACTGTGGAAATTGGAATATTTTGCTCCAATTTTAAGGGAGTGGTGGGGGGGGGGGTCCAGTCAGAATTCGCGGATTTAGGTTATGAGGTAACTACTCGAATGGAGTAATCAAGCTTATTGATACAGGCTTCCTATTCTGCAGGCGACCAAGGTGTGATAAAATAGACGATTGGTGGGGTATCAGCGGGAGCGTCTCAGGCGCACCGGGTGGGGGGGGGGGGGGGGGGGTAGGGTGGGGTAGGATAAGATTACTGCGGTTTAGTAAGTTGGGGTGGGGATATGACCACGTTGTATAGTTCGTCAAATAAATACGTCTCACACCGCGGGAAGGGATGGGAGTTAGTTTGTTTAATACATAATTGTACCATGGTCCCCATATTTTTAGCACCGATATTCGGTTATTAATAAATTTCACATCTTTTACATGGGGCGTAATCTTCTTGCTTATGATGAAGCCGGTTCCGAAGTTATGTGTATCGGTAGCTCCATACGCCAGTGTAAACCCGTTGGTTTCGATTACTTGATGTGGGAGTCGGACTTCCTTAAGCGCGACGATGTCCATTTTATATTGTTTCGCGTTTTCTACGTGCGTCTGTATCGCGCCTGGTTTATATAACGTTCGAACATTCCACGTCCCGACGCGTGTATTCCACTTTTTCCGTTTTTCCCTACGTCTTCTTTTTGGCTAGTCGGCGTTTTCTTGATGATTTGTTCCCTTATGGTAGTGTCGGCTCATCACACCTACGCCTACCGGGTTTTTCGTGAGATTGGTTTTTGTATATTGATTATTCATTTTTGATCCCACGGGTCTTGGGGTTTCAAATAGACCGCCACATCAGAGCTCCTCTTTGATATGGTAAGGTCTGCTTACTGCTCTGATTCGACCCGGTGTCAGAGAGGCGGCGTTATAATACAGCCGGTATACCCCTGGCTGCAAACCATTTTTTATTATATATATATATATATATATATATATATATATATATATATATATATATATATATATATATATATATATATATATATATATATATATATATTGTAGCGAGCTTAGGGTTCGCTGGATTAATTATTTTAAAATAAATAAGAGCCGTTGAATCGATTTTGAATTAATACAACACTTTATTAGTCCGTAATACAACCGTTACTTTTTACCGTACACATAACGATTTCTTTGTAAACACTTTCTACTTCTTACTCATTACTTATTACTTCCGCACTTATCGTCATGCTTCACTGTCTTACTTATAACTCATCTCCCCATCTGCGTGCGACGTATTTATACTGTTTCAGCGTTTCGTTTCCGTCCGTTCCATTGCCTTGAATGTTCTACTGTTCCTAGTCTCCAGTTTTCCATTACTTTATAGAATATTCTAGTACTCTGTTTCGGACTCTCTAGAATATTCTAGTACTGATTGTCATATGCGTCACAATATATATATATATATATATATATATATATATATATATATATATATATATATATATATATATATATATATATATATATATATATATAAATATATATAAATCTCTTTTTTTTACCTATCCACTAGTACGGCTAGTTGGTATAGGGTCGTTAGAGCCTTGGGTCTCTACCCATCACTGGGCCTGTATCTCCGTGTATTTACGGATTTAAAGTGTTCTCCACTTTAATACAGCCCACAGTTGGTGCTCACCGGCTGCGCCAAATTGTTATGTGTATTCCTAACAATTGGGCTCCTCGATCCTATAGTGGTTAGGACACCCGCCTGTCACCCGGGAGACCGGGGTTCGTTTCCCCGTCGGGGAGCCCCTGGCGCAAGACTAATGACCTTGCCCAGAAAAAATAAATCATTATGGAAAATTTAACAAGCCTCAGGACTTGCTAAATAAGGCCAAGACCGGTTCCCGGTTGTAGTGCCGATGATGATGATGATGATGATGATTTCTAACAATTAATATATTACTAAATTAAATAGAGACTTACTTGACCTCGTCGCTTCTCGGTCGAGGCTTCAGCTCCTCTGGTTGTAGGGGGTTGTTGGGTTCTTGATGCCTCCGGTATTTTCTTCTGTCTTGGTTTATTTTAATTATTATTTACTCGCACGAGTTTGGTGATCTACTGTCTCTTCGACACATACACGGTTACTGACTTTTATTATTGAGAGAGAGAGATCTTTTATTTCGTAATAATATTTTCAAAAAAAAAGTCTGTGACCGCACATTTTACAATTCAGAGATTTGATAAGTTATATCTTACAACTGAAACATTATCTTGGATAAAGAAAAGAAAAATATGTATAATTAATAATTAAAAGAATAAATCGAAGGAAAATACGAAAAAGAAAAACCTTCATTTAAAAAAAAAAAAAAAAAAAAAAAAAAAAAAAAAAAAAACCAATAATAAATAATATAAAATGTAAATATTTACATGAAATTATGACAAATTAAGCAAAAAGCTGGGTTATGAGAGGATTTTCAGAACTTTCACAGCTGATGTTAAAGTTATATACTAGTTTACGAATTCTTTCAGAAATCAATTCAACATCCGCCCTTCCGTGGAGACTTAAGGTTGAATAGTGCCAAGGGAGGTCTAGCATCATTTTCAAAACTTTGTTTTGTGATACCTGTAACTTCTTTAAATGGCACCTTGCAGCGTTACCCCATACTGGACACCCATATAACAGTATAGCTTGGAAAATAACTTTATGAATAATAATCTTATTTTCATTTGTGAGTAAAGACTTGCGATTAATAAAAGGGTAAAGCATCTTAATAGCAATACTCATTTTATTAAGAGTACTTTGAATATGTTGTTTAAATGTGAGTCTTGTATCGAGATGAACTCCGAGATACTTTACGGATTGCTCCCATGCAATCGTGGTACCATTTATTTGCAGCTGACTGCTGGGAAGATAGCAAGCTTTTCTCTTTCGGGTAAAAAAGATGGCTTGTGTCTTCCCAACATTTAGCTTGATTTTCCATTTCATATAATATTTTTCAAGTATCTCGATCGCATGCTTTAGATTTGTCTCAACGTTGAGAGAAAATTCATGCGACGCAAATACTGCAGTGTCGTCAGCGAAGATAGTTGATTCACACTGCGGTAGATTTGGAAAATCCGAAGTGTAGATATTGTACAAAGCTAGACTAAGTACTGAGCCTTGGGGGACGCCACAATCAAAAAATATCAATCTAGAAACATCACAATTGACATGAACCTGAAAACATCTATTGGATAAGAAACTCTGGACGACCTTACACAAATACAAAGGAAAGTCGAACTGTATCATTTTATATATTATCCCATTGTGCCATACGGAATCAAAAGCTTTTTCAATGTCTAACAATATCATGCCCGTTGATTGACCACGTGAACGATGGTCTAGAACATGGCTGCAAATTCGTTTAACCTGGTGCGAGGTGCTGTGAAAGCGTCGAAATCCAAATTGGATATCGGGGAAAATATCTTTATCTGAAACAACTTTTAAAATATGTTGTTTCAGGATTTTTTCAAAAACTTTACTTATGTTGCTAAGTAAACTAATTGGCCTGTAACTTTCAGGTTTATCTGGGGCTTTTCCAGCCTTAAGGATAGGTACAACCATTGCTTTTTTCCAACATTGAGGAAAGTATTGACATTTAAGGCATGCATTGATTATAAATGTTAAGTATTTAATTCCAATATGAGGCAATTGTTTTAGATAGGCATTCTTAACTTTGTCTAGTCCTCCTATTTTTCGTGTTTGCAAGCACTTGATTACATTTCTTACGTTTTCTTCTTCTACAAATGCATTTAGAGGAGTTAATTCGTTTGTGGTGTCGAATCTTTCGATTCTGTTACCGACAACTTCATTAGTTTCAAATTCACCCAAATGCTGAGAGACCAAGTGATTTTTTGAAAAACTTGTTCCAAATAGGTTTGCTTGTTCAAAACCTGTAAAAAAAGTAGTAGAAGAATCCTTCAGAAATGGTATTTTACGGTTTTTATTCTTGATTAACTTCACTACATTCCAGAACGGTTTAGCATTTTTATCCATAACGCTCAGTTTTTTGTTCCATTCTCTATTACGATGGATTTGTATCTGGTCAGTAATGCGCTCATTAAAATGGGAGACCATTGATCGAGAAAAGGGCTGACGGTAATAAGCTCTAAGATATGGATTGGAACTTTTTTAAAAATATCTTTTTTTACTCTTTTGGGAATACTTTCATCAACCGAAGAAATTATAGCTTGTGTAAAGTTTTGTACAATAAGGTCAACATCATCTTTACAAGACACTCTTTCAAGATTTGTAGTACTATTTTGAAGGCTCATTTTAATCTTTGATTTGAATGAATTCCAATTAGCCTTCTTCATGTCCAGGAAATATTGAATCTTTCTTTCACCCAACCAAGAAAGGTTACAAAAAACAGGATTATGATCTGAACTGAGAGCACTTAACGAAACGGGTTCTGTTATAAGACCAGGGACATTTGACACAAACAAGTCAAGGACAGAGGGGATGCCACGAGAACCTGCGGGAAAATAAGTTGGACAAGGTGGATAAAAAATATTAATTGGTAGTGCCAATGGAAGGGCAGCCAATATATTGCCCCAAGCATTTGCTCTTACACACCCCCAATCTCTATGCCGGCAGTTAAAATCACCACCTAATAGAAATTCACCATTCATTGTGAATAACTTTTTTAAATCTTGCTTGAGCCATTTTCTTTTAATATCCGACGAAGATCCACCAGGGAAATAAACAGAATAGATTTTTACTGTCTTATGGTTTCTTAACTTAATCATTACACCTACATTCTCCACAAGCCTAGTTGGAATTACAGGTAAAAGCGAATGTTGAATTGACTTCCTGATAAGAATCGCCACTCCCCCACCCCTTTGGTCTACTCTATGAATGCGATAGCAGTTAAAGTCAGATGATGGGAGTCTTATATCAAAATTAAGCCAAGTTTCTGTTACTAGAGCAACATCAACTTTATAGCTATTTAAAAAGTTTAAAAAGTCATGAAATTTATTACGTATGCCTTTAGCATTCCAAGTAATTATTTTTATATGTGTATCTGCCATTTTACTTAACATTATTAGTGTATAAAAACTTAGTGGCTAAATGCGCGATCACATTAAATTGTTCTATTTTCGTTTTACAAACTGATAAATTTGAGATCATTTCCATGCACAAGGAATTTAGTTCCTCGATTGTGAAGAGTGCTGAATTGTTGTTGGGTAAATTATTGTTATTGTTTGATGAAGAAGCGCCGCGTGAGTCATTTTCCCATGCATTAATTGTTGGTGGTAAACTTTGAATTCGCGGGCTTGAATTTGGAAAGCTTTTGCTCGGAGCATTGGTCAGTCCCAGTCGTCGCTGTGGCTGTGGAAGCGTAGGTAAATCACTCATAGAGGCAAACGAAATCGGTTTTTGGCAAGCTTGATGATTAGAAATTTGAGTTGATGCAGCGAAATGAGTTCTTGGATGGATCTTGGATCTTCCAGATGATCTTTCTTTTATTTCTAAGTATTTAGATCTACTGGTGCATGTGACGTCAGTAGCTTTATGATTGCCGTTGCAGTTGGCACATTTATTTACCGAAGCGTTATTACATTCGCTTGTTTTGTGTGAACCAGCGCAAGTAGCACAATATGTTTTTATGTGACAATTTCTCTCACCATGTCCAAACATTTGACAATTAAAGCATTGTGTCACCTTACCTTTGATTTTCCTTTGGAAGTTCCAGGTCACTTGGGTATGAAAAATTGAGCGATAATTTTTTTTAAGTTCACTTAATTTAATTGTTCCATTTTCAAAGTGAATGAGATAAAAAAAGTCAGTAAATTTATCATGTTTTTTTTCAATTTTTTTAACATCAGAACATTTTAAGCCAAGCGAAATGAGTTCAGCTTTGAGTTCATTAGTTTTTATATCATCCAGTCCATACAAAATAACTTTGAAAGTTTTAGCACTTTTAATATCATGAGAAAAATATTGACAGTTATCCTCTTTTAGTTTTTCTAACACAATATTAAATGATTCAATAGTTCCGAACATTATTTTTATACCAATTGTTAATTTTTTTATTGAATAACTGGATATTTTAAGCTTTTTCATGAGGCTATGCACATATTCTGGTGATTTTTGCAGCACTTTGATTGGTGGCACATACACTTTTCTGATTATTGGCGAATCAGTTTCGTCCATTTCAGAATTATCTGTATCTGGATGGCATTGTAGGGGAGTGAATTTATTACGGTAGGGGTTTTTACCAAGCCCACTTGTTGGATACATAGTGGAACGAAGTTTTTTATCCGAGGACAAGCAATTGTCCCTGGTATCAGGCGATCTATCGCGTTTGGGAATGGTTGTAATGAGAACTCGCGACCGAGTTGAACACGTCAAACGCAGTCGAAAGCTCCGGGTGAACTGACTTTTATTATTATCCTTCGCTCTGGGTGGCGATTTTTTACTCACTCGCGGTTCGACTACTTTTTGTTATTCTTCGTCTCCCGATGCACGCGCAAAATTGAATTGTTCGTTCGCTCTCTGTGGCGATTTATCATTCACTGAAAAAATTTCGTCAACGTTCTTTGACCTATTGTCTTCTATTCCCTCGTCAACTTTTTATTTAAATTATTGCCAAGTAGCTTATGTAAATTTACTACTTGGCGTGATTATTACTGTAGAAAGGGGGATTGTGGGTATGGGACCCTTAAGTTTAAGTTTAGTGGGGCTACCACCCCATTTATTGGCAACGTAATTACCTACATCTTAAGTATATACAGGGTGGTGCAAAATTAATCATCCTATCGGAAGATGTTATAATGTTTGCAAATAGCGTCGTACGTCAATCATATTTGACATTTGCGAACTAAACAGCTGCACAATACAAACAGATAAGCTATGGAACGCGTGTGAATTACAGGTATTCCCCGACTTACGACCGAGAAAGGTTCCTGGCCATCTGTCATAAGTCGATTAAGTCGTAAGTCGAATTTCATATAAAAAAAATTCCGACTTAGCTAATGTAATGTATTATTTGTACTGAAATATGTATGTTAATCGAATTTTTTTACTTTGTTTTTTTTTTTTAATTTTTCTCATATATTTTAGGGATTCCCCGCAACAACATATTTGTCTTCTTTAAGTATTTTCTATGAAAAAAATTGGAAAAAAAATGGTTGTAAGTGCGAATAGTCGTAAGTCGAACGGTCGTAAGTCGGGGACTACCTGTACTGTCAATCCACCCTTAATCTCAACAACGAAGAGGACGATTTGGGATTGCAAATCATCATGAGCGACGAGGCGGGTTTGCACTTAAGCGGTAACGTCAATAAGCAAAATCTTCGTTTCTGGGGCACTGAAAATCCGCGTGTGATGCACGAAGAGTCATTACATCCACTCAAAGCCACAATATGGTGCGGCGCTCACGCGGGAGGAGTGATTGGGCCTTTTTTTTTTTGAGGACGCCATCGGTAATACGGTCACTGTTACTGGCAAACGCTACAGGGCCACGATAAACGACGGAATTGGATGGGCGGGGCTTGGCGAACATGTGGTTTCAACAAGACAGTGCAATCGTACACACAGCATGAGCCACAATGGATATTGTGAAGGAAGCGTTTCCTGGTCGCATAATCTTCCGTTTTGGCGATTTAGCATGGCAAGCAAGATCGCCCGATTTAACCATCCTGGACTTCTTTCTTTGGGGCTACATGAAGTCGCGGGTTTATGCCAACAAGCCCAAGACAATCGCAGCACTAAGGAGAATATTCGAGAGGAATGCGAACAGTTATCACCGGAAATCTTGCCGAAAGTCATGGAAAATGCGATAAAACGGGTACAAATGTATATCAACACTGGCGGCAGGCAGTTGACGGATATCATATTTTCCACTTAACAGACAAAATTGTAAAGGTCCAAATAAAGATTTTCATCACTCAAAATTATTTTTTTTATTTAGTAAAAAAGTAATTAAAAAACAAAATAGAATGATTAATTTTGCGCCATTTTCTATAAGTTACAAACTGGAGAGCTTAAGAACTATCTTAACTGGGCTTAACCTAAGGTAACAGGGACAAATTAACAAGGCAGGAGAAGAGTCGAGGGGGCCAGGCTACAGTAGAGTGTAGAAGCGCCGCTTAAGATTGGTGGTGAGAATGGTTTAGGAAGCGGTGCTTGAGGGTATGGGTAGAGGGGTCGAAGTCGAACAAGGTGGAATTGGAGCTCACATTTCTCAGCTTTCGCGAAAGGCGTTCGTTAAGACCATAAGAGGTCCGGGGGGGGGGGGGGGTATTTCGAGGGTTTGTGCTCAGAGGAGAGGACCTGATTAATGAATATTATGTCAGCCACGACCCTGCGCTCCTCGGGGGTTCTGAGGTTGATTAATTGGGGGGGGGGGGGGGGGGGGGGTAATGCACGGGGGAAAGATTAGGGGGTTTTCCGATCCTAGCCTTCGGAGAGCCAACCGAAGGAAGCGACCATGAATACTTTCGATCCTACAGATGTGGATCTTGTGGTAAGAAGACCACACCTGGCTAACATATCCAAGTAGTGGGCGGACGAGGATAACGTAAAGGGATCGAGTAACGTAAGGGTCGGAGAATTCCTTAGACTATCGTTTCACGAATCCGAGGGCAGAATTACCTTTCCGGATCCTCTCATCAGTGTGAGAGAGGAAGTTAAGCTCACTGTCGCAAAGGATCCCAAAATCTCGAATACATTGGACATTGATCAGGGGTTGGTTATGAAGGGTATAGGAACGTGAGGATGAATGAATACGCTTATGGGAAAAGGTTATTGATTGGTATTTGGCGATGTTAAGTACAAAGCAATTTTTGTCACACGAAGTCGAGAAGCTGTCAAGGTCATGTTGTATTCCAGAATACTACCCTTTATTAAATTTAACACTGAATCTCCTAACACATCCTTAAAAACTTCACTTAACATATATTACATTCTCACTTAATACATACCATTCATAAACATTCACAATATTACCAGTTACAGCACACTTAATAACTTGCACCTTTTTATTCATTCAAAACATAGTAACTTGGATTTTCGTCGAAATTTGATTCAATGTGAAAAGTCACAGAGAGAAAATAGAAATAGAAAAAATTCAGTTCGGACAGTTCAGTTCAGACAAAAAAAGAAGTTCAGAAAAGAATATACAGTTCAGAGAAAAAGATACAGAGAGAAGAAGAATAGATGAATAGAAAAGAATCAGTTCAATTCAAGTTTAGTTGTGAAAGTCGAAATATAAGAAGAAAATAATTAAATAAAATTTATAAAGAAAAATTGTTCTTAGTGTTTCGAAATCTCAATAAATAAAAGGTCCCCGCTCTTCCCTCAACCGAGGAAGCACGGCGGCGGACTTCAACAGTCAGATTCACACGCCTTACGGCTAATATCTGCTTTCTTTGCCGTGTTGCACTTTCATTCCACCGACTTTTCTGTAGGAGGTCCTGTACGGTGTTGGGCTGCGGTGCTTTCAACATATCGCGGCACTCCGTATTGGTTATGTCTCGTACCACATATCTCACGAATACAAATTCCCCTGTGTCCATATCTGCCATTCGTTTTTTATTCCGCAAAACTTCGTGCTGGCGCAAGGCTAATAACCTTGCCAGAAAAAATAAATTATTATGGAAAATTTAACAAGCCTCGAAACTTGCTAAATAAGGCCAAGGCCGGATCCCGGTTGTAGTGACGATGATGATGATGATGAAAAGTTTGGGCAGATCGGGTGTATAATTTTCCCGTCGGGAAATTATTCAGTAAGTCGTATAGGAAGCCCTCTAATGATGAGTGAAGTACGCCTATGCACCAAAGTTTTGCTGTTCTTGCCAGTTTACTGATGGCTGCCACCATGACCAGTCTTCCATCTAGTTGGTAGACATCTCTAATAAAAACAGTTAATGTGGGAAGCCTGGGTCGGATTCGTATTGGCAAACTTTATTGGACAAGAATAATTAGCAAGTCCTACATAAATTACTCCTAAGTCCTAAATTGGGATTCTACGAATAGGGCTACAGATGTTTTATCCTCTTTTTTGGTAAGAATGTCAGTAAAATTACATATGTAAAGCAACTTAGTAGAAGTCTTTACTTAACATTTGTATGAGGTACACATTGCTTAATAAGTACTTTCCGAATTAAGTACGTTTTCATTTCGAAAACTTGGGCAAAATGGCACTTGTCTTAGGCGAGGTGAGACATTAACAATATAATAGAAGACATATATGAAAATTTTAACAGACATTTGTACAACGCAGATATACCAACATTATCGAAAGTTCAGACATAAACCAAAGAACAAACAATGACTCAAAGTCCAACACAATACGTTGTTGTGTCTATGACGAATTTCTAAAATCTAGACGTTCTTTCCTCTGGACGAGGGTTCAATGGGAAAACATAAGATATGGATGATATGAGCAAATGAACGCAAAAACCACAAGAAAATTTCTCTTTGCTTTATTACCCACGTACAACTTCGCGCCAGCGACAATACTCTACATTTAACATTTTCACTTTTACCTCAAGCAATTTATCATTGTCCAGCATCAGTTTTTTTATTCAAAATAGGAAACAAAATCAACAACCTTTAACACACATATTTGTATCATTTATCAAAATTCTACGAGCGCGCTACTACTACACTTTCCCTTGCCCTTTCGCCGCTTCCTTTCCGTCTGCCCGCGGTGCATCCTCAACCGCATCTATGACCAGGTGACTTGACTTAACAATTGTAATTCAACAGAACGTAATTGGCCATTTAACACTTTCCGTCGCTTCGGCTTGATATCCATGAAATTACATCTCTTCAATATCAATTAGTTGTTTGCCAGATCGTTTATTCAATCGACGACACCGTGAATGCGACAATCGAAAGTGTATAATAAATCGGCTGCATAAACACGTCAAATCTATTAAACACAAAAAAAGAACATAGGTAAAATGAAAACCCTTCAAACTTCACTTTTCGTTGCCTAAGGTCGCGTATTTAGGGAACGATCGTGAAAAAAAATTATTGGAAGAAGGAGAATTCCAGCAAGACAGCTAAAGTCAAGATCTTTCCACATGCAAGCTCCCCATAAGTTGTGCCTTAATAAAAGCGGTTAGCTCTAATGATCGGAGATTGGACCTTAGCTTAGTGATCTGCTATGTGGAGCAGGTTCGGAGTTGCCGGAACGGATAAATAAGGTTAGAATGTGGCTCTGTGAATCTATTGTCGAGGTCGTGCTCAGATACTGCGGCTCTAATAGTCAAAAGAAAAGGGAATATGTGAAATCACATATTTCACATGAAAGCACTCAGTGAATGGATTCCGACTGGAATATAGTGTGGCTACGAAATGAGGTACTACACTCTTAACACCGGCGATATTACAGTATGAACACTTTCGCCGACTTCATTCTTTTGCCATGAACTTCGAGAATAGCGTCTACAGCTCTGTCGGGAAAAAGTGTTCAAGGTTTTGGTAAGGTTGGTGTGTAGAAAAGCAAATCTTGTAGGTATTTGGAGTTTAGAGATCTATGAACTTATAAAGGTTGGCTTAGTATAAATTAATTAATTTAAAAAATGTTGCACTCTGAATCTTGAATAGAACATTCCATAATCCGTCAATCATTCGTTGGAGTAATTCGGTTATTTACTTATTTTATTACAATTTCAAAAGTCCTTAAGACGTAGGAAAGCTTGAGAACTTTTGACGGTAATATGTGAAATTTCAGGGATGAAATCAATCAAGTTCAACAATATTTTACGGTAAATCGTGATTCCTTTAGAATGGAGTAGTAAATAAAACAGAATATAGAAAAATTACGTGTGTCTAAAACTAGACGATCATACCCAAACTTTCTCATCTAGGATAGACAAAACAAACAAGTCCAAATGATGCATTCTCAAATTTCTAGATATCTCAAAATAAGTAATTAGCATTATCAAGCTACAGATAGGGACTGCAACATGGCATACATACTTTTGATTGGTTGCATTTATAATCCACGAATGGTGGCTACCATTTAACAAAGGTACACCTTGTGAACTGGTTCTTTCTAAGAGAAAGACTTAAGTATTCTAAATATAAATTTCGAAACTATTTTATTTTTTACTACTATTTATTGGCCTGCAGGACCCCGAAAGTTCATGACCTCACCGACTTGACTACGGCATTGTTCCCTGTCCCATGCGCTCTCCTTCCACGTTCGACCATCTGATCCGATCTCCTCGAGGTTTAACCTAACATTGTCCTCCCATCTCCATCGCAGCCGGCCTGTCGGTCTCTTTCCCGTTGGCTTGTATCTTGTTGGTGGGCCGGGGGATGACGTCAGGAACAAGGATGTCTCCTGGCGACCAAATTGTTGTATCCAACAAGCGTTGAATACACGCGGTCAGAAACACGATGGTGTCTCCTGGCCAAAGAGATTTGTGTGTCAGACAAGCGCTGAACACACGCGTTTGGAACACTACGGTGTCTCCTGGTATTTGAATTCTCGATCGAATACGGCAACGCAGCAATGGCGTCAGCAGTCTGATTCCTGAAACCAAATTTAGCTATTGAGCGAAAAAGTCAACTGAATACCTGCAACAATTCCTGAAATCGTCTCTTGGGACAAAAGAACTCGTGGCGGATAGGTTTCTTATTATTTATTGTATTTATTTCTATTGATTACTATGATTTACACTGATTATTGACTGGACATCCAACTGGGCTGAGCAGTTCACGAAGAAGAAAGTTGTTATTTTATTATTAGTTGCTTGACAACCAAATTCGATTATGTCAGCTAATTGCTGACATTTGTTATAGTGTTGTCAAAGGCAGCATTCCATTGCGACTTCACTGGCTGCATCCAGTGAAACCGCAACATTCCGCCCGCCTTCGCCAATCATTGGCGAACCCTTTGGTTCCAGGGGGCGGAGGCCCAGGTCCGTGGTCTTCCGGTGATGCGGTCGGGAAAGAGCCGTCCGCCTTGAATTGGTGACGACGGGAGTTCTGTCTCTGGAAGGTATCTGTCCATGGAATGCGGCCTTTGGCCGGTGAAGCCGCAATGTTAAGTCTGGTGCGGCTTCTTCCATGCCACCGTCTGCGGGTCCAATGACAGGTGCGGACCAAGTGCGTACTGGGCTGAGAGTGGTACCGCCTCTGCTGGATTACGGAGAGACGTGCTGGGTGGTTGGGATGCGGGGGGTCTCTGTATGCCGGGGGGCGCCGCCCGCCTAGCGGGGAATTGCGCTCTTCTATCCCTATTGGGGAGGCTACATGTGGTAGCGGTCGTATTCGATGATTTCGGCCATTGGCCGGAGTTTGGCCATTCGGTGTCTCAGTTAGGATGCCACTACTGGCAGTTGCGAGGAGACTACCGCTTGATGGAAGCCTCCCATCCGAGTTGTGCAGCGAATTATAATTGGCCGGGTCGATCGACATCACCGATACGTTGGTGAATGACGAATGCGTCTGGCCTGCTCCTAGGCCAGTTCCTGCTAAATGTTTCTGCTGCTGTAGTCGTTGCTGTTGCAATTGATGTTGCTGATGCGATTGGCGATTAACCGGACTCTGTGATTTGTCACGGTCACTGGGGAGATTGCTGGTTACTGTTTCTTGGACAGCTGATGGTGTCTTCATGAAATGCCTTGGTTCAGGGTGGACCAGTTGCTCTGGGTTGGAGTTGTAAATTCGCAACCCACGAGGAACGGCCATGTGTTTCTTCGGTGGTCCGAACATCGGGACATGGGCTGATTTGATTTGTGGGCAGGCGGCACTCTGGTCGGCGGCCTGCTGGTCCATACTCACTGGGAGCGTGTGCGGTTCTCGTCTATAGGCTGTCGGACTGAGGACCGCTGATGTCACAGGGGACTGTCATTGTGCATCTTTGCCTTGGTCGGCATCGCTTGCCTTAATGGGGGAGATTGGGTCGAGCGCGAACGAAGCCTCGAGCAGTCTCGGGAGGTGGGCATCGTTTGCCTTAATGGAGGAGACTGGGTCGAGTGCGAACGAAGCCTCGAGCAGTCTCGTTGATTTGGTATCCTCGCCTTGGGGTGTCTCTGCAGCAGGCTCTTTTCCTGGGCTAGGTGCCTCACAATTCTTGGCATCTTTATTAGCTAGTGCTGGTGCCTTCTTGCTGAAATAAGCCTTCGTTTGTGTTGTCGCTTTAGCGGCGAGGGGTGCTGCTGCAGTTTTAACTTCTTTCATTGCCCCTGGAACCTTCTCGTTGTCCTTGGAGGCGTTAGTTGGAGGGTTTGGAACCGTTTTCTTCTCAACTGTTCCTCCTTTGGCTGTCTGGTTTTCGGCAGCACCTCCTTTGGCTGGACTTTCAGTGTCTGTCGTCATATCTTGGTTTGTCCGATGGCTTGTGGGTTCCGGGGACATCCTCCGTGATGGGGGTCGGGATGGGTAGTCAGGTGGCATACGCATGCCAGGTGTGAACAGAGTTCTCGGCCACCAAAGTGGTTGCGACACAAATGGCGGCGAAAGTCTGGTCGGTTGAATGACGATAGCTGTCGCAGTCTTGGTTGCGGTCGGACGGTCACTGGTGAGGACGTTCCGTGTCTCATCAAACTTGGTGGCCTCTTCCAGATAGATATTTTCGGCTTGACCGATAAAGCTGTCCACGAAGTAGCGATTGCCGCTGGTCATCTCTGGAGTGGTCAGGCGTTTTATATCCTCATGGTTCTTTTGGATGTCCTCCCATATGATCTGGAGGTTGTGCTGGCGTATGTCCACCGAGAACAACATTGGCGGCCCTCTCTTCTCAAGGTTGAGAAAGGCACAGGACATCCGCTCCTGGGAAGCGAACTGAGCGCTGATTAACTGTTCCGCCAATGTAGCCTTTGTCGTCTTCGACTTCTCTTGCATTGGGGCCGACATCTCCTCGTAATTTAGATGTCTCGATCTTGGCGACGGTTGGTTTTGTGTCTGGACGCTGGTGTTCCGCAACCTTGACGTCGGTCGGTCCTTAAGTATGGACCTTATAGTAGTCCGCGAACTTGGCGGCGATTGATCCGTATGTCTGGATCCTTGACAGTGGCACCGCTACCTTGGCTGCGGTAACCGATCCACTGATCTGAATCCCAGACTACACTCCGACCTGGCAGTGGTAGCCGATCCACAGATCCGGACTTCAATTGCGCCGCGAACTGGTCGCGGTGTGGTGGTAAGTAACTGCTGGGGGCAGTTTCGGTGGGGGCCTAGGATTCGGTGGCGGTAATTTAATTAAATTGAAAATTATCTTACCTGAGAACTGGTCGTTGATCCGTATGTCTGGATCCGGTAATTGCACTGCGAACTTGGTCGCGGCGTGGTTATAATGTATCTGCGCTGGGGCTGCTTGTTCATGTACCACTAATCTGGCGGTAGGCTGGACCTTGGGGCTGTGAATTGCGCACCGGTATCTTGTAAATGTAGTTGGTTACGGCGCCACTAATCTGACGGCAGTATTATGGCTCCCATGTGGGCAGCTCATGTTGCGCTCTGAAATGGCGGCGGTCGGTCCTTAGGATGGACCCTCTAGTATGCCACGATTGACGGCGATTGATGATCCACAGATGGATCCCTGATGGTCAATGATTTTAGTGGAGAGAACTTCCCAAACGATGACACCAAGAACAATGAAAGTCTCCCAGAAATTTTCCGTTGGGATTAATTAGCAACATTTTCTTTTACACAACAAATTGAAGGACGTCTCTGTTTGCGCCGTGAACTTGGCAGTGGGGAACTACTCGTTGTTACGCCGTAAGCCGAACGGCGTCAATTTTGCTGTACTTCGGGACAGCTCTTTAGTTCCACTGCGAACGGGCAGCAGTGGATAGGATCCACAGACTGGATCGGGCTCGAAGGACCAATATTTGCGCTCGCGTCGAACGCAACTTCCACCAACAACTGTATCTTCTTGGTGGGGCGGGGGATGACGTAAGGAACAAGGATGTCTCCTGGCGACCAAATTGTTGTATCCAACAAGCGTTGAATACACACGGTCAGGAACACGATGGTGTCTCCTGGCCAAAGAGATTTGTGTGTCAGACAAGCGCTGAACGAAAAAGTCAACTGAATACCTGCAACAATTCCTGAAATCGGCTCTTGGGACAAAAGAACTCGTGGCGGATAGGTTTCTTATTATTTATTGTACTCGTATTTATTTCTATTGATTACTATGATTTACACTGATTATTGACTGGACATCCAACTGGGCTGAGCAGTTCACGAAGAAGAAAGTTGTTATTTTGTTATTGGTTGTTTGACAACCAAATTCGATCACTCAGCTAATTGCTGACATTTGTTATAGTGTTGTCAAAGGCAGCATTCCATTGCATCCGCAACACTTACCGTCAAGAATTTTATGCACGGTCCTATCGTTGCCCATTCTCGCCACATGCCCAGCCCATCTTAATCTCCGCGACTTGATTACTCTCACTATTGTAGGTTTGCGGGATAGCTGCCCTGCCTTCTCGTCATATTTGCCGCCAAAGATACCCCTTAGGACTTTATTCTCGAATACGCGGAATTTGTTTTCGTCCCGTTCTGTGAGAGCCCATGTTTCGCATCCGTATAGAACAATCGGCATGATTATGGTTCTGTGGTGGTGCCGCCAAAACCCACGGTACACTTACCTAAAAACCCCCATTACCTCATCCCAAGACGCATAAGTTTTCGCCAATGCAATCACGCATTAAAGATATCAAATCTATGATCTTTAAGTCCCTCTAAAGAAAACTTACCTTTCATGCATTCTCTTTGCATACCAATTCTCCGTAAGATTTCCTTATTAACTTATCAGGAATTCTAAACCAATTTCGGCATCTACGTTGCCAGACCAATCCCTCTAGACGAATTCCTGTAAACAAATAATTCGGTTTACATACAATGTAACCTTCATGACAGGGATCATAAATATTGCGCCGTCTATTTTCCCAGCCTTGATGTGTGTACAAAAAACTATCTACACACACATCGGCTGGCGACGCCTTTTAGCCAGCGATAAACAGTCCAACGCAGATGCATGTAATTAGCACCGTCTGCGTTGAGACTAATGCCTTGCCAATGCACTAAAGTGTAAACAAAGAACGCTGTCTTGAACTCGCTGGTCACAAATCTCTTTTATCCTACATAGTTCTGGATCCGTCTCCCAGTAACCTTTTCACATAAACAAAGATCTCTACGATCCTTTTCCCTTTCTTTGTGTTTCAGGTTCGTCATCATATTTTTGATCTATAAAAACAACCGACGTACACACACACTTGTGTATCGTGAAGATCTCCTCTATGAGATCGGTTTGGTTACTCCAAAGAGAGACTTTACGTCTCTCTCGGAACAGGAAATGCACCCTTAATTTAAGAGAGCCAATTCCACTGCTGATTTTCTTTTAACAACGATTAAATATCGTTGAGTCCTTTTCCATCACCAGACGACAATGGTCGTGCGGACTTCCGCTCTCCGTCAGCTGCGGAGACGCGATAATACACCGCGAGTCGAGCAAGCGCGCTAAAAATAAAAGTAAAACGTCGTGCAAGTAGTACATACCAGCGGTATCCAATAATTGTGTTTTTTTCCTTTAATATAACAATAAAATTAAATAAAAGAAATAGTGCGTTTTATTTTTGCTTGTCCGGTGTTTGTGCTTTTCCCTCGGTGTTGAACTTGTCAGATACATTAGTGATTTGTGGGGACGAGGCAGAACTCTCGCCCGTGCGGCGTCGCGCTCTCGCACCCCCACAGTTCTATAGACACGGAGCTTAATATTCCGTGTTAGGAGTTTGGATTTCAGCAGTTTACTGACTGCATGCCAACTAGCGTTGCCGGAGTGTAGTCTTTTGTTAATTTCCATCGACATTTCGTTGCTGGCCGTCAGTATTGTTCCCAGGTATTTAAATTCTTTGACATTTTCGAATATCTTGCCCCTGATGTTTATGTGTGTTCTAGGAGGTCTACCTGCTCTCGCCATAATCATGTATTTTGTTTTGTCTTCATTTATTTCTAGGCCTACCTCTTCTGCCGCTTGCATGTTGATTTCACTGTTGTTACTTACAGTTTCTAGATTATCGCCCAAAACGGCGATGTCATCCGCATATGCGAGCACTTGTGTGACCCCGTTCAGGGATGATCCGGCCATGTTGTCGTCTTGTACCTTTCTGATGACGTACTCGAGGACAAGGTTAAAGAGACATGGTGAGAGGCCATCGCCCTGTTTTAGTCCGTCCCGGATTTCAAATGGTTCTGAGAGGTGGTTTTCTATTCTAACTCGCCCTTTGTTTTCGTTCTTGCAGATTTGAATGAGCCCGGCATATTTTTTCGGGATCCCCAGCTCAACCACAATATGGTAGAGTCTTTGTTTTGCGACTGAGTCGTAGGCTATTTTGAAGTCAACGAACAGTTTGTGAACCGTCTCTCCGTATTCCCACTTCTTTTCCAGTAGTTGCCTTGTTGTGAACATTTGGTCGCTCGTTGACCGGTTCTTACGGAATCCGCATTGGTAGTCTCCCAATATGTCTTCTGCGTACGGTGTGATTCTCGCCAGTATGTCATTTGTTAGTATTGTAGCGAGCTTAGGGTCCGTTAATTTAATTATTTAATTAATTAATTTAGTTAATTATTTTTAATAAATAAGAGCCGTTAAATCGATGTTTGAATTAATATAACACTTTATTAGTCCGTTAATAACAACCGTTACTTATACCGTACATTTAACGATTTCTTGACTTATCGCTTCCGCACTTATCGCGTCTTTGATTGCTTACTTCTTACTTCTTACTTATTTCCCGCTTGCTTCACTTTCTTACTTATTACTTGTCTCCATGATCTGTGTGCGACGTATTTATACCGTTTCCTCATTCTGATTCGGCGTTTCGTTTCCGTCCGTTCCATAGCCTTGAATGTTCTATTGTTCGTAGTCTCCAGTTCTCCATTATTTTCTCGAATATTCTAGTACTGATTGTCATATGCGTCACAGTATTTTGTATGTGGTTGGGAGCAATGATATTCCTCTGTAATTTTCGCAGTCAGGGCTGTCACCTTTTTTGAAAATGGGGACGACTATCGAGGTTTCCCATTCTTCCCGAATGACTTCTTTAACCCATACTGTTTTGATGAGTTGGTGGATCTTTCTAGCGGTTGCCTCTCCTCCATGCTTCACAAGCTCTGCCGTTATGCAGTCGACTCCGGGAGCCTTGTTTTTTCTTAATCGATTTATTGTGTCTACAACTTCGTCGAAGGAGGGCTCTGGGTTCTAAGGCTCGGCTGCATGTACGTCTGGTGGGTTTATTTGTGGTTGATGGGTGCGCACATTGAGCAGGTTTTCAAAGTACTGCTTCCATCTTGTCACGATATTGTTTGTTTCTGTCACCAGACAGCCGTTTGTGTCTCAGATTATTGGTTTCCTCTCCCTCACTACTCCCATTCTCTAGGATGGTAAATCTATTCGTTAGTTAGTCTTGATATTCAGCCCTTTTGGGTAGGTCTTTTAGTTTATCAATGTCGAACATTTTGTTTGTCTCCCGTGATTGCCCATGTGGGTTTGCTGCGAGCCGGCTCCTGATTTTGGCCATCACTAGAAGATGATCGGAGTGGCAATCTGCACCTCTATATGATCTTACGTCAAGGATATTCGAATGGTGTCTTTTGTCTATGAGGAAGTGATCTATTTGGTTACGCGTTACGCCGTCGGGTGATATCTATATGGCTTTATGGATTTGCTTGTGCTTGAACATCGTGCTTTTCACCGCCAGATCTTTGGACGCTGCGAACGCGATAATTCGAATTCCATTATCATTTGAAACGTCGTGTAGGCTCTCTTTACCTATAGTTGGTTGCAAGATATTTTCCTTTTCAATTTTCGCATTGTGAGGTCCCCGAGGAGGATTTTAACATCGAATGATGAGATCCCATCGAATACTTCCTCTAGGGTCTCGTAGAATGTGTCGTTCGTTTCTTCGTCCGTAGATTCTGTTGGGACGTGTATGTTTATAAATACATAATTGTACCATGGTCCCTGTATTTTTAGCACCGACATTCGGTCAATAATAAATTGCACATATTTTACGTGGGGCGTAATCTTCTTGGCTATGATGAAGCCAGTCGCGAGGTTATGTGTATCGGTACCTCCACACGCCAGTGTAAACCCGTTGGTTTCGATTACTTGATGTGGGAGTTGGACTTCCTGAAGCGCGACGATGACCATTTTATATTGTTTTGCATTTTCTACAACCGTCTGTATCGCAGACGAATTGGAGGCTCCACCAATGCAAGATCAAGACCAAATGCTGCCGCCACCAAGCATTGAGGAAACATTAAAAGCCATAAGACAGCTCAAATCAAATAAAGCCCCGGATCTGATAGCATACCAGCTGAGTTGATCAAACAAGGAGAGACAACGTTGCATCACGCAATTCATGAGATCGTAATGCACATATGGGAGCAAGAGGAGATGCCGGAAGATTGGCGTCATGGTATAATTTGCCCCATACATAAGAAGGGAGATATCACAGTGTGCAGTAACTATAGGAGTATAACATTGCTGAGTATCGCCTATAAGATACTCTCCTCTATCCTACAAGATCGGATAGCCCCATACGCTAAAGTCATCATTGGTGATTGACCAGATATTCACCCTTAGGCAGGCGATGGAAAAATATCTGGAATTTAATATTCCGTTATATCTATTTATAGACTTTAAGGTCGTCGACGACAGCATAGCCAGGGTAGAACTATATAATGCCATGAGAGAGTTCGGCACTCCAAACAAATTGATACAACTGTGTAGGTTGACCATGACCAACGTAACTAGTTAAGTAAAAATAGCGGGATTGCTGACCAAACCAATAAAGATCTTTAATGGACTCCGACTAGGGGACGGTGTGGCCTGCCTCCTCTTCAACCTGGCGTTGGAGAAAGCAATTCGTGACTCTGGCGTTACAACTTTCCTACGCAGATGACATCGACATCATCGGTAGTTCCGATTTGGCTGTACAGGACTCCTTCACCCAGATCGAAGAGGCGCCACAAAAACTGGGACTGCACATTAGTGGGAGAAAAACTAAGTACCTGGTGGCAACTTCTGCGAAGAAAAGACCTAACGTTGGTCAAACTATCAGGGTAGTGGAGCACGAATTTGAAGTAGTGCAATCCTTTAACTACCTGGGGTCAATAGTATCAGCCGATAACAATATGGAAGAAGAAATACGCGAACGGCTGATCAAATCCAACAAAGAGTGCTATGGTCTATCAAGGCTCGTGTTGAGTGTCCACTTCCTTCCCTGCTCCCCATTTCTCTTTCTTCTGCCTTTTTGATCTATCGCCGCTAATCCACCTCCTTTGTTCTCTTCTCCATCCATGTCGTTATTCCTCTTTTTTCTTGTCTACCACAATCCATCGGCCCTATTCTCTACCGTACTTTTCGTGTTATTACAGATTAAGAGCAGTAGGTTGTACTGTACTCTTGATTTCCCCCCGGTATTTCTTGTGACACAACTAAACGTAATCGATATTGCCCTCAGGGGTGGTGACACAAGCTATCACGCCGAGTGTAGAGGGTGGAGAGTTATTTCAAAAAGGTCTTACAATGAACAGTCTCAGAACAATATGGAAGAAGAAATATGCGAACGGCTGGTCAAATCCAACAAACCCTACTATGGTCTATCAAGGCTCTTTAAATCCCGAAATTTATCCAAAACATCCAAGCTACTACTGTACAGGACCATCGTCCGAGACCTGGGTGCTTAATAAGAGGCACTCTGAACTCTTAACTGCGTTCGAGAGGAAGGTCTTAAGGAGAATTGTTGGGCAGGTATGCGAGGGAGGACGATTCCGGAGACGCTACAACCATGAGTTGTATGCAATCTACCTAGACGCTAATGTTGTAAGAAAAATTAAGCTCGGTAGACTCCGGTGGGCGGGACACCTAGCTCGAATGAGCGAAGAGGAGCCTGCCCGGAAAGACCTTTGTGGCAGGATGTATGGAAGGAGACAGCGCGGCAGACCTTGTCTGTGATGGAGGGATGGCGCAGACCAAGACGCCCAGAGCCTGGGAGTGCCAAACTGGATGACATCGGCTCGAAATCGGGACCGGTGGAGAGATTTGTTAAATAAGGCCAAGACCGGATCCCGGTTGTAGTGCCGATGATGATGATGATGATGACAAAAGAGCATTTCCAAATATTTGGGAAGTCACCTTGTGTAAGGGATGGATTGAATATCTTTGATAGCGGGAGAGAAAGAGATGAGGAACATTTTTATAAAAGGACAGCCGGAATTCCATCAAGTCCAGGGCTGAATTAATCTTTAAGCAAGTTTAAAATTTCTTCAAATAAGTGATGCTGGATAATTCGAGAGATGAAGGGGCCAAGGTAGAATTCGGGCAGGCCTTTGAAATAAGAGCCGTTACACTCGAAAGAGTTGTCCGTGAAGGGTCTTTTGAAAGAAAGAAGCGAAAAGATTGGCAGCAGTTTGTGGGTCGGTTGAAGTAATCGTGTTATAGGTAAGGGAGTTGCGATATGCGCCAGATTTATGTTTATAGTTAATAAAGTGAGATAAATGTGTAAAGAGAGTTGTAAAGCTCGGTGAATTTGTAAAAGGAACCGAGAAAGTTGGAGTAGTTCAGGGAAGAGAGTGTTCTTATGAAAATGTTCCACAAATTATTCCTCTTGTTCCGAAGAGTACGGAGTTTGCGGTTGTACCACGAAGGCGATGATCCCGATGCCCTATGTCCAGAATAAGGGACATATAGGGAAATAGCATTGTATATTTCCTTATAGAGAACGGCAGTAGCTTCTTCTACCTCTAGGTGATCAAAGTGAAATGCGATTTTGCTAAGATGCTCATTTAATAGGCGACAGCTTTGCGGAAGTTATGGGAAAAGTTGACGTGGGTTGGTGAGGTTTGGAATAAGCTGTCACGATAAAGGGATACGAGAAGGGGAGGGTGGTAATTTTCGATGGTGGAGAGAGCGTGACGACTAAGGACAACTGACGAACACAAGGTCAACTCGCCTCTTCATATGATTTGGCACATTACTTATTTGATGGAGGCTTGAGTCAGTGAGACCGTCTATAAAAAGCCATTCCTTAGTACTAGTGGGGTTTGAGGTGTAAAAGGATTGTTCGTCTGACAACGTCCATTGGAGATGGGGGAGGTTGAAATCGCCAATAACAACGATGTCGTCAAGGGAAGTACCTAACTCGGTTAGGTGATCAACCGCTGCTATTGCCAGTTCGTATGACACGGTGGTATATAGAAACATATAATGTATAACGACTTTGGGCGTTGGTCAATTTTTATTGCGACATAGTCAAGATTGGGAGAAGAAGAGATGGCAATAAGAGATGAGGCGAGCTCATTTTGGATGGCAAGCTGCACACCACGGCAAGGTGAATCCACACATATACCATGGTCATTACTAAAAACGGTAAAGGTGGAGAGGAATAGGTGTTGACTGTGAATAGTGGGGATAAGTTTGGTTTCGGTTAGTCTGTATATATTGACAGGGAGGGTGTGAGCATTTTGCAGAATCGATTGCGTTTTAGAGCGGAGGCCTCTGACATTTTGATAGTAGGTGGTTAGTATACCCGCCTGTCACGCGGGAGACCAGGGTTCGATTCCCCATCGGGGAGCCTCTGGCGCAAGACTAATGACCTTGCCCGGAAAAAACAAATCATTATGAAAAATTTAACAAGCCTCAGAACTTGCTAAATAAGGCCAAGACCGGCTCCCGGTTGTAGTGCCGATGATGATGATATAGACGAAAGGCCGGGAGATCTTTCGACACTATTTCTCTCTCGGCTTCACCGATATCTTTACCAGTAACGCACGGGTCCCAGAAATCTACAAGGTTCGCCTCGAACTCTGTGAGTATTGTAAAGGCTAAGGTCCGTTTTTCAATTTTTCCATTTCCTGAGTTTCCAGACACGATCCATCCACCAATGTAGGTATTTTGAAGTAACAACCCATCCTTCTTCTCCAGTCCTGGATATGTCACCATAGCATATACTGGGCCACCTAATAATAGAGGAATGTGGGCTGACTTGTTGAGGTGCGGGTCTGTAAGTGGATTGTCGAAGGAGGATTTCCAAGCTATTTGACTGGACATACTTTGGAGTGATCCGGTAACTCGTTTGACTATCAGTGCTTTTAAATTTACGATTGGTAGGTCTGGGTGATCCAACTTTAGTTAAATATTGGCAAGGGAACGCATTGTTCGAATCTCTCCTCCTACTCCGATGATTTTGACAAGTTTCCGTTTATTTTTTTGGCAATCGCAGCTTCTGGACCAGATATTTGGATATATAGTTAGCTGGGCTGCTCTGATATAGTACACTGCGGACTGCAACGTTGCAATTATTAATTACGAGCGTTACAATAGCCGTAGGAAGAAGCACACCAGAAGATGCGTCGGACTCATTTTGGCATAGGTAAGTGCTGCTAGTTGATGAAGGATCAGCCCTGATCGGAATGGATTCCGGATGCATTTGCGTAAGGTGAAATCCTTGACAGGATTTGCATATACGATACTGGTTTGGTCTGCAAGAGAAACTATAATCGAATCGATGCTTTACGGAATAGATACAAATCTTGTGATCATGGCTTCTCGATTCGGAGCACTCAGGAACTTTGGCAAGTCTATTACTGGATGTTGTTCTGTACAAATAAAATATTTGTCAATTTTGCTCCTGCTTCATTGGGTTGGAGAGTAACATGTACTCTGGTCTGTGGGATGCTGGAATCTTTCTTAGACACTCTTTGAGGCAGCTGAGTAAGTCGAAGTTTATTGTCTTGATCTAGATGGTGGTGATATTCCTTGAACACGAAATCTTCTATCTCTTCTATGGTGTGTAGTTTGATCTTACAATTTACACAATCGTCCATTCTGTTCCATGTGATAGGATCAAAGCCTCGAAAGATTAAATAGGCGATGATCTGTTCTTCATTTATCTTGTTTCTTTTGAGATTGAAAACTCGTCCCTTAGTGTAATGCATGTATGCTAATATAGACTTGTAGTGGTTCCGCCAAACCCTACGCTCTACTTACCTGAAAAACCCCCATAACTACTACCCTACTCCCTTTAGTTTGCTAATGCAGCAGTATTACTACCTAAAAATTCTGCACGCATTTAAGAGATCAAATCTATGAGCCCCTGTAAAGAAAACTTACCTTCGTGCATTCTCTTCGCATACCATTGCTCCTTAAGATTTTTTAACTTACCAGGAATTTCCAATCAATTTCGGCATCTACGTCGCCAGTCAAATTCTCTTAGATGAATTCCTGTAAACAAAATAATTCGGATTGCATTCAATGTAACCGTCATGACAGGGACCCTAAATATCGCGCCGTCTATTTTCCCAGCCGCGTCATATACCTTTTCATACACATTGCCTGGCAACCTTTTTTCTTTGTCTTATCAATAAACAACCGAAGCAGCTGCATATAATTAGCGCAATAGACGCCGAAACCAAATTCTCTAGCATTTCCTAATGCAATTATGAACCCGGTTTCTACTGCAGCCAGAGATGCCATAAACATCCAATTTGCTTTTAGCACCTTTTTCTCCTAACGTCGAAAATAGCGACGAGGCATCGTGTAAACAATGACCCGCATTACCAACGGCGCATTTGGTCATTTTTCCCTATTGTCCTTGCCGCCTGCCTGCTTTCGAACACGTGCAACAACATTGAATCTGTTCGATTGCGCACATATACCACTGCACCAAAAAGATCGCATTTTCTTAGTGGTCACAGCCGTAAGAGAAAACTTTTTCTCTCTCTTCCTTTTTTTTAGCGAAATCATCTCTGCATGAGATGACGATCGTGGAGTCGTAATTCAATCTCCGTGGCGGTCGGGTCGCCTGTCATCCACCGCACCGTGCCAGTACGGTGGGTTATAAAAAAGTCTTATTCCTAAAGAAGTCGGTCGAGTTTCGTGATTACTTTAACCTCCCACTGTATCGTGTGCACGCGTACCTAATTGAAGTAAACATTAATTTCATTGACGTGAAATAGATTAATAAACATTAATTACATTTAAGAACTCTGTTAAACGTGTCTCAAATTGCTAGTAATAACGCCGTAACAAATCGTAAATACACAAATGTGACAAATAATGTACAATAAATACAAGGTATCTATTAAAGCCATAAATCAGATAATCAGTGCGTTTCTTTCCTGCGTTGCAGTTTCCACCAGTATATTTGTATCGTACTTTTTTCTTCTTGCGTTGATGGACGGTGTTTTGGATTTCCTTCGGTGGAACATTTAGTGACGGTGGAGACGAGGTAGAACTCTCGCCCATGCTGGCGTAGCGATCGCGTACACCACAGACTCTCCGTTCCCCGGGATTGTAGAGGTAAACCTAATATAGCCTCTTGTTCTATTTTAACTAGATGCCTAGGATTGTCAAATGTTCGGCCCACTGTTGACCAGGCAAATGGCTAGTTGTCGGTTCGGCTAACGTAGCGATTCCCACTAAACGTAGCGATATATTGTACACGCGCCGACGCTGGAAATGCCTGATCAGCTCTTTGCCGATCACTGCCATGCGCAACGATGCATGGGTTCGTTCGCCTGCTCGCATTCGGTGATCGGATCATGTTGCACGCGCAGATGGTTGTACCTTTTATGCCCCATATGTATTTTTGTTTTCTCCTTTTTTTTTCTTTTTGTCGCTAGTTCTAGATATTTTTTTGCTAGATAAATTAATTTAGGTTAGATAAACTTATTAAATGTTGGAATCTATGTACTTTTGTCTAAGGATAGATAACATGGGGGGAACTCGAATTCCTACACAGGGCAGTTGATGTGTTGAGGCTTGGTCCTATCTTTTAGTGATTCTAACTATCAACGTCGCAATCGCTAAGGACGTCAATGTTGCCGTTGTATACGTCGACCCAACGAAGGTATTGTCGGATTTCGTTGAGTGCAATTATTACCAACATGTAGATGTCTCATGAGAGTTGGAAGAATAATACCTCAAACAGCTATTCATCAAATATTAGTCCCAAAAGTACTTTCTGGATATAAAATTGTGAACAGGAACTCTTGTTTGTAGACGTGTCATCCGCTTTCAGATAAAGATAAAATTCGTTTTGTAGATTGTTTTTTTTTTTTTTTATAAATAAATTCTTCATCTTTTGTCAATCTTTACAATGTAATATAAGAGCCCACGGAAAAGGTATGGAAAAATTATGGAATTCGATTATTTAGAAACGAGAATAACACCGTACGGGTTCTATTGTGAAATCTTTTTCATGGTACGCGATCTGCAACCACAGATGGCGCTTCCATTGTCAGTGTGCTCGCATCCTCTGTCTTTTCTCGACGAATGGTTTCGACTAGGATCTCTGTGGCGATTACACAAGTAAACATATTTCTATATTGTTATTTGTACTCGAAATACATTCCACAACACTATCAGAACCAGTGTATATTTTATTATGTACTTTGACCTGTTCTTCTGCATTTCCGCCTCAACAGGTTCAAAATTCAGATGTAATCTAAATACCTAAAATTACGAGTAGAAAGTAAAACACTAATCTAAGAAAATAGTGCGAGAAATGTTTCACAGAAACCTGTATCACAATTTGTCGGCGTTTGAACCTGTCATTTTAAATATTGGGATGGAGGCAATACGTTCTATCGTAGGATTGTTCGTTTAGTGTTTCTAGGAAACATTCATTCATTCTCCAATATATATCTAAATGGAACAAACGCAACGAATGGAATCACCATGTGGGATGTATTTCGACGTACAAGAAACAAGAGCAAAGAATTTAAGGCAAGGTAGACTTTCCCTTTCGCCCACCTTGTCGTCGTTTAAAATGACGTCGAGCAGGTTTTATTTCGGCTTCTAATGGGTAATAATATAAATAGAAAGACAGAACCATCAAAAATAAAGAAGAGGATCACTAGTAGTATGACTGTTTTCTCGATATTAGGTTTAATCGTAAGTGTTGATTAAGAACCACTTTTTATCCTAGAGGTAATCAGAAGTCGAAAAACTAAAGAAGATTCACACATTAATGTTGTGCAACTTTAAATATTCATAGCTACCATTAATCTACAGGACTTCAACAATATAACAGATACGTTTACTGTTTCAAAAAGTCGATATTTCTACAGATTAACTGAACTCATTGCTTTATTTCCCTTTTTACTGACATTAAATTGCGGTCTTTACATTTATAGGTCACTTAAGGCGAATACTTACAAGCACACATATAAAAGCCCGAATAAGAACAAAACATCCCGAAATTTAGATTCCACAATTTGTCGCAATATTAACTTTCTTGACCAATTGATAATGGTGTGCGATTGTCAGTGACAATAATGAGAATGACAATACATTTATTGAGTCTTCAGTGTGTAAATTCTTATTATCCACTGAATAAACAAAAAAAAAACAAAAATCTTACAAAACTGTTTAGTACTAAGGGGGACGTATTGTAGTTATAATGAGTTACGAGGGTAGGTCAATAAGTCATTTGAAACGCCTACGATGGCTCTTGTAGCATCGCCTATGGTCTGTTTTTAGTAAGCATCATTGCTCACTAGGTACCTGTCAATTTTCAATTTATTTCATATTTTAATTTTGCATGATACATTGGGTATGAGAAAAATATCTGCAGATGGATGCCACAGTTGTTCTCACCTGAGAACTTTTGGAGCGCATACGTTGTAACTCAGATTAGTTTCTGCGCAGATTAGTTACTGTTGATGAAACATGGATACAGCACCCGAGACGAAAGAATAGTCAAAACACTGGATTGTTAAAGGCGAACGGTCTCCAAAAAAAGGCAAAGTCACCGCCTTTCCGCTGGAAAGGTTATGGCCACTGTGTTTCGGGATGCACGTGAAAAATCTTCATTGAGTATTTGGAAAAGCGACAGACCATAACTGGACAGTATTAGGTCAGCCAAATGAGAAAATAAAAGAAAATCGGCCTCACTTTCTAAAGACTTATTGACCTGCCCCCGTATTTACGAGGGTTGCCTCTTATGTTTCGGGATTTGGCAACCCTAGTGTTGCAATCCGGCAATTGACAGCTCTGTCGTAAAGTTAGACATTTTTGAGGTTATACGCACTCAGAACGTTTTGACATACGAGCGCTATTTGTGTTGTTTACAGTAACTTAAAAGATTCATCTCGGCCCAAAAATGGAATTAAATCGTCAACATTTTCGTGCGATTATTTTTTACAACTTTCGGCGTGGATTAACTCAGCAACAGTGCATGGATGAACTTAATTCAATTTTTGGCGATGAAGCTCCATCAAGGACCAGTGTTTATCGATGGTATGGTGAATTCAATCGTGGTCGTAGTTCACTCCAAGATGAATTTCGTGAAGGTCGTCCAAAATCAGTTGTTGTTCCGAAAACCATTGATCCTGTGCGCGAACTGATATTGGAAGATCGTCATGTGACCTATCGTGAGATTGAGACAACCTTAGGCGTTAGTGGGACCAGCATACATTCAATATTGCATAAACATTTGACTGTCAAAAAAATTTGTTCGCGTTGGATCCCACACAGTTTGTCAATCGCCCAAAAGAAGGCTCGTGTCAATTGGGCGAAAGAAATGCTCAAAAAATACGGTCGCGGTGCTTCGAAACACGTCTACGACATCGTGGCAGGTGATGAATCGTGGATTTACGCGTATGAGCCCGAAAGTAAACAGCAGTCGACTGTCTGGGTGTTTCAAGATGAGCCAAATCCAACAAAAGTTGTTCGCACACGAAGCACTTCCAAGCAAATGGTCGCCTGTTTTTTCAGAAAAACTGGACATGTCCCAACCGTACCACTAGAACAACGCAGAACAGTCAATTCTGAGTGGTACACAACCATTTGTTTGCCAGTTGTCTTCCAAGAAATCAGGAAAACCAACCGCCGAAGACGGATCACTCTTCACCACAACAATGCGAGCTCTCACACATCGGCTGCGACAACTGCATTTTTGAGCACCCAAAACATCGATTTGATGGGTCATCCGCCGTATAGTCCTGACTTGGCACCGAATGACTTCTTTTTATTCCCGTGCGTAAAAAACAAACTGAGAGGTCAACGTTTTTCGACATCTGAAGAAGCGGTTGCTGCATTCAGAATGCATGTGTTGGAGATACCTCAATCAGAGTGGCAAAAGTGCTTCGACAATTGGTTCAAACGCATGCAAAAGTGTATAGATCTTCATGTGGAATATTTTGAAAAACAATAAAGTGATTTTCGATGATCAATATTTGTTTTTGTTCTCTAATCCCGAAATATAAAAGGCAACCTTTGATTCGACAACTTGGCTTTAGTTTTTCGATATCCTAATTAATTCGTTTTTTTAAAATTTTTTTTTTATTTATAAGCTTTGCTCCCGGGGCGGACACCTAGCGAAATAATTACCGGGGACGCACCTTAGCCCCAGTTTTGGCCGGACATTACTTTTTGTAGAATGGCGATAAGAGCTCGTCAGGTACTGGCGTATGGCATATGGATAATAACGAATCTCCACCGTTGACTCGAAGTGACGAAATATACTTGAACCAAGGCCACTGCACTTTAAGTGGATCAATTAAGTGAAATATCAGTTGATCGAAACGGATGGCTCGTGCCGGGCGATTGCACTCGATATGGGCCAAAGTCTGCTGAATGAAACTGCGGCAGGGTAAATAACTAGTGCATGGGGTAATGCTGAGTGAAGAGGAATTGAATGCATCGTTTGGGATTCTTCCTCGGTAATTTGGGTATAAACAGGGGTATTGCAAAGGGAATTATCATTATCGGCACTACAACCGGGAACCGGTCTTGGCCTTATTTATCAAGTCCTCAGGCTTTTAAATTTTCCATAATGATTTGTTTTTTCCGGGCGAGGTCATTAGTCTTGCGCCAGAGGCACCCCGACGGAGAATTGAACTCCGGTCTCCCACGTGACAGGCGGGTATACTAACCGCTATACTATCGAGGAGCTGCAAAGGGAATATTTCAGAGTTAATTTTCGACCAATACGAATGAGGTCGCACCAAGAAAGAAACTTATAATATATAAATAAGACTTATTTAAAAAAACGACTTAAAAGTTTTAATTTGAAAGTTAATCGAGTTATTAGAGGGCATAAAAAGAAAGTGGAATGCACAGGTATAAATAACAAAGGAAAAACGTCCTTTTTAACTCTCCATAAAGTAACTCTTCCCTTATGTGATTAAGGAAGCACGTTTTCGATCCGTAACAGAGACAATCGTTTTTACAGTTTCCTCTTGACCGAGCAGATGGGGCGAAACGAGGAAGTGATCGAGATACGATAAACCAAAAGGCAACAAGCTTGTAATATGTGTGCCCAAAAAGGCGAAACACTCCCTACTGCCGGGATTGCAGGCAATATGGGCACGATATTAAGGATTGCCGTGTAGACCACGTACCACCACAACGCAATCCCGGGCCTCCATCCCAAAATAGGCACCACACCAGCAGATGGAGTTCCAGAAGAAAACTCATCCGGGACCACACCAGTTCTCTGCTCCTAAAAAACCAGCAACGTCGAGCCCCAGGGTTTATAGTATCCGATGTCTCTGCGAGTTTTGTGGCCGTAAAGGGCACATGCGGGAAATGTGCGCATACAGGGTGGGCTGGGAAAAAACGAGAAATTCCTAACCAATACGCACCCAATTGGCGACGACTAAACGCCAACCCAAAAACCCACCGACCTGCACGGTTAATCATGAGTGGGAGGACGTTAGAAAGAAAAAACCAAGGGACAAAGGCGGCAGACGTCGGAAACCCCGGCTTCAACAGCGTCGGCGCAATGTAGGCCAAAACTGCTCCAGCTCTGCTAGTTTCAACTCCAGGAAGACTCAAAAGCAGATCAGAGTAGACAGGAACAAGGGCGGGAAATGCCAGATGACCCGGCTCCAATACCGACAGGCTTTGGAGTCTACCCTCTGCTTTGGAGTCTACGGAGGCTCCAAAGCAGTGGGAGCTTTCGAATAAGAGCGGCCAACTTTGCGACTTTTGCGGTCGACACACACACACGGCTGCAGTGTGTCGACAAAAAGCAAAGTGGGAGAGGTCGGGAAGCTTGTGGGGGACGAAGTATGTTGCACCGGCGTACGGCGCTGATTCACTTCACTCCCCATCGCTAATCGAAAGTTCCACCGCAGCAATAGTGGCCACCGTAGATATACGACAAGAAAACAAAACTTCACAACACAGGAAACAAGTTATTGAAACACAGGAGAATAAGATGAAACGCCGATCGTTTTGGTAGTTCACAAGTTCTTTCATTTGAATCATGGTTTTTTTTTATTTTACACTAAAGATCGTTCCCTTGGGTTATTTCTAATTAACTGTTATTTAGTTGGATGGTGATTCAATTGGTATTTATTTTTTTTTACTTGAAATTTACACATTAGAGATTAACATAATTAATCGACTATTGTATGTTGGCGAATATAGTTCATTACAATCTTAAACGGGTGTCCTTATTAATATTTCACACGGAGCCACTTGTTGACATGCTCTTCCTTAACAACACTAGGCGCGACTTCAGATATCAACCGGTAGATACGTTAAATTATAGTTAAATAATACGTTAAATTGAGTTGCACCATTTTAAGAATTTACTTGTTTCGCGAGCGTCCAACTCCGACTCGTTAAAAAGGGAAATATTAGTGCGCATCTCCGCAGCGCCACGGAGAGCGGGAGTGAACGCGACCACGCTGGTCTGCTGATGGAAATGGACTCAACGACATTCAATCGTTTGGGGTGAAGATCGTTGGTAGTACACGCGTGTGTACTTGGGTTCTTTCATCGGACACGCCATGAGAACGAATCTAAACAAAGAAAGGGAAAACGTGCATTCATGAGAAGTGAATTCGGCTAAGCATACAAGCCGAATCTCATTGGATGCTAATTGGGTTTGTGTTTGCTTATACTGCTGCTGATGAGAAGCAGATCCCGAAATATGAAAAGACAAAGGGAACGTTTCGGTCTTTGTTTGAGATGTGCATTGCGGCTAAATAAATAGGCGGCAATGCAATGGGCAAATGTGCTAATGGGTTTTAGGTAGATTACCGTGAATTGGTGTTTATTGCATCGCTGCCAAGGGTAAGTATACCATACCTATTTGCATTTGCTTATGCCGTACGATTTAATTGGTGCCAAGAGACGCGATATGCGTATTTTTGTTTTGGTCCCTTGGGTGTAGGTCGCCAGCCAATGTGTATATATGGTGATTTATGATACACTTGGTGAGGACGGGAAATAGGCGACGCAATGTGTATGTTCCCCGTTGTGATGGTTACGTTGTATGTAAACCAAATCATCTTGTTTTCAGCAATTCGTCAAGGGGGATTTGCTTGCACCGAAGGTGCTGAATTGGTTTGAGATTCCTGATAAGGTAAGAAAGAAATCTTACAGGGAATTGTATGCGAAGAGATGCATGAAAGGTAAGTTTTCTTTTCCAGGGACTTTTAGATTAAAGATTTGATCTCTTTAATGCGTGAAGCATTTAAGGTGCTAATCCGATTGCATTAGTGAAGTTATTAGATTGGGTGGAAGTAATGGGGGTTTTTCAGGTAAGTGAACCGGGGGGTTTGGCGGAACCGCCACAAGTTCGATGTCGCAGCCTGGCTTGACTCAACATCTTTAGTCTTAAATAATTTAATTCATATTTTTATTATTAATTCGTTATATTTGTTTTGTTATTAATTGTTAACTATTAATTCGATATAATTTTGTAATTACCTCCATGATTGGCAGCACTGTTTGTGTTCGTTACTGCCATTTTTTGTTATTTTGTTTTGAATTGTCAATATTATGTAAATTAGTTAGTTTTTCGTTCGTTTTGTCAACGTTAGTGTTGTTTTTCGTTCGTTTAAGCCAATATTAGTTTTTCGTTCGAAAAAATATTTGTTTGTAATTTCGTATTGTTATTTTTCAACAAAGTCGTGTGCATACGAGAAAAAATAAAGTTTCTTCGTTGCCATAAACATTTTCGTGCATTGCTTTTTATTTCGTCGTCGCTCGTGCCCGGTAAACGGACTGGGACTCAACACTCCCAGTAATAATGTTCGTGTAACGTACACTCCGCCATCAATATAGGGAAAAAGACGGAGGTAATTAATGATACCCCTCTGAAGCCCTATGATGGACAGGCCCTGCGGAGTGCAAGGTGGCCAATAAAATGGTGGTGGCCTTACCGCCTTTTCCTGGGAGAGGTCTCTACTAGCTGTCAGTGTTACACATAGATGTTACAACATAAGTGTAATATTCCACCACAATTCACACATTCCACAATACAAAGAAAACACTTTAAGTTCTAACTAAAACTTTAATTAATTTATATTATTTAAATGTACATTCTGTTTAATTACAAAATTTACACGCTCGATGTTATGTATTAAAATGGTAATCAACCACACCCCACGACTTCAACAATCTTCTATTTTTTTTTCTTCCGACTGCGATGACGGTAAATCATCACAACTCCGGTTTTTATTTTAATATTTTGAATGATAACCGCCTTGGATGGCGGTGTGACAGTGACTCTTTTATGTTGTCCGTTCAGGATAATGGTTGCTTACGGACTCTTATTTCTCCTTCGATCCTGCAGACTGAAGGATACATCTATTGTTTGCACACACATCGTTTGTCTTTCCAACACAACAAATGCATGTCTCACAGTACGTTTTTTGTTTGTCCAAAATTAAAAGTGTTTACGATATGCGAGTCCTGATTGTGGGGATGCATGTGATACAATTCATAGAACCTTGTATTTACTCATGCGTTCATTTATGGCCAACGATGGCAAAGATATTTTGTATAGATTATTGCTTCGTTACCATGGAATTGTTATATGTTTTGAGTAGGACATTATTTCCTTTGTGCCGTCATAGATTTTTTCCAGATGTGGTATCTGGATTCCATGATCCGCCTGTATATGCATTTAGGATTTCATGCACTTTTACAGTTGCTCCTTACAATGGATGTGCTGATTAGAGCTAATCAACATGTGGGGGTTCACATGAAGGTGAGTTCTGTTATTGGTAGGGGGTGGCCCCAAAGGGTAAGTATCAGGAGTTGGTAGGCGTTGCGTGTAACATCGGTGTACGAATATGTTGTAGAGAATATTCAGTCGTTTTGGCTTCAATGTTCCCAATCTCGTGAATTTCTGGACTGTGCTTGGGCATATTGATTTTATTCCGAAATGAGAAGTGAGACTGCGGGGGTTCTCTAACCTTACGCAAAGAACCACCCACAATTCCAACCCAACCCCCTTTGCAGACCTGCAAACGTTTCCTCCATCAAGGACATTTAATGCACCTAATGCACTACCTATCATCATCATCATCGGCACTACAACCGGGATCCGGTCTTGGCCTTGGTTAACAAGTCTGAACCTTGTTAAATTTTCCATAATGATTTGTTTTTTCCAGGCAAGTTCATTAGCCACTACCTATAATCTCCTGTAAAGAATTCATTAACATTAATACATCCAATGCATCTTCAAAATTCTCTGAAAGAATTCTTTACAACTTACATGCATCATTAATGTGAAAAACTTATCGGCACCCATGTCAACCAGCGTACCCTGCCACACACGTACGCAGCATATGTTCCTGGTTTATCTACGGTCTCGGCAGCCTTTTGTCCAATCGATAAAAGCAATTTACGCATCTAGCGTCTTGCCGCCAACAATCGATTTCTTTAACATATAAATATGCATACAAGAATTCGATCCTGTTCGCCAGCTAAGATACAGTGCACAATCACCATTGTGTACCCACATTGCTCTTAGCACCAGCTTCCTAATTGCAATGCAGATTATTTTTACACCTGCATCCAAGTCTTTTGGCTTCTCGATAGTATAGTGGTTAGTATACCCGCCTGTCACGCGGGAGACCGGGGTTCGATTCCCCGTCGGAGAGCCTCTGGCGCAAGACTAATGACCTTCCACGGAAAATCAAATTATCATGGAAAATTTAACAAGCCTCGGGACTTGCTAAATAAGGCCAAAACCGGTTCCCGGTTGTAGTGCCGATAATGATGATGATCCAAGTCTTTTATGATGCCCTTTGTTCATCCCCCTTTTTCAGTTTCGTTTTCTCATGAGCTTCGTTGCATGAGTAAAGAATGGATCATTAGCACACTAGCTAAGATCGAGCCGGAGAGATCCTCTCCAATTCACCACCACAAGAGAAACTTCACGTTTCTCTCGAGGAAAAGAAAACTCACCCTTAGAAGAGAGAGTACTCACCAGAGACTGTCGAGGTTAATCACTGGGTAAGTGAGTCGAAATCCAATCTCTAGGAGTCGTCTTCCATCCATTGTAGCGTGTGCACGGGAGTACACCGCTGAGTGTAGTCGAGAAAGCGCGTTTGAGTGTGTGTTCTATTTTCCAACCCCGGGAAGTTTTAGTTTATTTTTCCATGTAAAGTTATCCATTAGTGAGTGTAATTAACAGTAAATCGTTGTAAGAATTGAACTATATTTTGTGAACAATACGAGTAATAAAACAAACGCAAAGTGGAACAATTGTTTTTTTTTTTCTTTCTGACAGTTGTATGTGAAGATGGAGCTGTTGTGACCTAACACTTCCCGTATTGACAATTAACTCGGTTACAGATCAATTAAGCGCAAACCAAGATTGCAGGAAATCGCAACCGAGCGTATTGTGTACTAGATAAAGTTCGAGCGACAATGAACCAAGGAACCAGGACGCAAGTTAACCTCGAATAATGTGTTATTGGATTGTACAAATATTAAGTGCAACAAAGGTGATCATCTACAAGTGAAAACCCGGTGGGGATATTAGTGAAGCTGTTTCCGTGCCGGCACACCGACTTCTACCCCAGGACAGGAGTAGGCCTCTACTTCCAGGTTGTCCCTGAGCATTTTGGTGAGTTGTATTTAATTTAATTTAATTTTAATTTAGTGAAGGCAGAACCCTCATATATTTAGCTTAGTGCAAGCGATAAAACTTAACAACTATCTTAAAACTAAACTTATACTGTATGGTTAAAGAGAAAAAAGAGGGGGGGGGGGGGGGGGGCATGTTTGGCGAGTTGGTTACTGGGTTTATCCATCAATTATTACTCATTTATTTATTTAGCTTAGTACGGTTTGTAAGAGTGTAGACGCGGAGTGGGCGTGGTCAGGAGGGGAAAGAGAGGAGATGAAGTTTGAGAGCAGTAGAGGTAAAGTTGAAATCGAAGTAGGTAGGGTAGAAGTAGCTTTAACTTTTAAATCCCCAATAAGCCATTTCATGTTGGGTTTGTGTATTATTGTAGGTGGACGATAAGTTATCTCTTTGGGAGCAAGGTCCTTACCTGTTTCTACTGTGGCGGTTACTTGCCCATCGAGCTATATGTTCAACTGACTCGGACAGGTCTCCAAGGATTTGGAAGCATCGGCTGTCGCAGCACGTGCTCGGTTCTGCGTTAGTTAAGTTAATTTGGGCCGTCTTAGGCATCTGGTGGCGTGATGGGCTGATGGTGATACGAGGGTTGCCTCTTATGTTTCGGGATTTGGCAACCCTAGTGTTGCAATCCGGCAATTGACAGCTCTGTCGTAAAGTTGGACATTTTTGAGGTTATACGCACTCAGAACGTTTTGATATACGAGCGCTATTTGTGTTGTTTACAGTAACTTAAAAGATTCATCTCGGCCCAAAAATGGAATTAAATCGTCAACATTTTCGTGCGATTATTTTTTACAACTTTCGGCGTGGATTAACTCAGCAACAGTGCATGGATGAACTTAATTCAATTTTTGGCGATGAAGCTCCATCAAGGACCAGTGTTTATCGATGGTATGATGAATTCAATCGTGGTCGTAGTTCACTCCAAGATGAATTTCGTGAAGGTCGTCCAAAATCAGTTGTTGTTCCGAAAACCATTGATCCTGTGCGCGAACTGATATTGGAAGATCGTCATGTGACCTATCGTGAGATTGAGACAACCTTAGGCGTTAGTGGGACCAGCATACATTCAATATTGCATAAACATTTGACTGTCAAAAAAATTTGTTCGCGTTGGATCCCACACAATTTGTCAATCGCCCAAAAAAAGGCTCGTGTCAATTGGTCGAAAGAAATGCTCAAAAAATACGGTCGCGGTGCTTCGAAACACGTCTATGACATCGTGACAGGTGATGAATCGTGGATTTACGCGTATGAGCCCGAAAGTAAACAGCAGTCGACTGTCTGGGTGTTTCAAGATGAGCCAAATCCAACAAAAGTTGTTCGCGCACGAAGCACTTCCAAGCAAATGGTCTCCTGTTTTTTCAGAAAAACTGGACATGTCGCAGCCGTACCACTAGAACAACGCAGAACAGTCAATTCTGAGTGGTACACAACCAGTTGTCTTCCAAGAAATCAGGAAAACCAACCGCCGAAGACGGATCACTCTTCATCACGACAATGCGAGCTCTCACACATCGGCTGCGACAACTGCATTTTTGAGCACCCAAAACATCGATTTGATGGGTCATCCGCCGTATAGTCCTGACTTGGCACCGAATGACTTCTTTTTATTCCCGTGCGTAAAAAACAAACTGAGAGGTCAACGTTTTTCGACATCTGAAGAAGCGGTTGCTGCATTCAGAATGCATGTGTTGGAGATACCTCAATCAGAGTGGCAAAAGTGCTTCGACAATTGGTTCAAACGCATGCAAAAATCTTCATGGGGAATATTTTGAAAAACAATAAAGTGATTTCCGATGATCAATATTTGTTTTTATTCTCTAATCCCGAAATATCAAAGGCAACCCTCGTACATGTGCCTGGGTCCTTACGTTCCCTTTGATGGCCTTCTTCGGAATCATCTGTTTTCGAAATCTGGTCTGTGGTGGCGGTTTCAGGGCTCGGATTGCTTTGAACTCGTTGATTTGACACAGATTGTGAGATGGGTGTGGGTTTTCGTTGGTTTTTTCGAGTTGAATCATTCACGCTTTTGTTTTTTAGGGGTATATTCGTCGTCCTGCTGCTCCACTTTTGCGGTTTGTTTACGCCCGCGTTGTTAGGAGCCACGCTACAGGGACTGGCACACGATATTGTCGTCTTATTTTCTACGCTGGAACTAATGGGAAGTTTTCCTTCGTCGTACATACGTGGCACCCGGAGTCCAAGCGGAAAAAAATGGACTCTGTAGTCTGGTCGAGAACTCCCTCACGACTGCACAGCACACAAAATAATGGGAGTTTTGTTTGTTTTAGGTTTGCTTCTAAGTTCGTGTTGGGGTTCATTCACCCCCTTTGTCCCACAATTCGGCACTTGCCTTCGATACCATACAGTCATATTGTTTATTATTAGTTTACAACGAAGAGGACTTGTTTGCGTACACGATGAGGGGCTATCCGATCCGCGGTCAATTTGAGAGTTTACGCACTTGTGGGCCGCTTTCACTGATGTGTTTTTAAGTGTGTAAACAGTTGGTTTTTTTTTCTGGGTGCAAGAAAGTGATTTGTGCAGAAATGCACTACAACACACACTATCTTTCACACCATACACAATATTTCACAGTTGTTTATTTCAATGGGACGAATACTTACGGAGGATGATTGTTGTGAATACGATGGGTATCATTTCCCGAGATATTGACTTTCACCGAGAATGCCCTAGACCAGTGATTCTCAACCACTGTGCCGCAGCACTTTTATGCGCCGCCAAATTCTGAAAATGTACCGCCAAATTTTAGAAATGTATATGGTAGACCAACGGGAAAGAGACCAGCCGGACGCCCGCGATGGAGATGGGAGGAAAATGTTAGATTGTACCTCAAGGAGATCGGATCGGATGGTCGAATGTGGAAGGAGAGCGCACAGGACAGAGAACGATGGCGGAGTCGAGTCGGTGAGGTCATGAACTTCCGGGTTCCTAGAGGCCAAAAAAAATAATAAATATGGTAAAAATTATAATGCTTTTTTTATAACGGGTAAAGTTTGAATTAAAGAAAAGTACCTATATATATATATGAATATGCATTTCATGCCCGAGTTAATTGGGGCGTGGCTAAAATTTTTTTAAATGATAAAGAGTTGTTAGTCTGGACCTTGGTATGAACTAATATCAATTTTAAAGTCTTATGCATCCTGGTTTAGCCATTATGAAATGTTGCCTATAGGCAACATTGGGCAATAGTGGAGACATTTTAAAACACTCACATGTTTTAATTTCTTTTTTTTTATTGATATTTTTATTAATTTTTAATACAATTTAAGTGTGATATGGCACAAAACAATTTTTGTTGTTGGCTTGAATACAAATAATCCTTGCATTTAGAGCACTTTGAGCGGGGATACCGGCTGAATAAAGGTGGTGAGCGAGTTACTACGTAACAGGACGAATTTCTTAAAGCTCGGTCATTTTTCGAAATACTTGCATGATGAAAGGGCCGTAGTTATTAAAATATAACGGCTACGATAGATAGTACAAACCTTAGATAGATTATGTTTCAAGTTTGAAGACGCTACGTTGTTTATTACTTGTTTGAGAGCCACAATAGTGAACGCTCTCAGGGAACTTGTAAAAATGGAAAAAAAAATTCACACATGTTTACACATCCGTTATTGCAGTTTACCACCGAGTCATTTCTTCAAAATTGGAAAGAGAAATTAGTCCGAGGGTGCTAACGACCAATTCGGATTTCAAATCATTCATTTTTGCCACTGCAACAACGGATGTGAATTTTTTCCATGTTTACAAATTCCCTGAGACCGTTCACTATTGATGGTTGTCAAACAAGTAATAAACAACGTCGTAAATTTCAGGACAAAGACAATTATACAATACTGAAAACAAATGAAATAACGAATTCTTAAATGCGTCAGCAGTAGCAACTTGCACGAATTTTTAATCAGCTGTGTATATAATAGTGTTAGTTATAGTTAAAATTTGTATTTATAGTTTCAATTAATGAAACGACGTATAAGTAGAGAAAGTTAATTGATGATTCATCTAATGGGTACAAAAAAACCAACATTTTTGCCATCAAACGTCTGATATAACATACCCAGCATTTGATTAGATCAATTCTGATCGAATAAGAGAGAAAGTATTCCAAAGACGAATCTTATCAAACTTTAAACGATATACCAACAACTGCCAATCTCGCACTAAGCTTATTAAAGTCGCGAATTTCACACACTTATATATGTGTCGATGATAACATAGAATATATTTACACTAAATTTTTAACGAGAACCGATAAATTAATTGCTTTTTAATTAACCTAAAAGTGAAAGGAGAAAGGTAGCAACAACACAAATCAACGATTTCTCCCACAATAATATCAAGCCTTTTCTCAATCGGAATCCTCTTCGTTGACAGACTCTTAGATGAAATTTTTATTTGTCTGCGGAAGTACACGGAAATATAAAATCTTCTCCTGTCCAACACTGCGCGCTTCCAAATCAATCGAGATGATTCAATTCTCAACTTCATTTCAGAAGTTCGCTAAGCAAATTGCTGAGTATATACTCTCGGGTACATCGACCTAATGTTACACATAGGGAGTTGTTTCAGTGTTGACCTGATTCAGGTGAGTTGCTGAAGAGCAAACTATATACCCAAGCGACTGGATGGGTATATACTTATGGAGATTGCAAAGGCAAAATCGTGGCCATCAATTACATTCCTGCCCACACATGCATCCCTACTTATCCACTCCTCAAGCAGACCTTATAAATCCTTCGTCATATCAAATTTACTTTGCCCAAGACCAAGCCGACAAAAAAAAAAAAAATCTCAACTTGCCAAAGAGCAAACACAGAACCTGCGAAATAATAACGCGGAAGTTCTGCCCAAGTTACCCAGTGGAGTCCAAATATAAGACAGATAAGACAGACGCAGATTACACTTACAATTTACATAACATGTAATGTGGGGTTCTATCTCTCGGCAATGTATCCGGGCGGACGGTTGCGGTGCACTGAAAGATGATACGTTTAAGTAAAGGCTCCAATGTGACCATTCCATCCATGAGCCAGCGCGAAGATCTGTTCTCTGCTCGTTGGAATCATATGCGTGGAATGCATTGTGACCAAGAGCCATCGTTGGCCATTGCCGCTGCTGTCGTTACAACCACAGCCGCCGCTGGTCATCATATGGCATGCTGTAGGACATAAACGCATTTATGCAAGCATAATAAGGTGAAATTTTCGGGGAAAACTGGAAACTGGGTAGGATGGTGTGGTTGTAGAAAATTCTGACCTCTTTGGCTATACAGCTTTCACAACTTCTTTCCATTCTTCGCTGTCATTTGTTTCTTCTCTGACTTGCGAGACGTTTTTTTTTTTGCCTCCTTTGGTCCCCCAGCCGGGTAAGAATCTATCTTTTTGTGTTGTCATATTAAGCTAAATGACGGTGATCGTATGCTGCATCGTCCACGGAATCAAGACGTTACCTGTCTACGCCCTTCTCTTGCTAAGAGTAATGGCGGTTTAACTAGTATAAAGTTTATTATTGTGGAGTTGGAACATCGACGACGACGAGTGACCATTACAGGGTTTAGAATCGTACTGGACAATGTTGTTAACATTTTTAAATACAGTAAATAATTGAGCTTAATTTAAAAATAATACTCATGATTTGAATTGCATGCGTTGTTTAAAGCTTCATTGTAATTTGCATATTGTATTTTATGTCTTCTAAGTGAGCAAAGATTTATATCTGCGAATATTCGCAGCCCTTAAACCTTTTTAGGGATTATGAACGACTGCAGTAAGGTATGTAGCTCATAAAATGCCCCTATAAGTAAAGAAACTAAGCCCTTACCTTAGATTACATGGTTTTAAGGAGGTTGGGAAATCCATAAGGGTTGGCATACGATCAGTCGATGTTATTGTGGAACTTGAAATTAATTTAGGGCTATTCTGAGCCTACATGGACTCTTTCGTCACTGATTTATTATCCCTTTTTTAAATAACGGGAACCGAGAAAATAATTAAAATTTATAAGCCGAAGATTTAAGGCACCAATATATTTATTATTGTTTATTACTACAATACTTATTTATTATATCTCCTCTTCTTTTCGTCACATTGTGTTTCGTATCAATTCCATTTTTATTTGCATATTATTAAAAAAACGCATTGCTTATGAAAAGAAATGCATAAAAAACCATTTAAATAACTCGAAATCGACTGAACCATTGCAATGAACTAAGAGTTTCGCTTTACCAATGCAACATCCGTTGCAGATTTAAATTCAACTTCTCTGCATTGTCTCCCTATACAAAAAACTACAGATCTTATGTTAGCGATGCTAATTTGAAATGAAACAATACTTGCACTTTAACACAATAGCACTGAGGCGTATAAATGCGAGGAATTATTAGTAGCTCCTGGGGAACTCAATTGAAAGTGGGGTTTTATGACTTCAATTTTCAGTGCAGATTAGATTACATTTATAAGACGAATATTTTGTACTTACGATTGGGTTTAACTATCAAATATAAATAAAACAAACATATCACGTTGCATTATTAAAACATTATCAGAGATTATTCTTCTGGGGATGGAGTTGTATATTCCACATTCCATCAAACGCAGTTCGTCTGATAAACCTTGGTTTGACAAAAAATGCAAGCAGATTACAGCGGCAAAAAATAGAGCTTTGAAACAATGGCGCTCCAATCCTACCGATGTTAACAGAACGAATTTTTTTAGAATCAGAAACGCGTGCAACCAGGCGATTGATACCGCGAAGAAGGCTCACAACGACAGGGTGATCAATAAGCTCTTTCGGTGCCCAACTGGTTCGCGCTCCTTCTGGTCAATGACAAAGGCTGCCAGCGGTAACTTCGCATCCTCCTCTTTCCCCCCGTTGGTGACAGACAGCGGGACATTAGTCACAAATCCAAAGGATAAAGCGAATGTATTCGCGAATTTATTTTCCGCGAATTCCAACCTCGATCCCGGCCTTTTGGAGCCACCTGTGATCCCGCCGGTACAGTCTTCCATGCGGGATGTGAGATTTCGTCCGCGCACTATTCAACGCATTCTACGTGAACTGGATTGTAGGAAGGCAACCGGCCCGGACGGAATACCAGCAATAGTCCTTAAGAACTGTGCTCCAGAACTATCGCCGGTTCTTGGCAGACTCTTCCGCTTATCTTATGCACGGAGGACCTTTCCCGCCTGCTGGAAAATCGCTCGAGTTCGGCCAATCCCAAAGACGGGAAAAAAGTGTCTCCCACAAAATTACCGTCCGATAACATTACTGTCTATTTTATCTAAGGTAATGGAAAAAGTCATCAATACAGAATTGGTTAAATATTTGGAGTGCAACGGACTTCTGAATGATCGTCAATACGGATTCCGTGGCAGGCGGTCCACGGGAGACCTTTTGACACTTATAACCGATATATGGACATCTGCGATTGAACGGCATGGTGAGTCAAGGGCGGTCGCATTGGATATCTCCAAGGCATTTGACCGCGTCTGGCACGGGGCATTGCTGAGCAAACTTCGTTCATATGGACTTTCCCAACAGCTTTGCGACTGGACGAAAAGCTTCCTTGAGAATCGATCGATCCGGGTTGTTGTGGACGGCGAGTGTTCGGATCTGTATCCTGTTAATTCGGGGGTGCCTCAAGGTTCTATTTCGGCTCCAACCTTGTTCTTGCTTCACATAAATGATTTGTTGGAGACAACGGATAACAAAGTGTTCAGTTTTGCGGATGATAGTACGCTTGTTTCCTCCTTTTCCAATGATCGACCGATTGGTGCATCAACGTCGCACCAGCTGAGATGTAGACAGATTGACACTCTGAATCAGGATCTGGATAAAATCCTGCAGTGGGGAAAGGCCAATCTTGTCGACTTCAACGCAACGAAGACCCAGTATACAACATTCACAAAGAAAACTGGATCATCGGTTCCACAGCTGATGATGAGTGACCGGGCCCTCGAGGCTGGGGAAAGTTTGAAATTGCTCGGCGTCACGGTCTGTGTGAATGTATCATAGCATAAACATGTATCGGTTATCGCAGGATCAGCCTCAGGAAAACTGAGTTATCTTTTTAGAGCCAAGAAATATTTTACCCCGGCCCAACTTCTTCTCCTTTATAAATCCCAAATTAGATCCGCGCTCGAATATTGCTCTCATGTTTGGAGCTCGGCTCCTAAACATACCCTCGACCTACTTGAGAGCGTACAGAGACGAGCGATCCGCCTGATCGGGGACTCGGCGCTGACGTCTGTTTTACAGATACGAGGGTTGCCTTTTATATTTCGGGATTAGGGAACAAAAACAAATATTGATCATCGAAAATCACTTAATTGTTTTTCAAAATATTCCCAATGAAGATCTATACACTTTTGCATGCGTTTCAACCAATTGTCGAAGCACTTTTGCCACTCTGATTGAGGTATCTCCAACACATCCATTCTGAATGCAGCAACCGCTTCTTCAGGTGTCGAAAAACGTTGACCTCTCAGTTTGTTTTTTACGTACGGGAATAAAAAGAAGTCATTCGGTGCCAAGTCAGGACTATACGGCGGATGACCCATCAAATCGATGTTTTGGGTGCTCAAAAATGCAGTTGTCGCAGCCGATGTGTGAGAGCTCGCATTGTCGTGGTGAAGAGTGATCCGTCTTCGGCGGTTGGTTTTCCTGATTTCTTGGAAGACAACTGGCAAACAAATAGTTGTGTACCACTCAGAATTGACTGTTCTGCGTTGTTCTAGTGGTACGGTTGCGACATGTCCAGTTTTTCCGAAAAAACAGACGACCATTTGCTTGGAAGTGCTTCGTGCGCGAACAACTTTTGTTGGATTTGGCTCATCTTGAAACACCCAGACAGTCGACTGCTGTTTACTTTCGGGCTCATACGCGTAAATCCACGATTCATCACCTGTCACGATGTCATAGACGTGTTTCGAAGCACCGCGACCGTATTTTTTGAGCATTTCTTTCGACCAATTGAGACGAGCCTTTTTTTGGGCGATTGACAAATTGTGTGGGATCCAACGCGAACAAATTTTTTTGACAGTCAAATGTTTATGCAATATTGAATGTATGCTGGTCCCACTAACGCCTAAGGTTGTCTCAATCTCACGATAGGTCACATGACGATCTTCCAATATCAGTTCGCGCACAGGATCAATGGTTTTCGGAACAACAACTGATTTTGGACGACCTTCACGAAATTCATCTTGGAGTGAACTACGACCACGATTGAATTCACCATACCATCGATCAACACTGGTCGTTGATGGAGCTTCATCGCCAAAAATTGAATTAAGTTCATCCATGCACTGTTGCTGAGTTAATCCACGCCGAAACTTGTAAAAATTAATCGCACGAAAATGTTGACGATTTAATTTCATTTTTGGGCCGAGATAAATCTTTTAAGTTACTGTAAACAACACAAATAGCGCTCGTATGTCAAAACGTTCTGAGTGCGTATAACCTCAAAAATGTCCAACTTTACGACAGAGCTGTCAATTGCCGGATTGCAACACTAGGGTTGCCAAATCCCGAAACATAAGAGGCAACCCTCGTATTATCACGGGTGCTGTTCTTCAGAAATTCTTGGCATTGTTCCACGCAATTCGGTTTATATGCGCTCCACAAGACAATCCGACGGATCGCACCCGTTTGTGGTTCATCTCCCGACGGCGCGAACATCCCTGTATAAGAACTCGTTCCGTTATGCATGGAGATAAACTGGAAACCAAGAGTTTAGTTAAATACCTGGGCATCTGGCTAGACCAATATCTGTATTTCAACAGACATGTAGAGGCTGCTCTGGTCAAGGCAAGAAAAACGTTTGCTATTACAAGACCATGGTCTTACCAGTACTCATGTATGGATCCGAGACCTGGGTGCTTAATAAAAGGCATTCTGAACTCTTGGCCGCGTTCGAGAGAAAGGTCTTAAGGAGAATTGTTGGCCCCGTATGTGAGGGAGGACGATTCCGGAGACGCTACAACCATGAGTTGTACGCAATCTACCTTGAAGCTCATATTGTAAGAAAAATCAAGCTCGGTAGACTCAGGTGGGCGGGACACCTAGCTCGAATGAGCGAAGAGGACCCTGCCCGGAAAGTCCTTTGTGGCAGGATGTATGGAAGGAGACAGCGCGGCAGACCTTGTCTGCGATGGAGGGATGGCGTAGACCAGGACGCCCAGAGCCTGGGAGTGCTAAACTGGATGACATCGGCTCGAAATCGGGACCGGTGGAGAGATTTGTTAAATAAGGCCAAGACCGGATCCCGGTTGTAGTGCCGATGATGATGATGATGATGATTACAAGGAGGCTATTTCACAGTAGCCAACTTGACAGCAGGGTAAAAGTCATATGCTACATGAAGCTAATCAGGCCAATGCTCATATATGGTTGTCCAGTATGGTTTAACATAGGTCCAAATTTGATGGAAAAGATTCGGGTGTTCGAAAGGAAGTGTCTGAGAACCTGTCTCAGATTATATCGAACACCGGAATCGGAATACAAAAAGTACTACTCAAATGAGACTTTATATAATGAAGCCTGCATAAATAGGGTGGATAATTTTATGATTAAATTAATCAGAGGACATTTTGCGAGAGCAATAAGCTCGTCCAATGACCTAATTTTCGGGGCTTATTATCCAAATACCCTGTACTATGAGAACGTGCGTCGCAACGGTTTTGTTCCACCAGAGGCGTTCCTTAATTTGGACATAAAGGGCTTATACAGGATAGATCCGGAATTCCGCTGATCTATCATGTAAGTAGATCATCCGTAGACGGGCGATTGTGCTACGACCGGGAAGTAACACGCAGCGAAGAAAAGCTCCTGCGCTTCAATGGGGCTATCTCCCACAGAGACCGGGACGATAGTATTAGACAGCGTCAACAGTTCTGGTGGTTGAACGGCATATAAAGACCTGGATACCAAAGTCGATATAGAATCATACTATCATCAGCTAGCTTGCATAGACTTAGCTTTTCTAGAATTAGGGTAGTATAAGATTTAAGTTAAGTTAAGCTAAGTGATTTTACATAAAATTAAAAATTAAAAATTAAAAAAAAAAAAAAATAGGTAAGTTAAGTAAGTTAAATTTTAAGAAACAAAAAAACAAAAAAAATTGACAAAGTTTTTCAAGTTTTTCTTTGTCTTTCGAACAATTAAAAGTATTGCCACAAAGTTCTGTCACCGAAAGGCAAATTATACAAATATTAAGTAATGTTTAGCTTAGAGCGTCTGCGAAGGACCAGTAAGTTATTATATAAGATAATTAAGCTAGAATTTAAGCATTTTTTGTCCAGCATTTAATTTAGAAACTAAGAATATAAAAAGAAAATAAAAAAATGTTTAAAAAAAAAAAAAAAAAAAAAAACTCGTTCCGTTACAGAGCGGGGAAGCTGTGGAACTGCCTACAATCTACTGAAGATGTTCGAGGCGGTTGAGAGACGCCGTCCGTCCGCGACTTTTTGTTTGATCCTTCGAGCTGGATCTTATATTTAAAATAATGCTAATGACTAGACCGCCGATATCAGGGAAGACGCTGCCATGCCTCTATAATATTTTGGGTGCACCACCGTGCTTCCGGTTCCCCGGGAAGAGTGGGCTACCTTTGTTGTCCTCCTGACCTACCCTTTCCGCGCACTATCGACCATGTTGCCGCACGATTACACTGATGTTCTGAATTAAATGTCACCAAAGAGTTTGCTGCTGAGCAGTCACTAAAACAACACTTCCGTTTCTGTTACAAACTGATTTTATTTTTGGTTTAAATATACTGATTCTAGTTTACTTTTTACATTACAACTTATATTATTTTTAAGGAGGTCTTCTCCTCACGCGCGCTACACATAGACTCTGCCAAGCGACTCCAGTTTAGTCACCTTCTCACTTCAAAATTCTAATTTTCAAATATCTTTATGTTCTTTCGAAGGTCAAGATGCATCGCCACTTATCGTTTGATCCTTTATTGGGGTTTTTATTTGTATTCGCCATCTGGCTAATGGAAACAAGAATTTTCGTGCATTTCAAATAGGTAGCGCAAGATCCGTGGAAATTGGTTGTTAGTTTAGGATCTGGGAATCCGTGTCTATTAGCTAGTCATAAAACATCTGGTGTGTGAAAATATTATGTTTATGATTGCAAGAATTGTGTGTCGGCGTATCGAATAGATATGCCTTTGTTTGGAGACATGCACTTTTAGGTTTTGGATCTTGTAGGTTTTTTAGGTGCTAATTGCTTTTAGCATACCTGGGAAAATAATGCATTATGCTGTTTAATTTTAGGAAATTGAATCGATCAAATGCATTGAATTGAATAAATAAATGTGAATTCAATAAATGAGAATTTGAACGTTTAGTTCGATTTGGTTACAATGTTATCTTTGGAATATCAAATGGATTTTCTTATATGTGGGAGTAAAATGAAATATGGGAGAAAAATGTAATGTGGGAGAAAAAAGGTAGGGCTTCTTGGAGCACTACACCTCGATGGAGAAATATCATCTACCCAACCCGGGGTAGATTGGACTTCTTCAGCCGCCTGCTCAGGGGTATCTTACTTGTTAGAGATTACACCGTACCGGTGCAGGGACACCACTATGCATTAATGTCACCATACCAAAATGTAACCTACTTCGTGGCGAAAATCGTTCCGATTTACTGGCAAAAGGAGCTATTGGCAGGCATGACCGAAAAACAGCGGGAGCCGGATTGTCCGTGCGGGGATCAATCCACGATTCGCAACTCCTGCTCCCAACTGAAAAGAAGCATGACGGAAAATGGACGCACTGTTAGACACTGTTTCAAGTGAGCTCAGAGACAAAGGACACAAAGGAGATAAAGGGGATAAAGGAGACAAATGAGCGAAGGAGAATTCTATCACTATCCAGGTTGAATAATATCTCAACAAGTTGAAGTCTTTTAAGGGAGAAAAATCGCATTACCAAGACAAAAATGAACGACGACATTCCGGAGTTAATCAACGCGATGATAAGGCTTTTCTTAACATCAATATGGCCTACTTCAAGGTATGTGATTGATTTCCAATTATGGCAGTGCCGAATGACTGACATTCCGGAGTACCTTCGATGACACAGAGTTCGACTTCACCCATGTGCTGAACTTAGCGCGTTTGCAAAGAGCACTCCAGAAGAGAAAAAAAGAGCATCTAAGAAGTGCCCTATTCATCTCCGAAGACCTAAAGGAGGTAATAAATGGACTAGATGCACACTTTTTGAGGCCGAATATATTGGCATTGACAGGAATAACCTATCTAAGAATCAGCCTCGGCTCACCGCCCGGTTGCCGTATAGACGTTCTGTAGAGACATGAGAATCTCCGTCCCAACCATCAAGGCACAAGTAGCTGAAACTTAGCCGAAGCAGTGAAGGAAATGACCAACAAAACATACTCAGGTATGAAATGTAGGTAGGTCATGTATAGCCGCAGTCATCAGAACGGGTAAACAACCAGAAATCACACTTTTCGAGCAGAAATAGAAGCGGCCTTGTGTATCCTTGGAGCCGTCGAGAAACCACTGGAAGCATGCCCCACTGGAAAAAAAACAAGATAAGAAGAATGATATACATCCTCCAAGAAAGCGAAGCATCTCAGACCAAAGAAAAAACGGTGTGCTTGGTATGTTACGAAAGACATCGGCATTTTCAATCTCCCAAGTTCGAGAGGCAAAGTATGAGTAAAAAATGGGAGATGGAAAAAAAGACGAAGCTCTGCTTCAAGTGTCTTCATAATAGACGTGGAAGACCGCACTGCAGAGGGCCAACTTGTAGTAAGTGCTCAAGAAGCTATCAAACTACCCTTCGCTCCGTCTTTATCCACATGGAAAAGTAAGGAAGCTACATCACAGCATACTCCGTTCAGGTGGTGGACAAGAGGAGTCAAAAAGGAGAGTAGTTACTTCCGTGCCCACCATCAACAGCAGTAATTCCTATTTGAAAAAGGAACGCTTAGGGATTAACCTGTATTGAATGAGCTGTTGAATCTCCCACCCACCCACCTCTTCCGTATCACCCTTTCTAGTTGAGTTACACAGTTTATGGTTGAGTGTCAATCGTCAGGAAAATTGTAGAAGATAGACCGAAAACACTTGTCTCATAGACTGAGCGAAATGTCATGTCAAGTCTTTTGAGCAATGTTTGTATATAAACAAATGCAAATAAATCAATGTTTTATCTTATGAGCGACTCGGACGATTCGGAACTGACAACTGACAATGTTTTCACACTTAGACTCCTTACACACTATTACGTTACAGAGTTAAGTGCTAATCCAGGTCGCCATGTTTTCTTTTCACCCATGTTGCTACATCCCACTTTCGTTGCCATTCTCTTAGGCTCGAGAGCTCTAATTGTGACCGCATTCTGCGACCATTCTTTTGGGAGACTTCATGCAATGCAGCATTTTCTTAAGCTGCAATGCCAAGTGGCGTCCTCAAGCCCAAAACATTTATGGCATCTACGGATACCGTTCAGAATGATCTTAGTGATGCCAGCCTACGTGCTGAGTTCACTCCCGTCATGTACGACTTATACTGTGCGGCTCCTACCCATATGTGAGCTGCATACATTATAATAGAGGTATTGAAACTGGTTATCAGTTTCCTTATGTGGGACCGGGTTCCTCCAATATTTGGTAGCAGTCTCCCCAAAACTTTGCATACTCTTACCTTTTTTTCACTCGTTTTCCTCAAGTGTTCCTTGAAGGTCTACCTGTTGTCGAATATAACACCAAGATATTTAATATAGGGACTGGATCTGATTATTTGTCCTTCTTTTTCCAAAGCAAGGTGTTCAACTTTCTTGTGGCTGCATATTAAAACTGCCTCCCAGCTGGACATAGGTAGTTTCAGTCCGGCCATATCTAGCCAGCATTTAATGCTCTGGATTGGTTGGGAGCAAATATTATCCAGGTCATCTAGATGTTTAGCTACGGCCACTACTGCCAAATCATCTGCATATCCAATCATTCTAACTCCTTCTGGTACATTGACCTGAGCACACCAATCATACATGATATTCGGATATAACAGCGGGCCTAATACAGACCCCTGGGGTAAACCCGCTGTTATTTTATATTCCTGTGGTCCATCATCTGTGCCATAGAGCAGTCTTCTATCCGAGAGATAGTTTGCTGGTATACGCACCAAGTAGGGTGAGACTTGTAGATCGCCCAACGCTTCTAGAATCTGATTCCAATTCACTGAGTTCAAAGCATTTTTAACATCTAGCGTCACCACCGCGCAATATTTTTTTGTATCACCTAGCCATCGTGTTACAGCTATCGCATTGCGAGCGATGTCGCACACCACAAATAGTACCTCACCGGTTGATCCACCTTTCCGGAACTCATAGTGCGATTCAGAGAGTCCTGGTGTCCCCACAGTGTCCAGCATACACCACGGGCAATAAGACGACGGCGGTTCTGGATTCTTGACTCCTTTTGGTGTAAGCACAAGCCCCTGTTTTTTTCCGTCGTTTAGGAAATTATCCTATTTGAAGGCAGGTTTTGAAGAGACTGCTGACGACTTTTTTGTTAAAGTAGTCTTCACTACAGCGTTAGGAATACCATCCAGTCCCGAGGTCTTGTTTTTTTTAACAACCTTTGCAGCCAAGAGCACCTCTTCAGTAATACTCCACTCCTCTTGCACTCTCAACACCTCATCATACTGCCGGAAGAGGACAGCAACAATTCTGGCCATGTCACTTTTACTTTTTTGCATTTGACTACGGTTGTTTTGTAGTCTTTTCGTGAGTATCCTGTAGGCGTTGCCCCAATGGTTGTTATGTAATTCATCCCTTAGGGAGCAGAACGCGTGATATTTACTTTTGCAGATCACATTCCTCAACTCTTTCCGTTTGTTGACAAATTCCGCATGCAACTGTGGGTAGGTGTCATGGTTTCTTGCTCTTTTTGCAAGCGTCGTAACCTGTTGCACTCCGATGGCACATGGGCGATTTCTGGGTTCCACCAATACACTGGTTTGATAGCCCCTGCTGGCTATCTTTGTCGTGGCATAGAAGCATCGCATACGGCAGTTAGCCACTTCTTGACTTTTCTAGCCTGCCTGTTCGAATCGGCCTCTGCGTTAAACTGTTCGATTTGGTCTTCCTTGATATAATCGAGCAGTTCCACATCGGGGTCCTTGTCTTTTCACCCTTTTTTCTGGGCTTTCTTGGCCACCTTGCCCGTGATGAATCCCCTGTGTGGTAATATTTCATATATCACAGTTTGGTGGTCACTATGGGTGTAGGTGTCCAAAACTCGCCACTTCATACTGCTTGCCACCAACATTTTCGACCAACCTCTCTCCTTTATGAAGGTGTCATCAACACCATCATTAAGTAACACCACATCTAGGACTGGGGGAATTTCCAGTAGTCCAGATGGCCGCTGTTCCGCTGCTGTCTTCCTCCCATTGTACTAGTGCCAGGCATCCTATACGACTCATTACGTCTGCACCATATTCCTTAACCATTTGGGAAAGGGGATCTTGTGCGGCTCCACAATGGTTTAAGTTAATTTGAATGCACTTAAACCTGTCCATTTTTATTGAGGAAATTGGACATCGCCTTTTTAAATGTTCGACATTTGTATCTCCCTGTTAAGTCGTGGGTACTGCCTTCGCATCCTGATTCCAGAACATACATTTGGGTTGTGCTTCACAGCTCATTGCTTTGTGGCCTTTTTCACCGCATTTCAAACAGTTTTCCGCAGGATTTCGCCACATGACCGTATTGCCAACATCTGAAACCTCGTGTGGGTGCGATGTGTTCTCGTAGTCTGCATCTCATCCATCCAACCCGTAGAAAACTTGTAGCCAGCAACCTGCTAGCCTTTTCTCTTGGTAAGCGAATCATGGCAGCCTTCGTGCTATCTGGTATCCTTCTTAAACTCATTACCGCTTCCTTTGGGATCTCGTTCAGTGCAGGAAACTCTATTGTGATCGCTGTCAGGATTTCCTACACAGTGGTAACCTCATCTAAATCACGATACTCAACCGTGATTTCCTGTGACACTGTTTTCACACTAGCATCTTCCTTTAATACTTGTTGTGCTTTTGCTTTCAGTGTGTCTCGGTGCTGGCCTCTGGTCGGCGTTTCAGTTCTAGCGCCAATTCCCCTTTTGCTGTCTTTCGAACTTTATTCACGCTATTTCCGAGTTCACTTAGCTCGGACTTGGCCTTCATGAACTTTAATATATCCGCGTAAGTTTTTTTCCTGGTTTTGGATATTATTATAGCGTCCGGGCGTGGCCTCTTTTTTTGTTATAATGTTGGCTTTCCTGGTATCAGTTTTTGGGGCCTCTTTACCCTCCGACCTCGCATCCCCGTTCCTCCCCTCTAGGCAATTTTAAACCAATTGTAATTGGGTGAATCTTCATTTATCTGCCCCGGGATCCGGGTTAAGTATATTTGCGAGTTTTGTTTCGGTTAGATTTGCAGGTGATATCCATGTGGCTTTGTGAATGTGTGGGGGGTAGAAGTAGATGTGCCAGGACAGGGGCACGGATTCACTTTATCCCACCACGTCACTGGATAAATACAACCAAAAATCCAAGCACCAAGGAAAGAGCAGGAGAAATTAAAAGGCACTGGTTTAATTTAGTTGTTCGTTTTTCTTTATTTGTTAATATAATCCATTTATTTTATTTTACATTAAAATAAATTATCACTAGATTTAAATTGAAGAACTTGTATTTGTATTTATACAGAAAGGGATCGCGACGCAATGTAACTATTGGAAAAGTACGCTTTGGCAAATATTACACAAGGAACTAAAAACCATTGGAGGACTGCAGCGAGTATGTTGGATGGCGTTTCAGATACTTGTGTGTCGTTTGATGAATGAATAATGACAGCCTTTAAAATTATCGTAAATAAATTTTACCCCGGGCGGCGTGACCTAGCACGATGGTGGTTGAGATGTGACTGATCTCAATTAGGGATGAAATTTCAATTTTGAATTCACACAGCTATCAGCCAATCATCATTGCACTCTTCTCATGAATCCTCTCATTTGCATGTCTCAGTGAGGTGAATAATACTCGCGCATCATTCGACAGTCGCTGGACATGCGAAGGATGAAAAGAACAAAAGAGAGAGCGCAATAACTTCAGGGTTGGCTTAGCTTGTGCGCTTATATCAACTGCAGTCTCTGAGCATGACCTACTGTCCTAGTGCGATGGCTGTGGTGATCTCAGAGTGCATTGAATTGCATGGAGGCAGAATTATGAAGGAGAGGAAAATGTAGGCGGTGCTATTAACCTGTGAAATTAGATCGTTGATCCCAAGCGAATAGAGTGGCCGGGAAAAAGCCGAGTGACGCTAATTTGGCTCTGGTAACTTATCGTGGGAACTTATTAAATATTTTGATAAATTCCCCAGCGATTGCATGATTATGCAATAGCGTCGTCTGATTCGACTTGTTGTTGCTAACCGACATGGTGTGATTTCCGGTGGAAATCTCATGGGCTCTTAAAATGGAGTTGCCGTATGGCAAAAGGTAGCTAAACTCAATTATGTATTGTTTGCATATAATAATGAGTTTAGCTATGCGTTCTTTGGGAAAACAATGATTCTCAGGTGAATAATGTTGGTAGGAGAAATTGGGGAATATATATGACACGCTGTTAGCGGTCGAAACAAGGCTGAAATTGTGGGTTGGTTCCCCATGTGATATAGAGAACCCCCACAAATTTGCTTGTGCTTGAACATTGTGCTTTTCACTACCAAATCTTTTGACGCTGCGAACGTAATAATTTGAATTCCATTACCATATGAAACGTCGTGTAGGCCTTCTTTACCTATAGTTGGTTGGAAGATGTTTTCCTCTCCAATTTTTGCATTGAGGTCCCCGAGGAGGATTGTTGAAGTCCGGCGCCGTGCTTCCTCGGTTGAGGGAAGAGCGGGGACCTTTTATTTTTAATTGCTTAATTTTGTAAAACCTTTCTTTTCGGTATTAGACATTCCTCTATCACCGATATCCAAAAATTCGTTATAGACAGAACCATCGATTTGAAATCATCGACTTGTTAATGTATATTTGAATTAATAATAAATCAACGGAAATTGTGTTCACAGCTATCAATAAATTTTTCTTTGACAGTCCTCACTTCCAAATCTCCTCTGAACTTTTTCTATTCTAACTGAATTTTTTCTCTCTATTCTATTTTTTCTTTTTGACTTTTCACATTCAATTCGGACGAAAATCCAAGTTGCTATGTTTTCAATAAATAAAAAGGTGCAGGTTATTAAGTGTGCTGTAACTGGTAATATTGTGAATGTTTATGAATGGTATGTATTAAGTGAGAATGTAATATATGTTAAGTGAAGTTTTTAAGGATGTGTTAGGAGATTCAGTGTTAAATTTAATAAGGGTAATATTCTGGAATACAACATCCCACCCTTCTTCGAGAAAGAAAATTATCCTTGAAGAGAATAATTTTCTAGTAACTATATATTAAATTAAGATTAATTAAAAACTTGGATTTTCGTTCAATTACATTACAAAGGTTTTCAAAATTAATCTTTCATCAAAGGTTACAATAATCAAAAAGTTCTTAATACTAGAAAAATAATCTATTTACATTATATATTAACTAAATTTTTTCAATAATCAAAAAGTTCTTAACACTAGAAGAATAGTCAAAATAGTCTATTTACATTACATATTACCTAACTAAATTTAAATATTTCTCTTTGGAACCTTTTGTTTTCTAATCCAAAAGTTATTATTACTTATTATATTAATTACATAATATTAATATTATTGTTTCAAAATTCTCATTTCCGTTCGAATATATATATTAATTCCAAAATTTCCAATACATATATTACCTCTAAAATTTCCTTTCTTTCCTTTTCCGTTCGAATATATATAAATTCTAAAATTTCCAATATATATTACCTCTAAAATTTTCTTTCTTTCGTCCCCCTCATTAACTTTTTTTTTTTTTTTTTTTTTTTTTTTTTTTTTTTTTTCATTTCCGTCATTTCCTACAATTGTTAGATTATTTCATATATATTGAATAATAAAACAAAGGCCATTTGTTATGTGTTTATCTTTTCCTTAAATTTATGGAAAAGTTTCCAAAACCTTTCTGGGCCTATTACTATGATGATTGAATAAAGATGATTATTACCAAAAATCTTCTTGAAAAATGATCTTAAATAATTTAAATGACGGTGTAACCTTTTATTTTTTTGTATTTTGCATTGGAATAAATTTTTATTGTTGTAAAAAAAGACTTGTAATGTATTTATATAGTTATTCTTTACAATACCTATTTTAGTTAAATTATTATTTTCATTTTTTATTATTTCGTGTTTGAGTAAGTGTTTGTGTTTGTTTTCGTTGTTTAAAATATTTATTGTTTTCGGCTTGGTGTTGTCATTGTCCATAGCTTTAACTGCTGTCGGAACGTCTACCTTTTCAGTCTTACTCACTGCTGATGGATCGTTTAGTTTCTCAGTCTCATTTACTGATTCGAATAGTTCTTCAGACTTATTAGCTGTTAGAACATCTTGGTTCCCAGTACTATTTGCTGTTTGAACTATTTCTTCAGTTATATCTGCTGTAGAAACATTCAATCCTTCAGTCTTTGCTGCAGAAAAGATTTGTTCATCAGTATTAGCTGCTGGACTGACTTGGGTTTCGAATTTTATTGCAACTATTGGGTCTTCAGTCTTTAACACTGCTGAATGTTCAGTCTTTGTTGCTGAAGTCCCGGGGTTGTCTATTGGGATAGCCGAAATATAAGGGATTTCTGTTTGTATATTTTCTGCAGGATCCGAATTTTCAGTCTTTAATACTGCTGAGTTTTCAGTCTTGGTTGCTGAAGTGTCTGCGTTGTCAATAGGGATATCTGAGATATTAGCGATTTCAGTCTTTAATACTGCTGAAAATTTCGAATTTTCAGTCTGTGTTGCTGAATTATTTTCCAGAATGGGAGTATGAATCGGAGTCTTTATATTAGGGACAGGGTTATCTTTGTTTGTATGTCTAGGTTTATAGGAGTATGTGGGCTCAGGGTAAATTTGGCTAGGAGCTTCATTAAAATGGTCGTTATCTATTTCCAAAGATCTAATGCTGTAAATAGAAAACTTTGGTCTGTCTTCCATCAATTTTGGTTGGCGTCAGGCCTCGTTTTCCGACTCTTGCACCCGAGAAAAGTGAACATTTTGTCTATCGTTTTGTCTATTGGTGCTCCTAGAATTTTCACCAAAACGATTTTCAGAGTTTGTAGGATTATTTCGGAATGGGTTACGCGTTGTTGTACCTTGTTGGTAATTTGTTGAAGCCGATCCATTCCTAGATATCTTGTATCTACACTCATTCTCTGTGTGATTATTCCGTCCACAGAAATTACATACAATGTTATATTCCCTTTTTATGGGTTGTCTATTCGGAAAATAGTTGGATTGCATGTTCCGATAACATGTGTCCTGTGTATGCCCTGACTTACCACAGGTTTGGCAGACTATACGATTGAATGTAGGTTTTTCATTGTATTGATATGACCTGGGAGAGTTGTCCATTCGAGCCGCATGTGACACTACATGTGCAATCGACTGTTTTAAATTGTTTCCCCCATGGACTTTAGCTAGTATCTTTAGCTGTTCGTTGTTTAGTCCATCCTCAAATGTTTGTACGGCCAATTTTATGTTTTCTTCTATTAAATATTCCCTAACCACCGCGTCTGCTGTTATTTCACACGTGGCAGAGTTTAAAGTCCTTAGAGCATTCGCGACTCTATCGCCGTATTCCCGGACGGTTTCTCTGTAGCGTTGTTTCAGAGAAATCAACTCATTGTGTGCCGTCGACCGAGATTGCTCCTCTTTATATTCCGATTCGAGTTTATCTTTTAAATCCTCCCACTTAGCGATTTGGCTATACCTAATCAGATCGTAAGCATGACCCTCTAGTCTATTTTTGACTAGCTCTAAAAACGTCTCGTATATATCCGGGTCTGCCTTCTTTATGGATCTAAATAAAACGTCTCCCCCGGAAATAAATTTACCTAAGTCGCAGGGTTTCCCGTCAAAGGTAGGGACGATTCTGAAAACATCAGAAATTCCGACAGAAAGAGCCATTTCAGGGGGTTTAATGTGTATCGGTTGATAGTGGATTTGTTCTTCCCCCTGCCTAGCCGCCTGTCTCGTGTAATATGGGCTCGTAATATTGAAAATTTGAATTAAAGTATGGCGAAAATTTGTTATCAATTCTTAAAAATATGGTTTATGAAAAAATGGCCTTTATGTTATTATTCAATATATATATATGGAAACGATATGGTTTGAATTAAAAATAAAAGGTCCCCGCTCTTCCCTCAACCGAGGAAGCACGGCGCCGGACTTCAACACTGCAGCGATATTGCCATGAGCGGTGCGGAACTTCTAGACTCCCTGGTCAAGCGAGGCTGCGAAGATAATCACATATCGGGTGATGAGGCCCCCATCAAAGAGACCATATGCCTTGACGACTTCGAAAACGAGGACGACGACGTGCTCCTCCAACCCGAACCAGTGGCGGATATAATATCCCGTCTAGGCAGCTCTCTAACATCGTCACCTAAATGCCTGTCCTTTAACGAAGCCGGTGAAATCGAAGGGGTCCACGGTGATCTCTTTCAGCCAACAACTCAAAGTGATCCCTTCAACCGTCACGCGCTCGAAGAACTCTCTATCACAATCAAGGATTTAGAAAAGTCCGCTGCAACCTCTTACGCCTCCCCCGCGACCCAAAAACCGGCCGACTCCGTAACTATCGTCTCTCCAGACTCTTGTGCCGACGAGATGCCAAAGGATTTGACATGTAAGAAGTCTGCCATTGAGAAAGAACGAGTTCACATCGGTGTCCGTGAACGTCCCACGTCGCGAAGTTCCGACGCAATTCAATCTCCTCAGCCAAGCGGTTTGCCGGCAGTGCCACCCTCTCCCGATTCAGTGCAAGCTAAAGTGAAAAACGTCTTCCTCGATCAACTGCTGAACACCGGCAACTCAGCTAGCCCGAAGATCTGTTCATCGGTCACAGTGACACCGATAAAGATCCCCAATGCACCGCCAAGGCAGCAAAAGGAACCACTGGACCTTGGCAAGCATCGCAAATCAGCCAGTCCCACGGTCAGTTGCTCCGAAGAAGCGAAGCGTGTCCAAACGGTGACAATTGACGACGAGTCACCCGATGAGCCGCTGCAAAAACGCATCAAACGCGAAGAAGGCAGCGAAACCAACACGGAGAAATCCCACACCGACGCTCTTATCGAGTTGCTGTCGTGTGGCAAAGATCCCGATCCGCTTACCCAACTGCGTCTGTTGATACGAAACCCCGAATGGAAAGTACCTGATCCTATACTTGTGCCAAAGGATCGATTGAGTGCAGTATTAGCTTCGCCGGCAAGAGAGATACCCCTGCTTCTCACGACCAGACCAGAGCTACGGTTGCCTGAAGCGTTTGCCTACCCAGCCATACTTCAAGATCCCGACACACTAGTGATATCAATGGCGCAACTGGAAACCATTCTTCAAAAGCAAGTCGAAATAACTAAACCAAAATCGAAAACACCGCCCATACCACAGGTGACCATTGAAGCCATTCCAAATCCCACCGCTGCCACCAGTGTTGAGGTCCGGACGCCGTGCTTCCTCGGTATGAGGGAAGAGCGTGGACTTATTATTTTTCCTTTTCTTCTTTTTTTGGTCCTGTACGCACAACAATCTTATTACAACTTAAGAATTCTCCACGTATTATGATCCGCGTCCCAGGCGGACCTTCCTTTGGTGAAAGTCCAGTTACAACTGGCTGAGGCGCCATTAACAAGAAAAATCCTTTTTTTAAATTCAACGGCTCTTAAAGGGTTTTAGATGATATTAAAACTCATATTATTATCACTATATTTAATATATTTATACCAACTTAGGGTTTCTTAACTCAACTTTCCAGACTCACAATTCAACTTACAATCCCAAACGAACTTTATGAACTGAATTTTTTTTTTCTCTCTTTTCTTCTTGAAAAATTTTTTTTTCTTCTTCTTATTTGGTTATTTCTCTTGTGTTCACTTTATTTTTTTTTTGTTTTAAATTTTTTTTTGTTTACTTTGTTTTTCGTTGTTTTATGTTTACTTTTTTCTTCTTCTTATAAACATTTTTTTTTTGTTGTTTTAAATTTTGTTTTGTTTAAAAAATTTTTTTTTCTTGTTTTTTTTTTCTTCTTATTTTCTTCTTTTTATTTGGGATCCTTTGGTTGTATCCCACCGCTGCCACCAGTGTTGAAGTCCGGCGCCGTGCTTCCTCGGTTGAGGGAAGAGCGGGGACCTTTTATTTTTAATTGCTTAATTTTGTAAAACCTTTCTTTTCGGTATTAGACATTCCTCTATCACCGATATCCAAAAATTCGTTATAGACAGAACCATCGATTTGAAATCATCGACTTGTTAATGTATATTTGAATTAATAATAAATCAACGGAAATTGTGTTCACAGCTATCAATAAATTTTTCTTTGACAGTCCTCACTTCCAAATCTCCTCTGAACTTTTTCTATTCTAACTGAATTTTTTCTCTCTATTCTATTTTTTCTTTTTGACTTTTCACATTCAATTCGGACGAAAATCCAAGTTGCTATGTTTTCAATAAATAAAAAGGTGCAGGTTATTAAGTGTGCTGTAACTGGTAATATTGTGAATGTTTATGAATGGTATGTATTAAGTGAGAATGTAATATATGTTAAGTGAAGTTTTTAAGGATGTGTTAGGAGATTCAGTGTTAAATTTAATAAGGGTAGTATTCTGGAATACAACAGGATTTTAACATCGAATTTTTTTTTTTTATTAGACTTCTCTCGGGAGAGGCGAACCTATAGCGTCGAGTGGGCGCCCCGAGATGCCATCAAATAATTGTTGCAGTTCTTTTTGAACATTTGCAGGTTGTGACGCTCCGGGAACACTCGCGTGGAAGGGAGTTCCGCAGCTTCCCCGTTCTGTAACGGAACGAGTTCTGATACAGAGATGTTCGCGCCGTCGGGAGATGAACCACAAACGGGTGCGATCCGTCGGAATGATGAGATCCCATCAAATACTTCCTCTAGGGTCTCGTAGAACCTGTTCTTCGTTTCTTCGTCGGTAGATTCTGTTATGGGACGTGTACATTTATAGGTACATAATTGTATCATGGGCCCTGTATTTTTAGCACCGACATCCGGTCGTTAATAAATCTCACATCTTTTACACAGTGCGTAATCTAATTGCGTATGATGAAGCCGGTTCCGAGGTTATATGTGTCGGTACCTCCACGCACCAGTGTAAACTCATTGGTTTCGATTACTTGATGTAAGAGTTGGACTTCCTGAACCGCGACGATGTCCATTTTATATTGTTTTGCGTTTTTTACGACCTGTATCGCGCCTGGTTTATATAACGTTCGCACATTCAACGTACCGACGCGTAAATCCCGCTTTTTCCGTTTTCCCTGTGTTCTTTTTGCCGAGTCGGTGTTTTCTTGATGATTTGTTCCCTTGTGGTAGTGTCGGCTCATCACACCTACTCCTACCGGGTTTTTCGTGTTGTTTTGTGTATATTTGTGATTCATTTTGGATCCCATTAGTCTTTCAATTTCAAATAGTCACCATATCAGAGCCCCGCTTTGATATGGTAGGGTCTGCTTGCTGCTCTGATTCGACTTGTTCTCAGAGAGCCGCCGTTATAATACAGCCGATAAAGCCTTGCCTGCAAGCCATCCAATGGGCGCGGTGACGCGTAACACCCTGGATTAGGGGTGGCAGATCTTTGACGAGATTTCACCATATGAAAAAACAGTAACTAACAGTAACTCGTAAGAGAAACACGTAACTCACTCCGTGAACTTGAAGTGTAAATTGAGTAGAGCTCAACTTTAAATAACATAGACAATTAAATTTTTATTATTCGCCAGCTACCAAAAATTGAATTAAACAAACAAACAGAGGATGAGTTTTGTGTGCGCATCCGAGAATCAAAGAGTTTCGAACGAGTGAAACTTTACAAACAACATCGTGTGGGATTAGGGGAACATAATTAACCTCCAGCTACATCAATCCATCCAACAAACAACTGTGAGTGCGTTCCATTCTATTAACATTCATATTATTATTGTGTGCAATTAAAATATTCTGCGACTGTCATCGCGTAATCGGGATCGTTCCCGAAACGCTGTCGACTTTCAATTGATAACAGCTTTTTGTAACATCAGGGGCATCGGTTTCACCAATACAAATGAAACGGTGCCCACCAACATTTGTAAATAGCGAAACCTCATATCCTTGCCCTAACTGGGACTCAGGTCGATTCTTCAACTGATTCGATATACCTTCGTTGCTCAAGATATGACTTACCTTCGGAAATCCGCTTTAAGGGTAGAGTCTGCGTCTTCACGCGATCCTATCTGGGTTGCCAAAGGATAGAGGCGTTGAGCCCAATAACTTGGACATCATGTGGTTAAAAGTCGTGCTGAAGAATTCTTTAAAATTTCTTTGTTGTCTTTAGCGCTCTCTGAACGACGATTGACCAGCGACATTTTTCGAACATCCTTCACGTCCCGTCGACTGGATACAGACCAACCAGCCGACTTCTGAGATTGTCGTCCTTGGCGATTTTATCGTACACAACTCCGGCTGGTTGGTACATTCTAACAAAACCGACGGGGGTGGGGGGCTGGCGGAGATGTTCCCTGTTAGCCACAATTTGTCTCAACTTGTGGAGGAACCTACGCGAGTGTCGGACACCTGAGGTGATTATGCGAACACCCTAAATCTGTTTTTGACATCCGAGCCGAGCATTTATATCTGGGAAGTGACTGCGCCACTAGGAAACTCAGGTCACTGCTTGGTATCGGTCGCACAACCACTTGCATTTCAAACGAATAACCGACCTAAGCAGCCTTGCCATGTATGGAGTTACTGGGCTGCGAACTGGGACGATTCGCGAGATTTCTTCGCATCCTTTCCGTGCTTGGAGGTGTACTTTGGGATGGATTGTGGCATTTGTTCGCATCCTTTCCGTACTCGGAGATGTGCTTTAGAGCCTTCGATGTTAATGGATGTGCGGAATCGGTCACGGAGATTAATCTTTTCGGGATGGATATTTATATTTCGCATTCCATCAAACGAAATTGATCTGATAAACCTTGGTTCGATAAAAAATGCGAGCAGATTACAGCGGCAAAGAATAGAGGTTTTAAACAGTGGCTCTCCAATCCCACCGAGGTCAACAGGACGAATTTTGTTAGAATCAGAAACGCGTGTAACCAAGCGGTTGATACCGTGAGGAAGGCTTACAACGACAGAGTTTTACCAATAAACTCCTTGAGTGCCCAACTGGTTCACGTCTTTTCTGGTCAATAGCGAGGACTGTCAGTGGTAACTTTGCTTCCCCCTCTTTCCCTCCATTGGTGACAGACAGCGGGACGTTGGTCACAAATTCAAAGGATAAAGCTAATGTGTACGCGAATTTATTTTCCGCGAATTCAAACCTTGATGCTTGTCTTTTGGGGCCACCTGTGATCCCGCCGGTACGGTAATCGATGTGGAATGTAAGGTTCCTCCCACGAACTATTCAACGCATTCTACGTCGGTTGGACTGTAAGAAGCAAACCGGTCCGGGTGGAATATCAGCAATAGTTCTTATGAACTGTGTGCTCCAGAATTGTCACCAGTTCTTGGCAGACTCTTTCTTGTATATTATGCAGTGCGGACACTCACTCGCACTGTGCTCTGACATTTAAGGGCACTCCAAAACTCCCTTTTGTGCGCGCGTTAATTTACAAAAAATTCCTATCTGCTGGAAGATAGCTCGAGTTCCCCCAATCCCAAAGAAAGGGGAAAAGTGTCTTCCACAAAATTACCGGCCGATAGCATTACTGTCTACTATATGTTATCCCAGGTGATGGAAAAAGTCATTAATGCCGAGTTGATTAAATATTTGGAATGCAACAGACATCTGAATGACCGTCAATACGGATTCCGTGGCAGGTGGTTCACGGGAGATCTTTTAACCATTATAACCGGTATATAGACATATGCGATTGCATGCTTATCTCTAAGGCTTTTGACCGCGTCTAGTACAGAGCATTGCTGAGCAATTTTCTCGCCAGCTTTGCGAGAGGACACAGAGCTTCTTCGAGAGTCGATCGATCCGGGTTGTCCACAACAACCGAGTGTTCGGATCTGTATCCTGTTAATTTCGCGCTGCCTCAAGGCTCTATTTTCGCCTTGGTTTTTGCTTCACATAAATGATTTGTTGGAGCCAACGAATAACAAGGTGTTCAGTTTTGCGGATGACAGTACACTTGCTTCCTCTTTTTCGAATGATCGGCCGATTAGTACATCAACGTCGCACCAGCTGAGATGTGGCCAAATCGACTCCCTGAATCGGGATCTGGATAAGATACAGCAGTGGGGAAAGGACAATCGAACGACGACACAATATACAACATTTGTGGGGGTTCTCTATATCACACGGAGAACCAATCCACAATCCTAACCTAACATGCAAAAACCATTCACACAATAGCATACATCTCCCAATCTGCAATAAAATATTTTCCAAACCTCCAACAGAATATAATTCAACCGAATATATTCTAATCATCCCGGCATTCATTTTCCCAAAATTGCTTCGGTCAATTATCTATATTTCCTCATTGTGACCAAGCAATACCAATTTCCCCGAAATGCATATGCCATAACAAACGCATATTCAAATCCTCAACGGAACATTACCAACTAACCAAGCCGCGCACATCTCCCCGAAATTCATATGCCATAACAAACGCATATCCAAATCCTCAACGGAACATTACCAACTAACCAAGCCGCGCACATTTCCCCGAAATTCATATGCCATAACAAACGCATATCCAAATCCTCAACGGAACATTACCAACTAACCAAGCCGCATACATTTCCCCGAAACGACTCCGGTTAATATTCTATCTAAACGATATTCCTTGCTTGCTCCCAAGCATTTTAAATTCCCCGGAATACCCAACCAACGAATCCAACTTAGCTTATACGGCAAGGATTCGCTGGAACTAAATTCTTAAGCAGGCATAGCAACTCGTCCACAATTCCTTGTAATTGGCAGCGAGCCTAATTTTGCTGTGACGCACCGCCACAACGCAATGAATGAATTATTTTCGTTCATAAGTCAGTCTTTGTCCCCCCCCCCCCCCCCCCCGTCACGTTTTAACCACCGCCCGATCAAGGAGTCGCATGTCAGCCACCGGGCGCGTGCACCTAGGAGTTATCCAGTGCGGGTTTTGCGAACCAGTCGCGAGTCGAGCTTTGCTCCCCCTTTTTCCCCCTTGCCGTTTCGCGTGGCGGTAAAGCCGGTTCACCTTAAAGTAAAGTTTGTGACAACGTATTAGACAATCCAGAAGGAACTCGGAGGTGCGCGTTACTATATGGGCTCACGCGGCTTTAATAATAATTTACCCAGAGAGAGCGATCCTGTGCAATCGCCAACTTGTATTTCGCGTGAAATAACCGTTAACCAAGAAAGAAATTCAGTTCAATAACAACTTAACGAAGAAAGAGATTACGCGTAATCGCCAATTCATATCAAGAGCCCCCAGCAGCCAACAAATGATTTGAACTATGTGTATGTGCGGCAAAATTGAAATAAACGATAATTAAGGAAACCTAAACCAACGTGCAGTGTGTTTCATTTCCCCTTTTCTATAAGTGCGCAGGGCGTGACGGACCTTCCGCTTTCGGGGCAACATTCCGCGAACAATCTCCGGTGGCGCAATTCGTTGGTGGGTGAGAGTGAACCCCGCGCCATACATTTGAGTCCAGGGAAGGCATAAAACTGATCGGCGTCACGGCCTGTGGAAATGCACCATGGCATAAACAGATGTCGCACATCGCCAGACCCGCCTCTGAAGAACTGAATTATCTTTTAGAGCCAAGAAATATTTCACTCCGGCACTTCTTCTCTTATTATTCGCAAATTAGACCCGCACTCGAATATTGCACCCATGTTTGGAGCTCTGCTCCCATGTTTGGAGCTCTGCACCCATGTTTGGCGCCCTGCTCCCATGTTTGGGACTCTGATCCCATGTTTGGAACCCTGCTCACATGTTTGAAGCTCTGAAAAAAACCCTTGTCTGTTTTACGATATTATCATGGGGACTTTTATTCGGAGATTCGTGGTATTGTCCAATACAGCATAATTGGGGTTTTATAAAAAGTTCAAAGATGATTACGGGTTAGAAGTACTTCTAACTATACGAATTTGAATCGTCAACTGGGAAAGGACATTATACAGACTGACTACAGTAACGAACACAGTACCAGATGTCAATATGTGACGACCTACTTGCGAGAAGGTCTTCAATTAATTTTCATGAGCTGAATCGCACATAATTGTTTATTGTTCTTCAAACATCCTTGCCGAAGAAGTATTTAAAATGCTAAAACGTGTAAGTTTTACTTGTAATATTAAAAAAAGGTACAAGAACACGATCCAGACTTCGCCTGAACGCATGCACTTAACATAAACTATAAGCCTCTCTGCTAGCTGCACGGGCAACAAATTGCCGTCACGTAAATGCCCGTAAACGTGCGGAGTTTTTTTTTATAAAGCCTTACAATACTTGCAATGCAGCCCTGAATTTAATTTACTCTCACACATCATATTGCATTCGTAATCAAAGGAAAACAAAATCAATTGAAATGCTGCGAATATTTTGGCAAACAAATTTTGCCGGAACGTGACTGAGCATCGACAATTGGCTAGAAAACATTTCGTAGAGAGTGTGTGAGCCCACATTGCGTCGTAAACATTTTTCTAATTCATGTCTCGAGGGCCCAACTTTCGAGTCTTGAGGGTTTGGCTGCGACAGATACTATGGGCGGATCTCAGGTTGGTTTTGTTTAAATGGCTTCCTTTGAAAATCGATGGGATCAGGTGGTTTCTTTGCGCACGTTAAAGATGGTAATTCAGAAGAGTGGTCAATTGGAATGTTGAGTTTTTCTCTTTCGAGTGAAACGTGACACATGGCTGCATTGATTGACTTTTAATAAAAGTGGACAGTTTGATTAAGAAGCTCATGCCTTAATTCATTATAACATATGTGAAGCACGATTTCAATCCAGATCATTTCATTCACAAATTGGCACCGATAGGAATGTCAAAAGTAAGTGCCAGAGAAACGGAAGGCAAAGAGTTCGAGAAACTATTGACTCGAGAAACAGAGTAATTCATTTTATCATAGCGCTACTTTAAATGGCGCTGTGATATCAATGGATGAACGTCTTTACATAAGAATAAGAAAATATAGTATAGTACTCGTATGTAGTAATCAGCAACATAAAAGAGGTTTCGCCGACGACAGCGTTATCAACTAGTTAAAGATTGCAAATTTGTTTCGAACAATTCACTCAATTGGTGCACCAGTTAGGAAAGCAGTTTGTCTTGACGTTAAGATCGGAAGTCACTCTTAAATTAAATCATACAGGGCAAAGGCACTGATTGCTTTCAACCCGACGAAGGCCAGGACGATCCTTGTCCCCGTTCATTCCAAGTTGACATTCAGTCTCCACGTGACAATCCTGGATAGCGACTTTGAAACCCGCCAAGTAGTGAACCAATGCATGCAGCGACATCCTGAGAAAGTTGGCACACGGCTAATAAGTTTGCCCCGAAAAACAAATTGTTATGGAAAATATAACAAGACTCGAATATGGATCGGATACACGACGACGACCACGGAAACGAAAATGGCTAAACGATTTGAGAATTTTCTAATGGAACGTTCGCTCACTATACAGACCTCAAGCTGCACAGCAGCTAGCTGATGCCCTGACAGAATAAAAGGCTGACATAAGAGCATTGCAGGAAATAAGATGGACGGGGAGTGGTGTTATTCAAAGAAACGAGTATGACATTTATTACAGCTGTCATACAAAACACCATGCGGTGCAAAAACGGTACAGTTTGCTTTCTTAATCTAAGAGATACGCAGATTTCGAGGCGCCGTAGTTTTTGGGACTCGCTCAGTTCATGAGGTACCCACTTATCGAGTTTCTTTACCCTTCCCATGAGAGAAAAGTGTCGACTTATTGTCATTGGGGATACTCCCATGCTTTGTGCAATCACCCGCACCGATTCCGTTTCCACATTCACCGTTGCTCTTAAGACATCGTCGTCAACTAACGCTTCCGGCTTCCCACGTGGTTCATTTTCGATGTTGAAATCTCCCTAACGGAACTTTCCAAACCAACGTCGTATAGTGTGCTCGTTCACCACTACATCCTCAAATTCCGAACGGTATCCGAAGATACCATAAATGTTTTGTCCGGGAGGACACCACTTGCCATTGCAGCTAAACAAAACGCTGCATTGCATTAGGGTCGCCCAAGAGAATCGTCGGAGAATGCGGTCACAATTAGAGCCCTCAAGCCTAAGAGAATGGCAACGAAGGTGGGATTCTTCCACCCAAGGAAAATGGACCCGCACCATGATACCTGAAGTAGAAACATGGGTGAAAAGAACACATGGCGAGCTGAATTACCACTTAACTCAGCTAATATCAGGGCATGGATGCTTTCGGCAATACTTGCACAAGTATTAGCATGACAATCACCTATACTGCTTGTATTGCAAAGATAAAATAGAAATGCGGAACACATACTCACAGAGTGCGTGAGATTTGAGACAGCACGTGTGATTGTGGAGAGACATATGAGACGGCCAGTTACTCCGGGAGGAGTAATGGAATACATGCTGAGTTCAAAGCAAGTATGGTCTGTAGCAAATGAAATTCTATGTGTAATGATGCACCAGTTGTAATGCGACGAGCTGAGTAACAGGTAAACTCCGTCCCGCAACGCGATGGAATATCTAAAAGATAGTTCCGCGGGGGGAACAACGGGAATATGTGCCTGCGGGAAGTGGTTTTAGTTAGTAAATGCCCGGCATGCCTCTGGATCGGTCCGGAGGTATCTTTTGAAGATTTCCATCTTCCTACGGAAGCTAAAAAAAAAAAAACAAAGAAACATCATCCTTATGCCCCGTGAGTAGAGCTGTCGCCGAAAGGCAAATTATACAATAGTTATGTAATGTTTAGCTTAGAGCGTGTGCGTAGGACCAGTAAGTTATAATATAAAATAATTAAGCTAGAATTTAGGCATTTTTTGTCTAGCATATAATTTAGAAACTAAGAAGATAAAAAGAAAATAAAAAAACTTTTTAAAAATGAAATGAATGAGTAGAGCGTTCGAATATACTCACAGCTAGGCCGGCTTGTCGTAAGAGGCGACTAAAGGCCAAGTGGTAAGTGGGCTCCAAACGCCCCGTCGCCCGGTGGAATACGGCTCCATCAATCTATAGGCTTCGTGAAATGGTCGGGAGAAATCTCTGGCCATCTCTCGGTGTTTGGCTGATGGACCTGTGGGGGTTCTTAAAGCTCACCTGAAGAACCCCCCATATTCGCAACCCATATTTGCATCTCAATCACCAGCATACCTGAAACATTTCCCTTCTTAAGGACATTTAATGCATTCAATGCATTATCTGCAAATCCCTAAAAAGAATTCTCACTGCATTCACGCATTTAATGCGTTATTCAAATTTCCTGTAAAGAATTCTCCAAATCCATTCGGCACCCTTGTCATCGTTAAAATGCTATGTCGGACAGCTTGTTTATACAGCTGCAATAAACCGACACGCGATTCGTTTGTCCAATCGACAAACAATTGCCGCATCCCAAGTATTATCATCGAAACTGAATCCTCTAGCATTTCCTAGTACAAACAAGAACTCGGTTCCTACTGCAGTCAGAGAGGCCATAAACATTTAAAACCCATTAGCAGCTTTTCCTAATGGCGATGCACCACTCATCCTCGACTGTAATGATGCCTTTATTTGTTTTCAGCACCATTTCTCCGATGAATTGCCGTCTATGATAGCCACAATGCACAGCGTAGACAATGATCTATACGATACCTTTGTTCTTTTTCCCTCGTTTCAGGTTTCGTTCCTCCTTTGCTGAAATGCATCGATCAACACGGTGATGTGTACGATCACACATACACACCACTGCATAAGAGATCGCCGTCCATTGGTCACACCCAGTGAGGAAAGATCGCATTTCGTTAGAGGCCACAACCCAAAGAGAAAATTTTCTCTTTCTCCTCCATATCTCATCCTTAACTGAGGGTTGAAGACAAGCTAAAATTCAATCCTCGGGGAGTCTATTTGCAACCGCCGATCCGGTCAGTTCACCCCGCGCTTTCCGCAACGCTGCGGAGCCGCGTATACATCTCAAAGTCGTGTTTTAAGTGTGTCAAAGACGAATCGTGTTTCAAATTCTGACGGTTTCCAACATCAGTGTTTGAAATAGTTTATGTATATTAAACTGTGTTTATATGAGTAAAACCAAATTACAGTGTACACTGACCGAAATCCGCTAAACTCTATGCACAAATAATCCAAAATTTTAAACAGTGTTAATAAAATAAACAAGTGAACATTTAATAAATAGAACAATAAAATCAAATATACACAAAGACAATATCGTCGTGTTTTATTCCTGTGTGGTGCTCGCTTCGTGCTTTGGAGCTCGATTCTTGGTGAACCTTTTGCAGCGTTGCTCAGTTTTGTATCCGGAACTATTTACAGTGGAATTATGATAGGTGGAGAAGGGAACCCCGTGCCGTACGTCGGTGCACCGCTACTTCTTACCCACAGACCGGTTCGGGAAAAGGTTGGTTTAGGTGGTAGTCGGTCCCAAGGTGAGATACCATCCTGTCACGCTGTACATTCCGCGATATCGTCGAGAGAAATCTTCGACGGTGTTTCGGATGTGTACCCGATGGCACGGACTGATACGGTGATAAGTCATGATGGTGTGGGTAATATTAGTCGGCGTGCCGACACGGGTACGGGTTCACTAATATTCTACCGTGAAGATGGTATGTAGTTGATCACCGAACTCACGTTAAATCCTTTAAGTTCAAATAAAACGTACACTTTCGTCTTTGGGTTTCAGGCTCTTTATTTATTATAATGTTTAATGTTTCACACGCACTTAGTATAATGTGCACACCTTCGGTAAATAGAATACACTTGGTACTTTAACACAACCAAGTCATTAGTAAATATGGTTCGTTAAATTCTTAAACAGGTATCCTTATCCTAAAAGCAACCGAAGCGAATCGATACAAACAATGTTCCTGTAACCGCACATTTGTGTCAACGCGTATATTGTTTACATTATATTAGTATTCAACTTAAGCACAACATTCACATTCATTGATATTTAGTTAAGCCGCACACAGAGCCACTTATTGGCATGACCATTCTTAAACAACACTGGGCGCAATTTCAAATATCAACCTCTACGTTCGTTAAGTTATGTTGCACTGTTTCGAAGAACTACGTTGATTCACGAGCGTCCAACTCCGGCTCCGGTTGGCACTCGATTCCCCCTTCGTGCGCACTCCACTTAGGTTAAAAGTCGACTGCCTGATTCGTGCAGAGTCGACTGTCGGCTAGGGATGAGTTTTGTTCTTTTAGAGAAAGCGAAATTTCTCTTTTTGTGGCCAAGGGGAGAGGATCTCTCTGAGTAGATTCTGGTGAGTGTGCGGTTAATGCCGCGGAGATTACATTGTTTACCGATGCTGCGAGGTCAGGGGTAAACAAAACCGGGAAAAAGGAGATGGAACAAAAGGAACAGGGAGATGTGCATGCAGCTGTGTAAATAGGTTGCATGCCATTAGGGAAACTGGTGCAAAAAGCAATTTAGATGCACAATGGTGATTGTGCACGGTATCTATGCCGGCGTAAAGGATCGAAATATTTTGTGTGTATATTTACACGCTGGTGAATTCGGTTTTTGGCGGCTAGACACGAGATGTGAACACTGCTTTTGTGGGTTGGGCAAAAGGCAGCCGTGAATGTAGATAAGCTGGGAAAATCTACTGCGCACGTGTATGGCAGGATACCCTGGATGACAGGGGTGCCGATAAGGTTTCCTGATTTATGACAGTTACTTTGTATTCAATTCAATTCAATTTTATTTGGTAGATAATTACATTTATGATATATTTTACAACTAGTACTTAAGAGATTTAGGATAGCAATTCCCTTACAACTATAATCTTAAATCTATATAATGACAATAGCATAATTTTAATGAATAGCAAATAATAATTTAAGGGAAAACTACAAGAAAAAACCCTTATTTGAATCTTAAGACTAATATTGCACGAGCTTCCGGTTATTTTACATAGTAATGACCTCGATATAATTTTCATAGACAGAGTACATATGTAGTGATTTAGGATAACGCAAGACGGGAAACGAGAACATTGTCAGAAAAAGAACAATTGGCGAAGAAGTTTCGATTGATTTTGTCAATAAGGAACTCTACCGGTTTAACGTTAGCGTTTTCATGTAGTTCATGTGTCGAATAATGCCATGGCAAATTCAGCAACATTTTCAATATTTTATTTTGTGTGTGCAAGCACAATTACACCATACGGGGGCGCCTGTACACAATGGAATGTTAGTTTTAACTAAAGAAGTTAAACAAAACTCATAGATCGTACGTCCACCCAAATTGCAGGATATCCTTCGGCCTGCGCGCCAGATGTTTTATGCAAATAAAGGCGGCACAAAATCGACAACCGTCCAACAAAATTTTAATCTCCACCACTGATGGTGATAATGATGTAAGGTTATGCTGCTAACAGATACGTCGGGAAATTCGGTTAGCAAATCGAATAGGGAAATTTCTCCTGTACGGATACAGATACCAGTTTGGTATCTGGATATGTTTTTTTTGGGACAGACAGTTAGTCCATTTCGAGCATCCAAGGAGTCTAGATCGAACAGTCGGAACGAGGAGTTACGGTTACAGAAGCTCTTGTGTGTGTGGACAGTGTTCGGCGGAACACTTACGATCAAATAGACAAAACCCTCCAAAGTACATTCTAACAGAACCGACGAGGCTGGGAGGCTGGGAGCTGTTTTGCTGTAAGCCACAACTTGACTCAACTCGTGGAGGAACCAACATGAGTGCCGGATGCTCGAGGCGATTATGCGAACACCCTGGATCTGTTTTTGACATCCGAACCGAGTATTTATACCTTAAAGGTTTCTACGCCATTGGGAAACTTAGACCGCTGCTTGGTATCTGTGGCGCAAGCACTGCATATCCAGCGAATAACAGGCCTAGGCAGCTTCGCCATGTATGGAAGTATGGGGCTGCCAACTGGGAGGATTTGCTATATTTCTTCGCATCCTTTCCATGGTCCGAGGTGTTCTTCGGAGACTCCGATATTAACGCTTGCGTGGAGTCGGTAACAGAGATTATTCTTCTTGGGATGGAGATCTACATTCCACATTCCATCAAACGAAGTTCATCTGATACACCTTGGTTTGACAAAAAATGCGACCAGATTACACCGGCAAAATATAGAGGTTTTAAGCAATGGCGCTCCAATCTCACCGATGTTAACAGAACGAATTTCGTTAGAATCAGAAACGCCTCCGATCAGGCGATTGATACCGCGAAGAAAGCTCACAACGACAGAGTGAGCAATAAACTCCTTGAGTGCCCAACTGGTTCGTGCTCCTTCTGGTCAATGGAAAAAGCTGTCAGCAGTAACTGCGCTTCTTCCTCTTTCTTTCCGTTGGTGACGGGCAGCGGAACGTTAGTCACAAATTTAAAGGATAAAGCTAATGTGTTCGCGAATTTATTTTCCGCGAATTCAAACCTTCATGCTTGTCTTTTGGGGCCGCATGTGATCGCGCCGGTACGGTAATCGATGTGGAATGTGAGGTTCCGCCCACGAACTATTCAACGCATTCTACGTGGGCTAGACTGTAAGAAGCAAACCGGCCCGGATGGAATATCAGCAATAGTCCTTAAGGACTGTGCTCCAGAGCTATCGCCGGTTCTTGGCAGACTCTTCCGCTTATCTTATGCACGGAGGACCTTTCCTGCCTGCTGGAAAATCGCTCGAGTTCAGCCAATCCCAAAGACGGGCAAAAAGTGTCTCCCACAAAATTATCTAGGGTGATGGGAAAAGTCATCAATGCTGAGTTAGTTAAGTGTTTGGAGTGCAATGGACTTCTCAATGATCGTCAATACCGATTTTTTTTTATTAGACTTCTCTCGGGAGAGGCGAACCTATAGCGCCGAGATGCCATCAAATAACTGTTGCAGTTCTTTTTGAACAGTTGCAGGTTGTAACGCTCCGGGAACACTCGCGTGGGAAGAGCAGCCTCTACATGTCTGTTGAAATACAGATATTGATCTAGCCAGATGCCCAGGTATTTAACTAAACTCTTGGTTTCCAGTTTATCTCCATGCATAACGGAACGAGTTCTGATACAGGGATGTTCGCGCCGTCGGCAGATGAACCACAAACGGGTGTGATTCGTCGGATTGTCTTGTGGACCGCATATAAGCCGAATTGCGTGGAACAAAACCAAGAATCTCCGAAGAACAGTACCGGTGATAATACCTTGAAAACAGACAGAGGTCGGCTATTCGCCTTCGATGTGTTAGCGACTGTAGTCCGACGTCAGCACCGAGTCCCCGATCAGGCGTATCGCTCGTCTCTGTATGCTCTCAAGTAGGTCGAGGGTATGTTTAGGAGCCGAGCTCCAAACATGAGAGCAATATTCGAGTGCGGGTCTAATTTGGGATTTATATAGGAGAAGAAGTTGGGCCGGAGTAAAATATTTCTTGGCTCTAAAAAGATAACTCTGTTTTCCTGTGGCTGACCTGGCGATACTCGACACGTGTTTATGCCATTATGCATTCCCACAGACCGTGATGCCGAGCAATTTCAAGCTTTCTCCAGCCTCGAGGGTCCGTCCATTCATCATCAGCTGTGGAACCGATGATTTTAAAGGAATATCTATAACGCAGGCTTTTAGCACCTGGAACTTGTGTACATCTCTACTGTAAACGACTTTGTGTTGTAGACAATTTTAACTAAGAGAGCAACCCCGCCCCCTGAGTAGAAACTGGACGATCTCTTCAAGTTACTTTATAATTTGGGTAGCCCAATTTTTGCCTTTGGTTTAGCTTAGTTTCGCTAGCCAAAAGCACATCTGGGCGTTCACCTTCCAGTAGATTGCCTAGATTAACCATTCTTTCCAAGCGGATTAGTGATTTAACATTCACAGCAATAATTTTTAGAGTTAATTCAACCGCAGTGAACGTTATGATTAAAGTGCGGGTTCATCTGGAAATAAATAATGTCCGTTCGAGCCACTTGTTCCGTCCGTTTTTTTTTCGATATTTTACGAATTTGTTATCAAACGCAGAAAACTGTTCTTGTATGGACAGTAATACTGCTGTTATATCAGTTTGTGCCTCTGGAGCAGGCGTTTTAATGATTGATTGCATTTTTACTCCACCTAGTTGGATGCATTTTTTACTCCACCTGCCATTTGAGCGTGTGATATACTTGGTGCCACGAAGTTGTTGTGAGAGCGAGTTTTCATTCGTTTTTCTTCTTTAACTTGCTTCGTTCTGGCTTCCGACTTTGATTTTAGGTGTTGGTACTTAGGGCAACCTCTAAAGTTAGCAGGGTGTAGTGCTCGCAGTCCTACCGTCTTCCCTATATCTTTACCTCAATCCTTACTTACCCATTTAACCAAATCCCATAATATACATTAATACAATTTATATAATAACTATATCCTTTAATATTCTTTTTCTTCAAACACATTAGCATATAAATTCAATTTCCATATGTCCTACATTTACATACTAATCAATTCAATTATACATTAGAAATACAGTCATCATCCCTAATTCTCAAATTTGCATATCATAACATAACACACACATACCAAATTTCAAGCTATCCATTTCATAACAACAGTTCATACAAATATCCCACCGTTATCCCAAAAATACCCAAGCAGCTGCGATAGTTTGCAATAGTTGCTGTTAACGAAAAATAATGAATCACCCCCATTAGGTAACTAGGGGCAACTGATTGATTTCGTTCATACGAAATCAGAAATAACAAGGGAGATAGAATCGTACTTCCAACAAGGAGGTTGTATTAAAGAATGTGTTAAAAAAGGGTAATAATTATACTTCCAACAAGGAAGGTTGTGTTTTGTGTTTGATATAAAAGAATGAAAAATATAAAATAAACACAGACGTGTGCGGACGTCTTGTGTTCGGAATAAAAAAAACAGTTTAGTTTTTATTTGAATATTAAGAAGTTTTTAAAATAAATTCCACGCTCTTCCCTCGATCGTGTCGAGGAAGCACGGTGTAGGAATACAACAAGGGTAACCTGTGTTGTTATAGAGGACACAGTATAGCTTATTTCTATCCGGGAACTGTTCTTTGCCCAATGGGCATTCTCCAATGATACGCTTATTTAGGCATTTGACGCATCTGAAATGCATATTGCAATTCGCTGGCACATGGCCGAAGCGTTGACAGCGCATACACTGCAATACGCGGTCCCAACTTATTGTTTGGTGATTAATGTATTTAATGTATCTAAGTCCATGAATTTTACTATTGGGGCTTAGAGACGCAATGAAGAAAGGCAACTTGCGGTTGCGATTTCTAGAATTTGCTGTAGAAAATGGTTTCACACCTGTAAATTTCAGGTTATCGTTTTCGAAGCTTTTTAGATCTTCGAGCACCTCTTCGAGAATCAAGGAAGGTTCAATACCTTTTAGGAGCATGGAGACAGTTTTCTCCGATTTAGGGGTGTACGTGTAGTACTCACTTTTTGATTTCTCCAATGCCGATTTGATTTTGCGATAACCTTCTAAATCATCGCATGTTAAATTTATCTTAAAATTATTTATACGTTTTGTTTTAAAAGTTTTGCATGTCAACTCACCCAATTTTATGAGATCCTTTGTCTCCATGTAGCTGATGTAGATAGGAGGTACTTTCTCCTTTTTTCTTGACTGGCACTTGCTGAGATGGTTGCTGCCTCTGATTTGTTTCCTGCTGTTGCTGTGGTTCCTGCTATTGCTGTGGTTCCTGCTGTTGTTGTGATTCCTGCTGTTGAATTTCCTTAGCTTATCGTGTTTTCTTTGGCTTCGCGGGTTGCTGTTGTCTTTGTTCTTGCAGTTGTTGGTGTACCATTTTTGTTTTCTGCTTATTCTGGCTCAGATTGTTTTTTAGGTTAAGAACTTGTGGGGTTGGAAGTTGGTGTGTGCCAGACATGGGCACTGATTAACTCTCTCCCCAGCACTTTTCACATATCACTCGTAGGTTGTTCCGCTGCCACAACTGTTCGCTAAATATCCAGGAAGTATATAAAAAGAAACACATCGTTGTTTTTGATTGATTATTTCCTTTTTATTGGTTCTCAATCCCCAGAATTAAAGATTCCTTAAATCCATCAGATTGGATGCAATTGTTACGCTTGGAATAGAACACATCCAAGGTTAAGTCTTCTCAGCACTATATTTACAACAAGGATAATTTATGGTCAAATAAATTTTCACGCGAAACTGAATCGTCGGTACTCTGCACCGGTGCTGAACACTCGACCTATTTCGCACACTCTGGCGGATGATGATTGACTTCGGACACTTGTTGTCGCTTGAGGTGGTGAAAAAGGACTCGACTCTCCGACACGGCGTATACCCGACGGGGGATGCAATCTGACTCCTCGTTTCTGTTGCACTCCACATCCACCAGCCGCGGTGGTCATGGATTTTCATTGATATCGTAGGAGCAACTCCGATCTTTTCATTTATGTCGGCCAATGAGTGACCGATTTGAGTTTCCAATAGTGGAATTTCCCTTGCGACCGTACGGTCAGGATGAACACCCTTTCGTTGGACATCATGGCAACGCAGATGCGAAGGGTGCATGAAAAAAAATCTAAATTGCCCGGCTGATCAAATAGATGATCGAATACGGGGCTGGCTGCCTTGTTTGCTTTAAAGAATGCATCATAGAGCATGGGTATCGATACGATTGTTTAATTAACAATCATATGTCGTGTGGAATTTGACTTGCAGATGTGCAAGTATACGACTTACCCAGTGTGGCTATGGGCCAACGGATGATGGATAAAATAAACACAGTAAGGTTACTGTGTGTTCGGTTTAGCCAGTACGACATGGGAACATTGTGGTGTTTGCTTAATCGCTCACAATCATGTCGTTGTAGGCTATAGATTATTCGGTGACGGTAGGCCAACCGAAGATTTGTTTATCATGGCTGGCTAGGGTAGCTATTGTTTAGGCAAAAGTAATGGTACATAGGTACGATCATGAGGTATGGTTGTTTAAATAATCATCATGTTCATGTATAATTCGATAATCGGTTGATGGCCGATAAAGGGGAATTAGTTGCAACTGTTGCGAACCTAATGGATATGGGGGCAATGTTTGGTTAACCCTTATGCCAATGACCGGGTACCCGGGTACCCATTTCGTCGCAATTTCACGATTGCACGGCCTAGTAGACGAATTTCGGTCCCATGTCTTAGATCATGTCCATTCAAACGTTTCTGAATGATAATTACGAAATTTCAATGAAAAAAAAAATTTTTTTACTTTCAAATTGACATTTAAAAAAAAATGTATTCTGTATTCCACGACCGGGTACCCGGGTACCCAATTTAAAAAGCATTGAGAATGATGAAGAATGATGCAAAATTGAATGTTAAATAGTTAATTAATAATTAATTATTGATAATTAACTATTTAAATAACTAATAATTAATGAAAAACAATAAAAAAGCATTTAAATTAACAAACAAATTTATTCAGAAGGACTTCTGTGACATGCATTACATTCAACCAACGTAGTTGCATGTTCGTCGCAAACCGGCATTTCACATTGCCGACACGCCTTTCTTGTTTTCTAAAAACAAAAATACAACAACAAAATTATTTAATATTATTAAATACATTAACAATATTAATTTTAATATTATTACCTGTTGAATTGAGCACGTGTCAACAAAGTCGTCATTTTGAAGATGCTCAGATGCACAAAGGACGCTGATTGAACCACGCTTTCTCTAATGCCGGATTCGAATGGTTTCACCATAAACTCGCAAGTTATAAATAGAAAGTTGACCGTACAAGTTATTCGTCAACCGAATACTCGAGATCCCTCTAGCAGGTATAACTGAATTTGTTACACACCTGCCGATCCTGACCTTGCTCTGCGCCGATTTCCATAGGCCTTTTGTAGCCGCAGATAGTGAAAATTCTTTATATTTATAAAAAATAATTATAAAAAATACATAAAATATTCACAATATATTTGTTTCTGATAAACAAATTATAATCTATTGCAAAATATTTGTTTTAACATTGTTAAAACAATGTTTCTATATGTGGGTACCCGGGTACCCGGTCATTGATTACTGTCGGTAAAGTTGGTCATTGACATAAGGGTTAAGAAATGGTAGGAAAATTATCGGCTGCAGCTGTGTCAACAAGTACGCTGCACGACCTGTCTTATTGGACCAACGGATTGTTGGAACCAGAACACGTTGCTAGATTGGCGTGTGTTTATCAATCGAGATTGCTGACGAGCTGAGCCGATTGGGTTGGTAAGGTTCATGTAATATGAACGAAATGATTTGATGATATGCTGGGGTTTTACTTTCAGGTGAGAGATGATGAAAGGTAGCTTACGCTGCTCGATTGCAGGTAAGTTAAATGGCTTGTACTGGTGAGGAGAAGGTAGGTTGATTTAAGGAAATGGGTGGTTCTTAGGGAATGCTTTAAAGAACCCCCACAAACTTCTTCCATTTGTTTATCCAGTTGTTGTTTTTAAAGACCAATCTCATGAATGAGTCCGTTGAGGACCTCGACCCAAATGTTGGTGTCTGCATTTGTTTCGCTGAGTACTGGACACCATGGACGTTGTCTTCCCCGCCGCTGCTGTCACTCAACGTGTCTGTATACTTGTTTTTATTGGCTTTACGACGTTTAGCCTTTAGATTTGAGTCTGTATTTTGCTTTCTCCGAAGCATCATTTTGGCATCCATTTCATCTACGTCCATATTATGGACCACGTGTTCTCACTTTTTTTTTTTCATTGCACGAAGGACAAATAGATTGCGGTCGCGCACAAACTCACAATGTCATTCTCTCTCTGTTCAGGCCTTCTGGTGGACGCTTGAAATATCAGTTTTGCCTCATCATCTTGGACGTTACTTTTCCCGTTTTCCCTCGTTATTCTGGAAGCTAACTACTCGCCCACCGGTGGACGCAGCTTCATCACCAGGATCGCACGTCCGAACAATATAATTTTTTTTATTGTGTATTGAAACTATCATATGCCTACTCCGCCCTGTAGAATAATAACGTCTAGGATCGAAAACTTTTCAAAATTTCATGAAAACACTTAACGAATCCAATCCCAGACACATTAAGTTTAATTTCAGAATTACATTTACTCATAAGTAACAGATAATATAAATAAATTTATGGTCGGTGAAAAGAAATTTGGCGAACATACAGGGCCTGTCAATCCAAGTTGACATGCAGTCTCCACGTGACACCCCTGGAGAGCTACTTTGGCACCCGCCAAATCGTGAACTGCTCCTCGATAGTATAGTGGTTAGTATACCCGCCTGTCACGCGGGAGACCGGGGTTCGATTCCCAGTCGGGGAGCCTCTGGCGCAAGACTAATGACCTTGCCCGGAAAAAACAAATCATTATGGAAAATTTAACAAGCCACAGGACTTGCTAAATAAGGCCAAGACCAGTTCCCGGTTGTAGTGCCGATGATGATGATGATGAAATCGTGAACTAATGCTTGCAGCGACATCCTGAGAAAGGTTGGCGTAAGGCTATTAACCTTGCCCGGAAAAACAAATTATTGTGCACAATTTAACAAGTCTCGGATAAGTACCGGATACCGGTGGAGAGACTTGGTAAATGAGGCCAAGACCGGATCCCGGTTGTAGTGCCGATGATGATGATGATGATGATGAAGATGAATGTAGTTATTTAGTATTTATTCATTTTCGCTATTTTTCCAAATATCGTATTAATTTTGTATGACTACAAAACGTTTTTAGATAGGATCTACAAAAAAATGATATACTTTGGAGTTTTAGCTGATTTTAAAACTTGTCCTCGATGGGTTGTCCCTACTTGGGAAATTTGAGAATAGTTCAAAGAATTCGATAAGCTTTAATAAATGTTTCGATTCATATATAAACAATCAGGTAGGAGAAATTAATGATTTAGAGAAAAACAAATTATATTGATGGACCACTTTATTGGAGTTTTACCATCTTCAGAAGTTCTATAATTTCAACCTATAACTTATAATTGCTGATGACAATTTTCACAAAATAAAACATTGGAAAAAAAAATAATTTCAGATGTTCAGAGAGCACAACACACTGAAATGCTTTTATTAATAATCCAGTGGAAAGAAATCAATATCGTGTCATTATCGAGAATATACAAATATTGAACCCTTTGCTTGAGTTCTGCCTTCTGAAAATAATAATTTAACAGCCCTATAAATGTTGACAAGTTCAATTGATATGCATTCGCATGGCCCAATTCTTTGGGGTCTGCAGCTACATCAAGTGCAATCAGGGAGATTTAAATTTATTAAGTTCCATTTCAATTGGAAGGATTCAATTTAACTTCAGCATCAAATGAATTGTCTTGTTGTACCATAAGTGCTGGATACATTTTTTTTCTTTTGCATTTCCAGTCATTGCAGTGCACCAAGACGAACTTCAGTAACTTGACATAACTTTACCAGAGTACCTACCTAATATATTGTCTAACAGTTGCTATTACATATATTTATCAGTTGAACATTCACACGCGTAGTCAGACATATGTCAGAGCCGCTTTACGCGAGTACAGTGAAAAGCTCCAACTGAGTTTATAGATGATGCTGCTACTAATAAAATTCTGTTTTAACATATGTTGGCATATTCGTAACAAAACTAAATACCATTATTTAAATTTTATTATACACGTAGAGCTCAGTGTGAGAAAGTTTTGTGCAATCACAGATAGAAATAATAAAAAGGATCAGAAAGGATAAGAAACATGGAGGGCATGCCAACATTAATCAACTTTATTCTCGAGAGCTGAAAACAAAAATCCAAGTAAGAGTATCGAAACCCAGAACTCGAAAACGGAACACGAGATTCACGACGTTAGACACGGCTTGGGGGCTTCCATCTACGAGACCGGGGTACGAGACCCGAAATATGTGTACCGAAGTACGAGATTTGATATACGAGGTCCATGAAACTCGGAGTAAAAGACTGTATCAATCGCTTGCAAATACAACTTATAAGACTTGATCTACAAGACTGACTATATAGGATTTGAACCACCAGACTTGAAGTTCGGAACTAGGAGCGTAGAACTCGAGGTATAGGGTCCGATGTGTGTGACAGATTTGCGACGTTGCGATAACAAATTACTCCATCATGATATAATATAAAATTGTATATAAAACTATTTACCTAACAATTTACATATTTCCAGTGCGACATATTTTTCTTACCACACTTAGAACCACTTAACGGAATCCATCGATTCGACCGACGTTACGATTCCCACGAATCATTGCAGTGTACATGTAACAATATTATAGATGCTCGATTAGCATTTTTCTGGTCGCACAACGCTTCTTCAACAATCCGCCGGATTGTTCGCTTACCCGCATCGGATGTTTGGATCATGTTGCATACGGGGTTATTACCTTTTTTGTTTATTCCTCTTTTCTTTTTATTCCACTTTCATGCTTTAGCAAATTAAATAAAAGTTAGTATTATAAGTTAAATTTTAAATAAAATTGTGAATATGTTTTACCGTTAAGATAGGCTCCGGTGAGGAATAATCCCCTCGTGAGGTAAAACATTCAGTTAAAAGTCTTAGGACAATATCCTTCACCTAAACTGAAAAGACGGAGGAGACTCCACAACCGCGGATTGGAAGAGCTATACTTCAAAACTACAGTAGTGAGAATAATCAGGTTGCGAAGATTGAGATGGGCCGGGCATGTAGGGATAATGGGCAACGACAGAACCGTACATAGAATTCTTAACGGGAGACCAACGAGAAAGAGACCGGTGGGAAGACCGCGACGAAGATGGGAGGACAATGTTAGCTTTGACCTTGAGGAGATCGGATCGGGTGGTCAAGCGTAGAAGGAGAGCACACAGGACAGGTCGAGACGGCGAGGTCATGAACTTCCAGGTTCCTACAGGCCAATAAATAAAAAAAAAAAAAAAAAAATATTAGGTTAGCCTGAATTTTTGTTGGACATTTTTGGTAAAGGATATCGTAGAGTACGTTGAATTGGAAACAAGTGCCAAGGTAGTTGAAGTAATCGGAGGCGGAGCGATTACGGAGGTTCCGTTCCGTTTATTACATACCGAACGATTGTTGCGATTAAACGAAGCGTGAATAGAGAATGCACAGGGCAGAGAAACCTGGCGTAGCCGAGTCAGTTATGATCTTCTGTGTTACTGCAGACTAATCAATCAATAATGAAAATAAGAGTAAATCGAAAAGATTTATTTTGATTATTGTTTTGTAATGAAATTGTGACAGATCGCTAGAGTGCTTAAAAAAACAACAAACAATTAATTATCTGTACTTTTTTTTGATTCAAAAAGAAATATTGTTCTTTCACAGGAATATCACGAGAGCAACAATAAAAGTCATAAGTCCCTAAGTATGAGGCCCGATTTAAGAAAATTGATTCGAAGGAAAAGATCCATGAGACCCACTGCACGAGAATCAATATACACGTGAGGCTTAAGTTTCATATTTTAATCGCGTCATCCGAATATAGGTACAATAGAACATATCCTCCCAGATGTAGTTTTAGTTTTAGTATTATATCCGTCCATTTAATATTAATTTCATACTTAATGATGTTTCGTTTGGTTCTAAAATTTTTGTGTGTTCGAACAAATAAAGAAAAAAAATTTAAAAAAAAAAACTAAAAGTAAAAATAAGAAAATTAAAAAGAAAAATTTAAAAAACATTTAAAGAATAAAAAAAAAACATGAGTTTACCTGTTACTCCGCTCGTCGCGTCGCAATTCTTGCATAATGTCACATAGAATATCATTTGCTTCGGACCATGCTTGTTTGGACTTCAGCATGTATTCCATTACTCCTGCCACAGTAACTCTCCGTATCATATGTCTCTCCATATATGTGTGTGTGTTTATTTTGTGTTTTCGGTAGGAAGGTGGAAATCTTCAAAAGATACCTCTGACCAATCCAGAGGCATACCGGGCGTTTACCGACTAAAACCACCTCCCGCCAGGCACATATTCACGTTGATCCCCGCGGAACTTTCTTTTAGATATTCCATTGCAGGGTGGGACGGAGTTTATATGTTACTCCTCTCGTCGCGTTGCAACTGCGGCATCATGTCACATAGAACATCATTTGCTACGGACCATGCCTGTTTTGAACTCAGCATGTATTCTATTACTCCTGTCGGGGTAAGTGTCCGTCTTATATGTCTCTCCAAATCATTCGTGTGGTCTCGAATCGCACTCACTCTGTGAGAACGTGTTCCGCATTTTTTATTTTGCCTTCGCAATACAAGCTGTATGCGTGATTCACATGCTTATATTAGTGCAAGTATTGCCGAAAGCATCCATATCCTGATATTAGCTGAGTCAGGTGGTAATAGAGTTCGCCATGGGTTCTTTTCACCCAGGTTTTTACATCAGGTATCATGATGTGGCTCTGTGGAGGCTCTCTAATATCGCGCTGAGAACCAACCACAATTTCAACCCCAATTTCACCCACAATGCCACCCACAACGTCCACCCCAACTCCTTTCGTTAACCTGCAGTTACCTGCAAGCATTCCCCTTCCCAAGGGCATCATATCATGCATTCAATGCATCTCCTGAACATTCCTGAAAAGAATTCATCATTTCATGCACCATATTGCGTCATCCGAAATTCTCTGAAAACAATTATTAATACCACATACAACATACGTCGGGAAACTTACCGGCGCCCCTGTCAGCCAGCATACCCTACCACACAAGTGCGCAGCACATTTTTCCAACTTGCCTACGGTCACAACAACTTTGGCCAACCGACAAATGCAGTTCACGCATCGCGCGTCTAGCCGCCAAGAATCGAATTCTCTAACATGTAAACAGGCACACAAGAATTCGACCCTTGCCACCGACATAGATACTGTGCACGATCATCATGGTGCAGGTATCTAATTTGCCTGTGGCACAAGTGTCCCTAATGGCATGCAGACTATTTGCGCAGCTGCATGCACACCACAATGATACCCTGTGTCTCGTTTCCTTTTTTTTGTTTTCGTTTTACCCATGAACTGGCAACATGGATAAACCATGGATAAACCATGAAATCGCACCGCAAAGTCCTCTCCCATTGGTCACCACAGAGAAAAACTTCACGTTTATCTCTAGAACAAAAAACCACCATTAGCGGATGACCGACTCTGCACGAGTCATTTATAGAGAATCGAGTTTCAGCCACTAGAGAGTGCGCAACGTTAATTGTGCGGAGTCTTATCCTCGGTAGTGTGCGCACCAACAGGAGTCAGATTTAAATCACTGTGGAGTGCAAGTAGTGAATCAGTATACCTTTTTTACACAATTCAAATTATTTGAACATTAATTCCGGTCAGCAACGATATTTTCTCAAATTAAATTATTTCGACTCGTTGTACAAGTCAGATGTAGTGTTCACCTAGTGATTAAGTACTTTAAGAAAAATTTCAAAACAATAAAGAACAGATTTCAAAACAACATTCCGGTGTTTCTTTCCCCGTTTTGGCAACAATTTTCAGTGGTGTCCAGTGAAGCGTTAGGAGTGTGAGTGAACCCGTGTCCGTGCTGACACTCCCTAACCCATTTTACCCCCACAGGTCCATCCTCCTTTGGTGGAAGAATCCCACCTTCGTTGCCATTCTCTTAGGCTTCAGAGCTCTAATTGTGACCGCATTCTCCGACGATTCTTTTGGGAGACCTCATGAAATGCATGGTTTTCTTTAGCTGCAATGGTGCCCTCCCGGCCAAAACATTTATGGCTTCCTTGGATATCGTTCGGAATGTACAGCATACTCTTAGTAATGCCAGCCTATGTGCTGAGTTCACTCCCCTCATGTACGACTTATACTGTGAGGCGCCTCACCATATGTGAGCTGTATACATTATAATAGAGGTATTGACACTGGTTATGAGTGTCCTTATGTGGGGCCGGGGTCCTCCTACTTTGGGTAGCAGTCTCCCCAAAAGTTTGCATACTCTTGGCATTTTTTCACTCATTTTCCTCAAGTGTTCCTTGAAGGTCAACCTGTTGTCAAGTATAACACCAAGATATTTATTATAGGGACTGGATCTGAATATTTGTCCTTCTATTTCTAAATCAAGGTGTTCAACTTTCTTGCTGCTGCTTATTAAAATTGCCTCCGTCTTATGTCCAGCTAGTTTCAGTCCGACCATATCTAGCCAGCATTTAATGCTCTGGATTACTTGGGAGCAAATATTTTCCAGGTCATCTAGATGTTTAGCTACGGTCACTATTGTCAAATCATCTGTGTACCCAATGATTCTAACACCTTCTGGTACATTGACCCTGAGCACACCAACATACATGATATTCCATAACAACGGACCTAATACAGATCCCTGAGGTACACCCGCTGTTATTTTATATTCCCGTGGTTCCTCATATGTGTCATAGGGCAGTCTTGTATCCGAGAGATAGTTTGCTAGTATACGCACCAGATAGGGTGAGACTTGTAGATCGCGCAACGCTTTTAGAATCCGATTCCAATTCACCGAGTTCAAAGCATTTTTACGAGTAACATATAGTGTGACCACCGCGCAATATTTTTTGTACCACCTAGCCATCGTGCTCCAGCTATCGCATTGCGAACGATGTCGCGCACCACAGACAGTACCTTACCGGTTCATCTACCTACCCGGAACTTTTACTGCCATTCAGAGAGCCCCGATGTCCCCTCAGTGAATTTTTCCAGGCGAGTGGCAATTACTCGCTCAAGCAGTTTCTCTGTTGTGTCCAGCATGCGCAACGGGCGATAAGACGACGCCGGTTCTGGATTCTTGAGACCTTTCGGTATACGCACAAGCCGCTGTTTTTTCCATCGTTTAGGAAATTGTCCTATTTGAAGGCAGGTTGTGAAGAGACTGCTAAAGACTTCCGCCTTTTTTGTTAAAGTAGTCTTCAGTACAGCGTTAGAAGTATCATCCAATCCCGGGGTCTTGGTCTTTTTAACAACCCTTGCAAGCAAAAGCACCTGTTCGGTGGTCATGGGAGGTATCTCTCCTTCAGCGATACTCCACTCCTCTTGCACTCTTAACACCTCATTACACTGCCGGAAGAGGACAGCAACGATTCTGGCCATGTCACTTTTACTTTTTCGCATTTGACTACTGTTGTTGTGTTGTCTTTTCATGACTATCCCGTAGACGTTGCCCCACGGGTTGTTATTTAATTCATCCCTTAGGTAGCAGAACGCGTTATATTTACTTTTGCGGATCACCTTCCTCAACTCCGTTCCGAATTCCGCATGCAACTGTGGTTAGGTGTTACCGTTTCTTGCTCTTTGTTGCAAGCGCCGTAACCTGTTGCACTCCGATCGCACATGGCCGATTTCTGGGTTCCACCAATACACTGGTTTGATAGTCCCTGGTGGTTGTCTTTGTCTTGGCATAGAAGCATCACATGTGCTAGTTAGCCACTTCATGACTTTTCCAACCTGCCTGTTCGCATCGGCCTCTGCATCAAACTGTTCGATTTCGTCTTCCAGTATATAATCGAGCAGTTCCGCATCGAGGTCCTTGTCTTTTCACCAATTTTTCTGGGCTTTCTTCGCCAATTTGCCAATGATTAATCCCCTGTGTGGTAATATTTCGTACATCACGGCTTGGTGGTCACTGTGGGTGTAGGTGTCCTAAACTCGCCAGCCCATAAGTCTTGCCAACATGGAGCTGGCAAATGTGATGCCGATTTTGGACCGCCCTCTCTCGTTTATGAGACCACCTCTAGAACTGCGGGCTTCGAGGCGTGCCTGGCCTCTACTGTTGGTCCTTGTGCTTCCCCATTCCACTGCCCAATCCCTGAAATCTCCAGGAACTATAAGAGGGCTCTTATCTGTAGCTTCTTGTGTTACCCTGTCCAAAAAGCATTTGAAATATTCTATTTCCCACCTTGGCGGAGTGTAACAACAGTAGAAATGAATTTCTCTGATCTTAGCATAGGCAATTCCTTCCAGCGGCTGGTCATTTCTGCCTTCCATGGGGGAATTTCCAGTTGTCCAGATGATCGCTGTTCCGCTGCTGTCTTCCCCGCATGTGATAGTACCAGTGCCAGGCATCCTGTACTGCTCGTTGATGAGAACCCCGTCGGCACCATATTCCTTAACCATTTGGGAAGGGAAATCTTGTACAGCTCCACAATGGTTTAAGTTAATTTGAATGTACTTAAACCTGTCCTTTTTTATTCAGGAGATTGGACATCGCGTTTTTAAATGCTCGGAATTTGTAACTACCTGTTAAGTGGTGGCTACCGCCTTTGCATCCTGATCCACAGAACATACATTTGGGTTGTGCTTTACAACCCATTGCTTTATGGCCCTTTTCACCGCATGTCAAACACTTTTCCGAACGATCTTCGGATTTGCAGGATTTCGTCACATGACCGTATTGCCAACATCTGAAACCTCGTGTGGGTGCGATGTCTTCTCGTAATCTGTATCTCACCCATCCAACCCGTAGGAAACCTGTAGCCAGCAAGATGCTAGCCTTTCCTCTTGGTAAGCGGATCATGGCAGCCTGTGTGCTATCTGGTTTCCTTCTTAAACTCTTTGCCGCTTCCTTTGGGACCGCGTTCAGTGCACTCTTTAGCGATCGCTGTCAGGATTTCCTCCACCGTGGTAACCTCATCTAAATCACAACACTCGACCGTGGTTTCCTGTGATACTATTTTCACACTAGCATCTTCCTTTAATACTGGTTGTACTTTTGCTTTCAGTGTGTCTCGGTGCCTGCCTCTGATCGGCGTTTCAGTTCTAGCATCAATTCCCCTTTTGCTGTCTTCCGAACTTATTCCCGCTATTTCCGAGTTCACTTAGCTCGGACTTGGCCTTCATGAACTTCAATATAACCGCATATGTTTTTTCCCTGGATATTATTATAGCGTCCGGGCGTGGCCTCTTTTTTTGTTATAATATTGGTTTTCCTGGTATCCGTTTTTTGGGGCCTCTTCACCCTCCAATCTCCCACCCTTCTTCCCTCCTCTGGGCAATTGAGAGCCGGTTGTAATTGGGTGAATCGTCATTTATCTGCCCTGGGACCCTGCTTAGGTATATTTGCGAGCTTTGTTTTGGTTGGATTTACAAGTTTCCGCCTCTTGCTTCAGCCGGCGCAGATGGCTTCTCTAAGTGATTTTCCACTTCCTTATCATAAAGGCAACCAATGATGTCGACCAGCTCTGGCATGGCATTAGAAATATGCCTTTGCTTTTTAATTTCTATCGTCCTTGTCAATTCTGCGATCCGCTTTCCGAGCTGCCCGGACACCAAAGAACCATCATTACCTCCGTCACGATTCTGACCCGCGCTCGTCTCTATATCACCACTGCTTGTTGCCGCCATAAATTATTCAAAAAACCTTCCTTTGCACAGCTGGGAAATAAACCCTCTGATGATGATGTGAGAAACTGGGGAAAAGGACGGGAATATGAATGTATTTTTAGCACATAAGCATATGGCTACGATGAATATAGACATAAAGATTATAGAAATAGTGTGTATGCGAACCAAATGGACATTTGGTTCGTTTAGCACGTATTTGATCGGACATATAATGCATATGAAGATATGGGTAGTGATGTTTGAATTTGAAGGGATTTCTGGGAATTTGATAATTGAATATTTGGTTCAATTTGTCTAACATTGGATTGAATGTTAGTTTAGGGATATTGATGCATGGTAATGAATGAAGTGTTTAATGTACCGCGCATTTATTCAATTATTGATTTTTAATTTAGATTTGTCGATAAGGGTTATATTTCTTATATATTTGGGTAGCGAAATAGTAGGGCTTTGCAAAGCATTACAATTCAGTAGTTATTTATCTTGTTAATGATGTATCTACTCACTGTTATTCTGTGTTGGGCTGGTATATAGAACGAACTGTGGATGAGATGCATCCGTACGTTGGTTGGTTAACTGGAACACTGCTACGATCAGATAACTTAATCCGCACGTATGTTGGCTGGCAGGAACACTGCTGCAATTAGATAAATTAATCCGAGTGTAGATTGGTTGATAGGAACACTGCTGCGTCGAGATGATGTCTGCGAATGAACTGCCCGAGATAATACCAAGAGTTGTCATCAACTTTTACTACTTTCTTGCAATTGGGACCTTATTCATATCTCGATTTAGAGAGTCCACCTGGCTATATTTCAACTGATGCGATGTTGATGCACTAATCGTCTCGAAAAGAGGAATCAAGCGTACTATCATCCGCGAAATTGACCACTTTGTTACCCGTTGACTGCAACAAATAATTTGTCTGAAACAGAAACAAAGTTGGAGCCAAAATAGAGCTTTGATGTATTCCGGAATTAACAGGATACAGTTCCGAACATTCGCCGTCTTCAACAACCCGGATCAAACAATCCTCCAGGAAGCTTTTCCTTCAGTTGCAAAACTGCTGGGAAAGTCCATATGAACAAAGTTTGCTCAGCAATGCTCCGTGCCAGACAAGGAATCCGTATTGACGATCATTCAGAAGTCTGTTGCACACCAAATACATAATTAACTCGGCGTTGATGACCTTTTCCATCACCTTAGATAACATGCTGTCCGCCGGTAATTTTGTGGGAGACCGTTTTTTCCCGTCTTGGGGATTGTCTGATCTCGAGCGACTTTCCAGCAGGTAGGAAAGGTTCCTCGTGCATACGACAGGCGAAAGAGTCTGCCAAAAACCGGCGGCAGTTCTGGAGCATAGTTGTTAAGGATTATTGCTGGGATTCTATTCAGGCCGGTTGCTTTCCTACAGTCCAGTCCACGTATGCGTTGAATAGTACGCGGGTAGAACCTCACATCGCACATCGAAGACCGCACCGGCGCTATCGCGTTGTTTCCAAAAGACAGGCGTCGAGGTTTGAATTCACGGAAAATAAATTCGCGAACACATTAGTTTTATGTTTTGAATTTGTGACCAACGTGTCGCTGCCCGTCACTAACGGAGTAAAACAGGAGGAAGTGAAGTTACTGCAGACAGCCCAGACCAGAAGTGACGCGAACCAGTTGGACACTCAAGGAGTTTATTGGTCACTTCTAACAGATACACACACAATACACAAGCAAATAGTGAAGAACACTGAACGAAAATCGATTAAGAAAATGCATCAGAGCCGTATACCATGCCGATAACATCACAATTTCACATCAGTTGAGTGTACTTGAGTTTAGAAATCGAATTCGTACACGCGGCCAGTAGCTTGATGCTTCATTTCTTCGCTTCTCACCCGTCTCATCGTATGTTCAAATCACCGTCTTCACTATCGTCGCAAACGCTATAACTCTATCACTGTAGACCTTCTACGCGGTATCAATCGCCTGGTTGTACGCACCAAATTCGTTCTAATCTGTTCGCATTTTTTATCAAATCAAGGTTTATCGGATGAACTTCGTTTGATGGAATGTGGAATGTAGATCTCCATCTAGAGAAGAGTAATCTCTGTTACCGACCCCGCGCATGCGTTAACATCGGAGGCTCCGAAGCACATCTCCAACCAACGAAAGGATGCGAAGAAATCTCGTAAATCGTCCCAGTTAGCAGCCCCATACTTTCATACATGGGGAAGCTGCTTAGGTCGGTTATTTGCTTGAAATTGTTGAGGTCCGTCGCCGTGCTTCCTCGGAATGAGGGAAGAGCGGGGACCTTTTATTTTTTTCGATTCTTCTCCCAGCGAAGATTTATTAATATTTTCTATATTCACTAGTCCTTTTATAGATTGGCGAAATTTAATTAACCAATTTTTTCTCCTTTCTTGTATACCACTCCGACAAAACCGGTTGCAACGCACTGAATTAGTGATAACTAGATCCAATTTTCACTGCATATTAACTTTTTTCTGGTTTTATTTAAATTTGTCTACATATGAAAGTTTTAATTAAAATGTTTAAAATTTAACTCTTTTCATTATTTTCATCTGGTTTCATTTTATTTTCACTTTTTTTCCGAACTCCTCTCGTTCGGAACTGAAATTTTTCTATTTCTATTTTTTCTTGTGTGACTTTTCACATGAATCAATTTGGACGAAAATCCAAGTTGCTATGTTTTGAATAAATAAAAAGGTGCAGGTTATTAAGTGTGCTGTAACTGGTAATATTGTGAATGTTTATGAATGGTATGTATTAAGTGAGAATGTAATATATGTTAAGTGAAGTTTTTAAGGATGTGTTAGGAGATTCAGTGTTAAATTTAATAAGGGTAGTATTCTGGAATACAACATCCCACCCTTCTTCGAAAAAGAAAATTATCCTTGAAGAGAATAATTTTCTAGTAACTATAGGTTAGATTAAGATTAATTAAAGGCTTGGATTTTCGTTCAATTACATTACAATGGTTTTCAAAATTAATCTTTCATCAAAGGTTACAATAATCAAAAAGTTCTTAATACTAGAAAATTAATCTATTTACATTATATATTAACTAAATTTTTCCAATAATCAAAAAGTTCTTAACACTAGAAAAATAGTCCAAAATAGTCTATTTACATTATATATTAACTAAATTTAAATATTTCTCCTTGGAACCTTTTCTTTTCTTATCCAAAAATCATTATTACTTATTATATTAATTATATAATATTAATATTATTGTTTCAAAATTCTCATTTCCATATATATATTAATTCCAAAATTTCTAATATATATATTACCAATAAAATTTTCTTTCTTTCCTTTTCCGTTCGAATATATATTAATTCCAAAATTTCCAATACATATTACCTCTAAAATTTTTTTTTTCTTTCGTCCCCCTCATTAACTTAGTGTTGTATATTTTCTGAAATTTCCGAATTTTCAGTCTTTAATACTGCTGAGTTTTCAGTCTTGGTTGCTGAAGTGTCTGGGTAATCAATTGGGATAGCTGAAATATTAAGGATATCAGTCTTTAATACTGCTGAAAATTTCGAATTTTCAGTCTGTGTTGCTGAATTATTTTCCAGAATGGGAGTATGAATCGGAGTCTTTATATTAGGGGCAGGGTTATCTTCGTTTATATGTCTAGGTTTATAGGAGTATGTGGGCTGAGGGTAAATTTGGCTAGGAGCTTCATTAAAATGGTCGTTATCTATTTCCAAAGATCTAATGATGTAAATAGAAAAATTTTGTTTGTCTTCCATAATTTTTGGTTGGCGTCAGGCCTCGTTTTCCGACTCTTGCACCCGAGAAAAGTGAACATTTTGCTTATCATTTGGTCTATTTGTGGTCCTGGAATTTTCACCAAAACGATTTTCAGAGTTTGTAGGATTATTTCGGAATGGGTTACGCGTTGTTGTACCTTGTTGGTAATTTGTTGAAGACGCTCCATTCCTAGATATCTTGTATCTGCACTCGTTCTCAGTGTGATTATTCCGTCCACAGAAATTGCATACACTGTTATATTCCCTTTTTATGGGTTGTCTATTCGGAAAAGTGGACTGCATGTTTCGATAACATGTGTCCTGTGTATGCCCTGACTTACCACAGGTTTGGCAGACTATACGATTGAATGTAGGTTTTTCGTTATATTGATATGACCTGGGAGAGTTGTCCATGCGAGCCGCATGTGACACTACATGTGCAATCGACTGTTTTAAATTGTTTCCCCCATGGACTTTAGCTAGTATCTTTAGCTGTTCGTTGTTTAGTCCATCCTCAAATGTTTGTACGGCCAATTTTATGTTTTCTTCTATTAAGTATTCCCTAACCACCGCGTCTGCTGTTATTTCACACGTGGCAGAGTTTAGAGTCCTTAGAGCATTCGCGACTCTATCACCGTATTCCCGGACGGTTTCTCTGTAGCGTTGTTTCAGAGAAATCAACTCATTGTGTGCCGTCGACCGAGATTGCTCCTCTTTATATTCCGATTCTAATTTTTCTTTTAAATCCTCCCACTTAGCGATTTGGCTATACCTAATCAGATCGTAAGCATGACCCTCTAGTCTATTTTTGACTAGCTCTAAAAATGTCTCGTATATATCCGGGTCTGCCTTCTTTATGGATCTAAATAAAACGTCTCCCCCGGAAATAAATTTACCTAAGTCGCAGGGTTTCCCGTCAAAGGTAGGGACGATTCTGAAAACATCAGAAATTCCGACAGAAAGAGCCATTTCAGGGGGTTTAATGTGTATCGGTTGATAGTGGATTTGTTCTTCCCCCTGCCTAGCCGCCTGTCTCGTGTAATATGGACTCGTAATAGTGAAAGTTTAAAATAAAAGGCGAAAATTCGTTATCAATTCTTAAAAATATGGTTAACTTAAAAATATGGTTATGGAAAAATTGGCCTTTCTTTTTGTTATTCAATATATATATATATAGGAAAGAAAAATAAATTGGTCTCAAAGCTGCAAAGAAAGAAAATTCGACGAGAAAGAAAGAAAAAAAAAAACGGAAATGTCTTCGAAATACTGAAATGAGAATTTGCAAAGAATATAGATAGAAATTTCTATCCAAAAAATATTCTATTGGGATAAGGAGAGCTTCCAAGTAGAATATATTCAAATATTCCTAAAAAGTAGAGAGAAAAAGTCGCTAGTAAAAAAAATTCTTACTCTAGTAATTGTTGTCGTTGTACTGTCTTTGTCTTGAGTGTTGCTGTTTTGTTTTTTTTTTTCAGTTTTCCTTAGTTTCCTTTGTTTTTTTTTTTTTTTCTTTTCCGCCAGGCAGACTTCACGTCCTAAAGTTGATTTGCTTATCCTGGTCTTGGCTGCTTTCCTTTTTTTTCTTTTCATTTCGTTGTTTTATGTCGGGGTTTTTTTTTTTCTTCTTATTTTGGTTTGGTTATTTCTCCTGTGTTTTTTTTTCTCTCTTTTCTTCTTGAACATTTTTTTTTTCTTCTTATTTGGTTATTTCTCTTGTGTTCTCTTTTCTTCTTATAATCAATTTTTTTTTGTTGTTTTAAATTTTTGTTTACTTTGTTTTTCGTTGTTTTATGTTTACTTTTTTTTTCGTTGTGTTATGTCGGGGTTTTTTTTTTTTGAAAAAAAAATTTTTTTTTTCTTTCTTCTTATGGTTTGGTTATTTCTCTTGTGTTTTTTCTTCTCTCTTCTTTGTTTTTTCTTGAAAAAAAATTTTTTTTTTTACAAAAAAAATTTTTTTTTTGTGTTGTTTTAAATTTTGTTTTCTGTTTCGGGATCACGTTATCTGGGCATCCCACCGCTGCCACCAGTGTTGTATGTCCGTCGCCGTGCTTCCTCTGATGAGGGAAGAGCGTGGACCTTTTATTATTCCTTTTCTTCTTTTGCTGGTCCTGTACGCACAACAATCTTATTACAACTTTTCCACTCTGCTGATAGAAGGCAGTCACATCCGCAAATAGTTAAACCAATTAGATCACTCGCTCTGGTTCCTAAGAATTCTCCACGTATTATGATCCGCGTCCCAGGCGGGCCTTCCTTTGGTGAAAGTCCAGTTACAACTGGCTGAGGCGCCATTAACAAGAAAAACCCTTTTTTAAATTCAACGGCTCATAAAGGGTTTTAGATGATATTAAAACTCATATATTATCACTATATTTAATATATTTATATCAACTTAGGGGTTCTTAACTCAACTTTCCAAACTCACAATTCAACTTACAATCTCAAACTAACTTCCGAACTCAACTCGTTCGGAACTGAAATTTTTCTATTTTTTTCTCTGTGACTTTTCACATTGAATCAAATTTTGAACGAAAATCAAAGTTACTATGTTTTGAATAAATAAAAAGGTGCAGGTTATTAAGTGTGCTGTAACTGGCAATATTGTGACTGTTTATGAATGTTATGTATTAAGTGAGAATGTAATATATGTTAAGGGAAGTTTTTAAGGATGTGTTAGGAGATTCAGTGTTAAATTTAATAAGGGTAGTATTCTGGAATACAACAAAATCCAAGTGCTAGTGCGACTGATACCAAGCAGTGATCTGAGTTTCTCAGTGCCACAACAACCTCCACGATATACATATTCCACTCTGTTGTCAAAAACAGATCCAGGGTATTCGTATAACTCCACGAGTTGAGTCAAATTGCGGCTAATAGGGAACATCTCCGCCAGCCTCCCAGCCTCGGCGGTTTTGTTAGAATACCCTAACAATCGGAAATGTGTTCATTTAAATCGTAAAGGACGACAATTTCAGAATCTGGGTGGTCGATCTGTATCCAGTCGACGGCGCGTAAAGGATGTAAAGACAACGACAAAATTTAATAGAATTCCTCAGCAGGACCCTTAACCCCATGTTGTGTAAGTTATTGGGTTCCAACGCCTCCATCCTTTGGCAAGCCGGATCGGGCCGCATGAAGACGTATTTTCCACCGTTGAAATGGAATCTCGAATGTACGTCGTATCCTGAGCAACGAAGATATATCGAATCAATTGACGAATCGACCTGGGCCTCAGTTAGGACAAGGATATCAGGTTTCGCTGTTTGCAAATATTGGTGGACAGCGGTTACATTCGTATTGGTGAAATCTATGCCCTGACTACGAACTACGACTGAGTCTCGAAATCGAACCGGATTATGCGATGGCGAGTTTCTTAAAGTTCGGTTTTTTATCAGAATATTTGCATCACGTTTCCCTTGACATTGTCCCCCGGAGATCCGAATGGGAAACTAGTTTACCTCCGGAATTCATTATCTAAGAAGGTACCATCATGACTTATATAATCCGGGCCATCAGCCACACATCCGAAACATAGTAGAAAATTTCACCCGACTGTATCGCGGAATGTACAACGTAAAGGGGTGGTATCTCACCTTGGGACCGACACCCACCTAAACTAACCTTTTCTCCAATCGGTCTACCAGCCAAGCTCCGAAAAATGGCCAGGGAAGTCTCCAAACCATTTCACTGAGCCTGTAGGTGGATGGGGTGGTATTTCACCGGGTGACAAGACATTGGGGCTCTTCGATAGTATAGTGGTTAGTATACCCGCCCGTCAAGCGGGAGACCGGGGTTCGATTCCCCGTCAGAGAGCCTCTGGCGCAAGAGTAATAACCTTGCCCGGAAAAAAAATCGTTATGGAAAATTTAACAAGCCTCAGGACTTGCTAAATAAGGCCAAGACCGGCTCCCGGTTGTAGTGCCGATGATGGATGGATGGATGGATGGACAAGGCATGGGGCCCCTCCTACCACTCGGCCTTTAATCGCCTCTTACGACAAGCCGGCCCAGCTGTGAATACCTACTCACAGTGCAGCATGATCGATGATTTTTTGGCGCACGCGTGCTAGGAATGATACACAATTTTCTTCACCCGACAGCCAATTACGACCGTCTTCTCTTCTGTCTTAAACGCATGTTATTGCAGGTACTCACGTTTCCTTGTTCCACTCCTTGATGTGTTGTTTCTCACCAGTTTGAAGTTACTTTGTTTGCTTTATCTCGAGGGTTTTCATACGAATAAGTTTCCTCCAGGAAATATTTAAATTGGCACTCGTCGCAATCCTTTAATCTGTTTTTTTCTGAAGTCTCTGGTCGCCATTTAATTATAAAGTTCGAATTTTGGTAGAACCGAAATTATAAAAATTTCATTGCCCTTTAAGCCAGAACCACTCCTCGGTCGTTTCTTTGTTCGATTGTCAAACGTCGATACTCTTCTCTCCAGTACTTTTCTTGTTATTGCCAATCGAGAGCAGTACCCTTGTACTGTTGAATTCGCCCAGTATTACTTGTGTCACAATTCAACGTAATCGAAACTGAGCTCAGAGGTTGTGACGTAAGCTAACACCTGTGTAGATGAAAGAGAGTTATTTTAGACATGGTATTATGAGGAGCCATATACCCTCCTGTCACGCGGCAGACCGGGGTTCGATTCCCCGTCGGGGAGCGTTGCAGGTTGTAACTAGTGGTGAGGAGGGTACTCGTCATAATCATCTTCATCATCATCGGCACTACAACCGGGTAACAGTCTTGGCCTTATTTAGCAAGTCTTGAGGCTTGCTAAATTTTCCATAATGATTTGTTTTTTCCGGGCATGGTCATTAGTCTGGCGCCAGAGGCTCCCCGACGGGGAATCGAACCCCAGTCTCCCGCCGTGACAGGCGGGTGTACTAACCACTATACTTTTAGGTATATCCCCAGCCAAATATCTAAAGAAAAGAATCCATTTTGAATTTTGACTTGATTTTTTTTAGGAAGCTCAAAAAGCGTCTGACCGTTTAAGGAGTGGTTTTGGGGATGCGCACTCTATGGCCGATATGAAAAAACAAGTCATTAAAAAAACATTTTTTTTTTTTTGCAACGTGCAACAGTTACTGTAAAACTTCCTCAATGATAAGAAATTTATATCAAGACAACTTTGTGAAAATAGCTCAGCCGAGTTTTTCGAAAGTAGGGATCAGAGCTTCCATAGGAGAAATTACCTTAAAACTGACAACAAATTGTAGTACAAAATGGTGAATATTTTACCCAATTGGGAGAATCTGAATCATCAAAAAAAGAAATAATGACTTTCTTTCCCCCCAAACTAAAATTATGACACTCTGGACTTGGTGAATGCCTTCGATCCATCGAAATCTGTCGGACCAGTTCGTATTAAAGTTTCAGACGTTCGGATAAATGTGGACAATCATTCTTTAACCGAACGCCCATAGTTATGACTACAAACTTTGTTCAAGTGAACTCGGAAGTTTCATTCCTCCTCCTCAAGTTATGTTATGCATGCGTGCAAGATCAATATGCATAGACACCTCCTTTGCCAGCTCTTTCTCTCTATTTTCGCCCGCACTATGGATTGGCATTAAAAGGTTTGAAACAAGGGTTTTCTGAAAAAAAAAACTAGAGATTTGAGGTTTTTTTAAGTATGGCTTCTGGACACCAGTAAAGGTAACGCATTTCCGCCAATTAACTGCTGGACGTGCGTATTGTATTATTGAGTATGAAGTTGCCTCTGTTCGTCCGGCAGTTGGTCATCTCTGCCATCATTACGTGATATTCCTTTTAACGTATAACAATTGAAATAAAAATAATCCTCGTTCCAAATAAACTATACTGACATAACCCATATCCCAGTTTAATGATAAAAGTCGTGATTCTCATTGCCCGTTCTTGTGATTTGAAGCGACAAGTATGCGAAGCGTTAACTCGGTTTGTGGATGTTAAAAGTTAAGCATCTTGGAAAATGATGTCAACGAGTGGACCCCAAAATCAGCATTACTTCGCTCGATACGGACAACCAAACCAAATACTGAATTCAGATCATAATGTCTGCAAACTAAAGGATAAATTAACCCTTTAAGTGTCCAGAAATGCTTTTAAAATTCTACCAACATTTTCGTATTGCAAGAATCTTTTTCACCATGTTTCTCACGTAACTGCCCTCGATGGAAAAGCATTATCCATTGATTGGGGTTTCTTTTCCCCATTCACGCGCTGGTTGAATTTTAGAGTAAACAACCCAATTACCAAGTAGTCGGTCAAAACAATCAACCTCCGCGACTGAGGATTCGTGCATATGTTCCACATTTATCTAGCAGGTGCTTAGTTCTTGAATCTCTCAGCAAATACCATTTCACCTGAAAGCATAAATGCAAGAAAGGGATAGTCAAATATTTCGGTGTGGAAACATTCCTCTTGGCATACATCTGACCAAATATTATATTAACAAAAGGTAAAGGTTGCTTTTAACCAAATCAATGCTGTGTCGCCTATGTCGCCATACAACCGCTTCAACTGACTGCAGTTAAACGGGCTGTGGTCCAACACCCAAGTAGAAAGTTTGTCGTACCGCTATCACGCAGTGCTGAGCTCCTCTTTTCCTCTGTTGTGGCACTTTAGTACACATGACCATGAAGAAAATATTCGCCTGCATCCATCATCAGCAAAGCATTTCGGCCTCAGAACATACCGGATACTAACAGCAATTGCAACATACCTAGTTATCCCCATACCTAGTTTTATGGGTACAGTCGCCATCTGACGGCTCTTAACCGGGCTTGGTGATTAGGATTGTCATGACAAAAAGCTATTAAAACAATATTTACCAATGACTTGAGCACTTTTGCGTATCTAGTACTGATGTACTCGATCAAATCAGTGGCATCGCGCAGCGCTACGAATTGTAAATAGGTAAGATCGCGACCTAATTCTCCGCAGGCACTTAGTATGAGCACAAGTCGCTGCTGCCGCTCTCAAGGACCATGAATTTTAATTTAAATTAAACACTACACACACATGACGACCACTTATCCACAGAAAACGTATTGAGAACATAAAAACGATCGTTTTTTTGCACATTTCCTTATTTTCTACCTCTTCCCTTGTCGCTCTCTCTCTCTCTCTGCAGGTATTCCTCCGACGAATAAATCTTCTCCGAATGACCCTTGTAAATAAATAACGGAGTACTTGGTATAGAATGAAAAAGCCCCAGGAGAACAAGTGTTTTATTTTTCAATTAAACTCTAAATGCTACAACATTACTTTCGGATCTGCTATTCTAAATTTTTGGGGTCAATTGTGTCCATAAAACTGTCGAGCTTTGAGCCATTAGATGGGTTTGCTGAGCTGTAAAGGTAATAGCTGGTTTGATTCATGTCCGACCAAACCTAGTAAGGAAGTCACTATTACTCGTATGTAGTTTAATTGCTTCATCCGTGGAAAAGCAGCGAATGCCTCAGTTCGCTAACCGGGATTGTATTCCCCTTTCGGGACAACGAAGAGACTAGAACTGCCAACGAAACATTGCCTTGTACCCCTGATAAATGCGCTTTTACGATCCTCTGAAGACATTGCACTATTTTCGATTTATGATGACGAAATCCGACCGATTAGTGGAATTGCAAAATGATTTTTATTACCTGGCTTCCTTTATGTGGCCGTAGAAATTCTAATTCTGATCGAAAATATCCAAGAACGTTGTATGTTGCTCTTTGGCAATTTTTCTCTAAATTACAATCGTTTAAATACTTATAATGTTGGCATTGCTGCGACCCAGGATGCACGTTATTCCGTTATATGCGCTCCGTCTTCAACAAACCTGTGTTAATTAACGCAGACGGTACTCACTTATTGTTGGGTGTTTTAAATCCGTGATTACATTAGGAGGCGATGATCCAAGGTTTAGTTTAGTTTAGTGGGGTTTCCGCCCCACTTATTAGCCTAGCCTATGGCAAGTATACAAAAAGGTTCCTATTAATAAACTCCCGAAGAAACTTAACTAACTTAGCCTAAATTGATAGTCTGAATATGCCGATGAGGGATAGGTTAGGAAATGAATAGAAGTTAGGGGGGACGTAGGGCGTCGAAGTACCCTTAAATGTCATAGCACAGTGCGAGCGGAAGAAGAGGTGGTGGATAAGGAATGGAGGTGTCGATGTACGAGGGCAGGCGAATAACTCTTTAGAAAATGAGTACGATTTTCTTTTATTTTCTCATTTAGTTGACCTAATAATGAGACGACATAAGGGGACAAAGTGGATAAGAAAAGTACGAGTAGTAGACATTACAACCACATGATCAGGTAGGTCACTCCACTTTCGTGTGGTTCGGCTAAAGAATTACTCTTTATATTTACTGTACTGTACGAGGGTGGACTGAAAAGTTTCCGACCTCAAGTTGAAGGTAGCAGTACTCGTCAATAAAGTGACTGTAGTTGTGCATCTTTCGATAGCTATTCACCAAAATTTCAGCCATTTTGGATGCGTAGTTTTTATTTGACAGTCGTTTGAGTGAGTCGATGTGAGTGTTTTTGTGAAAATGGACAAAATTGAGTATAGAGCTTTTTTTTTTTTTTGGTTTCGGTAGGAAGGTGGAAATCTTCAAAAGATACCTCTTGTCCGATCCAGAGGCATGCCGGGTTTTTTCCGACTAAAACCACCTCCCGCCAGGCTCATATTCCCGTTGATTCCCGCGGAACTTTCTTTTAGATATACCATCGGGGGGCGAGTTTACCGCACGTCGCGTCGCAACAGCTGCATAATTTCACAGAGAATACCATTTGTTACGGACCATGCCTGTTTTGAACTAAGGATGTATTCTATTACTCCTCCCGGAGTAACTGTCCATCTCATATGTCTCTCCAAAATCGTTCGTGCGGTCTCGAATCTCACGCCCTCTGTGAGTACGTGTTCCGCATTTTCTATTTTTCCTTCGCGATACAAGCAGTATGTGTGATTCACATGCTTTTACTTGTGCAAGTATTGCCGAAAGCATCCATGTCCTGATATTAGCTGAGTCAGTTGGTAATTCAGCTCCCCATGTTTTCTTTTCCCCCATGTTTCTATATCAGGCATCATGGTGTGGATCCATCTTCCTTTGGTGGAAGAATCCCACCTTCGTTGCCATTCTCTTAGGCTGGAGAGCTCTAATTGTGACCGCATTCTCCGATGATTCTCTTGAGAGACCTTATGAAATGCAGCGTTTTCTTTAAATGCGATGTCAGGTGGCGTCCTCCCGGCCAGAATACTTATAGCTTCTTCGGATACCGTTCGGAATGCTCCCCTCATGTACGACTTATACTGTGCGGCTCCTGCCCATATGTGAGCTGCATACATTATAATGGAGGTGTTGACACTGGTTATGAGTTTCCTTATGTGGGGCCGTGGTCCTCCAACATTGGGTAGCAGTCTCGCTAAAACCTTGCATACTCTTGCCGCTTTTTCACTTGTTTTCCTCAGGTATTCCTTGAAGCTCAACCTGTTGTCGAGTATAACACCAAGATATTTAATATATGGACTGGATCTGATTATTTGTCCTTCTATTTCCAAATCAAGGTGTTCAACTTTCGGCTGCCTATTAAAACTGCCTCCGTCTTATGTCCAGCTAGTTTCAGTCCGGCTATATCTAGCCAGCATTTAATGCTTTGGATTGCTTGGGAACAAATATTTTCCAGGTCATCTAGATGTTTAGCTACGGCCACTACTGCCAAATCATCTGCGTACCCAATGATTCTAACCCCCTCCGGTACGATGGCCTGAGCACACCATCATACATTATATTCCATAACAGCTTAGGTCCGCTACAGATCCCTGAAGTACTAGTTATTTGATATTCCTGTGGTCCCTTATCTGTATCATACAGCAGTCTTCTATCCGAGAGATAGTTTGCTAGTATACGCACCAAGTAGGTTGAGACTTGTAGATCTGGCAACGCTTCTAGAATCCGATTCCAATTCACCGAGTTAAATGCATTTTTAACATCTAGGGTCACCACTGCGAAATATTTCTTTGTACCCCCTAGCCATCGTGCTCCAGCTATCGCATTGCGAGCGACGTCGCACACCACAGATAGTGCCTTACCGGTTGATCTTCCTTTCCGGAATCCATACAGCGTATATCAGAGAGCCCCGATGTCCCCTCAGTGAATTGTTCCAGGCAAGTGGCAATTACTCGCTCAAGCAGTTTTCATGTCGTGTCCAACATGCACAACGGACGATAAGACGACGGCGCCTCTGGATTCTTGACTCCTTTTGGAATAAGCACAAGCCGCTGTTTTTTCCATCCTTTGGGAAATTGTCCTATTTGAAGGCAAGTTGTGAAGAGACTGCTGAAGACTTCTGGGTTTTTTGTTAAAGCACTCTTCACTACAGCGTTAGTGATACCATCTACTCCCGGGGTCCTGTTTTTTTTTTACAACCTTTGCAGGCAAGAGCACCTCTTCGGTGGTCACGGGAGGTATCTCTCCTTCAGCGATACTCCACTCCTCTTGCACTCTTAATACCTCATCACACTGCGGGAAGAGGACAGCAACGATTCTGGCCATGTCACTTTTGCTTTTTTGAATTTGCCTACTGTTGTTCTGTAGTCTTTTCAAGACTATCCTGTAGGCGTTGCCCCATGGGTTGTTATTTAATTCATCCCTTAGGGAGCAGAACGCGTCATATTTACTTTTGCGGATCACATTCCTTAACCCTTTCCGTTTGTTGACGAATTACGCATGCAACTGTGGGTAGGTGTTATGGTTTCTTGCTCTTTCTTGCAAGCGTCTTAACCTGTTGCACTTCGACCGCACGTGGGCGATTTCTGAGTTCCACCAATAGACTGGTTTGATATCCTCTGCTGGTGGTCATTGTCGTGGCATAGAAGCATCACATGTGGTAGTTAGCCACTTCATGACTTTTCCAGTCTGCCTGTTTGCATCGGCCTCTGCGTCAAACTGTTTATAATCGGGCAGTTCCGCATCGAGGTCCTTCTCTTTCCACCCATTTTTTGGGGCTATCTTCGCCAATTTGCCAGTGATGAATCCCCTGTGCGGTAATATTTCGTACATCACGGCTTGGTGGTCACTGTGGGTGTAGGTGTCCAAAACTCGCCACTCCATACTTCTTGCCAACATGGAGCTGGCAAATCTGATGTCGATTCTGGACCGGCCTCTCTCGTTTATGAAGGTGTCATCGATACCATCATTACGCAACACCACATCTAGGACTGCGAAGGCTTCAAATAGTGCCTGGCCTCCACTGTTCGTCCTTGTGCTTCCCCATTCTACTGCCCAAGCGTTGAAATCTCCAGCAACTATAAGAGGGCTTTTTCTCTAGCTTCTTGTGTTATTCTGTCTAAAAAGCACCCACCTTGGCGGAGCGTAACAACAGTAGAAATGAATTTCTCTGATCTTAGCATAGGCAATTCCTTCCAGCCGCTGGACACTTCTACATCCCATGGGTGAGTTTCCAGATGTCCAGGTGGCCGCTGTTCCGCTGCTGTCTTCCTCACATGTAGTAGTACTAGTGCCAGGCATCCTGCACTGTTCATTGATGAGTACCACGTCGGCACCATATTCCTTAACGTTTGAGAAAGGAGATCTTGTCCGGCTCCACAGTGGTTTAAGTTGATTTGAATGCACTTAAACCTGTCGATTTTTATTGAGAAGATTGGACATCGCGTTTTTAAATGCTCGGCATTTGTAACTCCCTGTTGAGTGGTGGTTACCGCCTTCGCATCCTGATTCGCAGAACATGCATTTGGGTTGTGCTTTACAACCCATTGCTTTGTGGCCCTTTTCACCGCATTTCAAACAGTTTTCCGAATGATATTCTTCGGATTTGCAGGATTTCGCCACATGACCGTATTGCCAACATCTGAAACATTGTGTGGGTGCGATGTATTCTCGAAGTCTGCATCTCACCCATCTAACCCGTAGGAGACCTGTAGCCAGCAACATGCTAGCTTATTCTCTTGGTAAGCGGATCATGGCAGCCTGCGTGCCGTCTGGTTTCCTTCTCAAGCTCTTTACCGCTACCTCTGCGATCGCGTTCAGCACAGGGAACCCTCTAGCGATCGCTGTCAGGATTTCCTCCACAGTGGTCACCTCATCTAAATAACGACACTCAACCGTGATTTCCTGTGACATTGTTTTGACATTAGCATCTTCCTTTAGTACTTGTTGTACCTTTGGTTTCAGTGTCTCTGTAGTGGCCTTTGGTCGGCGTTTCAGTTCTAGCACCAATTGCCCTTTTGCTGTCTTGCGAACTTTATTTAGGCTATTTCCGAGTTCTCTTAGCTCCGGCTTGGCCTTCATTAACTTCAGTATATCCGCGTATGTTTTTTCCCCGGTTTCGGATATTATTATAGCGTCCCGGCGTGGTCTCCTTTTTTTTCATAATCTTGGCCTTCTCAGTATCACCTTTTGGAGGCTCTTCGCCGTCCAATCCCGCACCCCCCTTCCTTCCTCTCTGGCCAATTGTTAGCCAATTATAATTGGTTGACTCAACATTGATCTGCCCCGGGACCCTGCTTACGTCTGTGTGCGAATTTTGCCTTGGCTGGATTTGCACGTTTCCACCGCTTGCTTCAGGCTTCTTTAAGCGATTTTTCACTTCCTTATCGTAAAGGCAGCCTATAGCGTTTGAAATAATAGTGAAGAAGATCGTGTGATTCCAACTGACGCTATGACAGTTTGAATCACGAAAAAAATTGAACCTAATCGTTACCCATCAGGCTACTGACCGTGTTTAAAATTTGATTTTTAAACTCGACTATACTCCACTGATGTGAATTATTTTGTTATCGCTAAGGTATACAGTTCTGATGTATTTTCTTATTCGATTTTTCGTTCGTTGCTCTTCACTATTTTGCTTATGAATTGTGTGTGTATCTGTTAGAGTCGCCACAAGCCAATGGCCTCAATCAGCTCTCGCACGGCATTAGTAATATGCCTTTGCTTTTTAATTTTAATCGTTCTCGTTAATTCCGCGATACGCTCTCCGAGCTGCCCGAACACCAAAGAACCATCATCACCTCTATCACGGTTCGGACCCGCGATCGTCTCCAAATCTCCACTGCTTGCTGCCGCCATAAATCCTGCAAAAACCTTCCCTTGTACAACTGTGAAAGCCCTGATGATGCTGTGAGTAGAGTGGAGCAAAATTAAATCTGCGGAAAGCGAATACTGTGGGCAGCCTCTATAGTTTATCACCGATTGCCGGAAGTTCAATTGTCAATAAACAAAACTTACCCGATGATGAAACGACTACAGTGTATTTCTTTTTTCCTTTTTTTTCCAATTTTTCACGCTGGTTTTTTCACTCAGTTTTTTTTTTCTCGCTTCAAATTTTCACTTTTTATTTTTCACCGTGACTTATGGTATTAATCACCATTTATTGTCATGTTCTAATGGCACTGATACTGTCAGTTACTGTTTGTCTGTTCGATTCTCGCGTGTTTTATTCTTTTTGTTTCTCGGCACTGTCCGCGTGTGTATTTTGTGTCCACTTTTTTTTTCCGCGCGTGTTCACTTTCTGTTTGTGTTGAGTATCGAGCTGTCATTAAATTTTTGTTTTTGAAAGGCAATACGCCCACCAAATCAACGGTAAGTTGGACTCTGTGTATGGGGACTCTGCACCATCATTTACCACAGTGAAATTTTGGGCAGTTGAATTTAAATGTGGCCGTGAGAGCTTGGGAGACGATGAACGTTCGTGACGTCCAAAAACTGCAACAACTGACGATAACATCGCTAAAGTTCACCAAATGGTGCTAGATGACTGCCGAATTAAAGTGACAGAGATACCAGATGCTATGCAAATGTCCAAACAACGTGTTTGTCACAAATTAAATTTAGATTTAGGCATGAGAAAGCTGTCCAGGCGTTGGGTGCCGCGTTTGCTCACGTTAGACCAAAAACGTGTTCGAATGAACATTCCCAACGCTCTGTTGGGGCAGTTTAGGCGCAATAAATCCGAGTTTTAGCGCCGATTAATTACTCTCGATGAAACTGGGATACACTGTGGGGGTTCTCTATAGTACACTGAGAACCAACCCACGACCCTAACCACAATTCTTGCACATGGGTACGCCACCCACAATTACAACCACAATTTCGCCCCCAGACCGCGCATAACGCCAACCCCAATCCCTTTCGTTGGCCTACCCCACCTGTAAAAGGTGCCTTTGCAAAGGGCATAAACCATGTAAAGGATGCATCACCTGAATTCATCATTTCGTGCAAACAATGCATCACAGAATTCAGTTTTTCATGCCGTAGGCATCATTTCAAATTCCCTAAAATCTAAAACCCTGTTTATGCATCGCTATAGGGCATCACCATTTCTCAGAAAACGAAATATCATTCGCTCATATGTATCATAACAATAATTCCCTGAAAAGATTTTCTAACATGCAAATTACATCAAGAAACCAACCGGCGCCCCTTGTTAACTGCCTTGCCCTGCCACACACATGCGCAGTACATTTCTTTGACTTATTCAAAGTCACCCCAAGTTTTGTGCAACCGACAAAACTTGTCTGCGCATCTCGCGAGTTGTACCACGAGCGGCACCACAAGCACCAAGGCCACAACCTACAAAAAGGCCACAAAATGAACAGAGGGAGTCCCCGAGACAACCAGATCAGGGACAAGTCCAACCCACTAACTCAAAACAGCCACAACCAACATCGAACCGAAGAGTATACAGCGTTCGATGTTGTTGTAAGTATTGTGGCCGAAGCGGTCACAAGTGGGAGCAGTGTCGATACAAGATCAACTGGGAAAAAGCTCACCCACATCCAGCTTGTACGCACACTGCAACGGCTAGACCTGTACGTCGCCGAAAAAACCTGCCAACCTACACGGTTAACCTGGAATGACCAGAACCACCAACGAATGGCTCTAATAAGAAAAATCAACCGAATAAAAAAGGAAAAACCTTAAAAGGCAGGAGACACCGACAGAAAAACTCTAGGCGCAGGTCAGGTCGAAGCCGCTCTAGTACGGACACTACAGAACAGAGCACCGACCGAAGTAACTGCGCCGAGAAAAAGAGTCCTTCCAGTAAGACCCAAAGTAGCGATCGACCAAAACCAACGGCGGCAACTGGTAAACGAAAAGCTATGGGAAAGAAATCGGGAAACGCCAAACAGTCGGGTGGAACATCCCCAACCCGGCCGAATTAAACTCGCAAGATAGTCAGGGCTGTTCTGAGTTGTCCAACTCAAATTAGACATTGGCCGTAAAAAATATACGAGACTAATTGTGGACACCGGCGCTGAAATCAGCCTATTAAAGACTAAAACACTCCACAAAAAGCATGAAGTGGATGCCCAGAAGGCCATAATCCTCAACACACTGTTTGGCAAGGGAAAGTCTAGAGGAGGCATACAGGGGAAGTTCAAACTACGTTGCCAGGAATGTCAGAAGACGGCTTGTTGGGTAACGACTTTCTGTCGCGTTATTGCAAAGTTAATGGACCAGGAGGTTGTTTGGAATTTCCCCAAACAATCACAAATCCTGAAAGTTTCCCTGTTGACTTTGCAAATAAATGCAAGAAAGTAAGCACGGGAAAGCCTAGACAAAAGCCAGCCGAACGGGAAACCGGATCACAGGAACCTAACAAGGTTGATGCTGCGGTCGGAAAAAACCCGAAGACCTTACCCACGCAGGGGTAAGTTTTGTGGACACAATAATAATTGAATACATAATTGTTATAATTACATACAACAATTTCCCAGTAGCCGAGAAACAAATTCTTTAGCATGTAAACATGCACACAAGAATCCCACATAGGCCACCAGCACCGATACAGCGCACGACCATCGTTGTGCGAGTATTCTATTTGGTGGTGGCACAAGTCGCCCTAATGACGGGCAAACAATCCGTGCAAGGCACACTGTAATGAGCCCTTTTTTCTCATTTCCTTTTTCGCGGTTTTCGTTTGCCACGACCGGAAAACACGAACTACCACACATCCTGGCCGTGATCAACCCAGAGAAATCCTCTCTGATTGGTCGCTGCAAGAGAAACTTGACGTTTCTCTCAAAAGACGAAAACCCACCCTTAACGAACGGTTGACTCTGTACGAGTCATTTCCACGCCAGTCGTAATTCAACCACCCCTGAACGTGCACCGATCCGCGATCTTTCAACAGTCGGAATACCCCATGGAGTTCGTCCACTTGTGAAGTCGTGTAGCAATAAATAAACAAGTGAATCACTATGCCGGCTAATTCTTTTATTATACTGGACCTTTTGACAAACTAAAATTTCAACAACAACAAATAAACGAGTGAATCACTGTGACGCCTAATCCACTTATTATACTGAACCTTTTGATAAAATTAATATCACCTTCAATAGTTAAAGAAGTGAACTACAGCGCTACCTAATTCTCGAGTTGTATTGAACCTTATGTTAAAATTGTATTCCACCAATTTTGTTTAAACCAATCTTTAGTAAATAATACATAAACAATAAATAGACAAAGGTCAGAGTGTTATATTTTCATCCTTTCGTGAACGGCTCACGGCGGAACTTTCGTGGAGTCGTAGTGAACCAGTGCCCATGCCGGCACACCGAGTACGTACCCCACAATACCATTATATGCCCTAAACGAAAATACGAGTGCGAATTAGGGAAATTGGCTTCAGCGTCGATTGCGCTAATTGAATGCAGCTGCTTGGGTATTTTATTGCTGGAAGAAAAAGGTCGCCGGCCAATGTGTACGTTAAGAAATTTATCATACACATGGCGAAGCTGAGAAATAGACAGCGCAATGTTTATGGTCCCTGGGGAAGGTTACTTATTAGTGTGTAATCCAAATCCTTTGTTATTAGGAATTCGTCTAGGGGAATCTGCCTGGCACCGAAGCTGCCAAATTGGTTTGGAATTCCTGATAAGTTGCGCAAGAAATCTTACAGGGAATTGTATGCGAAGGGATGCATGAAAAGTAAGTTTTCTTTTACAGGGACTTTTAGGTTAAATATTGATCTATTAGATGCGTGAAGCATTTAAGATGCTAATGCGATTGCATTAGTGAAGTTATGAGATTGGGTGGTTATGTTATGGGGGTTTTTAGGCAAGCGAACCGTGGAGTTTGGCGGAACCGCCACAAGCCTGCCCGGAAAGTCCTTTGTGGCAGGATGTATGGAAGGCGACCGCACTTCAGACCTTGTCTGCGATGGAGGGATGGCATAGACCAGGACCCCCAGACCCTGGGAGTGCCAAACCGGATGACATCGCCTCGAAATCGAGACCGGTGGCGAGATTTGTTAAAAAACGTCAAGACCGGATCCCGGTTGTAGTGCCAATGATGATGATGAAGGTGTTTAAGTTTTTATGCAACTACATAAGCGCTCTTTGAATATTGTGCAAAACTTGGCCGTGTGCCTGAACGCAATGTTAAAAAATTAAAAATCAGTTCCATTTCGAGCAATCATCCAAACATCTGAAACGTAGTTAAGATTTTTTCCCAACATATCGCTGAACGTATGCCTGACGATGTGGTATCATATCTTGGCCAGATGAATCACCTGTTCCAACTTTTTTCTAACAGGCCTATCAGACAAGTTCTGAAAGGTTTTCTCCGGGCCAGTTAATGGAATCGATAGCCTAATGGGGTGATATTTCTCTGAGCGACTGGGCACTGCGACCCGACTTATAACTTAGTCTCCTTTTACGACAAGCCGACCTTACTGTTAGTATATTCTAAGGCCTTACTCTCAGGGTACTCATGATAAAAAAAAACAATCGCTATTGGTGATGTTTAAGATGCAATTAAATTAAATTAAGCCTTCACAGGACATTTCGCAATTTAGAAAAGTTTTAGAATATTCATCAGTCAATTTATTGACCATCACGATATAATTTCAATTAGTAGCCAAATACCTAACTAAACAATTGTGGAACCAACTGAGAGTTAGACGGTCAATTAAGCTGGACAGAACAGCTTGGCAAGAGTTTCTGTTTGTCGTATTATTGTATTCTTATTTGCGGACTTTTTTCAACTACATTTTTTCCAGAATTCTTAAGGCTATAAAGAATTATTGTTTTCTGTTACATTGATGTTGTGCCATGAATAAGTTACGCGGTAAGTATAGGGGGTAGCCCAGTAATTCTACGAAGAAAAAATTGTCACCACACACACACTAATGTTTTGATGTTCTCCCGAATATCCGTAAGAGATTTTGATTGCTGTCTGTCATTGCAAGTAACAAAAACCTAATACAATTCAGTTTCATCCATCAACACCTTCCTTTATGTGGCAAATGTGAATTCATCTCAATGCGAACCGTCTCATCAGCAGCCTCTTTCTCGTCTGGGTTGTATGAAAAAAGTCTTTTACCAAGGAAGCAACATTTAATTGCAAATTTTCGAGGTATTTGTTTTGGACTGACGGAAGGTTCGTTTTGGCCAGTGTATGGGAATAAAGTAGGTTGAAGTCCTACACTACGCCCTCTCTTGGTACCTGACGTGCACTTCAGGAATACTTGCCTGGCCAAATAGCCCTTGAATGTGTGTCCAGCAGAACCATATAAATGGTTCAAGTGGAAAGCGTTAAATGAAGATCAATGTAAGTAAAAGGCAAAACGTGGAGAAAAAATCAGCAAAGCCTATCAGTCAGGCGAAATATCGAAGACACTGTAATAAAATTGAGATGGAAACGAATATATATATATATATATATATATATATATATATATATATATATATATATATATATATATATATATATATATATATATATTCCCCAAAAGATGGAAAGCAACGTAACAAAAAATAATAAATAAAAAAATAGCCAACTACTTTCTTAATTCATTCCTCTCGATGTGTGCTTAAGACAGTATATGGCCGAATGCGAGAATGGGCCGCAACTCTAGTGCACTACTACTCGGGTTGCCAAGAGTGATCTCTGCCAAAACCTCTTCTGTTCCTTCGTCTACTACTTTTTCCGTTTCGCCTTAAGGTCTTCTTGGTTTTGGATTGGAACCACTGGGGAAGCAACATTGAATTGGTATTTGTGTGTGTAGCACGGTACCACTTTACTCTACCTTCGATCTACAGTTGGGGCTACGGCTAAGGCTATGTCTACGGTCGCGGCAGCGGCTACGTCTTCGTCTTCGGCTACAGCTTCGGCTATAGTTGCACTCATATATAACACTCATATGGTGTATCTTCAATTCACTGACACTGCTCCTCGGATATTAGAGAGGTACACGTTAACATGTTACTTGGATTCACCAGCTCAGTAAGTTCTTAAGTCCGTTGATGGTCCTGTCCTCTTCAGTTGGTTTCTGACCATCGATCCGATCACACGAACTGCTCTCCGAGTCGATCTCAATTGATCTATCGGCTTAGCTGTCCCACACGGATCGACTTGCACAGTCCTTAACTTAAATAAATTCATCAACTCAGATAGATTGATATTCATTACATCAATTCAATTGTTGCGGTTAACTTCAATAACTGAAAAAGATAAAAAAGAAAATTTAATTCGGCATGTGTGTTAAATTAAATGATAATTGATACGATCGTCTTGCAGTATCCTATCGATAACAGTAGCCTTTAGTTGTGGAGAACTTTATTCTTTTTTTTTTGGTGTTGTCTAATTTTTGTGCGACTGCCCAAAAGATTTTACCAATAACAGTGCAGAAGATTCAACATCAGACGTACGGACTATTTTAAGAAGTTACTAAAGCGGCAGTAATCCCCTGTGGTGTCAATATTCGAGGCGTGTTACCATTGGATACATGTACCAGTATAATAGATGCGGCAACGATCGTTGGTAGCTCTACCTGTCAATTGGTAATTGTTGATCACTATTGATTGCTGATCCCTGGATCAATCAACGGACTACTTACTGGCGCGAGTGTTTTCGGTGCTAGAACTAGTGAATTCTTTGGCTTCCCAACCTAAGGTCTTTGAACTATAAGACCGCCAACGTCACTTTTTACAGATGTGATTTCGAAAGACGAACGAAGGTTCTTTTTTTTTGACTGTAAAGCCGTCATTCCGAAAAGCCGGTATAAAATCATTTAATCAGCTAGTCAATCGTTAAACAAAAGATTTTAATACAATCTAAAAGACAAATAAACTTTACTAAGTTTTCATAAGTGTCTTTGGTGAACCGTCGTGTCCCGGGTATTATTTTTTTTCTGGTTTTGTTATTGTTTTCTTCTTTTTTTGACCGTTTATTACATTTACAAGACTAACAAGCTACGAGGCAGGTACAACGGCTAACCAAGCAACCAACAGAAATTGTTGCCTGTGAAAATGACGAGAATAAGACTTGTCAAGAAGATCCCCAACACGGCTAATCAGACAATGGTAAGTACATTATGTTTATTTTATGTGTTTTGAGTTTTGTTCTTCCTGTTGAGTGTCGCTTCGAAGACCGACTTAATGGTTGTTAATGGCGACGTTGTCGGGAACACTAAGATGTATTTAACCTCTTTACTTAGGCACATGTTCAGGCGGGGAAGTGTGTGATCTTGATCACTTTTCTAGACCGGAACTCTTCAATGGGAACTAATCTGATGGTTAGATACACAATGAAGGAATTGAGAGTTTTGAAAGTGTTAAAATTGGTGATTTCTATTTACTCTTATCTGTCATCGTTTTCGTCGTCTCATTTATCAATGGGTTTCCGAGGAATTGGGCAAAAGTAGTAAGGGCATCTTAAGAACGTAAATGGGTTAAAGGAAAATGTTAGTTTCTCACTCTTTGTTGCAGTCGAGTGAATTGATTTGAGCATTTTGAATTTACTTGGTCCAAATGGGTTTATATGAGATTACTGACTTTTTACTCTGTATTCTAAACGTGATTTAAAACAAGGAATATCAAATAATTATAGAAAAGTGTTGTGATTACCGAACTAGATTGCCGATAGAGGAAGAAAGGCAGTTTGTTATTCAATTAAGTATAAATAAAATCGTCCTTTTTAGTTCAATTCAGTAGCCATACGGGCAAGGCCCACGCATACTTGATTGACGGATTAATGCTATTGCAGTATCTACCATTTACTTCCCTCAAATATAAGCAAGTTCTGAGTGTGCACTAATAATTTCAGAATGTGGGGACCATGATGGTATTGCTTTCAAACCTCTTTATATTTATAGGTTAAATATTAGGTGTACAACCTTGCTTCCGCCGTTTTGCAATCGATGGCTGTATCGGTAAGTGGTAGTTGAAATAAATATATCATAGCTGTCGTACAATAAGCTTAGGTATTTGTAAACATAACGCCATCGAAATATTAGTCGATTTGTGTCTGCGTCAGAAAGTTATTCTCGATTAAACATGTCAGCTTACGAGCCAAATTCTCGTCATTTTCGGGAGGTTTTAATTTTCTGCTTTAATATGACCAGTTTTTTCAACGCGGGATTCGTATGCTGCCCGAAAGATGGGACCAGCGATGGACAATACTTTGAATCATAAATGTATAACCAGTTTTTTACAATAAAGCCTCGAATTTCGGAAAAAAAAAACGGCGGAAGCAAAGTTGTACACCTAATAAAGGGTGGTTAAATTTTAAGGGCCGATGTTGACTTTGAATAAAACACAAATTATTTAGGAAATTATTGTCATTTCTTTTTATTATGATAATATTGGTATGGTTCAATTATCATCATCATCATCGGCACTACAACCGGGAACCGGTCTTGGCCTTATTTAGCAAGTCTTAAGGCTTGTTAAATTTTCCATAATGATTTATTTTTTCTGGGCAAGGTCATTAGTCTTGCGCCAGGGGCTCCTCGACGGGGAATCGAACCCCGGTCTCCCGGTGACAGGCGGGTATACTAACCACTATACTATCGAGGAGCCCTATGGTTCAATTATGTATGGAACAAAATATCGGCCAAATGGCCGCCACGACCTTGGCGGCACACCTCCATCCGATGGTCCAAATTTTCGATGACGCCGGGGCATAATTGAGGTTCAATGCCGTTAGTGTGCCGAATTATCTCATCCTTTAGCTCTTGAATTGTTGCTGGCTTATCGACGTACACCTTTTCTTTCAAATAACCCCAAAGAAAGAAGTCCAACAGTGTCAAATCACATGATCTTGGCGGCCAATTGACATCGCCACCACGTGAGATAACACGGCCATTGAATTTGTCGCGCAAAAGAGCCATTGTTTCCTTAGCTGTGTGGCAAGTGGCACCGTCCTGTTGAAACCACATATCGTCCGCATCCATATCTTCCAATTCGGGCCATAAAAAGTTCGTTATCATCTCACGATAGCGAACACCATTCACAGTAACTGCCTGACCGGCCTCATTTTGGAAAAAATACGGCCCGATGATGCCGCCAGCCCATAAACCGCACCAAACAGTCACTCTTTGTGGGTGCATTGGTTTTTCGACAATCACTCTTGGATTATCATTCGCCCAAATGCGGCAATTCTGCTTATTGACGAATCCACTGAGGTGAAAATGTCCCTCATCACTGAAGATGATTTTCTTCGAAAATTGATCATCCGCTGTTGCCATTTCTTGCCACCATTCTGCCCATTGACGACACTTGAAATGGTCAAGAGGCTTTAGTTCTTGAGTCAATTGCACCTTGTGAGCGTGTAAATGCAAGTCTTTATGCATAATGTTCATCAACGACGAGCGTGAGAGGTGCAATTGTTGGGCACGACGACGAGTTGAGGTGAACGGCTCTTCAGCCACACTATCGCGAACAGCAGCAATATTTTCTGCAGTACGAGCTGTACGAGCATGCACTGGTGTTTGCACATCTCCTACAGACCCGGTTTGCTAAAATTTTTGCACGATTTTTCCGATTGTACGCACATTTGGACGATTAAATTGACCGAAAAAATCACGAAGTGCACGATAGGCATTTTCATTTGAATGCCCATTTTCATAATAAGCCTGAATAACTTTAACGCGTCGTTCGATCGTTTATCTTTCCATGGTTCAAATTGAGTTAGTCTGAAATTGAGAAATGTCAAATGAAATGCAGAAAAAAACTTGACGTTTAGGTGTGGTTCAGATTCAACATCGGCCTTTAAAATTTAACCATTTAGATGAAATGTGAATTTGAGATCCTCTTAAATGGCAAAGTAGAGTGGAAGCGAAAAATCAGAAGAGTCTGACAAACTTTTTATAAATTATGTTAATTGATGATTTACTTTTAAAGTGTAAGAGAGGAATCACCTCGCTACTGTGGCGGTTCTGGCAAACCCCACTGACTACTTACCTAAAGAACCCCCATCCCTACAACCCAGTCTGCATAAGCTTTCGCTAATACAATAGCATTGGCACCTTGAATGCTTCACGCATCAAATAGATCCAATTTATATAACCTAAAGTACCTGTAAAAGAATTCTAATCTTCATGCATTTCTTCGCATACAATTCCCTGTAAGAATCCTTTCCTAACTTATCTGGAATCCCAATCTCACCAAGTGCATTTCCCCTAAGATGAATTCCCGAGAACAAAATGATTTGGTTTACATACATTGTAACCATCAGAACAGGGACCAAAACAAACATACGCATCTCGCGTCTCTTGGCACCAATTAAATCCTACAGCATAAGCAAATGCAAATAGAAATTCAATACCATTTTCCTGTAAATAAGCTAGAATCAATTAGCACCATGTGCATGGGCATTGCGGCTATCGTTACAGCTGCAATGCATAGCTTAGACAATGATCTACCTGATCTCTGTGCCTTCCCATATTTCTGGATCTGTTTCTCATGACTAGCGGCATTGAACAAACAGAAAACCCAATTAGCACCCAATGAGATTCGGCTTGTTTACTTAGCCGAACGTACATCCTATTGATGCACATCATTACTTTTCTTGTTTTCAGATTCGTTTCCATGGCCTTGTGTATAAAAAAACCAAGTGATCTTCATTCACACATACATGTGTACTACCAACGATCTTCACTCAAACGATTGAATATCGTTGAGTAGTATTCCAACCACCGATCCGGACGGTTCGTCTTCCGCTCCCCATACTGTCGGGGAGGCGTACATCCCCGGAGTCGCGGATTTTCAGCCCCCGAGTCGTGTGAGTCAATGACGGAGTTTTGCTGTTTCTGTTGAAAACTATGCATATTAGTGTTCGGTGGAACTTACGGACTTACTTGTTGGTGAGGGCGAAGTAGAACCCTGTGCCCATGGCGGTGCCACGACTTCCCCCGCCAAACTACTTCTCAAGTAATCTCACATAAGAATACACTGCTCATAAGGTCCTTAAGTCTGTTCGAAAACTCAAACAAATCATATTAGGAGCTTGAATAAATTCTCGCGGATTTAAGTATATCCTTGCTGGCTTCAAGTCACTTGGAATCATTCATAATGCTTTCAAAGTTTTCGAAACGGTTGTGTGATCAACTCCGAATGTCAAGAATATTTTAATGTTTTCTCTTAGATGAAATGGGAATTTGAGACGTCAAATGTCAAAGTAGAGTGCGAGCGAAAATTCAGAAGGATCTGACAACTTTTTATAAATTACGTTAATTGATGATTTACTTTTAAATTGTAAGAAAAGAATCACCTCGCTACTTCTTGTATTTTTTTTTTACACGAACGCGCGCACCAAAGGGGATTTTGAAGTGCCTTTAAATGTCAGAGCACAGTGCGAGCGGATGGAGAAGAAGTGGATAAGGAAAGGAGGTGTCGACGTATATTGGTCTTGAATGCCTGGACATCACAACGGCCAGGAAACACAAGATCAGGCAGAACATTCCACATTCGTGTGGTTCGGCTAAAGAATGACTCTCTATGTTTATTTGTGCGCCTAAAGTCCACTTTCAACGTAAACTGATGCGCATTCACAGATTGACGGGTATCGCGGGAAAAAGTCTGAACGGGCGGAACACATTCAGCAACTTCAGTTGAGCAACGACCGTGGTAATACCTATAGAAAAGAGATAGGCATGATACGTTGCGTCTGTGTTCTAACGACGGAATTGATCGACTTACGGCTGGGTCCCCAATAAGTTTCCCTGCTCGTTTTTGCATCCTGTCGAGCAGGGGTAGTGCAGCTTTGGATGCGCCTGACCAAATATGGGAGTTGAACTCCATTTTTGGACGAATACACGCCTTGTAAATAGTGGCCAGGTTGGATGGAGTGAAGTATCTTTTGCATCTCTTAAGGAATCCCATACATTTGGCTGCACTTTTCGCAGCTTCAAATATATGGCCATTCCAGTTAAGAGTCGAATTAATTCGAGCGCCGAGGATTAATAATTCCTTGGCTTCGTCGATGCAAGTGCCGTTCATAGACAGTATATTTACTTTGGGGCTCGCCTTTGACGACAAGAGGCAGCACTGAGTTTTTAAAGCATTGAATTCTACTCGGTTAGATAATCCCCACTGATATATCTTGTTGAGGTCTGAATTCAATGTACCAAGCATAAGTTGCTGGTTGGTAGTGACGTTCGAAGAGTTTAGATGGGAGTGTTCGTATGAGTACGAGAAACTCAACGTGCTCTCATCAGCAAACGAGTGAATTGGGTTGTGAGTAATTGACAAGAGATCATTTATAAAGTTGAGGAAGAGAGTGAGTGAGAGTACCGAACCTTGGGGGACACCTGCATTAATTTGATGGGGGACAGATTTGACACCATCAAGAACCACTTGAATTGAACGGCCAGAAAGATTGTCTCTTATCCATTGGATCAGGGAATTGTCCACTCCATATGAATGTAATTTTGGCAAATGGGCTGGATGCCAAACTCTGTCGAAGGCTTTTACAATATCCAATGCGACTACTTTGCTTTCGCCGAGGTAGTGGATGGAATGGATCACTTTTCGGTAAGGTACGCCATCAGATCTCCTGTGGATCTGTTGCTACGAAAGCCATATTGGGGGTCATTGAGGAGGTCATTTGATTCCAGGTTTTTCGAAAGTTGACGGTTGATAAGAGATTCCATTACCTTGGACAGAATAGAAGTTAGTGCCATGGCTCGATAAGAAGAAAGGGATGATTTGTCACCCTTTTTGGGATTTGGCTGAATGTTCGCTGACTTCCATCTATTTGGGAAACGGCCAGTAGAATAAGACAAATGGAAGAGTTTCCTCAGTGGTTTGGCGAGTAGAGAGGAACATCTCTTGAAGAGAACTGGGGGAATGCCATCCGGACCAGCAGATTTGTGTGCGTTTAGCTCTTTGAGTGCGTGGGCAACATTACGCGTTCGGAAGCCAATCTGGCTCACGGTGTACTGCTTATGCTTAAGTTGGGGTGGAACTGATGTGGTATCAGGCAGAGTTGAGTTTGCTGCAAAATGTGCAACAAGTAGATTCGCCTTTTCTATTGCAGTGTGACTGGTTTGTCATCGACTATAAGCGATGGAATGGATGAAGAGACTGAGTTTTGAATGTTTTTCACGAATGCCCAGAAGTTTCTACTACCTGTGGGAGAGTGTAGTATTTTTTGTCTCACTCTCTGGTCATGGAAGAACTTGGTGCGTTGAATATACGCATTGCAGTCATTCCTAGCTCTCTTAAATCTTTTCCGGCTTTCCTCAGTATAAAACGAAATGAGTAAAACCAGATGCTTACCCATAGACGCATCATTAAAGAAAATACTCTTCACTACCATTTATACAGAATTTTCCAACTAATGTTCGTTTTATTGAACATCTACATTTCGGGTCATTAAATACCCATTTACAAATCATCTCTTAAGAATTTTGTCTGCACGAAATTCTGATCCTTTTTTCACGCCGCCATAGCGCAGGTAAAAAAAAACCTATTTCCATCTTTCCTTTAACTACCCAAAATCCATTAAAGAAAAGGATGGTGCACCGAAGTTTCATTTTTGTCGATAGTTGCTAAATTTCAGTTTTGTGCAGAACGTCCTGAGGAATGGACATATGTTTTAAAATAAAAATATTATAAAAGAAGTAAAAACCCTTTCTTTTTTTAAACAAAACTCCGCGAACGCGACTCTTCCCTCAATTCACGAGGAAGCACGGCGCGGCACGACAACAAAAAATTTGGTTCTAAAGTAATCTCACATTAGAATACTCTATCCCTCTCTTTATTGGCCTGCAGGAACCCGGAAGTTCATGACCTCGCTGACTCGACTCCGCCATCGTTTCCTGTCCTGTGGGTTCCCCTTCCATGCTTAACCACCCGATCCGATCTCCTCAAAGTCATACCTAACATTGCCCCCTCATCGCCGTCGCGGCCGTCCTGTCGGTCTCTTTCCCGTTGATCTTTTGTCTATAATTCTACGCACGGCCCTATTCTTGCACATTCTCGCCACATGTCCGGCCTCTATTGTAGGTATAGCATTAGGCATATACCAGGTGGACCGATTTTTTTCTTTCGAAGTATTGGCCATTGCTTTCTACACATTTCGACCACCTCTCTGTTAATTTGTGGATACCACGCCAGTAAAACCGGTCGTCTCTTGATGCAAACCATTCGGAACCCAATTTTCGACTTCTTCGTAAGAATTGAAATGCTGCTCAGCCAATGCGTGTCCCATCGATGAAAACAAATGATAGTCGGAAGGAGCCAAGTCTGGTGAATAGGGGGGGGGTGGGGGGGGGGGGGGTAACACTTTCCAGCCGCGAGCTTTTATTGTTTCTTTGATGGGTTTTGCTGTATGACCCGAAACATTATCATGCAGCAAAATTACCTTTCCGTGTCTTGTGGCCCATTCTGGTCGTTTTCCGATCAATACATGGTTCAAATTGATCATTTGTTGTCGGCAGCGTTACGCATCAACAGTTTCGCCAGGTTTTAGAAGTTCATGATACACCACTCCCCTCTGTTCCCACCAAACATAGAGCATTGTCTTTTTTCCGAACCGATCAGGCTTTGCAGTCGATGTTGACACTTCTCCTGGATGTACCCATGATTTTTTGGCGTTCAGGATTTTTAAACTAAATCCATTTTTTCATTACCAGTCACAATTCGATGCAATACTGACCTCCTTTCGTGTCGTAGAAGCAACGGTTCACATGTGGTGTTCCGCTTTTCCATTTGCCTGTCAGTCAATTCATGTGGACCGAGTTTCCACACAGATCTTTCCCATAGCTTTTAAACGGCCAGACATTTTTTGTTGTGCAACATTTAACATTTGTGCCATTTGTTTTTGACTTAAAGTGTCATCTTGATCCAATATTGTTTGCAATTCGGCGTCTTCAAACTTTTTTGGTGGTCTTCCACGTTCTTCATTTCGCACATCAAAATCATTATCTCTGAACCGCTTAAACCATCTTTTGCATGTTGCTTCCGATAGAGCATGATCACCATAAGCCTGGACAAGCATTCGATGCGACTCTGCAGCACTTTTCTTCAAATGAGCTAATTTGTCTTACAATACACGTACTGTTCTTTTTATAGTACTGTCTTAAATTCCGTTTTTCTTTACACTTTTCGTTCGGGTGTTTTTTACATGGACTTAATTTGTTTCTTGATTCTCGTTTGATTTTTCACTTAACGTACTGTTTATCTTTTCTCTAGTGTTAAATGTTTTACTCTAGACTGATCCAGGGGCATGCCGGGTTTTTACCGACCACCTCCCGTGTTGATCCCCGCGGAACTTTCTTTTAGATATTCCATCGCGGGGCGGGACGGAGTTTACCTGTTACTCCGCTCGTCACGTCGCAACTGCTGCATCATTTCACAGTCTATATACGGGTTTTTTACATGGTTTCTCCTTTTCTTCCCGTACACCGAACAATTAAAACAATGCAAAAGATAGGTAACTGACAAAAACCAACAATCACAGATTCGTTACTATGCGTATTAAAACTACCGAAAAAGCTTCTGTTCTTCACCTTTCGATTCTTTTCTTATTTTCTATTTCTTTCACCCATCTGCACTGGTTGGACGTCTGTCCGCTTCTGTCATCACAGCTTTTCGAAAATTCGACCTCGACGGCATTCGACTTCGAATCTAGCCAAAGTCACCACCGCCGAAAAGGAACTGGGTTTGTACGCAATGGTTATATTTTTAATATATTAAACTCCCACATGGCCGAGCGTAAGTCAAAAGAGAGGCGATAGGGAAGTTACTTGTGTCATCATCATCATCGGCACTACAACCGGGAACCGGTCTTGGCCTTATTTAGCAAGTCCTGAGGCTTGTTAAATTTTCCATAATGATTTATTTTTTCTGGGCAAGGTCATTAGTCTTGCGCCAGGGGCTCCCCGATGGGAAATCGAACCCTGGTCTCCCGGGTGACAGGCGGGTATACTAACCACTATACTATCGAGGAGCCCAACTTACTTATGTAACAAATCAAAAAATGAATGCTTTCCGCATTCGCATTTTCTGGTACACAATTCGACATTTTTAACAGGATTAAAAAAAATGATGTTGTTTATAGCGGTGCGTCCAAGAAATAATCCGATGAGGTAAAGCGATGCCTCCAAGAAGGAATACGATGAGGTGACGGTGGTATCTCCATGGATGGAATCCGATGAGGTGATGGCGGTGCGTCCATGACTGGATTCCGATGGGATTATAGCGGTGCGTCCAAGAAAGAATACGTTGAGAAGAGCGAGAATGATCGAAGCGTCCACCAGAAGCGTTGGATCGGGGGCGGAGCCGTTGTGTTTACATTTTTTTTGAAGCGACGATTGTCTCGTTCTGTCTCTCTCACCGACGCGTCGTCAGTTGGTGGATGACAGCTGTCAAATGCGAGCATACTATAATTCTTTACTAAGTATAATTGCGAAGCCGCAACACTTTTGTTAATCTCTTGACATAATTTGCACCTTGCTGCGTTTCTCCAGTTTTTTTTTCCTTCTGTGAATTTTCAACTTCCATGCGGAAGATGTTAACATAGATAATCCAAAATTTGATTCCATATTTGGGATAGGTTGCCTAAAAGGTAATTTTCCTCGGAATGAAACTAGTTGTTCATCAATTGTCATAGACCAGTTAGAAACATACGGAATAACTATTCCAGATTTCAACGTTTTCTTTTATAGGTTCTATAGCGTTTGGGATTGATAGTGAGGAACGTCTGATTCGAACTGACGCTATGACAGTTAGAATCACCAAAAATTGAACCAAAGGGCAACCCATCAGGCTACTGGCCGTGTTTCGAATTCGATTTTTAAACTCAACTATATTCCACTGATCTGAATTGTTATGTTATCGCTATGGTATACGGCTCTGATGTATTTTCTTATTCGATTTTCGTTCGGTGTTCTTCACTATTTGCCTGCGTATTATGTGTGTATCTGTTAGAGACGCTACAGTTCTAATTTACCATTTGATCTATGTTTAGGTCTTTCTGCAGCATTATCAAAACGAATAACGCGCAGTATGGTTATAAATCTGCTACGACTCGTAATACGAGGGTTGTCTTTTATATTTCGGGATTAGAGAACAAAAACAAATATTGATCATCGAAAATCACTTTATTGTTTTTCAAAATATTCCCCATGAAGATCTATACACTTTTGCATGCGTTTGAACCAATTGTCGAAGTACTTTTGCCACTCTGATTGAGGTATCTCCAACACATGCATTCTGAATGCAGCAACCGCTTCTTCAGGTGTCGAAAAACGTTGACCTCTCAGTTTGTTTTTTACCTACGGGAATAAAAAGAAGTCATTCGGTGCCAAGTCAGGACTATACGGCGGATGACCCATCAAATCGATGTTTTGGGTGCTCAAAAATGCAGTTGTCGCAGCCGATGTGTGAGAGCTCGCATTGTCGTGGTGAAGAGTGATCCGTCTTCGGCGGTTGGTTTTCCTGATTTCTTGGAAGACAACTGGCAAACAAATGGTTGTGTACCTCTCAGAATTGACTGTTCTGCGTTGTTCTAGTGGTACGGTTGCGACATGTCCAGTTTTTCCGAAAAAACAAGCGACCATTTGCTTGGAAGTGCTTCGTGCGCGAACAACTTTTGTTGGATTTGGCTCATCTTGAAACACCCAGACAGTCGACTGCTGTTTACTTTCGGGCTCATACGCGTAAATCTACGATTCATCACCTGTCACGATGTCATAGACGTATTTCGAAGCACCGCGACCGTATTTTTTGAGCATTTCTTTCGACCAATTGAGACGAGCCTTTTTTTGGGCGATTGACAAATTGTGTGGGATCCAACGCGAACAAATTTTTTTGACAGTCAAATGTTTATGCAATATTGAATGTATGCTGGTCCCACTAACGCCTAAGGTTGTCTCAATCTCACGATAGGTCACATGACGATTTTCCAATATCAGTTCGCGCACAGCATCAATGGTTTTCGGAACAACAACTGATTTTGGACGACATCACGAAATTCATCTTGGAGTGAACTGCGACCACGATTGAATTCACCATACCATCGATAAACACTGGTCCTTGATGCAGCTTCATCGCCAAAAATTGGATTAAGTTCATCCATGCACTGTTGCTGAGTTAATCCACGCCGAAAGTTGTAAAAAATAATCGCACGAAAATGTTGACGATTTAATTCCATTTTTGGGCCGAGATGAATCTTTTAAGTTACTGTAAACAACACAAATAGCGCTCGTATGTCAAAACGTTCTGAGTGCGTATAACCTCAAAAATGTCCAACTTTACGACATAGCTGTCAATTGCCGGATTGCAACACTAGGGTTGCCAAATCCCGAAACATAAGAGGCAACCCTCGTATCATTGAACACTTTTCTTCCATTTTTTAGACTCCCCGTTTCTGACACTTCTTCATTTTTCATTCGTAAACTTCAATCAGTAATAAAAGTCTAACGAATTTTTTAAATTCTGCCATGACTACTGCTTTCTACTTTTTATCGGTATTTGTTTAGTTTATAATATAATAACTTCTAAAAGTGTATTACACATCCTCTCATAAAGCAATGCGACGGTATACAATAAACATACAATCTTTTCGTTGTTTTTACTTCTTACTGCAATTTTGATAGTCTGTTAAAAAATCCTTTGGAGATAGAGTTAACGTGTTTTCATGTATGATATTGGACAAAGCTAATTACATTAGTCCTTGGTTGGGCGCGTCATGATCGTCAACACACGTTACCAAAGAAATTTGGCAAGGATATTCGTGTAGTTCATGGTCATTACCACTAAGGATATTAGACGAGGATATTCTTGCAGCACGTGCTGGATGTTATTATTTATGTAACTTATTACATATATATCAAGTGATGCTAGAATTTTTAAGGATACCTTCCATATTAAAAACAAATTGAATCGAACTAGTTATTAAAAAGATTAGTCTAATATAGAAAAAGTTAGGAAACCTTAAAAATGTCAACACATACCATATTTTATGTGACAAATATTCCATTGAATATTGCAAGTGGGGCCATTGGACTCGTCTGGTAGTCGGAGGAAGCCTGCCCCAATTCAACACGGAAAATTTTCCTAGAGTAGCAGCCTAACTATTCTAACCAACCTTATTGACATTAAATAATGAAATAACTACCGCACTCTAAGACTCAGCACTTAGATATGGAATTTCAATGATAAATCAAATGGCCTATGCTTTAATGCTTCCCATTCTGTTATACTATGGGAAATGCGCCTAACAATCTAGAACAAAGTGCTAAGGAGCATTCCAAGAAGTTCTGGGGTCTTTGCACCACAATTGAGCTCCGCATTTAAGGTCAGTGCTCGCATAAATTGTAACCGTTTTTCGCTTTAATGTCTAAATTTCTTACGAATTAATTACTTAGTGTGAAGCGCTCATATCTCAGATCAGTTTTTCCCCAGTGAGCACAATTACGACGACGGCAATACAAGAGCATGAATCTTCTGATTAAGTGAGTTTTGCATTCTCCTTTTACTTAGTGTCCACCTGGAATCCCACTATTCTAGCCATGAGATGAGCTCAGGTGGGGCGCATACAATTTATAGCTCCTCAACAGTTATAAGAGGCCACAAATATTTCGTTCACCTTTGGAACTAACAGCTAAGCTTTTCGATCGTGTTAACGAATATTTATGGACCCATTTAACGCAGTCTGTCCAATTTGATAATAGAATGTTTTGTTCTCTGTGTATGACATTGTTAATTTGATTGTTGGTGTTCTTAGTGCTTTTAGGGGTAAATTGTTGTCTGGTTAACTATACAGTATATGAAAAATAATAGAAACAACGGTTTAGATAACGATCAACAATCAGTAACTGCGTACAATTTGGTTTTTCTTCGACACCAATTCTATACCCGAACCGTACCTAACAATACTTTGATATGGTGCATCAATTTGTTTTTGCCTAGTAGTAATAAATGCAAGCGAAAGGGAAATTCTGCCTGGAAAAAGTAATAGAAACAAAACATCACCACAGTCTTCAATTGTGATTGTGAAATAAACTACTGGTTCGTCTTTATTGAAATCTTCGTAAATTTGTTAGACTTGTGTTTTAGTGTTTGTTAGAAAAAAAAAAACTATAAAAATAAAATTTTGTGAAAATGGGCCGTGGAGTACATTGCACTAGTTCCGATCGTGAATTGATAAACAAATTAAGAAATGACGGGAAAACAATGAATGAAATAGCTAAGCTAATGAAGTGCTCTAAGAAAAAAATATTCACAGCTCTTCATCCAGGTCCCAAAATGGAAACCAGAGGCAGAAAAAGAAAAACAAGTTCACGATTCCACAAACTGCTTTTTTTCATTTTTCTTTTTCAATAACGCGCCCACAAAAGGGAATTTTGAAGTACCCTTAAATGTCAGAGCACAGTGCGAGCGGATGGAGAGGAAGTGGATAAGGAAAGGAGGTGACGATGTATATTGGTCTTGAATGTGTGGACATCACAACGGCCAGGAAACACATGATCAGGCAGAACATTCCACATTCGTGTGGTTCGGCTAAAGAATGACTCTATGATTATTTATGCGCCTAAAGTCCACTTTCAATGTGAACTGATGCACATTCACAGATTGACGGGTATCGCGGGAGAATGTCTGAACGGGCGGAACACATTCAGCAAGTTTAGTTGAGCAACGACCGTGGTAATGTGGGGGTTCCGCCAAATCCGCCAGGTCCGCTTACCTGAAAAATCCCCCATATCCGCAACTCAACTCTCATTGTCTCCCGCCAATGCAATCGCTTTGGCACCTGAAAATATTTCCTTTTCCAAGGACATTAATGCATAAAAGCATTACATATAATTCCTAAACAGAATTGCATCTACAAGATCATTCATAGTCCAATGCATCACTAGAATCCGCAGGAAAACTATTCCGGCAGCATTGTTTGCCAAGCAAATCTCCCTAGACGAATTCCTGTTAACAAGAGGATTTGAATTACATACAAAATAACCTTCAGCAGAGGCCATAAACATTGCGCTGTCTATTCTTCAGCTTCGCCATGTGTATGATAAATACTCTTAATGGACACATTGGACGGCGACCTTTTTCTCCCAGCAATAATATACCAGCATAAGCAAATGCAAATAGGAACTGTGTACGTACCCTTGGCAGCGATGCCATAAACACCAATTCTCAGACAATACGCTAAAACCAATTAGCATCATGTCCAAGATGCATTGCGGTCTATCAATACAGCCGCATTGCACACCATAGACAATGATTTACACGATCTCTTTGTCTTCCAATACTTCTGGATCCGCTTCTCATGACCTCGCGGCATGAGCAAACAAAAATCCATTAACACCCAATGAGATACGGCTTGTTTACTTGGCCGAACTCACATCTCATTGATGCCCATTATCTCTTTCGATTTTTCCGATTCGTTCTCATGGCCTTACCCCATGAAAGAACTAATGTTCACACATACATCCGTACCACTACAATCTTCTTTATGAGATCCGGTTACCTACCCCCAAAGAGAGACTTCACGTTTCTCTTGGAATAGGAAACGCACACTTAACTATGAGAGCCAGTACCACTGGCCGAATTTCCTTTGCCAGCGAATTCACATCGCTGAATCGTTTTCCATCAATCGACCGAGCCGGTCGGTCCCACTCCCGCTCCCCGGGGCGCACGGGGACGCGAACATTATAAAGCCGAGTCGAGTAAGCGCGTTACCGATTAAAAAGTAATTGTTCTTGTGCCGCCACGATTACGCCTTTCAAGTAGAGTACATTGTCTTACAGTCTTTTGTGCATCCGTCTCATCGTCAGTGTAATTAAAATCCGTTATCTGTAAACTAAATAAATACCGAAAAATTTGTTGTGAATAAAAAGTAACCATTTAATTAATAAACAAACTTGAGTGTTTTCATTTAACTGTGGTGGTGGAGTTTTACTCCTTGTGTCCGGTGGACTATTTACAGCGGAATTATGATGGAGGGGGAAGGGAATTCAGCGCCGTACGCCGGCGCACTATACTTCTTCCCCACAACATGCCTATTCATTTCATTTTTATAACATTTTTTTATTTTCTCTTTATCTTCTTAGTTTCTAAATTATATGCTGGCCAAAAATTGCTTAAATTCTAGCTTAATTATCTTATATTATAACTTACTGGTCCTTCGCAGACGCTCCAAGCTAAACATTATATAATAATTGTATAATTTGCCTTTCGGCGACAGAACTTTGTGGCAGTACTTATGATTATTTGAAAGACAAAGAAAAATTTGAAAAACTTTGTATCGAATTTTTTTTTTTTTTTTTTCTTAAAATTTAACCTACATACTTTTTTTTTAATTAATTAATTAATTTATTTTTATATTAATTTTTTTTTAATTTTATTTAAAAGAACTTAACTTAACTTAACTTAGCGACTTATTTACTGAGCGACTTATAAGATGCGGAAGTGCATCTTATAAGTCGCTCATGTAAATGTTAAAAAGAATCGGAGAGAGTACCGCGCCCTGTTGCAAGCTATTCTTGATATTATACGTTTTATTAGAGGTCACATAACCATTTTTGACCACGAACCTCCTGTCCTTTAACATATCGTAAAGTACATATAGTAAAGGCTTATGTATGCCATGTCTGACAAGTTTCTAATATAACCCTTCGATCCAGACGGTATCAAAGGCTTTTTCCAAGTCGATCAGACAGGCCCCTGTGCATTGGTTCCTACATTTATTCCATTGTATGTCAGAGACCAGTTTAGCTGCGGCATGTGCTAAACTGGTTATTTGGAATAATGTTGTTGTCGTCTACCCATTTTAGCAGAGCTTTGTTAATAGTCTTTTCAAATCCTGTACTGATGCTTGGGAGTAAACTTATCGAACGCATGTTCATTGGGTTTGTACAGTATTTGCCCCTGTTTTTCGAAGGGCTGAATGATAGCCGTTTTTCAACGCGCGGATAATATGCATTATTCAACGCGTTGTTAAACAGGACCATGTATATATCTATTGCCATTGGGGGCAGGTTCTTGAGTACGATGTTAGGTACTCCATCTATTCCCACTGACTTTTTGCTTCTTAATGAGTAGAAGATACTCTGGATTCCTTCCCTCGCATTTAAAAGGCTATTAGCCCCACCATTTGAATTAATGCCAATTGACGGATTATCGTCACTGAATTCGGTAAAACCCGGATTCTCCGATTGCCAATGTGAAATTTCATTTGGGAGGTGCAGGTGATTCTGTAGAACTCTGTCCTCCAGGTCGTGATTTCGGCGAATGCTTTCATTCACCTTGTACATTTCCTGAAAGACAGCTCCCACAGCGTTCACCTTCTCCAAAGGATCTTCGATCACGAAGAGCTCACTATTGAGGATAGCGTTCTCTGTATCTATGCCAATGTTGGTTAGCAGCTGTTTGTTTACATCAGTACGTGGAATTTGGAGACACTGAATCTCGTTTTGATTACTTCTCCTGAATATTTTATTTATTTGTGGGAACATATTCGGGTTATTAGTTTTTATAGCTAAAATTCGGTTGTTCCAATACAAATTTTTTGATAATCTATGGTTAGTTTTAAGTAAATGTTGGAGGTTTTTTAATCGGGATTTCAGTGATATTATCTCCTGCTCTTCTCTGTCTGTAAACTGTCTGTGTAATTGTTCAGGTTTCGTTAGCAGTCTGCTCTTTTTCTTGTGGAGTGCGTTTATTGTTGTGTTTCTGTACATGTTTATGTGATCTGTAACTGTTGTTTTGGGGATTGTTTTGTCCATTGTTCGTTTTACGGTTTCGTCCATTTGTTGGATGCATTTGTCAGGTTTCTGTTTACTGGTAGATTAAAGCCATTCGAACGAAGTTCTCTTTTTAATGATCTGGTGAACCGCGGCCATCGCATTGTCCCGTAGTTGTAGGGTTGCGGGATCACGAATTCCTCCAGATCTGTGAGATCGTTCTATTACTGCCGTGAATGCACAGTGGTCACTGTCGTATTAAATTGTCCGTAAACAGTTTCTGTTTCGTATGTTGGTGTTAAGTAGTCTCAGTCGTGAGTCAGTTAGCAAGTCAATGAAGTCGTATCAATTTGTTTGGAATGCCGAACTCTCTCATGGCATTATATAGTTCTACCCTGACTATGCTGTCGTAGACGGCCTTGAAGTCTATAAATAGATGATATAATAGGATCTTAAATTCCTGACATTTTTCCATGGCCTGTTTAAGGGTGAATATCTGATCAATCGCTGATTTGCCTAGGATGAAGCCACACTGATATTGACCAATGATGACTTTAACCTATGGGGCTATCCGATCTTATAGGATAGTGGACAGTATCTTATAGGCGGTACTCACCAATGTTATACCTCTGTAGATCCTGCACACAGTGATATCTTCCTTCTTATGTATGGGGGAAATTATACCACGATGCCAATCTTCCAGCATCTCCTCTTGCTCCCATACGTGCACCACGATCTCATAAGTTGGGCGATGTAACGCTATCCCTCCTTGTTTGATCAGCTCAGCTGGTATGCCATCAGCTCCGGGGCTTTATTTGATTTGAGCTGTCTTATAGCTTCTAATGTTTCCTCAATGCTTGGTGGCGGCAGCATTTGGTCTTGATCTGGCATTGGTGGAGTCCCCAATTCTTCTGTGAGCTGACCATTTAGCAATTCATTGAAGTGCATTTCCCATCGCTCCAGAATGCCTTCAGGAACGGTGATCAGATTCCCTCTTTATCCTTGCAGTAAGTGAAGCGTAGTGTGTACCGCATGACAGCTTTAATAAATGCCATACTCGTTTCTTTGGCGCAAGGCTAATAATCTTGCCCGGAAAAACAAATTATTATGGAAAATTTAACAAGCCTCGGGACTTATTAAATAAAGCCAAGACCGGATCCCGGTTGTAATGCCGATGATGATGATGATGATACTCGTTCCTTTGAATAACATCACTCCCCGTCCGTATTATTTCTTGTAATGCTGTAATGTCAGATTTATATTTGGCAGGCATTAGATTAGACAATTCGGGGATTTGAAAATTAGAAAAAGTTGCGGCGAAGATCAACAGTTGAAGTAAAAAGGTTGTAAAGCATCAATAGCGGGGTGTAGAAAAAAAAAGGTCGTGAGTGAATTTACGAGTCGGACGTGTATTCAAGGCAAGGAAATGCAAAAGCTTTGTTCTTAAAATTAAAGAGGACGATTTTGAAAAACAATATATAGGATAGGAAAAGTGAAATATGTTACAACAGCTTTTTCAATTCAATTCAATTTTTATTTAGTAGATAATTACATTTATGGTATATTTTACAACTAGTACTTAAGAGATTTAGGATAGCAATTCCTTTACAACTATAATCTTAAATCTATATAACGACAATAGCACAATTTTAATGAATAACAAATAATAAATTAAGGGAAAACTACAATAAAAAACCCTTATTTGAATCTTAAGACTAATATTGCACGAGCTTCCGGTTATTTTATGTAGTAATGACCTCGATATAATTTTCATAGACAGAGTACATATGTAGTGACTTAAGTAGTAGGGTTATACGGGTTCCGGGACAATTTCTGCCCCAAAAGCTCTTTTCTGTCTCAAAGCTCTATGTGAAGGTTGAGATGTGTTTGTTGTGTGGTGAGTGGTGATAGTGGTATGTGATTCATGGGTGGTGGGTTCTTATGTGAGGTGGAAATAGTAGTATTTAGTGTATTTCTTATCAGTGTTGGTATTAGTTGGGTATAGTTTGTAGTATTCTTATCGCTGGTTGTTGGTTGATGTCGTAATCGAATGGGTATGTAGTTGTTGGATTTTTGTGCTTTTGATGCTCTTGGGTTTTTGCAGGTGGTGATATCGGTGCTTTTTGTTATGGGTTTATGTTTTTGCTAATGGATTTATGCTTAGGTGGTGATATCGGTGCTTTTTGTGATTCATGGGTGGTGTGTCTTAACTGAGGTGGAAATAGTAGTATTTAGTATATTTCTTATGAGTATTGGTATTAATTGGGTATAGTTTGTAGTATTCTTATCACTGTAGTTGTTTGTTTGGGCTAGTGATTAATCGTTATCAGCGTGGTTGTTGGTTGATGTCGTAATCGAATGGGGATGCAGTTGTTGGATTTTATGCTTTTGATGCTCTTGGGTTTTTTTTTGTATGTGGTGATGAATGCTTTTGGTGGCTATTGGGCTTTTTGTAGGTGGTGGTGAGTATTGGGGCTTGTGGTGATATCGGTGCTTTTTGTTATGGGTTTATGTTTTTGCTAATGGATTTGTGCTTAGGTGGCGATATCGGTGCTTTTTGTTAGGGGTTTATGTTTTTGCTAATGGATTTGTGTTTAGGTGGCGATATCGGGGCTGAATGGGTAGTGCTTTAGGCTTTTGTCTCGGTTGTAAGCTGTTAATTGTGGTAGAAATAAAAAAACGTTGTCTTTGGTGTGCTTTTTAATCTTATTGTCATTAAGCTGAGTAATATATACGAGAATTTTGTTGTTGGTGGATTTGTATGGGAAATGGGTTGTTTTGCTGAAACTTAAACTGACTTCCCCTAAGACACAGAGCTAAGCTAGTTGAATTCACCTAAGACGCAGAGCTAAGCTAGTTGACTTCACCTAAGACGCAGACCTAAGCCAGTATTCAAACGAACAATAACAAGGCGGAGGCGGGGGCCGGGGGCTTTTTGCTGTATGATGTTGATGAATGGGTAGTGCTTTTGGCTTTTGTCTCGGTTGAGTATCGAGGCTTTTTGCTCTATGATGATGATGAATGGGTTGTGCTTTAGGCTTTTGTCTCGGTTGTAAGATTTCTATATGCTGTTATCAAAAAACCCAAACATGACTGTGCTTGTTCGATGTTATGAGCTTGGATGCTATAGTAAACTCTTTTTTATTTCTAAGTGTATTTATGAGAACCAATTATTCTTATCTTATTTTCCATATTGAAGAAAGAATTCATTGTTTCCGCTCCCCACAGATTAATGTTGATTTATATATAGCAAGTTCTTGGTCATTATTCCTTATCATAGTTTCCATAATGTATCGTTTCCGGTCCCACAGGCTTATGTTGATTTATATATATAGCAAGTTCTTGGTCATTATTCCTTATCATCGTTTCCATAATGTACAAAGAATGTCTCGTTTTGATATTAGAAGGGGATTTCTTGTATAAAAAGGTCGGGTGTTAAATTTACATCCACTATTAGAAGACTTGACTAGAAGAAATTCACATCAATCCTAAAGTATAAAACCGACTACGAAGACGAATCTCAAGGTAAGTCGTCCTATTGGTACTATTTTTTTCATTTTTTTGATTAATTTTTTTATTAAAGATGGACCCATCTATTGCTCAGGAGAAAGCAATTGACAGATATTTTGCCAAATACAGGAAACCAAGACCCATCTGCATAGTAAAACCCCATGTAGAAACATCAAGTTATATTCCTACTGAGGATTATTTTATTCATGATGGCGAGGACGATGACATCAGACCGCTAGGTTCAGGCCATCAGATTGATGAACCTAACATCGACGAGGATATATTCCTGGACCTCAATTATCTCCAAAACGATGTTTTTACTACAGATTACGATATGGTTAATAGCTATTCCGGGGATATTATATATATCGATGATTACCCCAATTTAAACAACAACGACCGTCTACTCACTGACGAGTTGTTACAACAAAGCTTAATAAATTTCGGGGTAGAGGAATCTACCATCAATGATCTTTTTTTATAATTATATAAAATAAAAAATTAAAATAAAAAAATTAAAATAAAAAACGTCAAATTAAAAAAGCAATCTTATTTTTTCTATTATTAACAGGTACATTGTTCTCCATATCATTGTTTGGGTTCATTTTTTTTAAACCATTGACATCAACATTAGTTTTTCCACAGTAATCATCGCGAGTAATAAAGTCCTATTTATAATGATAGACTATCGAATGTATCCAGTTAGTCTAAAACAGTCATTCCATGGACACACAAGCGAATCAATAAAGAAAACAATAATTAATTTTTTTTTCTCATAACGTTATAATTTATTACTTTTTTTATTTTTACTACAAATATCTCTTATATCTAACCTATTAGCTACAAAAAAATTATTTTACATTATTTAAAAAATATATAACAATCCTATTATTAAATATAAATATAAGTCATAATTTTTTTAACTTAAACATTACTTAATCTATTATGCCCCCAAGCATATGTGCTTACGCGATCTTCACAAATATACCTTTTTGTGTCGCTATCGCTTAATGCTAACTTATTTACAGACTGTGTATAAATATTGTGTAACTTACTTCTAAATATTAACATAGGCTTATATAATAACTTACGTCTTAATAAACAATTTCTATAATCTCTTATATCTAAACTATTGGTAACAGACTTCTTTACCCCCTTGGCCTTTTTTGTTACTTCACTGGTGTCTAAAGCAAAAGAATACATTTTAGCTCTTAACCCAATGAATTCAGTCATGTTTTTACCGTTGTTCTCATCTTTGAATTTTCCGAGAACTTTTCCATTTATTTGAGGGAAATTATGAATGTTATCTATTGGATATTCCGATGTATCAAACCTAGATTTTTCGGGATCAACAATATCGCTATATATATCCGAATAAAAATCATTAGTTGATATTGTATAGATAAAAGAGTCTGTATCCATGTAATTCAGCTGAATCGCCGTATCAAACTTTTTTCTCATGTAATCATAGTGAAAGTCATACATGAGCCATTTTGATAGTTCTAATACTGCGAATCCTAAATAAATGGGTTTATCAAATACTATTCGCGCCTTGCTCAGTTCAATAGCACACATCTGAGGTGTAAATATTGAGAGGCTATGGAAATTGGGACGAGCAATCAGTTTTCTGGCGCTGTGTGAATTTCTTTCTCCTTCCCATTGAGAGACAATTTTTACATCTCGTCGCTTCTCAACATTCTCCATGGTTTTGCCATACACACTATTGTTCATTAATTTAAAAAAGTCTTTTTCAAACTTATTTTTCGCCTTTTTTCTATACTCCGTGTTGAGGGTTATATATTTTTGCAACCACTCAGATTGTGTAAAAGACAACACTCTATGAACTCTAGTGAGAATCAGCCCATGTTTCAGACATTGTTGTAAATTCTTTAGATGAATTATATACTTTGTCTTTGAATGTAGACTAGCGACAAGCTTAGGAGTTTTGCACCCAGGCGTTATCATATTTTCTGGGCAAAATGGAAGATCATTATGCTGATCGTGAAGATCAATTGGATAAGTTAAATCTACTTCCAATACATAGCCGATTTTATCGTTTCCATCACAATTTAAAATATAATCGGCTGTGAAGATTTGTGGATCACTCCATTGAAAATTTCCATCTGGAAGATGTTGCGACATTGCCCAACCGTACAGGTTATTTGCATCTAAATACATAAGATATTTATTTGGCTTGCTAGCATCGAAATTTTTCAAATATTTATTATTCGCAACGGTATGTCGATGGCTACACTGACATAATCCGCCACGGATGCCATTCTTAAAGAAATTAAGCATCTCAACATCTGTTAGAAGTTCCAGATTGATTTCTGTTGTTTTCAACATTGCATCCCAAGATAAGCCGGGAGATGTATAGTAATGACATGGATCTAACTCATATATATCTAGACAAACCTTACGAAAATTCTCAAATACATCTGCCAGCAATAAGACATCGCTCTGCAGATATAAAAGCATGTACTCTTTTAATGTTTTACAATTGAAATGCTTCCACACTTTTTGAGCATGATCGTAATCTTCAACTAAACAATCTTCATTCGTTAGTCTATTATAGAATTCTGTAATTGGAGGAAGAGAACAGTCATCTAAACGAGCCCAACAATTAACATATTCATAGGGAAATACCCCCTTCCTCATCATTAACTTCAAAGAGGAATCGTTTTTGTAAAATCCCCTATTAATTATGAAATCGTCTTCGGATAAATTTTTAGTTAGCGAATCTATGCTAGACTGTAGAAATCGACATGAATCTAAAAACCTAATCTCAAATGAATTGTGCTCATCTAAATATATGCGTTTGGATATTGATATATAATTTTCCTTATTTAGTGGAATTATACGTATTTCTCCCTTAATACAACCCAGACTTTTCATAAATAGATGTGAATCATAACCCGTCAAATTATGGAAAAAGACTGGGAAAAAGGTTGGAACGCGAAAATCTAAATTACACTGAGAATGGGCTGGTCCTCTATAGACACCAGTGAAATGGCAATGGTCCCTTACTCTTACAACTAATTCATTAAATCTAACCTTACAAATACTGCAGACTGGCGATGTTGTTTGATGCTGCTTCTGTTGTTTTGTTAAAGGAGCCATTGGCTTTGGTCGACCAATGACTTCCTTGTGAATACGAATTAAATCGTTGAATAGCATCTGCACAAACCGGTTTGGTGTGTCTTCTCCTGCAAAAAAGAAAAAAATGTTTTATTAGTTTTATGATTTTTTCTTATTAAACATGTTTTGACTTACCAACAAATATGCGGTGCTTGCTTAAATCATCATCAAAGGAGCATTTGATATGATATGAAAAAGCACACGGGATATGTTGTTGAACGTCTGTCGTTGAAGAAATTTCCGGATTCGGTACACATTGGCTAATGGGGCGTAGAATGGATTCAAAATCCGCATACACCACAAAAGGAACAATTAATTTGCGATTATGCTTTTTAAATTTAAGTATTTTATTACCTTCATCAGGCATAACTGTTATTATTTTTTTGCATTCGCTCTTATGCATTTGTAGGGCAGATTCTGAAGCGAATCGCAGCAAGCAGCCGTTGCATAGATGCATTCGATTGTTATCTTTGGTAATCTGAGTTCGCAACAAACGTGAGATGTTTTTAATGAATACATAATGCGTTTTATTCACATCATCACTACTTATGCAATAAAGCAAGTTAATATGTTTTGCTTTTTCCTCACGAGTATGATAGTAGGGTCCAATTATCTTATATTGCCCTTTATCATTAATCTCATAACCAAAAACATTTATGCTAATGGTTGGATTATTTGCTTCGAATATGCTCGTGTCTTCGACTGCCAGAGGAAATTGCATATTCTTGAAACAAAGTACTTGATTATTGTATACTATTGTTTCGCTTGCAATGTTGACAATTTTATAGTACGATGGTCTTTCTGTATGAACTGGATCATTCGCGAAAGCCGATATAATGGCCCATTTAAAACAATATTCATCGGTGTTTTTCACATTGATGCATGCGTTTTTCTTTAATATTTGTTCGGGCAAATTAAAATGTGGGGTTTTCAATAAACGCGAGATGTTTTTAATATACACATAATGCGTTTTATTCACATCATCACTACTTGTGCAATAAAGCAAGTTAATATGTTTTGCTTTTTCCTCACGAGTATGATAGTAGGGTCCAATTATCTGATATTGCCCTTTATCATTAATCTCATAACCAAAAACATTTATGCTAATGGTTGGATTATTTGCTTCGAATATGCTCGTGTCTTCGACTGCTAGAGGAAATTGCATATTCTTGAAACAAAGTACTTGATTATTGTATACTATTGTTTCGCTTGCTATGTTGGCAATTTTATAATGAGATGGTCTATCAGCATGATGTGTATCATTCGCGAAAGCCGATATAATAGCCCATTTAAAACAGTAATCATCGTTGTTTTTCACATTGATACAGGCTTTTTTGGTCAATATTTGCTTAGGCAGGCTAAAATGGGAAGAAGCTCGAAGTGGATCGTATTTGTTGATATTAATTTCAATGCTCTGAAATGTTAACAACGTCCATCCGCTCTCTTTTTCTTGAAACTCTTCCAATTTTGTTTTGATATTTTCAATTGCCGTGCTCAAATGTTCCCTTATGTCTTCCTCGTTCTCAATCGTGTACATTTTAGTTTGCATGCTTTTTATATCTATTTGCATTAACTCATCACATTCTTTGGTGAATTTCGCAAACTTAGCAAAAAGCTCCATGCTAAATTTAAATGTGCTCAAAATTTCCAATTGATTTTTCAATAATTCATTAATCAATGGAATATTTTTTTCAAACAGATTATTCACATTTATCATACTCTCATCTTTGTTGGTGATGGAGAATGTTTTTACACGATTTTTGAACGCGTTTGCTATCAAGGAAACATTTTCATTTAGAGATTGTTGAGCGTTTGCTTTATGGGTATTTTTTCTTTGATGTTGAACCCAAAGCTGCTCTTCAACATTCTCATAGCAAAACAAGCATCTTTTGTATGTCGACTGCTTAGATTTTTTTGCAGGTTGTTCTCCTGACATTGTTGGTGGTTGTTGTTGTTGTCCTGATCGCTTCATATTATTAAATATTTGGTTATATTATTAAATTAAATTTTTTTTTTTTTGGTTGGTGTTTTTTATCTAAAAAGGAATGAATAAAATTTTATTGTTACTACTACAGTTTTGTTTTTTGTTTGGAAGAGAGGTTGAGTAGGTATTAGGCGGTGTCATTTTAGCAATAAGAACGAATAAAAAAGCAGAAAAAATCGCTATTACAAAACATCACTACGATAGACCGCGATTGTCTATTAAAAAGTGATAATTTTTGCTATATATATTTTTTCACTATAAATTTCATATTAATATTTACTTCCTCTCTCTCTAAAACGATAACACCGTATTATTGTTAAGAACAAAACAATTTTCATTAAATATTGCGCTCTACATTTAAAACCCAGAACAAAATAAATACTAACACCGCATCAAAAAAAGAAATAATAATTAATATATAAGATAACTTACCGTTTTTGGTGATGCTTTTTATCACTAATTCCCCCGTCGAATTTTTTTTATTTTGTTGTTGTTGAATATCTATATGGGTAAAAAAAAAAAACGTCATTTAAAACAATATTCAAAAAAAAGGATAAACAAATTCCAATAGCAAAACACTAGAAACTGCGTAATTGTTAACTAAAAATTTAAACGCGAAACATTATCACCACGTAATTGTTAACTAATAATTTATTCGAAAAAAACACTAGAAGCCGCGTAATTGTTATCTATAGCACCACGTAATTGTTAACTAAAAATTTAATCTAGCACCGCCTAATTGTTAACTAAAAATTTATCCTCAAAAACACTAGAACTGCCCGCGTAATTGTTATCTATATCACCACGTAATTGCTAACTAAAAATTTAATCTAGCACCGCCTAATTGTTAACTAATAATTTATTCGCAAAAAATACTAGAAACCGCGTAATTGTTATCTATATATCACCACGTAATTGTTAACTAAAAATTTAATCTAGCACCGCCGAATTGTTAACTAATAATTTATTCGCAAAAACACTAGAAACCGCGTAACTGTTACCTAAAAATTTAACCGCAAAAAACACTAGAACCGTCCACGTAATTGTTACCTAAAAAATTTTTTTCCATAATTAATATAAATATACGATAACTTACCTTTTTCCTATTTTGGTATGATGATGATGATGTTGTTGATTTTTATCTTTTTTTTTAACACACACTTTTTTGACTCACTATATATATCAAAAACAAAATGAATATGAGGCTTTGCTTCGTCAAAATAAACTGATACATACTGGATTAAAAACTCGACCTTTTATACAAGAAATCCCCTTCTAATACCGGAAACGAGACATTCTTTGCTCAATATGGAAAATAAGATAAGGAATAATGACCAGCGACATAGAAATCATTATTTAGTCATATCACCGGACCAGTAAAACATTTTTGAACAATATAATGAAAAAAAAAAAAGAAAAAATAAGATAAGAGAACTAGGCGTCTTAATTAATATTTCTCAGAATTCAAAAAATTTTGTTGTTAAATATGAGATTATTGGACTGGGTAAGCATTCATATTTTTTGATAAGAGAACTGTGGGACTCGATTAATATTTTCTTAGAGCTCAAACAATTTTTTATGATTAAATATGAGGTCATTGGATCGGGTAAGTATTCATATTTTTGATAATAGAACTGTAGGACTCGATTAATATTTTCTTAGAATTCAAACAATTTTGTATGGGTAAATATGAGATTATTGGTCTGGGTAAGTATTCATATTTTTTGATAAGAGAACTGTGGGACTCGATTAATATTTTCTTAGAGCTCAAACAATTTTTGTGGTTAAATATGAGGTCATTGGACTGGGTAAGTATTCATATTTTTTGATAAGAGAACTATGGGATTCAATTAATATTTCTTAGAATTCAAACATTTTTTTTATGGTTAAATATGAGATTATTGAACTGGGTAAGTATTCATATTTTTGATAAGAGACCTGTGGGACTCAATTAATATTTTCTTAGAATTCAAAATTTTTATGGTTAAATATGAGGTCATTGGACTGGGTGAGTATTCATATTTTTGATAAGAGAACATCAGTTAATTTTAATGTTTAAGCATATTTTTTTTGATTTATTCTTAGAAAAACATCTCCTCATCCAAGATCTATGAGAATTCAAATCAGTAAACAGATCTCTATGGATCGGATGTATAACAAAAAAGGGTGGCTTCAAACAGGGCGATTCCAAACAGGCGGTTTCTTTAAACAGGGCGGTTCCAAACAGGCGGTTTCTTTAAACAGGGCGGTTCCAAACAGGTCGATTCCAAACAGGCGGTTTCTTTAAACAGGGCGGTTCCAAACAGGTGGTTTCTTTAAACAGAACGATTCCAAACAGGCGGTTTCTTTAAACAGGGCGAATCCAAACAGGGTGTATTATAACTATCCCTCTCTGATAACTCTTCAATGCTGTAAGCAGGTCTTGTCATATGATGTTATGGTGGACTATATTTGATATTCTAAGACTCCTGGGGAGGAAAAATAACTGCTCAATATTCGAATAATACAGAACGATTCCAAACAGGGCTGGTCCAAACAGACTGCTTCTTCAATCTTATCATATGATGTTATGATGAGCCTATATTTGATACTCTAAGACTCATGGAGGGAAAAAATGAATGACCAGTATTCGAATAATTTTCTCACAAAATTAGCCAAAGTGAAAAACATCAATTAATTTTACTGTTTAAATATATTTTTTATTTATTTCTTATTTGAATTATAAAAAAATGGTTGCGAATATAAAAATTCTGATTCGTCCGCTTCCGATGTTGTGGAATGAAACGTCAATTCGAAGGTATTTCCTACTGCTTGGAGCACCTCCATCTCACTCGAGGTAAGCATCTTCATGGAGTCTTCGTCCATACAATTGAATCTAACTGGTAGGAATACCTTATTGTTCTCCAGCTCAACCAGTATCCTCGGTCCATACTTGGTTTGGCATCTTATAGCCTTTAGTATCCGGTGCTTTTCCTTCATTTGTAGAGTTTTTAAACTCTCTACAGGTTTAATTTTACCCATCTGATTTAAGGCGTCCATTATAGAGAGAAGTACTTTACGATTTAGTTGAAAGTAAACTGATACATACTGGATTAAAAACTCGACCTTTTATACAAGAAATCCCCTTCTCATACCGGAAACGAGACATTCTTTCTTCAATATGGAAACTATGATAAGAATAATCGGCTCTCATAAGTACACTTAGAAATAAAAAAAGAGTTTACTATAGCATCCAAGCTCATAAGATCGGACAAGCACAGTCATGTTTGGTTTTTTGATAACAACATATATAAATCAACATTAGTCTGTGGGGAGCGGAAGCAATGAATTCTTTCTTCAATATGGAAACTATGATAAGAATAATTGGCTCTCATAAATACACTTAGAAATAAAAAAAGAGTTTACTATAGCATCCAAGCTCATAAGATCGGACAAGCACAGTCATGTTTGGTTTTTTGATAACAACATATATAAATCAACATTAGTCTGTGGGGAGCGGAAGCAATGAATTCTTTCTTCAATATGGAAACTATGATAAGAATAATTGGCTCTCATAAATACACTTAGAAATAAAAAAAAGAGTTTACTATAGCATCCAAGCTCATAAGATCGGACAAGCACAGTCATGTTTGGTTTTTTGATAACAACATATATAAATCTTACAACCGAGACAAAAGCCTAAAGCACAACCCATTCATCATCATGGCTTAGGTCTGCGTCTTAGGTGAAGTCAACTAGCTTAGCTCTGCGTCTTAGGTGAATTCAACTAGTTTAGCTCTGCGTCTTAGGGGAAGTCAGTTTAAGTTTCAGCAAAACAACCCATTTCCCATACAAATCCACCAACAACAAAATTCTCGTATATATTACTCAGCTTAATGACAATAAGATTAAAAAGCACACCAAAGACAACGTTTTTTTATTTCTACCACAATTAACAGCTTACAACCGAGACAAAAGCCTAAAGCACTACCCATTCAGCCCCGATATCGCCACCTAAACACAAATCCATTAGCAAAAACATAAACCCCTAACAAAAAGCACCGATATCGCCACCTAAGCACAAATCCATTAGCAAAAACATAAACCCATAACAAAAAGCACCGATATCACCACAAGCCCCAATACTCACCACCACCTACAAAAAGCCCAATAGCCACCAAAAGCATTCATCACCACATACAAAAAAAAACCCAAGAGCATCAAAAGCATAAAATCCAACAACTGCATCCCCATTCGATTACGACATCAACCAACAACCACGCTGATAACGATTAATCACTAGCCCAAACAAACAACTACAGTGATAAGAATACTACAAACTATACCCAATTAATACCAATACTCATAAGAAATATACTAAATACTACTATTTCCACCTCAGTTAAGACACACCACCCATGAATCACAAAAAGCACCGATATCACCACCTAAGCATAAATCCATTAGCAAAAACATAAACCCATAACAAAAAGCACCGATATCACCACCTGCAAAAACCCAAGAGCATCAAAAGCACAAAAATCCAACAACTACATACCCATTCGATTACGACATCAACCAACAACCAGCGATAAGAATACTACAAACTATACCCAACTAATACCAACACTGATAAGAAATACACTAAATACTACTATTTCCACCTCACATAAGAACCCACCACCCATGAATCACATACCACTATCACCACTCACCACACAACAAACACATCTCAACCTTCACATAGAGCTTTGAGACAGAAAAGAGCTTTTGGGGCAGAAATTGTCCCGGAACCCGTATAACCCTACTACTAACCTAAAGCACAACCCATTCATCATCATGGCTTAGGTCTGCGTCTTAGGTGAAGTCAACTAGCTTAGCTCTGCGTCTTAGGTGAATTCAACTAGTTTAGCTCTGCGTCTTAGGGGAAGTCAGTTTAAGTTTCAGCAAAACAACCCATTTCCCATACAAATCCACCAACAACAAAATTCTCGTATATATTACTCAGCTTAATGACAATAAGATTAAAAAGCACACCAAAGACAACGTTTTTTTATTTCTACCACAATTAACAGCTTACAACCGAGACAAAAGCCTAAAGCACTACCCATTCAGCCCCGATATCGCCACCTAAACACAAATCCATTAGCAAAAACATAAACCCCTAACAAAAAGCACCGATATCGCCACCTAAGCACAAATCCATTAGCAAAAACATAAACCCATAACAAAAAGCACCGATATCACCACAAGCCCCAATACTCACCACCACCTACAAAAAGCCCAATAGCCACCAAAAGCATTCATCACCACATACAAAAAAAAACCCAAGAGCATCAAAAGCATAAAATCCAACAACTGCATCCCCATTCGATTACGACATCAACCAACAACCACGCTGATAACGATTAATCACTAGCCCAAACAAACAACTACAGTGATAAGAATACTACAAACTATACCCAATTAATACCAATACTCATAAGAAATATACTAAATACTACTATTTCCACCTCAGTTAAGACACACCACCCATGAATCACAAAAAGCACCGATATCACCACCTAAGCATAAATCCATTAGCAAAAACATAAACCCATAACAAAAAGCACCGATATCACCACCTGCAAAAACCCAAGAGCATCAAAAGCACAAAAATCCAACAACTACATACCCATTCGATTACGACATCAACCAACAACCAGCGATAAGAATACTACAAACTATACCCAACTAATACCAACACTGATAAGAAATACACTAAATACTACTATTTCCACCTCACATAAGAACCCACCACCCATGAATCACATACCACTATCACCACTCACCACACAACAAACACATCTCAACCTTCACATAGAGCTTTGAGACAGAAAAGAGCTTTTGGGGCAGAAATTGTCCCGGAACCCGTATAACCCTACTACTGACTTAGGATAACGCAAGACGGGAAACGAGAAAATTGTCAGAAAAAGAACAATTGACGAAGAAGTTTCGATTGATTTTGTCAATAAGGAACTCTACCGGTTTAACGTTGGCGTTTTCATGTAGTTCATGTGTCGAATAATGCCATGGCAAATTCAGCAACATTTTCAATATTTTATTTTGACACCTTTGCAATTTTATTTTGTGTATGCGAGCACAATTACACCATACAGGCGCCCCGTACAGGAGTATAGCTTGAAAAATGGTTTTAAATATTATAATTTTATTTTCGATGCTAAGCTTTGATTTTCTACACACTAATGGATACATAACTCTTACGACTTTGTTTATTTTGTCAATTGTGGTAGTGATGTGTTTTTGAAAGATGAGTTTTTTATCTAGAATAATACCTAGATATCTACAGTCTTCGGACCAATCAATATCAACTGCACACATACTGAGTTTAGTGCCATTTGGTAGGTAACAGTGTTTCCTACATCTCGAAAACCAGACAGCTTGTGTTTTATTACCATTTATTTTTATTTTCCATTTCCTGTAATATACTGCTAGCTTGTCAAGAGCTGCTTGCAAAGAGTTGTAGACATTAGTGAATAAGGCACCCGAGGAGAAAATGGCGGTATCATCGGCAAACATAGCTACCTGAATGTTTTCACCTAGACATGGTAAATCTGCGACAAACAATGTAAATAATATGGGACCAAGGACCGAGCCCTGGGGTACACCATGGTGGATTTGGTGAGTAGAGGATATGTCGGTTCCTAAACTCACAACATATTTTCTCGAACGAAGAAAGCTCTGGATAATTTTGATAAGCGGTATTGGCAGCTTAAGTTTTAGTAGCTTATAAATCAAGGCATCGTGCCATACCGTATCAAAAGCTTTTTCGATGTCTAGAAGAACTAGTCCCGTTGACTCCTTGTCGATGAATTTACCAGCTATGTGGTTTTTAATGCGCAAGACTTGGTGGATTGTGCTGTGACCACTACGGAAACCGAACTGAAATTTTGGTAAGATGTTATTGTCTTCCACAAAACGATCAATCCTTTCCTTAATGATTTTTTCTAAGAGCTTACTTAGACAGCTAAGTAGACTAATAGGTCTGTAGCTTTCGGGGCTGTTCTTTGGTTTGCCGGGTTTCGGGATAGGTATTACTTTTGCTGTTTTCCAACAGTCCGGAAAATAACAATTCTTAAGACAAGCGTTGAAAATGAACGTTAAATAGTTACTTGTAGCAGGTGGAAGTGCTTTGATTAATTTGTTGTTAATATTATCGAGACCCGCAGCCTTTTTTGATTTAGATTTTTTTATCAATTCTTTAACTTTTCTGATATTAGTTGAGTAAGTATTTTCAGCTGGTGTTTGAGAAAGTACATAGATAGTGTTAGCAACTTCAGCTTCAGTATACGCGTCGCTTAGATGCATAGATATGGAGTGGTTCTTACTAAACGTGTTAGCAAGTAGGTTCGATTTCTCCACTGAAGAAATAAACAACTTGTCGTGAACTTTAAACGGAGGAATACTGCACCCTCTCTTTTTCATAATTTTTGATATCTTCCAGAACGGTTTGCTTGCTTTGTCAAGAGAGGAAAGGTGTTTATTCCAACAGTTGTTCCTATATGCTGAGATTTCTTTTTTAATGATATTATTTAAGACATTGTCTTGACATTAACTAGAAAACAATCGATTCTATAACGCAGCCATTTTTTTCTTTCAAAGTTTCGTAGCCTAATCAGATGTAAGATATTTTCAGGAAGCCGTGCCTTATCAACTGGAGCAGTGGAACATTTAGGTATCGCAAGATCGGCCGCTCTATTGATAATAGAAACAAAATTGTTGCATAGGATATCAATGTGCTCGCTGCAGGTTATAGAATTTAGGCTGGTATCACCTAGAATCAAGTTCGTGTTTATATATGATTTATAACAATTCCAGTTGGCGGCGGAATAGTTGTGGTATAAACTGGTACGATTTACAACTACTGTTTGATTCACTGTGAGGCTGATCGGAAGGTGGTCTGAACTTAACGCATTTAGAGTTAATGGTACTGTGCAGTAATTTGGAATATTAGTGATATATAGATCAAGAGTTGAGGGGTTCTTGTTAGCACTCGCTGGGATATAGGTGGGAAGAAGTGGATAAAGTATGGAAAAACTTGGGCTGGATTCAGCAACATCTAGTAAAATGTTACCCCAGCTGTTTGCCCTAAGACAATTCCACGACTGATGTCTGCAGTTTAGATCACCACCAATAATTACCTTGTTTCGAGTGTTGACTCTATACAATTTTTGCAGATCTCGCTTAAAGTAAGTAGATTTCTCTAGGTTTCTATTTCCTCCAGGGAAATAGACCGAAAAAAGACTCACCTTGGAGTTGTCACTTAATGTTACCTCTATACTAATTTCCTCAATTAACTTAAGGCGCAATGAAGGACGCAAGGAATGTTCTATACATTTTTTCACAACAATGGCGACACCTCCACCACTAGCATGTACCCTGTCTAGGCGATAACATATGTAATTTTGATGTGAGAAAGAAATGTCTTGTTTGAGCCAGGTTTCTGAAACAAGTGCAATGTCAATATTAAAATTTATCAAGAAACTAAAAAATTCATGCTTTTTGTTTTTGATGCTTCTCGCATTCCAAGTTATGATATTAAGAGAATTTCTTAACATGTTTTTTCCGAGTATATGTACTTAATAGCTAATGAAGTAATGACGTTAAATTGGTCAGCTTTGGTTTGACAAGCACTAAGCTTGGTTACAACTTCATTAAAAAGAGAGTTTATCTCGCTAAATGAGAACAGGTTATCACTAGTTAATGTTTCTGACGGATTTTTCTTCGTGTGTGTCGTATCACTATTGGAAGGTTGCTGGGTTTGATGGAGGCCAGAAGCCCAGGTGGATGAAGGAAGTGAAGGTTGACGCACAGATCGGGGTAGTGGAGGAAAATTATCAATGGATAATCGGTCGGGCACTGTCTGCTGTTTGTCACTCGGAGGCTGTAGGAACGTTGTATTTCCTGTACCACGTCCGCGTGGGGATAATTTGTGGCGAATGTACTGCTTTCGGCTTATGCATTCTGGATCGGTGGATTTATGTGGCCCACTACAATTTGCACACTTGATGACCTCATTTGTTTTGCAGTCGGATGTTTTATGGTTTCCCGAACATATTGCACAGAAGCTATTTATATGACAATGCATCGAGCCGTGACCATAAAGCTGGCAATTGTGACATTGTGTGACCTTACCTGGATTATGTTTTTTAAAGTCCCAGCGAACGATGGTTTTGAACAAGGTGGAGTAGTTCCGTTTTAGTTCGTTTAATTTAACAGTACCGCGTTGAATGTAGACGATGTACAAGTAGTGTTTGTACAGGGCTTTTGTTGACGGATTTAATGTGATGGTTTTAACATCTAGGCACTTAATCCCGAGTGCAATTAACTCATTTTTCACTATATCGTTGCTTATTAAGTCTAGCCCGGATAACACTACCTTTAATGGGCGATTTTCCTTACGTGAGTGGGTGAAAAACTCACATTTTAACCGTAAGAGTTCGGTTCTGATTTTATTATATATGTCCATTGTTGGGGCACATATTTTTTGCCCAAGCGAAATGTTTTTGATTAAGTATTTGTCTATCTTAATGTTGCTCAAAATATCACGCACTTGAGCACTAGTTGTTTTTAATACCACAATTGGCGGAACGGTTTCTTTAGGAAGTTCTGCGCACTGTTCGTCATTGGTCGGATCCATTTCAGGAGAGTCTTCCATCAGACTTTGAAGTGGTTGAAAAAAGTTAGTGTTTGAACACATTTTAGATTTTTCTAGAACATTATTGTTCACTTTTGAAAGTTTATCGGGAGGAGTTTGGCCTCCAATAACGGGGTCGTAACGCAACCGTTTGCGCTTGATTTTATTTAATACACGTGGCCCAGGGGCCATAACTTAACGGTTATAACACTTGTTCAAATTTTTGTATGCGGAAAACGAGGCAAAGAAAACAAGATAATGATAATTAAATTGTGAAAATTATTGTGAAAATAACGGTTGATTAAGATAACTAGCACGAGCAAAACTGTGAGACAAGTTGTCTGTTTGAAAGTCAGCCAGGTACCGTTACAACAGCTTTGTTCTTAAAATTAGAGCCGATTTTGAAACTAGATATAAAATAAAACCCTTTCTTTGGTAAAAAAAAACCTATAGAACTGACAGTTATTAATGTGATAAACAATAAAGGGCAACATATGAAATACAGAAATAAAAAAAACAACAAAAGAGGTTTTAGTTGTGCTTTTCAAAGTGTCCTAATTATACTAATCGGGAAAGTAACGATCACCAAAATCGTTGTTGGGTGAATATGATCATCAACGATAAGGAGACGGCAACAACCCAAATCCTTTGCCGCACGCCACCCCAGAAAATCCGCCACGCGAGTACACCCTCAACCAATAGATATTCATTTTTAATTGTGTGGATATACAATTATAAGAATTAACTTTTTCCCCATTAGTTCGGGACAGGACTGTATGAGTAGAGCAGTCCGAGGGAGGCGACTTTGATCAGGGTGTGAAAGGAACTATGATTAGATGGAAAAAGGAAGGATACTGTAGTGTGGCTCGCTGAGTAGACATTAGCGGACTTGAGGAAGAAGTCGATTGTTGACTGCGTTGAGTTGGTGACACGAGTTGGCTGTAATGAGGTGTCGATGTATGTAGATGGGTGAGATGAGTGGAGGGCCAAAAGTTGGCAACCGTATTTGGTTTCTTGATGTTGAATGTTGTATGCCGAGCGTTCCAGTCTCCACCGATCAGGAATCGTGTGGGGAGTGGTACTTGGCGTCCAAACACAAGCGATCAAGAATCGTTGTCAAATTTACACTTTGACTTTTGGGGTCTTTTATTGATTCTTCAATGGTTCCACATGCACAAATAAATTTATAACTTATTCATCTCTAAATTACTTATTGGCGAAAATACTCTACACAACTAATTCTCCGCGGCAAGACGACTTGGGAAAGTGTATGCACAGTGGCTGAATGACTACTGGCGCGAAAATAAAATTTTCTCAGAACGGACGACGTGACCTGGCACGGTGGTGGTTGAGATACGAATCGTGCGTGAACGCTCTACGTAGCGTGTGCACGCGATTGTGGATGGAAAACGACTGACTCGAATTAGGGATGGAAAATTGAATTTCGAACTCGCACAGCTATTAGCCAATTATCACTGCGCTCTTTTCATGTATCTTCTCATTCGCATGCCTCAGTGAGGTGAATAATATTCGCGCATGATTCGACAGTCGCTGGACATGCGAAGGATAAAATAACAAAAGAAAGAGCGCAATAACTTCGGGGTTGGCTTAGCTTGTGCGCCGGTATCAAATGAAGTTACTGAGAATGACCTACTGTCCTAGTGTTACGGCTGTGGTGATCTCAGAGTGCATTGCACCGTAGGGAAACAGAATCATGAAGGAGAGGAAAATTTAGCTGGTGCTATTCACCTGCGAAATGAGATCATTGATCCCAAGCGAATGGCATGTCTGGGGAAAGTCAATAGGACGCCGCTGATGCTTGGAAATAATCAGCGTGAGAACCAAACTATAAGACGCTGAAATAACCCCTGCGGTTTTGCTATGATGCAACAGCGTCGTTACGTTAGACTTGTTGTTGCTAACCGACATGATGTGATTTGTGATGGAAATATCATGGGCTAGCAAGATGGAGTTACCGTATGGCAAAAAGGTAGCTAAACTCCATTATGCATTATCGTCACTGCGAGTTCCTTAGTGGTAGTGGATCCATCGGGGTTTGTGGTTTGGATTTTTCCTGGTCCCATACCCTGTGGATTGACCTTACATTCTCCTGGTTGGTTGGCACATCTGCCACATCGTATATTTAGGTGGCAAGCCCCCGCCAAGTGTCCCGACCCTTGGCATCTCTTGCAATGGAGGATGCTTTGCTTATGAGGCTCCTCGATGCTGATCTCATGCGTAAACAAGTACTTAATTTGTTTGAGCTTGTTGGTGCCTTCATTTGGAGGGATTTGGATAATCCGTAGGTTCCTTAGGTTGTTTTCTCGCATGTACAGAGTTTGAAAATAGTCCAGCCTGTGGATTTTCAGCTCTGGGTAAATCCTGATGATCTCCGACGCTAGTTCTTCGTTGGTCCAAGTTGGGTCAATGTGCCTAATGATGAATGTTGTTGGTTTGAGCTGATGGTGTTGGGAGGTAAAAAATTGGTGTCGTAGTTCTACAAGTTTTCTAACGGTTTTCTCGTGATCAACCAGAGTTGTTGTTGCAATGGAGACAGAAGGGCCTATGGCCTTTGAAATAATAGTGAAGAAGAACGTGTGATTCGAACTGACGCTATGATAGTTTGAATCACCAAAAATTTACCTAAGCGTTACCCATCAGGCTACTGAGCGTGTTTTTAGAATTTGATTTTTAAACTCGACTATACTCCACTGATGTGAATTATTTTTGATATCACTATGGTATACGGCTCTGATGTATTTTCTTGTTCGATTTTTCGTTCGGTGCTCTTCACTATTTTGCTTGTGAATTGTGTGTGTATCTGTTAGAGTCGCCACACCATTCCCTCCGCAGTAACTTCGTTACGATCAGATTCGTATGCGAACGACGGACGAACGAGAGAACGAGAAAACGTCGGAGGCTGTGCTCTATGCGGAAGTCGTGATCGGGTGTGAAGTTCTGTTTACTACGGGGAGTGTGTGCTGCTTGTACAGATCACGTCGGGGCCACCAATTATAGCGTTTGAAATAATGGTGAAGAAGAACGTGTGATTCGAACTGACGCTATGACAGTTTGAATCACCAAAATTTACCTAAGCGTTACCCATCAGGCTACTGGCCGTGTTTTTAGAATTTGTTTTTTAATCTCGACTATACTCCACTGATGTGAATTGTTATGTTATCGCTATGGTATACGGCTCTGATGTATTTTCTTATTCGATTTTCGTTTGGTGTTCTTCACTATTTTTGCTTGTGAATTGTGTGTGTATCTGTTAGAGTCGCCACAAGCCTTTAGTGTTTGTGGTGAAGTTGCGGTGTCCAAGGGCATTTTCTACTATTATAATTATTTGCTTGATACTGGTCACATTTTTTATGTAGATTGGAGGTGGTCTAACATTTTTGTACTGGGCAGGCAGGGGACTCGGTGCTGGCTTGGCTTGTTTGGTGGATTCCTTACGGGCTGTTTGGGTGGAGATGTTTGATGGTTTAAGCTGGGGGAGGGCGTTATCTCCATACTGGCATCGTCACTGTTTTTGGTGGGTTGCTTTAGGGAGTGACTTTCCTCCCTGTAAGTTGTTGGATGTATTCCACGGCTTTGTGGAATTTTTTTTCGTAGTCAATGTGTTTTCCTTGACTTTCCATTTTTGTGGTCTTCTTCGATGAGTTTTGAAAAGTTTCGATGGCTCTTCTCTTCCGTTCTAATATATATTCCCGGGTAGCGCTCGGATCGTTGTTCCATCGGGGATTGTGGTTTGAATTTTTCGTGGTTCTATCCCTTGAGGATTAACTTTGCATTCTGGTGATTGATGTTTATCGGCACAGCTGCCGTATCGTATATTTAGGTGGCAAGATACCGCCAAGTGACCGGAGCCTGCTTTGTTTATAGGGCTCCTTTCCTTATTCACTTCCGCTCGCACTGTGTCCTGACATTTAAGGGTAGTGCAAAATCCCTTTTTGTGAGCGTTAGTGTAAAAAAAATAGATACTTTGATAGTAGTTATCGCACACAAAAATAGCACGACTGCTATTCTAGGGCCACGACATCCTGAAGTAAATTCAAAATAATACAATTTTCTTAAATTGCGTAAACACGTAAAAAAAAGAATTTTATTGTACAACCATTTCAATAATACAGATTCGCCAATTGATTTATTGAATTAAAGGCCACAACTTCCTGAAATAAATTCAGAATATCGCAATTTTCTTAAATTGCATAAAAACATTAAAAAAATTTTTTTTTGGACAACCCTTTCGATGGTACAGATTCGTCAATTAATTCTGCGCACAACCACACCAGTGACGTGGTTCTTATCCAATTAAAAGCCACAACTACCTGAAATAAATTCCGAATATCGATTTTATTATACAACCCTTTCAATGGCACAGATTCGTCATTTGATTCTGCGCATAACTACACTAGTGACGTGGTTCTTATTGAATTAAAAACCACAACTTCCTGAAATGAATTCAAACTATTGCAATTTTCTTAAATTACGTAAGAATATTAATAAAAGAAAAAAATTTTATTGTACAACCGTTTCAATAATACAGTTTCGATAATTAATTCTGTGCAAAACTACACTAGTGACGTAGTTCTCATCGAATTAAAAGCGTACTCTAAAAATTGATATTGTAGTTGGTCTTATCTGATTGTGATTTTTTTTTCTTTTTACGTTATAACGATCCGATAGAACATAGAACCCTTTGTATCACATAGAATCTTCTGTGGACCCTTTTTGCTAGACTTCGAACCAGGTTTTGAACACTTATTATAACTTGTATAGTTTATCAAATATAATTTCCCATTCGAATTCCACGTTTCTATCGAACCGTGTCTCTAACATCGCCCTGTTGGAACCTCTACATCTCCCCAAAAACATATTGAATATATATATACCGCTAATCATCCGGTTCTACCTTGGTTCAACATTAATCTTAATCTTTTGAATATTGAATACCTAATTCGAATACCTCCAACCTGCTGTTGCTGCTGTTAAGTTAACACAAATTACCCACAACCTATGTTTTACCTTCTTGTGTATACATTTTTTTTTTAAATTATTTTCTCCCTTTTTTTTTGTTTACCTTAGGCCACTGTCCAGTCAAACGGTATCACGTCGCATAGAATTCTGCTTTATGAATCATAACTTATAAATTCATTAGCATCTACCTTTCTTCGTTAAATTCCACCATGAGGCATGGATGTGACCAAGTAGAACTTATTAGTTCGTAAAATTGATTTCTCAGTCGATTGGGTACAAATAGACTGAGTGGTTGAACTTTTCTATTAGAATAATCATTTTTTGTTAACTTTACTATTATTAAACTTGCTTGTTCATCATCATAAGGTCATATTAATAACAATAATATTTCTAGAATAATTCCGGTGAATATGAATTCCGATTGACTTGAAGATTTGATTGGTAATTATAAAAATGTTTAGTCATCGACTAAAAAGTAGGCCAACAACCAAATCCATTAGTCACCTAGTTGTCTGACTCGTATAGCACTTTGTAGAACAAACAAGAACTAGAAATTCGCAGAATTTCTATTTGCAAATTTCATCTGGTGAATGGAGATGAGTCCCAGAGATCCGTTATAAAAAAGAAAGTGTATGGGGAGAGAAAGAAGAAAAAATTGACCAAATTGTCAGGTGATTAACGACTAAGAAGCACGTGTACAGTGTTCAATTAAGTTTAATGGCGACTTCCAAAAGAACATTAGGAAATCTTTATAGTAGACAAATCGATCTAGCTGATACTAATGTTTGTTCAGTTGATTAGTTCGGAGAGGAATAATAAGTTTATAACCAGCGGGTATTTGATTTACAATTTCTCCGCTTAGACAAGCTTTTGCATTCTCCATTATTCAGGTATAACGTACGCGATGTTTTTTGTTATGGGAAGGTAATAACAAATCGAAGATTATGTGTAATATAGTGTACTAAGGTAGACGTTATTCGTTTATGGCTCTATATACGTGTGTCAAACTAGCACTGTTACTTCTTTTAGTTTGAGTAAACATTCCATCTTATGCATATGGCTGTCAAATTCGATGATCGTAGCGATCATGAGTTTCTAGTTAGGATTACGCTTGGCTCTGGAATCACTTAACACCATGTATTTTATTAAAACAAATAATCCGATTTCGATACGTGGGGACTATTAAAAGAGTGCATTTGAGAAAAAGTGATATAGGAAAGCATGTTATGCCTGTTTTGTTGCTATTTCCTTTCGCGGGACTCTTTGATTTGGAGTCGCATTTGCAAATAATCGTCTGATGACCCCAGTGCATCAGCCTCTTTCAAAACATCGCTTGTCAACTGGTTTTGTTCCACGTATGACATTTATGGCATCTTAAGATATCGTTCGGAAAGTCCTGCATACCCTTAAAGATCACAATCACCACCGAATTGACCCTCCTCGTGCACGCGCTTATACTGGCGAGTAGTCCCCGTTTGTGTGCTGCTTACCTTATAATGGAATTATTGACCGTTCTCCAACAATATGCAGCAGTCTTGCTGATGCGTTGCATAATATTATCGTTCCTTTGAACCTTTTTTTTTTTTGGAGGACAAATGTAAAAGCTTTATTCTTAAAATCGTAATGACATTCAATATCATCATCATCATCGGCACTACAACCGAGAACCGTTCTTGGCCTTATTTAGCAAGTCCCGAAGCTTGTTAAATTTTCCATAATGATTTGTTTTTTCCGGGCAAGGTCATTAGTCTTGCGCCAGAGGCTCCCCGACGGGGAATCGAACCCCGGTCTCCCGCGTGACAGGCGGGTATACTATACTACATTCAATATAAGGATTCGAAAAACGTGTAGACTAGAACAAATGTGACGGGACATTACTTCAATTGTTGAATTGAATGATATGAATGATACCATATTGTCCGTGAAGGAATTTTTAATAGACTAGGAGGGCTATTGATCAAGTTGTACACATGGCATCGGTCATAATTTAAATTTATTACATGTTTTAACAGGGTCAATGCAAAACTGCTAGACACGTGGAAGTTTACCTCAAATAGCTTCCCAAGATATAGACATTTAGGGCGAGTGCGGGCGCGTTGGGGGGATGATGGTGGCCGTTACCGTTTGACATCACTGCAGTTTCTTACATTTGTTAATGAATTATTCATGTAGCTGTTGAAAATAGTCGCAGCTTTTTGCTATTTGTTGTAGGTATCTTGACCTCGTTCATTCGAGTCACATTGCGACTAATATACGAGGGTTTCCTCTTATGTTTCGGGATTTGGCAACCCTAGAAGATCTATACACTTTTGCATGCGTTTGAACCCATTGTCGAAGCACTTTTGCCACTCGGATTGAGGTATCTCCAACACATGCATTTTGAACAACTTTTGTTGGATTTGGCTCATCTTGAAACACCCAGACAGTCGACTGCCGTTTACTTTCGGGCTCATACGCGTAAATCCACGATTCATCACCTGTCACGATGTCATAGACGTGTTTCGAAGCACCGCGACCGTATTTTTTGAGCATTTCTTTCGACCAATTGACACGAGCCTTTTTTTGGGCGATTGACAAATTGTGTGGGATCATACGTGAACAAATTTTTTTGACAGTCAAATGTTTATGCAATATTGAATATATGCTGGTCCCACTAACGCCTAAGGTTGTCTCAATTTCACGATAGGTCACATGACGATCTTCCAATATCAGTTCGCGCACAGCATCAATGGTTTTCGGAACAACAACTGATTTTGGAGGACCTTCATGAAATTCATCTTGGAGTGAACTACGACCACGATTGAATTCACCATACCATCGATAAACACTGGTCCTTGATGGAGCTTCATCGCCAAAAATTGAATTAAGTTCATCCATGCACTGTTGCTGAGTTAATCCACGCCGAAAGTTGTAAAAAATAATCGCACAAAAATGTTGACGATTTAATTCCATTTTTGGGGCGAGATGAATCTTTTAAGTTACTGTAAACAACACAAATAGCGCTCGTATGTCAAAACGTTCTGAGTGCGTATAACCTCAAAAATGTCCAACTTTACGACAGAGCTGTCAATTGCCGGATTGCAACACTAGGGTTGCCAAATCCCGAAACATAAGAGGCAACCCTCGTATGAAAGTTGTTCGAAGAATGTCGCCGGTCGATCGTCATTCGGGGAGCGGTAAAGACAACAAAGAAATTTAACGGAATTCCTCAGCACTACCCTCAACCATATGATGTCCACATTATTGGATTCCAACGCCTCCATCCGCTGGGAAGCCAGGTTGGACCGCGCGAAAACGCAGACTCCGCCCTAAAACGGAATCTCGAATGTAAGTCTTATCCTGAGCAACGAGGATATGTCGAATCAGTTGACGAATCGGCCTGGGTCTCAGTTAGGGCAAGGATATCAGGTTTCGTTGTTTGCAAATATTGGTGGACGGCGTTTACATTCGTATTGGTGAAACCGATGCCCCTGATGTTACAAAATGCCGCCACCAGTCGAGCGTGGGCCGAGCCTCGGAGCGAGCCCGGTTATGCGATAACGAACCTCTTAAAGTTCCATTATTTATCATGATATCTGCATGATGTTCCCCCCGACATAGTCCCCCCCGGAGATCTGAATGGGAGACTAGTTTACCTCCGGAATTCTTTATATCAGAACGTACCATCATGACTCATCCGCGTGTCAGTCCGGGCCACCAGCCACACATCCGAAACACCGTCGAAGATTTCTCTCGGCGATATCGCGGAATGTACAGCGTGACGGGGTGGTATCTCACCTTGGGACCGACTACCACCTAACCAACCTTTATATACGTCTTGGCTCCGTACGTAGCACGAAGCTGAATCTCCTTTATTCTGGATGGAGCAACTGTCAGTGGTTTCACCTCTATTGGCTGGTACAGAACAGTTCATTGACCTGTGTGTCTATTTCACGTCTCTTTGATACGTGTGTGGTGGATGTCATTAAGAAAGTCTTGAAAATGCTTTGATGCAAACTAGACGTGTAGCAGTCTCCCACTTCCAATTCGCGAGATTCACAATGTATAAAATGCTTGCGGTCGAATGAATAGTTTCAAGCGTTCCCTGATATATCTTGGAATGGAATGATAACTCTGCTTGGAAGTGCTAACGGTCTTGTCCGTGATCTCGGCAAGTCCTCGAGAGTGGGAATGAATACGGCGTTGGAGTCTCCGTACTAAGTCGAATCTAGTCTGGTGCATGTCAGAGATTGTGGAAGGAAAGTGGCGCAAAAAATTGTATGATGCGTGCACATAGGTGGAAAACTCATTTCGTTGCAGACAGCGGATCGACCTGCTACGTAAAGAAATGAAGGATGCTGGAATAGAATCTAAACGACGGTGAAACAAAACAAGATTTTACGTAAAAGCCGTGTCCTCACGAATTCGGAAAAATGGGGGACCTACCTACAGCAGACTTGTAGAACAGGGAGTGAATAAATCGAGCTGCGCGGTGTTGTATTCGTTCGTGTTCGGGAGAAGTTGTCCAATTTTTTTCAAATTTTATTCATTTATTATTGTGTGATGGCTCTGAAGGAGTCTACTCAATTGTTATGTTATCGTCATCTTGAAGATGATATCGTTATCTTTACTTTTTTTTTTGCTTTGCGGTTTGAAGATGGTAAGCTTGAAACGATACAAGTGTCCAGAGTCCATTTGCATACGCGATTCACTCCGCGAAGCTTTTCATTTTTGGTTCATATTTTATTCATTTATTAGTGTGTGGTGGCTCTGAAGGAGTCTACTAAATTGTTATGTTATCGCCATCTTGAAGACGTTATCACCATCTTTACTTTTTTTTTGCTTTGCGGCCTGAAGGTAGTAAGCTTCAAACGATACAAGTGATCCGAGTCCACTTGCATACACGATTCACTCCGTTCTCGTCTATCCGGCTATGACTAAACTCACCCCTGCTTTGCAACCCATTAATGTTTGTTGCCCGGGTACCCTCTCTCGACATTTCTTCCTCGGGCAGAGGCGAAGTATAACATTTCGAAAGTTGTTGCAGTTCTTCATCTCTACTTGCATTGAGGGTAGTTTGGGAAATTTTAGGAACGTTCACACGAGCTCAACCCGAGTTACATAAAAAAATGCCGTTTTCAGTAAACGTTATAAAAAACAAACAAATTTCCCTTTTCTTATTGTTTTCTTGTAAGAAAATATTAGGGTTTAAATTTCCCTTTTCTTATTGTTTCATTATAAGGAATTATTAGGGTTCAAATATCCCTTTTCCTATTGTTTTGTTATAAGGAATTATTATCGTTCAAATTTACCTTTACTTATTGTTTTGTTATAAGCTCCTCGATAGTGTAGTGGTTAGTATACCCGCCTGCCACGCGGGAGACCGGGGTTCGATTCCCCGTCGGGGAGCCTCTGGCGCAAGACTAAATGACCTTGCCTGGAAAAAACAAATCATTATGGAAAATTTAACAAGCCTTAACAGACTTGCTAAATAAGGCCAAGACCGATTCCCGGTTGTAGTGCCGATGATGATGATGATATTGTTTTGTTATAAGGAAATATAAGGGTTCAAATTTCCCTTTACTTATTATTTTATTGTAAGAAAATATTAGGCGTCAAATTTACCTTTTCTTATTGTTTTATTATAAGGAATTATTACGGTTCAAATTTCCCTTTTCTTATTGTTTTGTTACAAAGAATTATTAGGATTCAAATTTACCTTTAGTTATTGTTTTGTCATAAGAAAATATTAGGGTGCAAATTTCCCTTTTCTTATTGTTTTGTTATAAGAAAATATTAGGTTTCAAATATCCCTTTTCTTATTATATAAGGAAATATTAGGATTCAAATTTTCCCTTTTCTTATTGTTTTGTTGTAAGAAAATATTAGGGTTCAAATTTACCTTTTCTTATTGTTTTGTTATAAGGAGATATAAGGGTCCAAATTTCCCTTTTCTTATTGTTTTGTTGTAAGAAAATATTAGGGTTTAGATTTCCCTTATTTTGTTATAAGGAAATATTAGGATTCAAATTTCCCTTTTCTTAAATTAGTTCTTGCTTGTCAGGAATACACAACTGAAACACATTCATTTATTTCACCGTTTATTTAATGATATTTTCTAAAACCTTGCATTGCTTTTCTTTTTTCCGAACTCGTTTTATATAAAATGGTCTATTATTCACAGTTATACATTAATTGTTTCTAAAACTTAACGAGCTTGTCGCACGACCAGTTTTAAGAAAAACCATTCACCGCAATTCGAATTCTCAAACACACGACCCACAAAGTCGCTCATTCGCGTCCTGTTATCTTAGGAGACAAATTTACCCTCACCTTACCATTTACTGATTCATTGGAACTTCGTTTTGACCATCGCTGGCCTGAACCCCCTTCCAGTGAATCGTCAAGTGTACAAATATATAATGGCCAGGTACGGCAAATTTGCTGGGAAGGGTCATTGTACTTAAAAATATGTCTGAAAATATTCATGGTCTTTGTTAAGAGAATTTTGTGATTCTTTCGGGGTAAGCATTATGACGTTTGCGAGATAGGAGATGAAAAGGGTGGAAAAAGTTTGTAAATACTTTTTCCGTTTGAGTTATGACTATTCCTCTTGAATGGACAGTACATGTTATGTACCATGGAAAGTTTGAGCAAAAACCACTTTTGGGATAGTAGTATGCTAGGGAAAAATATTTTGAATTATAATTTGAATGTAGAATGAAATATGGTATTGCAGCGTAGGAAAATGTTGTTTTTAGACTGGAATGTGTGTAATTACGGGATAAGGACGCGAATTTGCGTAATTAATTAGATGGAAAGGAGGGTTGGAAATTATCATTGCTAATTATGTAAAAACGGGACGATGTGGATTTGTGGGTGGCAGCACTTGAGTGTAATACACTACTGGCGGAAGAAGAGCGAAACGATTGGGTATTATGATGATGCTGTGGCATTGACGAACCTTTTTTTTTGTTTTTTTGTTGTAAATTGCGTGTATTATGCCTTACTTCCATTCAAGTCAAAAATATTGGCCTTTCCCCATTGCGGAGTCCTGTCTAGATCTCGATTAGGAAATCTGCCAGGTGGCATGTCAAACAGAGTCATGTTGATAAGTTAACCGGCGATCATTCAAAAATAAAGAAATCAGCGTATTGTCCTTGGTAAACTGAATATTTTATTATTTTATTGCAGCTGCAACTAGTGGTGACAAGAATATATTTGTTATAAATATATTCTTGTGTAACACTCAACACGTATTTTGTGTTAACACCCTAGAGCTATCATGTGCAACAAATAATTTGTTTAAAATTTTGTGATGTGAACGAAATTATGTATCCTGATGGCTTTTTTTTTTTTATCACACTTCTCTCGGAGAGGCGAACCTATAGCGCTGACATGGCGACCCGGGATGCCACCAAATAACTGTTGTAGTTCTTTTTCAGCAGTTGCAAGTTGTATGGCTCCACTCGCGCGGGGAGGGAATTCTACAGAGTTGCCGCTTTGTAACGGAACGAGTTCTGGTGCAGGGATGTTCGCGCCATCATGAGAGGAACCCAAAACTAGTGTGATCTGTCGGATTGTCTCGTGGAGCGTATGTAAACCGAATTGCGCGGAAGAATGCCACGAATCTCCGAAGAATAGTACCCGTGATAATATCTTGAAAACAGACAGAGGTCCTGAGATGTGATAGCGACTGTTGTCCCGACGTCAGCGCCGACTCCCCGATCAAGTGGATCGCTTGTCTCTGTATGCTCTCAAGTAGATCGAGGGTGTGTTTAGGAGCAGAGCTCCAAACATGGGAGCAATATTCGAACGCGTGTCTAATTTGAAATTTATACAGAAGAAGAAGTTGGTCCGGAGTAAAATATTTCTTGGCTTGAAAAAGATAACTCAGTTTTCCATAGGGTGACCTGGCGATGTTCGACACGTGTTTATGCCACGATACATTCCCACAGACCGTGACACCGAGCAAATTCAAGCTTTCCCCAGATTCGAGGGCCTGGCCATTCATCATTTGCTGTGAAACCGATGAGCCACGCACTTAAAGAAGACAACCAACCCAGTGTTGGAACTGTTCGATCTCCGTTAATGGCAGTAATATGCTTTTCCCGTTTTTTTTTCGAACGGTTGAATATATTTATTTAAAAATATTTGCATAATGTTTATTGTTATTTGAAGGACAACTGGTTTTTTGTCTATAAAAAAATATTAATAATGACAAAAGTTATTAATTATTATTCCTAGAGTCTTAAAGAACAGGTGAATTTTCGTGGAGACGATAAGTCGAAACAGGGTCACCTGAAATCAAAAGCGAAAGAGATTTCCTTAGTATATCAGTCAATCTCGGATTCTGGAAAAAAAATTGGTTTTTTTAGACATCTTTAAATTCAAAATCACGATTTTCGTTAAAAAAATCGACAAAAGTAATTTTGTAAAACAAGTTCTAATCATTGAAACAAAAAATCCTTTGTCCACCTCCGAGTAAATCTTATATAAAAGATGTCTGAAAATTTGTGGAAATAACGGTTCGTTATTTTTTGAGATATTTTGTCCAACGACGAAAAGACTTTTTTTTTTTAATTTTACTTCTCCCAGGAAAGACGAACGTATAGCGCTGAGTCAGCGCGCTGAGATGCTAGTTTTTCTCGACCGGGTCAATCAGCCAAGCCCCGAAAGATGCTCAAGGATTTCTGTCAACCATTTCACGAAACCTATATACTAATGGGGTTGTATTTCACCAGGCGGCTGGGCTTTGGGAGCGTACCTACTTAGTAATTGTGCCGGACTGCACAACGGCAAGAGTCGTCAGTAGAACCTAGGTTTGCACAATCAAACGCACGACACAACCTCTTTACCAACTCAGCCATTGAGGCGGCTGTTATGAGGTAAACGCGTTTAAATTTTTCAATGAGGATAGGATCCACTGGGAAGGAAAAATGTTCTATTTCAGTCAATTTTCTTTGAATCGACTCGAAATTTCGGGGGAACGTTTCTGAGATTCCACCACTAAAACCTTATGCTGCGCGTTTCTAAAATGTAAAGCAGTTCAGGACTGAAATTTATAAGAACTAACTCTATCACCGCACAGTATTTTTGGAATCCTTCTCGATATTTTTTATTTCAGTTGTTCTTGGACTCGTGATCTTGTGGGGAAGAAGTATGTACCAGTCACGGGCACTAGATTCACTTCTTCCTCCATCATAAATTAATCGTTCCGACGAGCACTAATAGAACTGAGGTCCAAGCACGATGACTAGGGGAACAACAATAGATAAATGAAACGCACTGATTTAGTTTTATTCTTTATTAAAAACCACTACTTTTGTTAACACTATTGGACTTGATGCAAATTAATATTGACACTAATTTATACAACTTATTTCTTTTGTCCAGTCAATGAAATGTAATTTTTTTAACAAAAATCCTCCGGAATAAAAAAATCGACCAACTACCGGTCAACTTTATGAATAAAATTCACTACGACAATGACTCCGTATATTATCGCCTCTCCGCCGCGCGACGGAGAGCGGGAGCTCGCGCGACCAACGTGGTCGGCAGATGGATTCAACCTTCGTTTGGGGTGAGTTTATGGTGTGGTGGTAGATATCCTCTCCACTAAGGATATGTATTTACTTACCACCAGAGAAACGTAAAGTCTCTCTTGGTGGAATAAAGAACCAGATCTCGTAATGGAGATCATGGTGGTATGTGTGTGATCGTTCAGATCTGTGTTGTTTACATAACGCTTGCAGGTCAAAAGCGAAACGAAACCTAGACAAGGGATACAGACAAAGAAAGAAGCGACCTAATGCATCGTCCGGTAATGAGGGTCGGCTGAGTAAATAGCAGCCACTCATTAGATGCTAAAAGGGATTGAAATAATGGAGATCGTATATCGTATCTCTGCCGACTGGGAGAATCGAATTCTTTTGTTTGCAAATGTTTATGCTATTGAATCCAATGCGACAGCTAAGCGCGACATCGGTGATTGTTTGAAGATTCAAACAAAGAAATATTTCTGAGAGAAGTACTTGCAGCTGAATCGATAGTTGCAAGTCATTGCAAGGTTGATTAGATGGTTATACAATGACGGTTTGTATATACTATCTGTGTCAATGGTACATGGTATCTATGGCGACGCAAGTGTCGAACTCTAGTGTGAAAATCTACACTAATTGGAAATTCGGTTTTTGGTCGCTTATGCAGAAATGCATTGATACATGTATGAATGCCCTTGTAGGAAAAATTCTTTGCGGGCATTTCCAGGTAATGCATTGAAAGCATTAATTATCCTTGGGAAGTTGGGAAGGTGTGGGAGGTACGAAGTATTGTGCCAATCATGGGCACTAGTTCACCTTCTTCCCCGCGATTTTGCTCGATGGATATCCAATAAAAGGCACTGGTATATTGTATTGTATAATGTTTTTTTTTTATTGTTAATTAAAGACATTTTCTTGTTTGTATTTAAACTCTCCTAACTATGGTCTTATTATTAAATATTGGTGAGGTTAATTCATACGCGCGTGCGCTAATCCAAGTGGTGGAAACATGAACAGCAGACAGTCTTTTACTTTTCACTGAGATATTATTTTTCCTTGTTGTTTTATTTCATTTTATCCGACACGAGTCGGCTAAACTAAGCCGAATTGAGTTTGGATATTTTAACCGCGGTGCACATTGTGAAAATCCGATTTTAGCCGAGAACTGATGGTAGCATTTGTGTAGTAACCGTAGTATCTTCCGCGTAGCTCTTTTTTTTCTTTCAAAAGACAAATGTCCGTTAACTACTTCACGCGCCAGCGTGTGCATCCGCATGCACACGCTGCGGTCGTTGGGTAACGACTTACCTCGTTGGTGGTTGTTAACCGACTGTTTGGAAAAGGGATGAAGTTGGGTAATTTAATTTACGCACTTGACAACCAAAAGAGAACATACTTCTGCTCTCTCATTGCTACGTTCGTCGATGTGCGGTGGATAATCGGTTAATTGATAATTGACGAACATGGGAGAATGAGAGAACAGAAACACGATGTATGATGATCTCAGGTTGGTTTTGGTTGTGTGCATGAATCAATGTACTTTGAGGATAACCCATCGACTCAATTCGGCGAATATGGTGATCTCAGAGTACATTGATCTGTACGAAGACAGAACTGTGAACGAGAGAAAAATTAAGCTGGTGCTATTCACCTGCGAAAAGAGAGCATTGATCCCCAGCGAATGAAGTGTCTGGAGAAAGTGGAAAGGACACTGACTTGGTCATATCTGATCATGGGAACTAACTTAAATGCTTTGATAATATCCCCAGCGGTCGCAAGATTAAGCAACCACGTCGTTTGATCAGACTATGCCGTTGCTAACCGACATGATGCGATTTCCTGGGGAAATCTCATGGGTTAGCGAAATGGGGTTGCCGTATGGCAAAAAGGTAGCTAAACTCAATTATGCATTTACTGCATAGGATAATGAGTTTAACTATTGCGTCCGTTTAACATGTTTTACAGGTGGAATAGCTTATAAGGGGAATGGGTAGAAATGACGCACTGAAAGCGGTCGAAATAAGGTATGGAATTGTGGGTTGGTTCTCCGTGTGGCATAGAGAACCCCCACAAAGGAAATGTTTTTGCTGCGGGGAGATTGCGGTGAAGCTGTGCGTAGGTTGGAATTTGCCTGGCAACCGAAGGTACCGAATAGGCTTTGTTTTATGCTCCCGTATAATGGAAAGAATTCGTGTAGGGAATTTGTATGCGAAGAAATGCATGAAAGGTAAGAATTCTTTTACAGGTACTTTTAGGTTATATAAATTTGGATCTATTTGATGCGTGAAGCATTTAAGGTGCTAATGCCATTGCATTTGTGAAGTTATGAGATTGGGTGGAAGTTATGAGGGTTTTTCAGGTAAGGGAACCGTGGGGTTTGGCGGAACCGCCACAGTCTCCTTGGATGATTAACACATTGGAATTATTAGAGGCAGACATTGGGGTGGGTTCGGCCTTTTTTGGGGCTTTGTTTGCTTTAAGGCATCCTAAAAAATCGTCTCTTTTTAAATCTCGTGATTATCTTGTCTATGGCGCAAGGCTAATAACCTTGCCGGGTAAAACAAATTATTATGAAAAATTTAACAAGCCTCAGACTTGTTAAATAAGGCCAAGACTGGATCCCGGTTGTAGTGCCGATGATGATGATGATTATCTTGGCTGCCGTCCTCGTCAAAAATATTGTGATTGTTTTAGTTTGAAACGTCGATTTTCCATCCTAATATCTCCACTGTCATCATCAATACTCACAGGACTTGGTATTCGCATCGTACGTGCTTTCTTACCATCTTTTGTCTATGTAGGCAAATTGTTACTGGTATCATTAATAGATATGTTTTTGATTTGCTTTTCATATTCTCGAATATGGCTACACTTTGGGTTGGTCCTACTCTCTCAGGATGGTGTTCCTCCTTCCAGATATACCATAGCAGCACAGAAGATGGCTGCAGGATACTGACATCTAAAAGCTGTATTGTCATAAAACCGTATTAAAGAAATTATTTTTTCGAAAATGATGGTTATGTGTGCTCCCTTAAAAGCCAACTTTTACTACCAGAAAGTTCTTGCAACAAGACCTGCCAATGCCACATTGGGCGTTATGAAGCAAGCTTTCAGCAAAACGAATGACACCACAGTTCCTAATGTGAAGATCTCATCCGAACAACTGAATTATTTAAAACAGCCATTCACAGCAATTGAAAACAATTTAGAAACACATCATCGGAGATGATCGCAGTGAAATAGCTCATACAATTTTCGTGCCAGCATGTATATTTTTGATCGGTGCTTTCTTACCTGTAACATGGCTCACACAGTATTTTTACAGGTCCATTTCAACACTATGAAACCGACAGAGCTTCGTAAATTATTCGTGTTGTTTTGTATCTCTAAACGAGACCCACTCGCCGGTGGCACTGATCGTTGACTTTCATGAGAGAAGTTCAAGTATCAGGCGCTCTGCCTGGTGCCGTGCATTCCATTGGCAGTGAGCGCAAGGTGAAGGTAAACTTAGCGTGGCAATGAAAAATTCATTGTCAACTCTGAGCGATCTTTGGGGAGGAAAGGCGAATGGAACGACGGCGGTCGATGCCAGCGCAAGGTATAAACTCTGCAGTCAAGAAGGTACCTTTATTCACATGAATCTGAGTCTTGATGTCTCTGCACATCACCGTGATGTTATGCTGTTTCCAACGAGGCTGGCGTCGCAGGTGACATGGCGTGGAGATGTGGTTATTATTATGATTGCCATTATTATGATTATTATTTAATTTTGCTGCTGGGCGAATTAATTTTATTACATTGCGTGTATACGTTACGGTTCCTGCGTTTATGGGAAGTTATTGTGCTCCGCATGGCACATCCGGCCGGCACGGCTGCCATTGATTATTCAATCCGATTGCATAACAACTCTAGGAAGGTGCATCTCGTTTGAAGAGTACCTTTGGGTGAATCATAAATCATTGCTACGGTTTTGAGGAGATATCGCGTCCTATTGGCTATCTTGATTGTGGGTCGTAAAAGAGATCCGCAGCTATAACTAGCGTCAGAGCTAGAAGAGAAGTGTTCGTTTCTTTTGGTTTTTCTTTTTTAAATAGTGTTGCTAAAGTTGTTTCTGTTTCCGTTTCTTTTTAATTTAGTGATCATTTTAGGATACTCGGTTTGTTGTTGTTGTTGTTTTTTTTTTTTGCGGAATGGTAAAGGAGTAATTAAACGATTCCGCAGATGTAGATCTTCGTGAAACACGTTAGCCTTATTAGCACGTTGGCATGTACGAAGTATGCCGATGCGTATTACTGTTGGCTAGAGTTGGTTTAGTTGCCGTTGGAGCCTGCAGTTCGTACCACTTAAGATTCCTCATAGGTCTGATAGCTCTTCACCTTTGCGAACAGGTGGAATTTCGAATACTGCATACACAATAAATTCTGCCAATCGTGGCGCTGGGGTACCGTGCTAGACGAGGCGATCGTGTTCTGATCGCAGTTTATTTTTCTCTTGAAATGTTTAAGATTTCTTGGGCAGGAAGTCGGAGTGAGAGTTGAAGTTGGAATTGGAGTTGCGTTATGAATCCATATGTAATGCCCCGAAAGGATTATCGTGACTTTGGATTATCCAACTCAACAGAAATCTGCAATTAATGTCGATTGGTTGATGTATGTGTGTGCTGCTCAAGTCAGGTCAATGGACGCTTCAAAGTGCAAAGTGTTGTGAGAAAAGCATCTCGTTCAAATTCATATGTACTCGTACATATATGTACATGAATGTTGGTTTTTATTCTTTCGATGGAACTGTATAATCAAAAGATGATTAAATGCGAAGAGGAGGTTATTAAAATGAGCACACATTGCAACTGGTAGCATGCAAGGCCAGTTGAACGATGCAATTATATAATCCTAACAGAAGACTCACTGAACTGATGGAAGCCATTCTAACAGTGACTTTCTTCGTAACTCAACTTGAGAACTGTTTAATGGAAATGTATAAAAATTATATTACTCGGTCGTACAGCACGTACAGCAATTGTGGGAAATGTGAATTTACTTCACATTTCCCACAATTTCTCTTTTAAGTGGAATAAGAAGTTACACTGTTCATATTACATATTCTCGTATACCTCCATTTATGGACAATTTGACCTCAAAAGCGTTATTAATAAATCAACCTGTTAAGACATTTTGACTCTACGAAATGCAGTAAGAGCGATTTGAAATTAAAATGAAGTTGTTTCGGATTTGAGACAAAATACAATAGCCAGGTTAGCCTGATGATCAGGTGTCATTGACAGTTTAGAACGAAATAGCATTTAAAATTGTAGTACAGCAAGAAATAGTTGTTTTGTTTTCTCGCAATCTCGCATCTAAGATACCACGATCGTAAGAAAGAGTATAATTTGACAATACCTTTTGATGATATATTTTGACCGACGATTTTCACCGAATATTTTGATAGAAAATATTAAGTTAATGTTCCGACCAAATATTTTGCCCGAATTTTTTCACCAAAAATCATTGTTTTTGTCAACTTTAGGAATGCAGTTTTAACAACAGGGCTGGATACCAAATCTTTCACACACTCTTGAATTTTCTAAAATTTTGATTCGCTTTGTTATATAATTAATATCGGTTAATTATCATTCATTTCGTTTTCTCACAATGACAACAATTCCTGCATTGAAAGGGAACGAAACAAAAAAGGATATGCATGGATATAGAAGAGGATTCACCCCCTTGTTCCGTGTGCTTTTAACAGCCCTAAAAATCCCTGATCCCTATCCCAGTAGATAATATTTTGTTCACGATAAGGTCAGCAATAGTTTCCCCTAATTTCGTTTTCTCACAATGACAACAATTCCTGCATTGAAAGGGAACGAAACAAAAAAGGATATGCATGGATATAGAAGAGGATTCACCCTCTTGTTCCGTGTGCTTTTAACAGCCCTACAAATCCCTGATCCCTATCCCAGTAGATAATATTTTGTTCACAATAAGGTCCCAAATATTATAGACTGAGATAGGGATCAGGTATTTTTAGGGGTTATTTTATTTTAAATATTTGTCTATGGCATGGTGGGAATATTCTATTGTGCTGTTAAAGTGATGTTTTGGTATTGGGGAAGGATATGCATATGTCAGGATTTTATGTATTGTGTGCGGGGGGGGGGGGGGGGGGGGGGGTGAGCTATTCATTTTAATTATATAACAGCTTCAATAAACGAATGGGGGACTAGTTTTGGGTGGGATGATAAACTAGTCATTCTTTTTTTACACAAATGGGTGTATAAGAATGTATTTTGGGGTACCCCTAAATGTAAACCACCACACAACCGGAAGAAGTGGTACAGGAGGAGGAAGGGTTTCGATGCACAATGGTCTTGAATATCTGGATATTACAAGGATGACGAAACACACGATCAGAACGTGTTGACTTTCGCGTTTTCCGATTGATGGGTATCACGGGAGAAGATTTCGAGAGGTGGACCAGAATGCAATCAATAAGTTCGCTTCAGCAACAACGTTGTTAATGCCTATAGAAAAGTGCTAAACAATCTTGGTTGCACATACAGGGTCATTCGAAAAATGCCTGCATCCAAATAAGGCGTCTAAATGATACCAATGTATAATGTTTAAACTAGTTTTGAATTGGTGTATAATCTTTTGAATGGTGTATAATTTTAAAACTAGTTTTGAAGTGAAAGCTTCTAAGGCGCGTTAGTCAATTTTGGATGGGGAAAAATGCATAGGTTCACCGACATGCTAATGTAAATCTATAGGTATGAGTATGATGTGTTGCGCTTTGCCCAGAGTGGAAATATAGATAGTCATCATCCTCATCGTCACTACAACCGGGATACGGTCTTGGCCTTATTTAACAAATCTCTCCGCCGGTCACGATTTCGAGCCGATGTCATCCAGTTTGGTACTCCCAGGCTCTGGGCGTCCTGGTCTACGTCATCCCTCCATCGCAGACAAGGTCTGCCGCGCTAACTCCTTCCATACATCCTGCCCCAAAAGACTTTCCGGGCAGACTCCTCTTCGCTCATTCGAGCTAGGTGTCCCGCCCACCGGAGTCTACCGAGCTTGATTTTTGTTACAACATTAGCTACAATGTAGATCGCGTACAACTCATGGTTGTAGCGTCTCCGGAATCGTCCTCCATCACATATGGGGCCAACAATTCTCTTTAAGACCTTCCTCTCGAACGCGGCTATGAGTTCAGAGTGCCCTTTATTGAGCACCCAGGTCTCGGATCCATACATGAGTACTGGTAAGACTATGGTCTTGTGCAGCAGTGCCTTGAATTACTGAATAAATTTCGGGATTTAAAGAGTCCTGATAGACCATAGTAGGCTTAGTTGGATTTGATAAGCCGTCCGTGTATTTCTTCTTCCATATTGTTATCGGCTGATACTATTGACTCAAGGTAGATAAAGGATTGCACTACTTCAAATTCGTGCTCCTCTTCCCTGATATTTTGACCAACGTTAGGTCTTCTCTTCGCAGGGGTTGCCACCATGTACTTAGTTTTTCCCTCATTAATGTGCAATCCCAGTGTCTGTGGCGCCTGTTAGATCTGGGTGAAAGAGTCCTGTACAGCCGAATCGGTCTATCGATGATGTCGATGTCATCTGCGTAGGTAAGTATCTGACTGGACTTGGTGACAATAGTCCCTCTAGTTGTAACGCCAGAGTCGCGGATTGCTTTCTTCAACACCAGATTGAAGAGAAGGCAGATTGGACCGTCCCCTTGTCGGAGCCCATTAAAGACAGCAATCCCGCTACTTTTACTTGACTAGTTACGTTGGTCATGGTCAACCTACAAAGTCGTATCAATTTGTTTAGGACGTCGAAATCTCTCATGGCATTATATAGTTCTACCCTAGCTATGCTGTCGTAGGCAGCCTTCAAGTCTATAAATAGATGATATAATGGGATCTTAAACTCCAGACAATTTTTCATCACCTGCCTAAGGGTGAATATCTGATCAATTACCGTATGGGGCTATCCGATCTTGTAGGATAGTGGAGAGTATCTTATAGGCGGTACTCAGCAATGTTATACCCCCATAGTTGCTGCACATTGTGATATCTCCCTTCTTATGTAATGGGGCAAATTATTGAGCAACTCCAATCCTCCGGAATCTTCTCTTGCTCCCATACGTGCACCACGATCTCATGAATTGCGTGATGTAACGCTGTCCCTCCTTGTTTGATCAGCTCAGCTGGTATGCCATCAGCTCCGGGGGTTTATTTAATTTGAGCTCTCTTATGGCTTTTACTGTTCCCTTAATGCTTGCTGACGGCAGAATTTGATCTTGATGTGAGCTGACTATTTAGCAATTTATTGAAGTGCACTTCCCATTGCTCCAGAATGCCTTCAGGATCGGTCATCATATTACCCTCTTTATCCTTGCAGTCAGTGCAGTGTGGTGTGTACCGCGTCATATTGTATTAACTAAGCTTAGATTAAGCTTAATAATAAATTGTAAATTGTAAATACTGCGGATTATTTGGTAGAACTTCCGCGCCTGATGCGGATCTCGCTCTCTACATTTCTCTATTTCACAGGCTAGATTTTTTTCCCATGCACTTTTCTTTTGTCTGTGAAGTATTTTTTCAGATCTTCCGAACTCTTTGAATTTCTCCTCGCGTACCCGCGTCTTATGAGACTGCTGCATTGCCCGATATGCAGCTTTCTTACGTTAAGTCGCTAGTTTGCACTCATCATCAAACTAATCGGTCCAATCTTTACGACTGCTGCATAAGATGGAGTTGGCAGAACTAATGACAGTATTCTTAAGGCGTGTCCATTTCTCTTCTACGCCCGTCACTCTGGGCCCGGGACTCACTCTCCCTCCATCGACCTCTTTGAGGGCGAGTTTTAACGCATGATCAAAGGTGTTGCTGGTGTTTTCATTGCATAAGGCAGCCGTGTTGATCCGTATCTGATCCGCGGATGTCATACGTAAGGCAATCTGCGCTCGGAAAACTATACCAAAAAGATGGTGATCCGAGTCGACATTGGCACCTCGGTACGTTCGTACCGTCATCAGACTCTATCAACACGTGGTTAATTTGGTTGCGAGTGGATCCGTCAGGCGATACCCAAATGGCCTTGTGGATATTTTTACGCGGAACCTGATACCCACAATGACCAAGTTATTTGATGTCGCCAGTTCGATGACTCGTAGTCCATTGTCATTAGTGTTATCATGCTAATTATGGGAACCTGCGTACTGCCTGAAAACCGGACCTATTTTGGTGTTGAAATCACCAAGAATGATTTTCACATCGTATCTTGTATTGAGGGCCCGTTCGACGTTCGCGGAGAATTCTGCCTTTTCGTCGTTAGGGGATTCCTCTGTAGGTCCGTGAACGTTTTTGAGGCTTATGTTCTTAAACTTGCCTCGCACGCGAAGAATGCACAGCCTCTCATCTATTGCATTAAAGCCATTTTTTACACTAACGGGCGCACGAAAGGGGAAGAACCCTTAAATATCAGAGCATAGTGTCAGCGGATGAAGAGGAAGCGGATAAGGAAAGGAGGTGTCGGTGTATATCGGTCTTTAATGCCTGGACATCACAACGACGAAGAAACACATGATCAGGTAGAGCAGTCCACATTCGTGTGGTGTCGCTAAAGAATGACACTCTATGTTTATTTGTGCGCCTGAAGTCCACATTCAACGTGAACTGATGCGCATTCATATATTGACGGGTATGGCGGGAAAATGTTCGAAGGGGCGGAACACATTCAGCAAGTTCAATCGAGCAACTACCGTGGTAATACCTATAGAAAAGAGATAGGCATGATAAGTTGCGCCTATGTTCTAACGACGGAATTGATCGATTCACAGCTGGGTCCCTAATAAATTTCACTGCTCGGTTTTGCATCCTATCGAGCACGTGTAGTGCAGTTTTGGATGCGCCTGGCCAAATATGGGAGTTGAACTCCAGTTTGAGACCAATATACGTCTTGTAAATAGTAATCAGGTTAGATGGAGTAAAGTATCTTTTGCATCTCTTAAGGAACCCCATGCATTTGGCTGCACTTTTCGCAGCTTCAAATATCTGGTCGGTCCAATTAAGAGTTGAATTAAATCGAGGATTGATAGTTCCTTGTCTTCGTCGATGCAAGTGCCGTTCATCGACAATATATTTACTTTGGGGCACGCCTTTAACGACAAGAGGCAGCATTGAGTTTTTTGGGCATTGAATTCTAGTCGGTTAAATAATCCCCACTTATATATCTTGTTGAGGTCTGAATTCATTGTATCAAGCATAAGTTGCTGGTTTGGTAGTGACGTTCGAAGAGTTTGGACGAGAGTGTTCGTATGAGTATGAGAAATTCAACGTGCTATCATCAGGAAACGAGTGAATTGGGTTGTGAGTAATTGACAAGAGATCATTTATAAAGATGAGGAAGAGAGTGGGTGAGAGTACCGAACCGTGGGGAACACCTGCATTAATTTGATGGGAGACACATTTGACGCCATCAAGAACCACTTGGATTGAACGGCCAGAAAGACAGTCTCTTATCCATTGGATCAGGGAATTGCCCATTCCATATGAATGTAATTTTGACAAATGGGCTGGATGCCAAACTCTGTCGAAGCGCTCGAGTTTTCCATTGCAACGACCTTGCTTTCTCCGAAATAGTGTATGGAATGGCTCCACTTTTCGGTAAGGTACGTCATCAAATCTCCTGTGGATCTGTTGCTACGAAAGCCATATTGGCGGTCATTGAGGAGGTCATTTGATTCCAGATATTTCGAAAGTTGACAGTTAATCAGTGATTCCATTATAATACCTTCGAGAGAATAGAAGTTAGTGCTTTTGGGGCTTCTGTTAAAACGTAATTGAGTGACATTTGTTGACATTAAGCTTCAGACAATTCTTCTGACACCATAACGAAAAGTTGTCAAAGTCTATCCGTAGAAGGAAAAGATCAAGCGGCGAACTTGGTATCATCGGCGTAAAGGGAGATACAGGAATGCTTGATCATCATATCGATGTCGTTTATAGTTAATACGAGGGTTGCCTTTTATATTTCGGGATTAGAGAACAAAAACAAATATTGATCATCGAAAATCACTTTATTGTTTTGCAAAATATTACCATGAAGATCTATACACTTTTGCATGCGTTTGAACCAATTGTCAAAGCACTTTTGCCACTCTGATTGAGGTATCTCCAACACATGCATTCTGAATGCAGCAACCGCTTCTTCAGGTGTCGAAAAACGTTGACCTCTCAGTTTGGGTTTTACGTACGGGAATAAAAAGAATTCATTCGGTGCCAAGTCAGGACTATACGGCGGATGACCCATCAAATCGATGTTGTGGGTGCTCAAAAATGCAGTTGTCGCAGCCGATGTGTGAGAGCTCGCATTGTCGTGGTGAAGAGTGATCCGTCTTCGGCGGTTGGTTTTCCTGATTTCTTGGAAGACAACTGGCAAACAAATGGTTGTGTACCACTCAGAATTGACTGTTCTGTGTTGTTCTAGTGGTACGGTTGCGACATGTCCAGTTTTTCCGAAAAAACAGGCGACCTTTTGCTTGGAAGTGCTTCGTGCGCGAACAACTTTTGTTGGATTTGGCTCATCTTGAAACACCCAGACAGTCGACTGCTGTTTACTTTCGGGCTCATACGCGTAAATCCACGATTCATCACCTGTCACGATGTCATAGACGTGTTTCGAAGCACCGCGACCGTATTTTTTGAGCATTTCTTTCGACCAATTGACACGAGCCTTTTTTTGGGCGATTGACAAATTGTGTGGGATCCAACGCGAACAAATTTTTTTGACAGTCAAATGTTTATGCAATATTGAATGTATGCTGGTCCCACTAACGCCTAAGGTTGTCTCAATCTCACGATAGGTCACATGACGATCTTCCAATATCAGTTCGCGCACCGCATTAATGGTTTTCGGAACAACAACTGATTTTGGACGACCTTCACGAAGTTCATCTTGGAGTGAACTACGACCACGATTGAATTCACCATACCATCGATAAACACTGGTCCTTGATGGAGCTTCATCGCCAAAAATTGAATTAAGCTCATCCATGCACTGTTGCTGAGTTAATCCACGCCGAAAGTTGTAAAAAATAATCGCACGAAAATGTTGACGATTTAATTCCATTTTTGGGCCGAGATGAATCTTTTAAGTTACTGTAAACAACAAAAATAGCGCTGGTATGTCAAAGCGTTCTGAGTGCGTATAACCTCAAAAATTTCCAACTTTACGACAGAGCTGTCAATTGCCGGATTGCAACACTAGGGTTGCCAAATCCCGAAACATAAGAGGCAACCCTCGTATGAACAAAAGCCCAAATGACTGCCCAGGGGTTCTCCAGAGGTAGCACGAAAAGGATTTGAGAGAACGGTTCTGAAAGGAACTCTGTAGAGCCGGTCACTCAAGTATGACGAAATTCACCTTTTTAATACGGGTTCGACGCCCAAAGTGGATAATTTGAAAAGTATCAGTTTGTGCGAGATTTTATCGACGAAATACGTAGAAACAACGTCGACCTCGTTGCCGTTCTCTAGGCCTAGGAGTGTTTGGTAAGTAAATTCGTGTTGTCTGGGTGAAATTTGCAGCGGTAGCATAACCTTTGGTAGAGAATGCTCTCAAAAACTTTTGGGATGTGGGAGAGTTTGGCGATGGGACGATAGTTTGAGATATCACCTTCGGGTCCCTTTTTACGCATGGGGGTGATAAACGATGTTTTCCAAATATTAGGGAACTCACCTTGAGAGAGCGACAGATTGAAAATAGTCGAACGAGGGAAAGAGAGAGCGAGGGGCATTTTTTAAGTGCGAAATGGCAAAGACTATCGTGAAAGTGAAATGTTGTCATCCTTCGAATTATATAAAGACGAACCTTCAAATTGATCGAATTTCATCCGAAAAGTTGATCCAATATTAGGAGGAATACGTTGAGTATCCTTACAGAACTTCACATTCAGGCTGAAAAGGAATCTTAGAAACGAACTGTATTGTATATTTAATATTATATAACATTAACGGTGCAAAAAATATGTCATATGCTCTCACTTCACAAACAAATGGAATTTTTCTTTAGGCTTAATAATTTATTTTAATTTCAGTGGGCATCCATGATTGTGACATACATATAAATGTATCCCCAAATATTCTCAAACAAAGGTTCATTCTCTTCACGCTTAGAATGGCATCGATGGTAGGGCAAGTTCTGTCCGCGAACACTGATTCATGCACACATTAATCTCAACAACACAAAATGTTTTATCAAACGACATACAGAAAGTCCGTCGGTCATAATTCGGTTATGGCATTGTTCGCCCAACAAAAGTGCTTTTAAATTGGCACCCAACACTCGGGTAGATGGGAAATTAGTACTGATTTATTGCCGACCCCTAAAGTGGACACAATTTCTCTTTGTTTTTGGTGCTTTTATTTAAGCGACACAACAGTACGACTGAGAATTGTTGCGAATTTAATGATGGTGTTTTTTGCTTCCTTAATTTTTTGTTTGAATTTTGTGTCGCGTCATAAATTGAATTGCGAATCTTTCGCTCCTCGTTTGTTGGGTGTGTGCATGTGATATTGGTCGACATTGAATTATCATGTCCAATTAAAGAGTTAAGGCCAAGCAGAAATAGCAATTTGCCTTTGAAGCAAGCCGAATGAATTAAGTGGCACAGCAACAACCGGTCAACTGTCTACATCACGACAAGTTAAAGTGCGGTAATTATCTAATGAATTTAAAAGATGTTTTAAAGAGAAATGCGTGTGAAATTAGGCCAATAAAAAAGAGATTTAAGAAAATGTACTGTTGGAAATACTTTTCCCATAAATTCAAAGTAAAGTAGAATGTTCTGTAGTGTGATCACAGTTTTATTAGTGGAAAATTACACAGAACAAGTTTTTAATGATTATACCAATCTACAAATACTAAATTATGAATTAGAATTATAAGTAAGATGACACAGATTGGTGTGCATGTTTTGAATTGGAATTTTTCATACATTTGACATGTCTTTACTAGTTGCTCCTGAAACTTTCTCTCTAAAATCGATATTCTACAAGGGTGACTTAAACTGGCCTTTACTTCGCCCACACTTGATATCAATGGCCTTTTGTTTGGGGTTGCTAAAAATCCAAGGCGTATAGGTTCGTGGGGCTACCACTCCATTTATTGACTTAATTCAAGCAACACTAAAGTACCTTCAACTAAAGTATATAAAAGTTACGAACTAAAGGTCTTAAGAAGTATCTTAACTAAGTTTAGTTAACTAAACTTAACTAAGCTTAACCCAAGGTAATCAGGACAAATTAAGAAGGCAGGAGTAGGGGTGAAAGGTGGGGGCAGGTTATAGTAAAGTGTAGAACCGCCGCGTAAGATTGGTGGTGAGAATTATTAGGAGGCGGTGCGTGATAGTATGGGTAGAGAGGTGGAAGTCGAACAAGGTGGAATTGGAGTTGACATTTGTCAGCATCGATGAAAGGGTTTCGTTGAGACCATACGTACAGAGGTACGGTGAGGAAGAATAAAGAGAAGGTGGGTATTACGCGTATTTCGAAGAATTGTGTTCAGAGGAATTAAGTTAAGGGGGTAGACACAGTCGGCCCAGCCGGAGAGGACCCGATGAATGAAGACTATGTCAGCCAGGACCCTGCGCTCCTCAAGGTTTCTGAGGGTTCTGAGGATGATTAATTTGTGGGGGGTAATGTACGGAGGCACGGTTAAGGGGGTTTTCTGGTCTAAACGCATGAATTTAATGCAATTTTTGAAGTGCTGTAAAAAAAAGCAAACAGTATTTTTACTATTCATTTTTTATAGGATGTTTATTAATATTTCAAGAATACAGTAAAAAAAAATTGAAAGTAAAAAATTCAAAATTCAAAAAGTTAGCAGCTGATGAAGTGGGGCAAAAAGTTGGCACGCGACCATACCCACGATTCAACCCTCCTGTCAATCTGAAAAAAACCAAAAAGATTATTAATTTACAGAAATGCCTCTATCGATGGAACCAAAAAAACTAAAAAAAAAATTTTGTTTAACAAAATGGCGACTGCTTGAAAAACAAAAACACTTTTTTTTTAGTTTTTCGAATTTTTTAAAAATAGGTAATATTGAAATTTGGGGATGAGCATAGTTCATGCAATAGAAAACCTATAAAGAAGACATATAATAAATTTGAAGTAAATCGGTTCAATAGAACTTGAAAAATCGTGGGTATTGTTTTAAAATATATCCCCCACTTCATCAGCTGCTAACTTTTTGAATTTTTAATTTTTTACTTTCAATTTTTTTTATTGTATTCTTGAAATATTAATAAACATCCTTTAATAAATGAATAGTAAAAATATTGATTGCTTTTTTTTTACAGCACTTCAAAAACTGCGTTAAATTTGTGCGTCTAGACCAGAATACCCCCTTAAGGGATTTTCCCATCCTAGCCCTGTGTGGGTTCTCCATATTACGCCGAGAACCAACCCACAAATACAACCCAATTTCGCCGCGAACAGCGCACGACGTCAACCCCAATTCCATTTGACGGTCTATTTCACCTGTAAAAGGTATCTACCCAAAGGACGCATAACCTGAATTCATTCTTCTATGCAGATAATGTATAACTGAACTCAACCTTTTTATGCCATATGGCAGATTTCCACCGAAAATAAAAAATCTCAGGTCTGCTTAGCAACAGCAAAGTGTGGGCAAGCGGCGCTGTTGCTGCATAGCCAAACGGCTTGGGTTATATCGAATTCCTTTAGTTTTTTTTCTCTCACGCCGATATTATACCAAGCCATCGCAGCGTCCTTTGACTTGCGCCAGACACAGCTATTCGCTGGCGATCAATAAACCCAGACTCAGGTGAAGAGTATAAGAAATATACTTTTCAACCTACCCCATTTTTCCTTCTCGGAGTACATTTCGGTCCTGCACTCTGAGAGCAATCAAATATGTAACTGGGTCATGCGGCCACCAGTTGGTTTCGCTTTCGTTGCATGCGAAAGCAAATCAACCCTGAGATCGTCACGCTCTCCTTTTCGGTTCTCCCATTCTCCCTTGGTTCATTGACTGCGGGTAAATTCGAAAGAGTTTATTCACCTTGATGGGCGGGGAAATGGGAGAATGCAGATGAGTGTGCGATCACCATTGGTTGATCGTATGGGATAAGAGAGTTCTGAGTTAAGTTACCAAGTCAGTCGTCTTTCAACCACCGTAGCGTGTGCACGCGAGTGCACACACCCCTGAGACTTTTTTAAACCTATTCAGGACAGTCGTTATTCAACCCCCGAGGAGTACACACAACACAGAGTCAAGTAATTACCGTGATCGGTTAAAGTCGAGTGTAGTGTCACCAAGTGTAAAAGTCGTGTACAGTCTTATTGTCCCAGTTATAGTATATTTATTTCTTTTATATACATACATTATCATCCTCATCGGCACTACAGCCGGGAACCGGTCTTGGCTTTATTTAGCAAGTCCTGAGGCTTGTCATTAGTCTTGCGCCAGAAGCTCCCCGACGGGGAATCGAACCCGGTCTCCCGCGTGACAGGCGGGTATACTAACCACTATACTATCGAGGAGCATATATATACATACATTAATGAAATCAAATTTTGATTCTCGATAATAAGAAGCATTTAAAACCCAGTTTTCTCTCTTTTCGGAAACTTTACCAAAAGTGATAACTAAACACATTAAAGAAAAATCGAATAAAATTTATCTGTTACTTTATCCACCGAACAATATTAATAAAGAAAGTGATCCTGTGGAATCACCAGATATATTAAGAACTACCGGTGGAATGTGCTATGTGTATATCATCATCATCATCATCATCATCATCATCATCGCCACTACAACCGGAGACCGGTCTTGGTCTTATTTAGCAAGTCCTGAGGCTTGTTAAATTTACCATGATAATTGGTTTTTCCGGGCAAGGTCATTAGTCTTGCGCCAGAGGCTCTCCGACGGGGAATCAAACCCCGGTCTTACGCGTGACAGGCGGGGATACTAACCACTATACTATGGAGGAGCCTAGCTATGTGTATATAAAATTCTAAAAACTAGTAAAAATAAAATAAAAAAACAAAGAACTCATAAACAAAAAACCCCTAGTGCGTTTTATTTGTTTCTCCTCTTTCGGCGGCTTGGATTTCGGAGGAACAAGTGCTGGGAAGAAAGTGAACCTGGGCCCGTGTCCGGCACTACAATTTTAAACCCCTCAGTCGTCCTAGAGTGAACCGAAGGAAGCGACGTAGAATACTTTCGATTCCACGGATATGGATCTTGTGATAAGGAGACCATACCTGGCTAGCATATTCAAGCAGTGGACGGATGAAGGTCAGGTGAAGGGATCGAGTAACTTAAGGGTCGGAGAATTCCTTAGACCATCGTTTCACGAATCCGAGGGCAGAGTTGGATTTCCAGATCGTCTCATCAATGTGAGAGACGAAGTTAAGCTCGCTGTCGCAAAGGATATCGAATAGATTGGACAATGATAAGGGATTGGATATGAGGGGAATAGGGACGTGAGGATGAGTGAATGCCGTTAGGACGAAAGGTTATAGATTGGCAATTGGCGTTATTAAGTACAAAGCAATTTTTGTTACACCAAGTCGAGAAGTTGTCAAAGTCTGATTGCAGCAGTACGGAATCAAGTGGTGACTCGATGATCTTATATATCTTGGTATCATCAGCGTATAGGGACAAACTGGAATTCTTAATGCCTTATCAATGTCATTAGTGGCAAGTATAAATACGAGAGGACCCGGGTGGCTACCTTGAGGGGCCCCAGAGGCGGCAAGGAAGGAGTCGGATATCCTGGAGCTGAACCGAATGGAATAAAGTCTATCCTTTAGATAGCAAGAAATCCATTTCAGCAATTCGAAGCCGAGGGCGGATAAATTGAAGAGTATTAGATTGTAGGAGATTTTGTTGAATACCTTACTGAAATCGGTTGAGACCACGTTGACCTAGTTTCCGTGCTCTAGTGACTCTCAGTAAAGGAAGTGAACTCAACAAGATTGGTTGTAGTTAATCGACCATTGAGAAAACCTTGTTCATCATCATCATCGGCACTACAACCGGGAACCGGTCTTGGCCTTATTTAGCAAGGCTTGTTAAATTTTCCATAATGATTTATTTTGTCTGGGCAAGGTCATTAGTCTTGCGCCAGGGGCTCTCCGACGGGGAATCGAACCCCGGTCTCCCGGGTGACAGGCGGGTATACTAACCACTATACTATCGAGGAGAAAACCTTGTTGCCTTGGTGAAATAAAAGATTACAATGAAAACTAAGAGATTCGTATATATTGCTTTCGACAAAATTGAGTAAATGCGACAGTTTGGCGATGGAGCGGTAGTTTGTGACATCGTTTTTGGACCCTTCTTGTGGCTGCGGTGATGAAGGAGGTTTTCCAAATGTGCGGGAATACGCCTTGAGATTGAAGATCGGTGAGAGAGGAACAAAGAGAATGGGTGAGCGTTTCTTGAGGAGAATTGCATGGGTACCATTAGGAACCGGTGTAAACTCGTCTTCGAGTTGCAATAGCTTGGATTCAATTAAGGTCGGATCAAAGAAGTTGTGGAGAAGGGGCCCGAGTGAAAAATTAGGTAAGTACTTGAATTATGGCGGGCTCCTCGATAGTATAGTTGTTAGTATACTCGCCTGTCACGCGGGAGACCAGGGTTCCATTCCCCGTCGGGGAGCCTCTGGCGCGAGTCTAATGAGCTTTCCCGGAAAAACAAATTATCATTGAAAATTTAACAAGCCTGAGAACTTGCTAAATAAGGCCAAGACCGGTTCCCGGTTGTAGTGCCGATGATGATGATGATGAAGTATGACGGGTCGGGAACAAAGCGGTCATTAGTAAATGGCTGATTGAAGTGAGCGGCGAAGAGGTTACCAGTAATAACAGGATCAGATGAGATATTAAGGTAAGCGATATGGGGTAACCATCGGATCTATGTTTGTGATTGACGAACTGAAAGATGGTATTGGGGTCATATTTTAAAGGCGGCCTAGGCAGTCGTTGATGAGGCGAAAATTAACTTTATGGAAATCGTATGCTTAGTGTTTGGGAGGGGCGACGAACTGTGGCGAGTGAACTCGGAAAAAGGTCACGAGAGGGGGGGGGGGGTGGTGGTGGTAGTCTATAGATGTAAGGATAAAGGGGCTGGGTGAGACAGATGTATTGATCGGATCTGTTATAAAGATGGGGCTCCTCGATAGTATAGTGGTTAGTACACCCGCCTGTCACGCGGGAGTCCGGGGTTCGATTCCCCGTCGGGGAACCTCTGGCGCAAGACTAATGACCTTGCCCGGAAAAAATAAATCATTATGGAATATTTAACAAGCCTCAGGACTCGCTAAATAAGGCCAAGACCGGTTCCCGGTTGTAGTGCCAATGAGGATGATGTTATAAAGATGAGGTCTAGCTGCGTACCCAAGAGGTTGATCTGACATCGACAAGAATCATCTAGTCGATCAATGAAGAGACATTCCTTGGCCGAAGTGGGGTGAAGTGTGATTGATCCTCAGATAAAACCCAATTAAGTTGTTAAGATTGAAATCTCCGAAGATGATGATGTTATCCTCGCAATAACCCAGCTCGATTATGTGGTCGATAGCATTAAGAGCTAGTTCGTAAACTTCAATAGTCTGAGGTGGCAGGATATAGAAGCACACGATAAAGATTGATTTCCGAGGAAGAATGATTTTGACAGTAATAAACTTCAGCAGGGGGGGGGGGGGGATAAGTGACGAGTCGAGGATGTTGTGGGCAGCGATTACTACTCCTCGGCTGAGGGAAAAGTCAGTAGTCAGATAAACCCCAATTGAGTTGTGGAAGATTTAAATCTCCGAAGATGATGATGTCGTCCTCGCAATTACTTAGCTCGATTTTGTGATCGGTCGCATTCAGACCTAGCTCGTAAACTTCAGGGACGAAAAACCTTGTTGAGGTCTGCCTTACAATATTGAAGATGTGATAACGTTCTAGAGTGAACGAAGTGGCCGAAAGCTTTAAGGTAATTCAACGCTTTATGAGGGGATATAAAGAAAATTACGTGAAATCTTACGAATAGTTTGTGGAGACTGGGAATGTCAGTAGGTAAAGCCTCCTGTTGAATAGAAAGTATGACACCGGATTTGGTTTTGCCTTCATAGCAGAGAGAATCAGATTTGTCGTGGAGAAAGACTAGAAAGAGACGAATATTTTTATATGTCTTTCTGTTTCTAAGTTTGGGCAGTGCGAAGCGGCGCTTAGATGTTTCGGAGGCAAGCTGTGTAATTTTACTGCGGGAGGGAAGATGGGGTCAAATATGGATTGGGAATGACAGTTGGGGGCGGCGGGGTCCAAGGAGTGGGAAAAGATATTAGAAACAAAGCAAGGTTTCAAGGAAGATATTTAAACAAACACTTTCTGATAATAAAGTGCAAGGGGAGTTATAGTGGTGGTTTGGTGCGGAGGGCGGGGGGGGGGGGGGGGGGGGGGTTTAATGGGGTTAGATACCGGAGAATATGTATCGGACAATACTCAGAAATTTTGCGTTACGTTTAGACGAACTGTTGTTGAAACTGCATTCTTATGAAGATGACGGAACAATGATTTTTGGGGAAAAGTTCGGGCGAAATATTTGTTTGAACCATTAAGTTCAGATTTTCTAACAAAATATTCGGTGAAAACCGTCGGTCACCATTTTTTGTCAAAATATATCAACAAAAGGTATTCTCAAATGATACTCTTTCTTAGAATTGTAGTGTCATAGATGCGAGATTACGAGAAAAACAACTATTTTTCGGTGTACTACATATTTAAGGGCTATTTCGTTCTAAACCGTCAATGATCGTCAGGCTAATTTCAATAAAATAATAAAATCTTATCATCAACCTAATAATAATAAAATAATAAAACACATTGAGATAACATAATTCTTAAGAAATAAATAAATAAAAATAAAAAATAAAAAAACTTTTCGGACACCCTGTATATACGAAGACTCATTCCTACTACTTTAAAGTGTTTTTATTTTAATCTAATATCTGTTTGGTTATTATCCTCTTTAATGTGTAGGTCGCTTTTATCACTATAGTGTTCATTTTCCGTTGTTCGAAAAGGTGCTTGAGCTTTTCTTCGGTGAACTACATCCTGAGATATTCCGCTTTTTGCTTCAACGCTCTGAAATCTTGTGCCGGTTGTGGAGACATATCTGAACAATCAAATAAAAGTCATTCGGTACCAAATCAGGCGGAAGGCGGGTAATAAAAAACTGGGATGTTATATTATACTATACATTATTGGCCATGCGAGTAGGGCGTCAAAATATACTCACAACTAGGCCAGCTCTTATAAAAGGTAACTAAAGACCGACCGAAAGGTGGGGTCCCAACGCCCTGCCACTCGATAAAATACCACCCCATCAAGTTATATGCTTCGTGAAATGGCTAAGAGAATCCTTGGCTGATGGACCCGGCCGCGAAAAAAAAATAGGCTCTCAGGGCGGTCACCCAACGCTATAGGTTCGCCTTTCCTGGGAATATTCAAATAGTAATTTAAAAAAAAAATATGTATGTAACATAGATATGAGGGTGGGTTGAAAAGTTTCCGACCTCATCGTGAAGAGCACTCGCGAATGTAGTTGTGCATCTTTTGACAGTTACTCAACAAAATGTCAGCCATTTTGGATGCGTACTTTTTATTTGACAGTCGGTTGAGTGAGTCGATGTGAGTGTTTTTGTGAAAATACACAAAATTGAGTATCGAGCTGTCATTAAATTTCTGTTTTTGAAAGGCAATCATCATCATCATCGGCACTACAACCGCGATCCGCTCTTGGCCTTATTTACCAAGTCTGAGGCTTGTTAAACTTTCCACAATGTTTTGTTTTTCCGGGCAAGGGTATTAGCCTCGCGCCAAAGGCAATGCCTCTACGCAAATCGAAGATTAGTTGGACTCTGTGTATGGGGACTCTGCCCCATCATTTACCACAGTGAAATTTTGGGCAGCTGAATTTATATGTGGCCGTGAGAGCTTGGGAGACGATGAACGTTCGGGACGCCCAAAAACTGTAATAACTGACGATAACATCGTTAAAGTTCACCAAATGGTGCTAGACGACCGCCGAATTGAAGTGAGAGAGATAGCAGAGGCTATGAAAATGTCCAAAGAACGTGTTTGTCACAAATTAAATCAAGATATAGGCATCAGAAGGCTGTCCCCGCGTTGGGTGCCGCGTTTGCTCACGTTTGACCAAAAACGTGTTCGAATGAATATTTCCAATGCTTTGTTGGCGCAGTTTAGGCGCAATAAATCTGAGTTTTGGCGCTGATTAATTACTGTCGATGAAACTTGGATACACCAATATACGCCCGAAACAGAAATACAGTCCAAATAGTGGACTGCAAAGAGGGAATCGACTCCAAAAAAGCAAAAACTGTTTTTTCGCCTGGGAAAGTGATGGCGACTGTTTTTTTTTTTTTTGGATAGTCAAGGAGTTATCTTAATCGATTATCTTTAAATGGGAAAATCCATTACAGGAGCATAGTACGCATCATTAATTGACCAACTGAAACCAGACATTGCGGAAAAACGATCACATTTGCAGAAAAAGAAAATCCTGTTTCACCAAAATAACGCACCGTCTCACACCTCAGCGGTTGCCATCGCGAAAATCCACGAAAATGGTTTGGACTGCTTGACCATCGCCCTTACTCACCAGATATAGCCCCAAGCGACTCCTTTTTGTTCCCTAATCTAAAAATTGGGGTTCGGAGGACAGAGATTTTCATCGAATGAGGAGGCAATCACCTTCGTGAACAGTTATTTTGCAGAGAAAAACGCAGAGTACTATTTGGAAAGGTTAGAGAGATGGGAGCGTCGCTGGGAGAAGTGTGTAGAGTTACAAGGAAACTATGTAGAAAAATAAAAATACATTTTAAGAAAAAATGTCTTGTATCTTTGTTAAGTCGGAAACATTTCAGTCCACACTCGTATCAATGGGGATTATCTAACCGAGTAAGATTCAATCACTTAAAAACTCGGGGCTGATTCTTGTCGTCAAAGGCGAACCCCGAAGTAAATATACTGTCGAGGAACAGCGAAGCCAAGAAACTATCAATCCTCGGCATTCGAATTAATTCGACTCTTATTTGGAGCGACCATATATTTGAAGCTGCGAAAGGTGCGGCCAAATGTATGGGGTTCCTTAAAAGATGCAAAAGATACTTCACTCCATCCAAACTGGCCACTATTTGCAAGGCGTATATTCGGGACAAAATGGAGCTCCACTCCCTAATTTGGTTACGCGCATCCAAGACTGTGCTGTAGCACAGTAGTTCCATAGGTGAATATTATTACGATGGTTACTCAAATGAGCTTGCTGAATGTGTTCCGCCTCCTCAGCTATTTTCCCACGACGCGATACCACTCAATCTGAGAATGCGCGTCAGTTCACGTTAAAAGTCAAGGTCAGGCGCACAAATAAACAAATAAACATAGAGAGTCATTCTTTAGCTGAACCACACGAATGTGGAATGTTCTGCCTGATCATGTGTTTCCTGATATATGGCACGGTTTCACTTAGATCCCCAACTGTTCCGATGTCGAAAATTGTTCCAAAAGGAATAAATGAAATGCACTGGTGTTGATTTGATGATGAAATAATAGAACGCACTGGGGTTGATTTGAAGTTAATGTTTTCTTTTATTTTCATAAGTATCCACATTTATTTACATAAAAAAAACGTATAAATTTTATTTACTAAAGTTCACTTCACCTGCGACTTTTTTAGTACTTGCGTTTTTCTTGTATCTATAAGCAACGAATTTAAATAGCAAATTTCGCGTTTCGATTTAGCTAGTGCACTATGAAGTTCTTGATTATTAAGTATTAACTCACGATAGATTTCACGAATCGCGGCGGCGTGACCTCCGGCGGTAGTTGTTGCATAGCGACTGGCTGGAATTAGGGATGGAAATTGGAATTTCTGCTTTTACACAACGATCAGCTAATGGTAGTCGTGCTCTCTTGTGCATCCTTCAATTCCCCAATTCATCGAGGTGGATAAGTACTTGCGTATTCGTTCGACATCGATGGGCGTAGAAAAGATGAAGAAGACAAAAGGAAAGCACAATAACCCCGGGTTGATCTGGCTTTGTGTGTGTGTATTAATGCAGCGTCTGAGACTGATCCACTGACCTAGTGCGGTGATTGTGATGATCTCAGATTGCATCGAACTATGGAAAGACAGAATTGTGGAGGAGAGGAAAATGTAGTTTGCGCTATTCACCTGTAAAATGAGATCGTTGATCCCAGGCGAATGGATGATCTAAAGAAAACCCGAAGTGACGCCAAATTGGCTAGGGTAATTTATCATGAAAACCAAATTCGAATAATTTGGAATTACCCCAGCCGTTGCATGGTTATGCAACTGCGTCGTTTGCTTCGACTTGTTGGTGCTAACCGACATGATGTGATTTCCGATTGAAATCTCATGGGCTAGCAAAAATGGAGTTGCCGTATGGCAAAAAGGTAGCTGAATTCAATTATGCATTATCTGCATAGAAGAATGAATTCAGCTATGCGTCCATTTGGAGAACATGGTATTTCAGGTGAATAGCATGAACGGTAGAAAAGGGGTTGATGTGACGCGCTGTTAGCGGTCGAAATTAGGTTGGGATTGGGGCTGGTTCTCCATGTGATATAGAGAAACCCCACATGATGTCCAGACATTCAAGACCAATATACATCGACACCTCCTTTCCATATCCACTTAATCTCCAACCGCTCGCACTGTGCTCTGAGATTTATGGGTACTTCAAAAACCGCTTTTGTGCGCGCGTTAGTGTAAAAAAAAAATCGAGCTCTTCGAGAATGAGTCTTAACGCATGACCAAAGGTGTTGCTGGTGTTCTCGTTGTAGTAATGTCTAGGCATTCAAGACCAATGTATATCGATACCTCCTTTCCTTATACACTTTCTCACCGTCCGCTCGCACTGTCACTTCACTTTTTGTGAGCGCGTTTGAGTAGAAAAAAAAAAACCGCTCGCACTAAGCTTGGACACTTAAGGGTGCCTTGATACATACTGCGAAGGGTGTTCAATTATGGACTGATACTGCTGTTATTGTAGGAGTATAAACTAAACTAATTTAAATTGTTTTGAGTAAAAAAATATTTATTTTATTAAATATTTACGCCTTCACGGTTAACTAATAACTGATTCTAACAACCGAAAATCTTAAATCTAAATGCATGCCCATGGAGCCAGACGCCTAGTCAGCAGCGGATATGTGTCGATGTTTCAGGTATCTTGCGGAATGGCATGATGCCTTCGTTGCCCCAAATGCCCGGCGGGAATTCGATCCGATGTGATGTCGGCTGAGGTCGATGTTTTTACCCATGGGAGAGAATTTATGCATTGTTTGCATATTTGGATCTTCTAGTCTTATGGGCGTTAACTTATATATGCCATTAGTGTCATCTTGTGATATGACCCTGAAAGAGAAAAAAATTTCCTGCAAACCCACCGAGTTTGGCATCGCCAAAGTACACGTGTAAAGTTTCGCCTCTAAAATGTAGTGATGTCTGCATTACGCGAGCAACGGTATGTGATAAAATATTCCGTTTCGCGTGGGTTAACATCTACCAACACTTATGAATAGTTGAGTAAAAGAATGTGTTTTCTAAGGCATAATTTCAATGGGGCAGGGAATTGCATGAAAATGAGGTCCCGGGAAACCAGTCACTGCTCTCTCCAAAAAAAAAAAAAAAATGTACACGGGGGTGTGATGACAGACCCACCTTTAACGGTAAAATGCTCTCTTTATCATTGTATCAGAAGGCCTCTATGATATTGGCTAATCGGTGGTTTGTTTACTTACGGTCCATGCATCAGAAAATATTCAGTCTTCAAGGTATCGTGGTTTAGAATATTTCGGTCCTTGTTATTCTAGTGTTGGGGACACAACTGGAAATACATGTGTAAGTAATATAGGACAAGTTCAATATATCGTGGTTTTCTATATCTGCGCTATTGTACAAAGATGAGATTGACGACTTAGATTCTGTAGTGCGATGTAATTAAGAAGTACTGTCTTTGAAACCATAAATAATTGCGGTTGTCTTGGGAAGTAGTTGCTTTCATTTTGTAACACTTCACATCAGCCAAATTTTCAACACGATTTCTTTTTAAGTGACTAATAATAAAGCTCCTCATTTTAGTTTTAGCTTTGTATAACGATGAATAATAATGAGAATTTGTTGACTTTTAATATCGATTTATAATAATGTTTGAACTTTTACATTTTGTCTATTTCACACTTTCGATTTAAATAGTTTAATCTAAACTATTAGGTAAACTAAGACAAGCTAAGCTACACAGTTCAGAGTCTACCCAAGTAGCTTTTCCAATAATTCTGAATGGCATTTTATCAAGGAACTGTTAATGCTCCTCAAGAGTACAGGTTCCACATTCTCAATCAACGTAAAAGTGTGTAAATTCCACTAAATGATATGCAAGCAAACGAAACGATTAGAAAGTCCAAGGCTCCGGGGTGCGTCTTCCTATTTGTAGAGATCATTGAATGTGCTGACACTTTCCGAAGTATTGTATGAGGTGTGCTCAACCGCTAAGAGTAGCACGAACCTAGGCCACAGATGCAGACGCTGACCAAGAAATACAAACAACAGTTACCATTGCCGCATTCTTGAACAATCCACTGCAAATGGGCATTCACCATGTGCGGATAGCCAATCCACTATGCTGTGGTCACCAATTATAGTCGCATGATGGTATTCGAAATATGAATTTTGGTATCCCATGAAAGCCTGATTGAAGATAGCATACTTTCGGCTTCAGGTCATTGGTAAGGGTTCGTTTAGTTGGCTATCATTTATCCCATCTCAGATAAACCAACAAAGCATTTTTATAACGTCGATTAGTTACAGCAATAAAACGTAATTTGAAAATTTTTTATCAACAAAATCAAATGGATTATGTCGGGTAGAAAAAAAGATTCTTTTATGTTCACAAGCGTGAATGTATAAATTGCATTTACGATTTAGTGATTTATTATATAGAGACCTTTTATTTTTATTTCAATGTCTGACAATGTTAACAAATTTGATAGGTACTTGGGGTGATTAAGATTGGCGCTTCGGGACGATTATGATTATAGCTGGGTATACTTTAAAATAGCTTTTGGTTCCTGTTGTTACATTATCGACCCCCAGTTAAGTTGAATTTCTTAATTCTGTGTGGGATGTGATAGTCTATTTTAGTAACTTTTAAATGGAGTAAAATGCTATAATTTGTTATAAGTTATATTTTATCGATCGAATAAAAGGTGTTTAGCACTATGAATGGAAGATGTTGCCGGTGAAGTGGTGTTGGCGTCAAAGGAAGCACTATTAAACACATTTTTCATAACTATTAAATATACTTTTGGCGTTATTTCAGCAATTTTTTTCGAATGCCGACGTGATTTGTTTGTTGGATTATATCTTTTCCTTCAAACACGCATTTAGGAAGAAATCGAGAGGGTTCAAATTAGGGAACCTGGAGGTCCGTCACCCCTTTTTGACATTATTTGGTCGGAAAAAAATTCTTGGGAAATTTGCAGAGTGCCACGACATGTATCTGGCGTGGCATCGTCTTGTTAGAACCAAATCCTCTGTAGGCCTAAATAATCTTAGTTGAGCACCAGAAAGTTTTCCTACACGTCGCGGTAGCGGTCGCCAGTAGCTTTCAATAAAATAAACCCAATAATTCTGCCGGCTCCAATTACTCTCCGGGAGTGTAGTAAACTTTGGTGTATCAATTGATATATAATACTTAATTGTAAATTAGAAGAAGGATTGTCACCGTTATAATTTCTTCTATCGTTAGCTTTTCTAGTTATAGCATTATATTTAAGCCCTCCTGGTTACAGCGCTATACTTTAGCCTTGTTGGCCACTATTGTTCCAGTTGCTGGGGGCGTTGAATCTTGAGCCCCCAATTGTCAATGATGATATGAGGGTGAAAATTCATCGTCAGACGATTGACCTGAAGCTAAAGATGGACTCTTTTCGTAGCTAATAGTTACTGTAGCTGTTCGTAATAAGGGTCTGCTGGGTCTTATCGCGATTGGTGTTTATTATCCGTTCTGTTTAATATGTCTTTAGGGCTCTCGAATTTTACGTAAAATGAAATATTTAATTTTTTCTTTTTTAGCTTTTATTTTTAACGCCGACTAATTTTTTTATTTTTTTTTATTCCGGTGGTTTTTTTTTTTATTATATGTCTATATATATATATATATATATATATATATATATATATATATATATATATATATATATATATATATATATATTTATATATTGTAGCGAGCTTAGGGTTCGCTGGATTAATTATTTTTGAATAAATAAGAGCCGTTAAATTGATTTTTGAATTAATATAACACTTTATTAGTCCGTTAATCACAACCGTCACTTTTACCGCATACAACGATTTCTTGACTTATCGCTTCCGTACTTATCGCGTATTTTCCTTCTTACTTCTAACTTGAGACTTATCCTTCCGCTCTGCGTGCGACGTATTTATACCATTTTTCCCCATTCTAATTTGGTGTATCGTTTCCGTCCGTTCCATAGTCTTGAATGTTCTATTCCAGTTTTCCAGTACTTCCTAAAATAATCTAGGACTTTCTTTCAGACTTTCTCGAAGATTCCAGTTCTGATTGTCATATGCGTCACACTACCCTCCGCCTAGATTAGTTCGTCCCGAACTTAGTTCACTGATCTCCTGGGTTAACAAAAGTAGCCAGTCGGTCACGATGTACCACTTTCATCTTGGCGTTCGGTCTTCGCTGAATCCTATAGACAACGTCGTTAATTCTTGTGAGAATCTTATGCGGTCCTTCCCAATGTTGCTGCAACTTCGGAGACCTTCCTTTTTGCCGACGAGGGTTATAAAGCCATACGTTATCGCCTGCAGTAAATCCGGATGCGTTGGCTCGAACGTCGTACCTTGTGTTGAGGTCCGTACGCCGTGCTTCCTCGGTATGAGGGAAGAGCGTGGACTTATTATTTTTTTGATTGACTGTTATGATTTTCCAAAAACAACTCACTTATAATTCACGTACAACTGGCTTTTAAGATTTCCCAATTGCGACTATCCTGTTTATTTACAAAGTCAATCAAGCCGAAATCTGCTTTAGCGCTAATTATTATTTAAACAACAATAACAAACAATTATTTAAAGTTAATAATTAATAAACTTAATATGTTATTGCGACGCTAGCTGCTCCATAACAAATCATTCTCAACCTTTCTTTACGGCTGACAAATATCAACTGAACTTTTTTTTCTATTCTATTTTTTTCTCTCTGACTATTCACATTCAATTCGGACGAAAATCCAAGTTGCTATGTTTTCAATAAATAAAAAGGTGCAGGTTATTAAGTGTGCTGTAACTGGTAATATTGTGAATGTTTATGAATGGTATGTATTAAGTGAGAATGTAATATATGTTAAGTGAAGTTTTTAAGGATGTGTTAGGAGATTCAGTGTTAAATTTAATAAGGGTAGTATTCTGGAATACAACATCTTTTTTTTTTTTTTTTTTTTTTTGTTAAGTGAAGTTTTTAAGGATGTGTTAGGAGATTCAGTGTTAAATTTAATAAGGGTAGTATTCTGGAATACAACACTTGTATTCATCCTGTCACTGGATACCTTGATTTGCTTTCGAACCAAATGATGAATCTCATCGAGGCGATTTCTCCATTCGGCTACGTAGTCTTCGGTCTTGTCTATGGCGTCTGGAGGTATTCTGAATCGCAGATCGGCTGGTAATCGTATCTCCCGTCCAAATATAATTTTTGCTGGAGAATGGCCCGTCGTGTCGTGATTAGCCGATCTATAGCTCATGAGAAAGGTTTGTACATATTTGTCCCGATCTCTTTGGTGATCACTAACGACCTTCGATAAATGCTCTTTCATTGTTCGGTTGAACCTTTCGACCATTCCGTCTGACTGCGGATGTAAGGGTGTGGTCCTGGTTTTCCTTACGCCCAGTGCCGCACAGATGCCTTGAAATATCTATGATTCGAAATTTCGGCCTTGATCGGAATGAAGCTCACAGGGAACTCCATATCTGCTGATCCAATTATTGATTAGCTGCTCAATGACAGTTGTTGCTTCTTGGTTTGGAATTGGAAGGACTTCTACCCACTTGCTGAAGTAATCCATGATAACTAACATGTATTTGTTGTTGTCGTTTGTTTTTGGGAATGGTCCTGAGATATCAATCGCAATTCGCTCGAAAGGGGCACCCACGTTGTACTGCTGCATAGCGCTCCTTGGTTTTGCCGTTGGTCCTTTGGTCGCAGTGCAAGTTGTGCACTTCCTACACCAAGACTCGACGTCATCTCTCATGTGAAGCCAGTAAAAACGAGATCGCAATTTTGAAAGTGTCTTATTAACTCCCAAATGTCCACCGGAGGCCCCGTCGTGCATTTCTGTTAGAACCTCTTTCACTTTTGATGGTGGGACTAGAATCTGCATTCGATGGGATTTTCCGTCTGCGGTTTCCCATTTACGCTTAAGAATACCATCTTCCACCAGCAAGGAATTCCATTGTGCCCAATATGCCTTAAATGTTCCACTCTTGTCGGAAATATTGTTCCAAGTTGGCCGCTCGTTCTTTTCTTTGTATTCCAGAATTAGCGACATATCTTCATCCTGAAGTTGAGCTGCGCGTATAGCATCACTCGTCCACCCATCTAGTACTTCTACTTGTACATTTCGCACGTCGTACGCCTCTTCTTTCTCTTCCGCTTTATGACAATGTTTACAATCTGGCTTACATGGTCTTCTTGATAGAGCATCAGCGTTATTATGCACCTTCCCTTGACGGTGGGAAATTTGGAAATCGTACGTTTGAAGTCGTTCGATCCATCGAGCTATTTGTCCTTCCGGATTCTTAAAATTTAACAACCATTTCAGGGCGGCATGATCCGTCCGAAGGTGGAATCGACGTCCGTAGAGGTATTTATGGAAATTCTTAACGGCTTCTACGACAGCCAGCAGTTCCTTTCTTGTTGCGCAGTAATTTCTCTCTGGCTTAGATAGAACTCGACTATAATATGCGACAACTCTCTCTTTACCATCGACTTCCTGTGACAACACTGCTCCGATTCCTGTGTTACTTCCATCAGTATCCAATATAAATGGGCAATCCGCTCTTGGGAATGCCAATGTTGGTGTCTTACATAACTCGGCCTTCAATGTGTTGAATGCTGCCTCGTTTAGAAATTCCTTAGTCATATTTGAATAAGACAAGTTTGCCAATCGCTCAATGTCTGCCTGCAACTGTTGAAGATTTTCTCCAGGTTTCTGCGTTCTGCTCCGTAGTTGCATGCGGCAGACCTGCTGCATGTGGTTGTTTCCATACCTAGCTTCAAGGCCGTCTCTTACCGCTTGGAAATCTGTTTGCTTCTCTGCTGGTATGGTTTGTAGCAATTCTGCAGCCGCCCCGCGGAGTGACAAGATTAGTGATGTTGACTTTTGCTCATCCGACCACTTATTATAATTGGCCGCGGCGTCAAACTGACGTATAAACACGGAGAAGGGTCCAGTTCCATCGAAGGTTGGCGGTTGCATCCTTGTATCTTTGTAGTCATGTTGATTGCCTGGCGATGTCTTATTTCTCTCAACACACTCAAGTCTCTTTTCGATTCGTGTTATTTCATCGGTGACTTTCTTGAATTCAGCTTCGTTTTTTAGATCTAGATTTTCTACTTCGTTTCGAATTTGGTCTTTAAAGTGTTGAAAATTACATTTCATCCACTGCGTTTGGGCATCCAACTTTGCATTAACATCTGCAGTTTGCGCGTCCAATTTTGAATTTTGGGCGTCGAATTTTGAATTTACGGTGTCGAATTTTGAATTTACGGTGTCGAATTTTGAATTTACGGTGTCGAATTTGCATTAACATCTGCAGCTTGTGCGTCCAATTTTATCATCATCATCCTGAGCATCTCCGAAGTGCCCAACTGTGGCGAACTCTTCTCCGTTACATTGGCACCATCTTGACTCGGTGTTTCTTCTTCATCCGGACAGTCTGGCGCAATCGCAAAAACATATGTGTCAACATCAATACCTTCTTCCTCCATTGCTGCTTGCAGACGCTGTCGAAGAATTTGCTTCTGTCCTCTGCTATCCAGATTCCGGTCCTCAAGTTCCTTCTTCAACTCGCGAAGATCCTCCAAATGTCGATCTGACATCGTCACAATACACTTTCACAGACTTATTTACTTCACTAATAATTAATCCCACTTCTGACACCAATTGTAGCGAGCTTAGGGTTCGCTGGATTAATTATTTTTGAATAAATAAGAGCCGTTAAATTGATTTTTGAATTAATATAACACTTTATTAGTCCGTTAATCACTACCGTCACTTTTACCGTATACAACGATTTCTTGCTTCTAACTTGAGACTTATCCTTCCGCTCTGCGTGCGACGTATTTATACCGTTTTTCCTCATTCTGATTTGGTGTATCGTTTCCGTCCGTTCCATAGTCTTGAATGTTCTATTCCAGTTTTCCAGTACTTCCTAAAATAATCTAGGACTTTGTTTCGGAATTTCTCGAAGATTCCAGTACTGATTGTCATATGCGTCACAATATATATATATATTTATATGTATATATATCTTTATATATATCTCTCTCTCTCTCTCTCTCTCTCTCTATATATATATATATATATATATATATATATATATATATATATATATATATATATATGTATATATATATATATATATATGATGTATATATACGCCATTATATATGTATATATATATATATATATATATATGAATGGGAGCTGTGAAAAGTTTCCGACTTAACAAAGATACAAGACATTTTTTCCTAAAATGTATTTTTATTTTTCTACATAGTCTCCTTGTAACTCTACACACTTCTCCCAGCGACGCTCCCATCTCTCTAACCCTTCCAAATAGTACTCAGCGTTTTTTTCTGCAAAATAACTGTCCACAAGGGTGTCGCCGAGGGCAATTTTTAGATTAGGGAACAAAAAGGAGTCGCTTGGGGCTATATCTGGTGCGTAAGGCGGATGGTCAAGTAGTTCACACCATTTTCGTAGATTTTCGCCATGGCAGCCGCTGAGACAGGATTTTCTTTTTCTGCAAATGTGGCCGTTTTTCCGCAGTTACTGCTTTCAGTTGGCCAAGAATGATGCGTAGTATGCTTGTGGGGATAATTTAAGACGCCCGAAGAACCTCACATCGGCCTAACCCAACTCCCCTTTCCCCTACCTGCAAATCTCATTACCTACCATAAGCAGCTTACCTCCAGATGAGCAGTCAAGCTCCCCTGCAACAATATTTACCTGGAAGACTTTAGCCGTGGCAAAATCATCTAGAACGATTACCGATTGCTATTTTGCTATCGCATTGGCATCTATAGAAGTTCACCAGGGGCATGCTTGCATACAAACCATTATGTCCTAAAATCCAATTCGGTGCAACCGACATAAACATCCGAACATGTCAATACGCATGGCTGAGGAGCATTTTCCCCATATTCGGCATGTCATGCTTACCCTTGCCTTATCGGCAGACCCATCGGCTGATCGTCCTATCGACAATACAGAGCATAGCCATCGCTGGCTATCCACAAGCGATCGAGTGTTATTTAACGTAAACGCACACTCGATCCATCGACCTAGAAGACGTTACATTTCGAGTAGACTCAAAATGACGCTTCACACCATGGCAAAAGTGTAAACAAACACTGCCTCCATGCTCGCTAGATACATCTGCAGCCGATAGTTTTCCTTCCACTCGGTAATCTCATATTGCACCCATATCCTGAGGTTCGCAAAACTTGGGACCAATTCCCTATCATCGGTTATCAACCGATCATGGAATTTGGGCATGGATATGATCATTGTTTACACAATCTTACCCATGCCGTTGATCCATGGTTCCCCTGGGTGAGGCGTTAGCCTGCACATCTGCAGGTTAAATCCCTCACCACCATGGATAATTTCCCGTGCTCCAGAGCCATACGGCTAAAGCAAACACAGCCCATAGCATCTCCAGTACATCTCATCATTTGACCCTTCAAATAGCGTTTTTGTTTACTTTGAAGCGAAAAACCTATTCCGTTCTCAGCCGTCGATGAATTATGACCCAATTGCCTGCGGCCTCTAATGTTCGTACATTTGTTTGATCATGTGTCGGCGATCGTTGTCTGTATTGCAGGCTAAGGGGCATCGTACTTGTCCTATACGGACACATGGGGAATCCTCCCATTTAACACCTTTCTCGATTACCATTGGCTGCTGTCAAGTTGATCCGTTTCGCTCTTCCTCCATCGATGTAATCCAGCACTGTTGAATCTGACGGATGTGGATGGCATCGAGGAGTCAGATTTGAATCGCGCACCAGACAACACGTGTCGAGGACGTTGCCGGGGCGTCGAAAACCATCACTTATCGTGTACACACATGAACAAAGAGTCAAAATTCATCCTCTGTGGAGTGCGCTACCCGTTCCGGTAAAGTCTCAGCTTGAGTTCAATAAATCATCAGTATCAGTGGAATCCTTTTTTTTGTCAATTCTTGCTCTCTTTTTCGTACGGCGAATTGAGCGGTTAATTAAGAAATGAACAGTGTCGCGATTATTCCAATTCAACTTTACAAAGTGCTTTGACTCTTCTTTAATAAAAATATGTGCCTTTAATCACAATTAACATTCTTAACTTTAAAACAGAAAGAAAAATTCGAACAATAAAAAAACTGTGCACAACACCAATACCAAGCGTTTTATTCTTTGCTTCTTCTTGGCGAAAGGCTACTGCCAGCACTGGGACGACTACGCGCACCACGAAGGAATTTCGGACGTGTCGATAGTGGAGTATCGTCAACAAAGGACTTCCAGCCCTGTTTACTGCTATCATCTTCACCAGTGCAGTTAGTGTTCTTGTGTTTTGCAACTGTGGAGCTTTTATTGAACCCGTATCCTTGACGATACCAAATAAAAACCCCCCACATGCTCCTGTAATGGTTTTTCATTTTTGAAGGTAATCGATTATGATAACTCCATCATCATCATCATCGGCACTACAACCGGGAACCGGTCTTGGCCTTATTTAGCAAGTCCTGAGGCTTGTTATATTTTTCATAATGATTTGTTTTTTCCGGGCAAGGTCATTAGTCTTGCGCCAGAGGCTCTCCGACGGGGAATCGAACCCCGGTCTCCCGCGTGACTCCATGACTATCCTAAAAAACAGTCGCTATCACTTTCCCAGGCGAAAAAACAGTTTTTGCTTTTTTGGAGCCGATTCCCTCTTTGCAGTCCGCTGTTTTGACTGTATTTTTGTTTCGAACGGATTTATTGCGCCAACAGCGCGCTGGGAATGTTCATTCGAACACGTTTTTGGTTTAACGTGAGCAAACGCGGCACCCAACGTGCGGACAGCTTTCTCATGCCTATATCTTGATTTAATTTGTGACAAACACGTTCTTTGGACATTTTCATAGCCTCTGCTATCTCTCTCACTTCAATTCGGTGGTCGTCTAGCACCATTTGGTGAACTTTAACGATGTTATCGTCAGTTATTACAGTTTTTGGGCGTCCCGAATGTTCATCGTCTCCCAAGCTCTCACGGCCACGTTTAAATTGAGCTGCCCAAAATTTCACTGTGGTAAATGATGGTGTAGAGTCCCCATACACAGAGTCCAACTCATCTTTGATTTGCATAGCCGTATTTCCTTTCAAAAACAAAAATTTTATAACAGCTCGATACTCAATTTTGAACATTTTCACAAAAACACTCACATCGACTCTCTCAAACGACTGTCAAATAAAAACTACGCATCCAAAATGGCTCAAATTTTGGTGAGCAACTTTCAAAAGATGCACAACTACTAGCTTTTATTGACGAGTGCTGCTCTTCACGTTGAGGTCGGAAACTTTTCAGCCCACTCTCGTATATATCCTGGATCTGTTTTTGACATTCGAGCCGTGGAAGTTGCTGCGCCACTTGGAAACTCAGACCACTGTTTTTTAAACGAATAACCGATCTAAGAAGCTTCGCGATTTGTAGAGGCTGGGGCTGCTATATTTGCATTATTTCTTCACATCCTTTCCGTGGTGGGAGGTGTGTTTTAGAAACTCCGATTTTAGCTCATGCCCAGAGTCAGTCACGGAGATTATTCTTCTCGGAATGGAAATTGACATTCCATCAAACGAAATTCATTTGATAAACCTTGGTTTAAAAAAAAATGCGAGCAGATTACAGCGGCAAAAAATAGAGCTTTCAAGCAATGATTTTACGAATTTTATTAGAATCAGAAAAGGGTGCAACCAGGCAATCGATACCGCGGAGAAGTCTTACAAGCACAGAGTGACGAATAACCTCCTTGACTGTCGAACTGGTTCGCGTCCCTTCTGGTCAATGGCAAAGGCTACTAGCACTAACTTCGCTTCTTCCTCTTTTCCTCCGTTAATGACGGGCGGCAGGACACTAGTCACATAGTCAAAAGATGTCTTTTGGGGCCACCTGTGATCGCGCCGGTACGGTAATCGATGTAGAATGTGAGGTTCCGCCCACGTACTATTCAACGTATTCTACGTGAACTGGATTGTAGGAAGGCAACCGGCCCGGACGGAATACCAGTAATAGTCCTTAAGAACCGTGCTCCAGAACTGTCGCCAGTTTCTGGCAGACTCTCGTTTATCTTATGCACGGAGGACACTCACTCGCCCTGGGCTCTGACAATTTAAGAGTATTCCAAAATCCCTTTTTGTATGCACATTAGTGTAAAAAAAAGTCCTACCTGCTGGGATGTAGCTCGAGTTCAGCCAATCCCAAAGAAGGTGAAAAAGTGTCTCCCACAAAATTACCAACCGATAGCATTACTGTCTACTATATCTTATCCAAGGTATTGGAAAAGGCCATCAAAGACGAGTTGATTAAATATTTGGAATGCAATAGACTTCTGAATGATCGTCAATACGTATTCCGTGGCAGGCGCTCCACGGGAGATCTTTTATAACTGTTATGTGGACATCTGCGATTGAGGGGCATGGTGAATCAAGGGCGATCGCATTGGATATCTCCAAGCTTTTGACCGCTTTTAGCACGGGGCATGGCTTGCTTCCTTCATACAGACTTAACCAGCAGCCTTGCGACTAGACGAAGAGCTTGTCCGAAAATCCGTCGATCCAGGTTGATGTAGATAGCGAGTCTTCGGATCTGTATCTTGTTAATTCCGTGGTGCCTCAAGTTTCTATTTTGGCTCCAACTTTGTTTTTGCTTCACAGAAACGGTTTATTGGAATCATTGCATAACCGAGTGTTCAGTTTTGCGGATGATAGTACGATTGTTTCCTCTTTTTCGAGTGATTGGCCGATTGGTGCATCAACAGAAGTTTCGGGTGTTCGAGAGGCAGTGTTTGGGTTCCTGCGTGGGAATGTACAGAACCCCAGAGTCGCAATATATGAAATACTATCCCAATAAAGTCCTGTATGACAAATCGAGGACTAAACAGAATAGATAACTTCATTATCAAGATTATCCGTGGTCACACAACAAGGGTAATGTGCAGCATCAGTTAATATGTAACCAAACCGACACTCTGAATCGGGATCTGAATAACATCCTGAAATGGGGAAAGACCAATCTTGTCGACTTAAATGCAACGGAGACACAATATAAAACATTCACAAGGGAAAATGGATCATTGGACCACAATCGCTGCCTCGATGGCTGATTTCGTAAGGAGGTTGTGTGTTTCGCTTGATTCTGCTACTTTAGATTCAACTGCAGTTCGGCACAATTACTGAGTAAATACGTAGGGTCCCAATGCCCAGCCGCATGGTGAAATGTCTACCCTCGAAGGGTTTGATGGTGGGTGTATTTGTGGCACAAATCACTGTGGGGTTAAATACCTTTCGCCTGGCTAAAGGGGACATATGTACCGTGTCCTCAACCCCACGTGCCCACAGATACGTAGGCCTAATTTACTTTTCTGCCCAGCCAAAGGGGACATGCATACGGGCGTCATCGACCCGACGTACCCACAGACACGTGGGCCAAATTCTCGACCGATTCCTCATGCCTGCACGGCTATCGAACGGCACTACCCAGAACAGAAATTGTTTGAAGACCCATTAGCTGGGCAAACGCAAGTGACCGGCGCGGTAGCACCAGATGCCGACAGCCTGAAAAATCCCACGCCATAAATGTATGGCGAAGGAATAAACAAATGTATGACCTTCCCTTAAGCCAACCACAATTTGGTTTTCCTTATCGAAAGGACTATTGTGGGAACATAGGTTAAACACTAAACCAAACAACCGACACTGTTCCTACAAGGAAATAAAACTGTGGGGGTAAAAGTAGATTGGTTGCCAGCGTATGGCACAGGATCCACTTAAAAAACCCCGACACTTGTTACTCCGAAGGAAGAAATGAAAAAAACACGTTCTTATTTATTTAATTTTATTTCTGGTGAATGGCACAATATCGATTGAACTTAATTACACAGCTAAAAATTGGTCTTAATTGTATTTGCCAACATGAATCACAGCCTCACTGGATTAATCAGAATATCTATGATTTACTATTTCACTTCTTCAAGCAGGGAATGCAGTACGCGACGGAAACGCCAGACTGTTCAGCTGGTCGGTCGTACGCAAATCGCGAATATAGGTGATCCGTCAAAACAGGCTTCGGGAACTAAAGAACTTTAACTGTACACTAACTCTATCGAACGACTCCTTGGGCTTTTTTTTTTTTGTGAACTAAACGAACTATCTCATCCGCAGATACAACCAGGTTCAGATACAAATAGCGACTCCTGCGGCAGCGTAACTACACACGATGGTGATTGAATAGTGACTAGTGTGAATTAGGGTTGAAATTCATATTTCTTTCTACACACAGGACAACCAAAAGAGACCACGCCTCTGCTCTCTCAACCTCACGCCCGTCAAAGTATGAGTAACTTTTGTTAATAGGGTAATTGACGGACATGAAGAATGAGAGAACAGAAAACATGATATGCTGTGATCTCGGGGTAGCTTTGGTTGTGTGTGTTGGTATCAGATGCAGCTACTGACACGACCTACTGACCCAGTGGTACGGCTATGGTGTAGTTAAAGCGCATTGAACCGTGGAAAGAAATACGAATGAGAGGGAACCCTAGCGGATGTTACTTCCCTGCAAAGAGAGATCATTGATCCCAAGCGAATGGGTGATCTGAGGGAAAGTCGATAGGACGCCGCTGATGTTTGGGAAATAATTCGCGTGAGAACCAGACTCTAAGACGCTGAAATTACCCCAGCTATTTTGCTATGTTGCAACAGCGTCGTTCTTTTAGACTTGTTGTTGCTAACCGGCATTATGAGATTTCCGATGGGAAACTCATGATTAGCAAGAATGGAGTTGCCGTATGACATTTATGTAGCTAAACTCAATTATGCATTATTTGCAAAGGATGATGAGTTTAGCTATACATCCGTTTGAATTGTTTTACAGGGGAATACATATAATGGAAATTGGTAAGTATTAAAGCGGTCGAAATTAGGTGGAAATGTTGGTTGGAATTTTGGGTTGTTTCTCATGTAGAATAGAGAAACCCCCCACAAAACCATGTAAATATCGCAGCCGAAGATGATGACATCGGCCGAGGAAATCATCATCATCATCATCATCGGCACTACAACCGGGAGCCGATATTGGCCTTATTTAGCAAGTCCTGAGGCTTGTTAAATTTTCCATAATGATTTGTTTTTTCTGGGCAAGGTCATTAGTCTTGCGCCAGAGGCTCCCCGCCGAGGAAATCACCAGGGCCATAAACCACACGCGGATCATGTACACAAAGGGATACCGCAGACGTGCGAAAATCCTGACGATCGTCGGCATATCTCCGGCCACACTGACAACAAAGTTCGCGTCTGTGTGTGGGGGATGCATTCACACAGTATTCCTACGAACAATACGAAATCGTAGGACAAGTGAGAGTGCGATCTCCTGGAAAGGAGAAATCCCTTGGTAAAGAGAGGACACCAAGGGATAAGAGAAGGGAAGAGAGGGGAAGAACAACCGGGTGAGTTTGTCATCCCTAGTGAAAAATTCGTTATCCAGTTCAGTGATAACATTCACAGGGAAAACATCCGCGATACTTTGAAAAAACGGGCGAGTGAAATAAAAACGAAAACTAAGAGTGTGCCGCCGCGAATCCTTTTTAAAATTAATAATAAATCAATGCGGCTCCTCGATAGCATAGTGGTTAGTATACCCGCCTGTCACGCGGAAGACCGGGGTTCGATTCCCCGTCGGGGAGCCTCTGGCGCAAGACTAATGACCTTGCCAGGAAAAAAAAACAAATCATTATGGAAAATTTAACAAGCCTCAGGACTTGCTAAATAAGGCCAAGACCTGCTCCCGGTTGTAGTGCCGATGATGATGATGAAAGGCACCTTCATACTTTTTTGCGACATATAAATAGCGACCTTCTCATATTTTATTTTCATAAAAAACACCTTATTCGATGTGTGGGTTTCCATATCTCTAGATTATAACTGAATGGAAGGAGATTTGTGGAACTTAGTATTCATTAAAGAATAATGGTGAACGGATTATTAAATTAAAAATGAATAGCACTCATTCTTACCCGGAAAAGGTATTCGAATGTAGCCACTATCTAGGTCGGTCGGTCACTTACGTTTTCCTAATTAGCAGATTGTGTTTCCAACTGCTTTCGAACAACTCTTTAGTCGTCGGTGGTGTGAAGGTCCTATTGAATTCGCATCAATGTGCAAATGAAATGGCATAATGCAGACTAGCCACTTTGTGTTCTCGTAATATAGAACTAAGAGGTGGTTACGGGGCTATCTTCATTTTACGTTACTGCGTTTGGCCAGAGTGGCTTCTCTTCCTTAAGCAGGGCCTCTGTTGGGTTTAGCAATTTCGTCTTATGTTTATGTTTATTTTTATGTTTATATTCATATTTACATATTTCAGCGAATATTACAATAACTGTAAGGCAAATACCTTCTCTTTGGCTTATTTTTAGATCCTGCTCTTTGTGTTAGCTTCTCTCACGGAACTGAGTTGGTCAAGTTATTTGGGATCAAAATGCCAACATGACATGGATTGCACAGACTTCATAAAAGGCAGTACGTGTTCAATGAATGGACTTTGCGAGTGCGCGCCGTACTTTGTTCAATTTAATACGACGACCTGTTTGTCATGTAAGTACAGAATATGTTCCTACTATTGTGTGTATATTTATGTCCTACCTTTACCACTGCTTGGGGCTTAGGTGCAATAGGATGCAGGATGCAGTGATTCGATGTCATACAGTCGCATTTTTTTTATTATTGGTGTTATGAATGTCCGACTTATTTCTTTAAAGCTGCTGTAAATTTCGTTCTTTGTCCAACCACTGTGCTGGGTCCAAACATGGCATCCGCCGACTTGTTAGTAATTTGCTTGTATAATTAGACCTACGCGGATTAGGTGTATCCTTAAGCATTTCACGCTTATTATGTTGTATAGTGCGCAGTCTCTTATAAGTTATTAAATGTTCTTGAAAGGGAAAGGGATTTGTGCCGTGATATGTTTATTCAACTTTTGTTTATTTCGTTTTGTTTTTGTGCGGTTTTGTTAGACTAGCGTGGTGGAAGGATGAGGTCTTTTAGTCTGTCTTTAAATGCGCCCTTCGTACATGTATGATGTTATTAAATCTCTTTCTGTTTATTTTGCAGCACAACTTCTTGGGGGTGATTGTATTCTAGCTGACCAATGTACTATGAAAGTAGCTAATAGCAGTTGCTTGGACGGAGCCTGCCGCTGCGTTGAAGGGTTCTTGCAGTTCCGGAAACACACATGCCTGGGTCGTAAGTGAATCAATTTTATCATTCTCATATATACCCCAACAGGCTAGAGATTATCATCATCATCGAGAACACGATGGCCTTCTGGGGGGGTTCGGGGTCATGTCTATATGGGTGTGAGCATCAATCATTTGGGTAAATATACGTACTTCTACGAGAGCGTCCAGACAGGCAGGAGAAGACATTTACATTGCTGAGATGTTGCGGTTAAGTCAATAAAATAAGTGGTTGTGTTAGCAGAGTATCGTTGTGGCGAGTTAGTGATGGATATGGAAAAGGGAACTGCAGCTAATCTTATATTACTCCGTACGGAGTAATAAATCAATGGGGTCATCTGAATGAACGGCCCGATCCATAAGGCTACATAAAGAACACGTTCTTGATTTGAGGTAACAACTGGCAAATGGGAGAACGTAGACCAGGTCATTAAATTAGCAAAAACCTTATTCACGTAAGGAGATACTGGGCTGGTGCTCACGTTGTAGTTTTTTTTTGTGTTTCCTCGAGAATTTGTGCCAGATTTTAAAGCTCGTCGTGCTTCCTTTAGATGAAGTTTTCTTAGATCTTTACTGCTAAAATGATGCCTTATTAGAGTTTTGTAGAAATATTGCTTTTGGTTTGTGTTATATGATCACTTCTTTATTTCTTTACTGAACTTCTAAAATACATGAATATATATTATATCTTCGAAGCTAAAAGATATGTTAGTGCACACTGTAAAAAGAAAAATCGAACTAATTCGGCGTTTAATTATATATATATATATATATATATATATATATATATATATAAATATATAGATATATATATATATATATATATATATATATATATATATATATATATATATATATATATATATATATATATATATAGACCAGGTGTACCCGTGTGAAGTGAGCGTCAAGATACAAATGTATCGATAGGGAACGTTTGTTGTGGACGAGCCCATATATTTTTTTTTATTTGGTTGCTATGACATCTGTCAAACATATTTAGTATGCATCAAGTCATTGTACAAACATCATTTTTTTTAATCCTGTTAAATGTCGAATTTTGTACCAGAAAATGATGATTTGCGGAAAGCATTAATTTTTTGTTTTCATTTGAAGAAAAGTGCTGCAGGGTCGCATCGATTGCTTGTCGAGGCTTATGGTGATCATGCTCTATCGGAAGCAATATGCAAAAGATGCTTTCAGCGGTTCAGAGATTTTGATGTTCGAAATGAAGAACGTGGAAGACCACCAAACAAGTTTTAAGATACCGAATTGCAAGCATGTTTATATTTTGATATTTACCGATAGTCAGCTATTCCAGGGCCATACACCAATCCTTCGAATTCCTCAAAATCGATTTGCTCCTGCATTTTATCATTTTTCTGGCCATTCTCGCCACGATTGAATGAATCGTCGATAACCGCTCGGCGTCTTTTATGCGGTTAGCGTCACGAGTGTAACCATACTCGTATACATTTGGGCCAATGGTGACTCCCATAACCGACATAATTTTCAAAATCGGTTTAAAACCTTCATTGAATATACAGCTGGCCAAATATGTCGCAATATTCATAATATTGGAGGAGCAAAAAGAGTGTTTTGGGGCGAACTGCCACACAGTTTTGTTGAGGCACTCGTTGTTGTTTTGTGTGAATCCTCCACAGCAGCGGTTCAACTAATCTTGCGACGAAAGGTCTTCATAAATGGGCCGAATTAATTCCTGCACGTTCGAATCGAGAGGAGGAGGATGGTTGTATGATTGTAAAGTTCCAGACGCTTCCATTATCATCATCATCATCATCGGCACTACAATCGGGAACCGGTCTTGGCCTTATTTAGCAAGTCCTGAGGCTTGTTAAATTTTCCATAATGATTTATTTTGTCTGGGCAAGGTCATTAGTCTTGCGCTAGGGGCTCCCCGACGGGGAATCGAACCCCGGTCTCCCGGGTGGCAGGCGGGTATACTAACCACTATACTATCGAGGAGCCCAGACGCTTCCGCTTGTCGCTATTTACACCAAGAGTTTGGTCCACTTGGCATTTCTCGTGCTGAGGCTCTTCGTCTGTCGATATTTTGTGGAAAAATGTTGCTCACACGTCGTTTCTCATTGCATCAACGTCACACGGATTCCGTCTGATTGCGAGCCCATAAAAAATTGTTAATTCATTTATTAACTTGTCCGTAGGCTTTCCAGGCCAACGCCCTCCGACTTTTTTGTTGTTTTTTTTTATTTCCCGCAATCTTGAGCCCATCCTTTTCTGCACGTGGTTGATGCATTCTTTTTTACTAACTTCTTGATCTTGCTGTAATAAAGCTTTAAACGTTTTCGTGTCTCCATCTCCAATATAGTATGAATATTTCGCATCGTGTAGATTTTCTGCTCTGGCAAACATTTCCAGCATTCCTTGCACTTCCATAGCTCCAGCACTTCCCTTGTGGTTGGCTTGACAATCATCCTCGTGTCCGCTGAACCACGTGTCAAATTCGGTGTCCGTCATTTTGTTTTTATTTATGATGCATAGTTTACAAAAGGATAACTTTACCAACGTATCTAGCACTTTACTAGTATAATGTCCGATTACTGTGACAATACCAAACAGAGAAGAAAATCCTCGTCTGTTCCATGATCCATCTCCTGATACTGTCAATTTTGTCTCCTCGTTTCCATTGGCAGCATTTTTTTCTTTTTCCTCTCTACCTGCTTTTCTGATGACTTCATTATACACAGGACTTACATCAACGAATATATTGTTGACGGCAGCATAATACATATTGTAGCGAGCTTAGGGTTCGCTGCATTAATTATTTTTAATAAATAAGAGCCGTTAAATCGATTTTGAATTAATATAACACTTTATTAGTCCGTTAATAACAACCGTTACTTATACCGTACACTTAACGATTTCTTTACTTATCGCTTCCGTACTTATCGCGTCTTTTACTTCTTACTTATCGCTTGCTTCACTTTCTTACTTATTACTTTCTACTTTCTCCTTCTTACTCATCTCTATGATCTGTGTGCGACGTATTTATACCGTTTCCTTATTCTGATTCGGCGTTTCGTTTCCGTCCGTTCCATAGTCTTGAATGTTCTATTGTTCCTAGTCTCCAGTTTTTACTTTGTTTTGGACTTTCTCGAATATCCTAGTACTGATTGTCATATGCGTCACAATATTATTGCTCCTTTTTTTCCAAGATCCATCAATCCAAGAAATGTATTAATGCTATTCCAACACCCAAAAGTCTCATGAAAAATATTAACCGCCGATTTATTTCGTAGGACTTGTTATTAATTTTTTCACATGAAAAAAATAAACTTCTCGTCACACTTGCATAAAACAGAAAGTTGAAATCCCAAGCCGAGTTCGTCTTTTTTTCCAAATTTGACATCTCCGTTACACTTTTTGCATTTTAAAATATTGAAAAGAGCAGTAAAAGCTAACGTGAAATTCACGACTGCATATACGTTACTCGGCGAAACAGTTGTTTCGAAGTCATCCGAACCGGCTATTTTCTTCGCTGCCGTGCCGGTAACTTCTTTCTCATTTTCATTTGTATGTTGATTCCCAGAGAATCTTCTGTTTGTTCCTTTTTTACCGGGACGATTCGAACTGTATTTTTTGGTTTTTCTGTCTTGGGGCATTTTAAAAAACACACGCACTGAGAGGCCAAAAACGCGGGAGACACAATATCGCACACGTGTTTTTCGTACATTATAAACCTGATTTCAACAGTGTAATTCCTAATAGTTCAGTGTAAAGAGGCTCCATCTAACGCCAAAAATAGAAAACCTTAAGTGAAATCATAAACCCAAAGAAAGGTCGATAAATGTACGAGGAATGTTCGGCGCTACGGACCGGTGCCACGCGACTCTCGCTACCTGCTTTGACTCAGGCGGCTCGGAGGCTCATAACTTTTTAACCGTTACGACTTTTAATTTTTCCTTTTAACATGATATTCTAGACAGTTATAGCTATCGAAATCCGCAAAAAAAATTTTTGACCACAGTTTGACCCAACTGATGAGAATGTACCCTTAAATAAAAAACGTATTCTGAAAACTTCAAACATCCTACAACTTCCAACACAAAGATGTCCGTCACTCGAAAACCATCGATTTTCATCCACAATCAACTGAAAATCCTGTAATGCAATACAATCGTTATGAGATGTTGCAAAATTGTAAGGAGTTTAGTAACTGCCAGGAAGTCACAGCTTACTTTCTTCATTTAGTTTTTATTTTTAGAGTAAGTTTCCTTATACTAATTCTTTTTACAATCTATTAAGAAAAAAGAACTGAACGTTGCATCCATTCTCCACCGCATCCATATAGCAACTATACTTAGCATCGCATCACTGAGAAACAAAAATAAATAAAACCAATGTTGAACTTCAACTTTCCCAATTTTTATTATCAGGAACGAAGCAGTCTACTGCAAATAGATAAAATGTTGCACCTCAATTATTGAACAAATATGCATCCAACACGTTTCCGTCAAGTGTTAATTAAAAACCAAACAGACCTCGCCATTGACTTTAATAATCAGCCCGCAATCCCGATGCCCAGAGCAAACTTGTCCGATTTGACGGGAACACAAATTCAAGTGGCCTGCCACACAGACAGCTCTCCCATGAAGCGCTAATTAAGAAGCAAACAGGAAATGTTTTTAACTTTTATGGTACGTAATTTTCTGGAGTCGGAACCTACTTTCGCAAGCGAGTCAATTTTTATTCGAGCACTGTAACGCTGGATGCTTCTCGAATTTGTTTATAGTGAAGACGGGCTAATAAACTGCGAAAGTGGTCAATTTCAAGAAGTCCGGTCCACTTGCCAACGAAGCGTCACAATTATCAAAATATTAAATTCCCTAGCCTACGTAACTGACCCAATTACCACAATCTTTCACAAAAACACCAATTTACTAAAGTATTTATAACCAGCAATTTTCCATCGTTCGGCAACCGTGATAAGCTTCTTTGATTTCGTCGATCGTCTTCGTCATGAACACTCGTTAAGTGATTCGTCTGAGTTGAAAAATGGTTTTCACACCAATCATAGGCTTCGCCGGTATTCATTCATTAAATTTCAATTACGATGTTATGCATGTTATGATATAGGCACGTACCTGGTCGTATACCATACTCCCTGCCTTGAGAGGGTATTCGAGTTGGTGATTAATCGGTGACAAATCGTACAAGATTACTGTCACCGTGGTCAATATAATGTCGACCACAATCCGATCGCATTCCCGTTCTGTCTCGCCGGCCTGGTCTGGTTTCAGTTTCTTCGTCGTCTTGTAGTCCGCGTCACTGGATAATGCTGAACACCGATGTGCCAACCAGGTAACTGGCATCTCATGGTACATAGAACATGCCGAGTACTGGGAGGCTAATGGAAACACCACAAGTATGCTTCCGTCCCCCTGCCGCATGTCGAGACCAACTTGTCGATTGCATTAGGCACGGGCCTAATGAAAGTTCTTGTTTTTTTATACCATGTCTTCACCTTAATGAATTACGTGCCGCTGCAGTTGTCTCGTAGTTATTGTTGTCGGCGTTATCAACGCGTTCTTCAACTCTCCTCTTTATGGTGTCATTTTCTGACTATGGCACCAGTCAAATTAACGCGCTGCGCGTGCTTGTAGATTGATCGAAAAATACTTTAGGCGTGAGAAGCACATTGTTGGAAACTAGATAATGAGCTCGAAAAATGTTAAACAAAATTCATTCCCGCGTGGAACATAAACTCGTCAGAATTATCCCGGATATGGTCGTATTGTAGCATTTGTTCATTTCCTCTCTTCACATACTTAAGATTGACCTACTTCAAATACGGGTTGGAAAGAAATATGTCGATGGCATAGATGCGTTCGGAATGGTAATTCTAGCGCCTTATAGCTACTAAACCAGTCTGAGAAATTGTAGTGCCAATGTGACTCGACGCAGGGATCTGACCAGAATTCTAATTAACGGACACGTATCTTGCGTGCTAGTTCTACCGCAAAATTATTTACCTGTCCGGCAACTAAAGTGCTATTTATAGAAGATGTTCTGGGCACCTTCAGAACAAGATGGTGACTTGACTCATCACATAGCAGTTTTGCAGTTCACTTTAGCTGCACGTTCATGTTGATGTTCTCGACCATTGCTGGAGGCCTTGATGTAAAAATGTGTAAACAGTAAATAAATTAAGATAAAGCATTCGATCAGATAGGCTAATGGCGCCAAAGTGCTCCCCTTGAGGATTTATTTTGCAATTTTTGCATAGATGTTCTTCATTGTATTGTGGTCAACTATTAAGCGAGGTAAGATCAAGACTTGAGAGTATGGCGCGGTAGGAAAACTCGGTGGCTCTGTTTCAGAAACATTAACAATACCTGACATCACATCTTGTAAGATAGTACTCTTGGTCTGCTGGGAGGTGTATAGTAGATTAATGATCACCTTAAGACGGTGTTTAGTCACATTCTACTTGTGCTATCGTTGTGATCTCACAAGCAATGGCTTGGTGTTTTGGTTTTATTTGTTTTTCCTGTGTACTGATTTTCGATTCAAATAGACCATTCATTGTGCGTGCTTGTACAATAGCTTTATCGAAAAACATTTTAGGCATGAGAAGCGAGTTGTTGGTAACTATGTAATCAGGAGTTTCTCTCTTAATTCAATGAGGTCGAAAAATGTTATAGCAAATTCACGTGGAACGATTGATCGAAACATATGAGGGTCGATCAATAAGTATCCGTGGCTAACGGCAGGCAATGTTACTCGTAGACAATGACACTGTCATCATTACCGACACTATTCTAAATTTCAAATTGAGTTAACGATTATATTATATGTGGTAACTGATTGTATCAAGTGCTTTTCGTGATTTTCGATAGAATAGAAAAAAAAAACAGTATCAATTTGTAGTTGGCTTTTTATTTCTGGATACGAAAACATGTTTTTTTTTAATTATACTTCTCCCCGGGGAGGCGAACTTACAGCGCCGACACGGTGCCCCGAGAAGCCATCAAACAACCGTTGCCGTTCTTCTTGAAAAGTCACACACTCACGTAGGGCGGGAATTCCATAGCTACTCCGCTCTATAACGGAAAGACTTTTGTTGCAGAGATGTTCACGCCGTCGGGGGATGAACTACAAATTGATGCGATCCGTCTTGTGGAGCGCACATAAACCGAAGTGCGCGGAACCATACCACGAATCTTCGAAGAACAGTATCCATGATAATATCTGTAAAACATACAGAGGTCGGCTACGCGCGTTCGATGTAATAGCGGCTGTAGTCCCGACGTCAGCGCCGAGTCCCCGATCAGGCGGATCGCTCGTCTCTGTATGCTCTCAAATAGGTCGAGTGCATGCTTAGGAGAAGAGCTCCAAACATGGCCGGAATATTCAAGCCCTGGTCCAATTTGAGATTTATACAGAAGAAGAAGTTGAGCGGGAGATAAATATTTCTTCGCTTTAAAGAGATAACTCAATTGCCAGAGGCTGCCCTGTAGCGGTTCTACGAACCATACAATTCCTTACAGGTTAAGGTATCCTCCCGCCAAGGAACTCTACTCACCTTTCGCAGCACACGTACCCACAGACAGGTGGCCCAATAGTCATTACCATGCCTGAAACAAAGGTTATATGAAATTGCAACAACGTTGAACCCGATGTCAAAAACCAAGGAACTTAACGTTCAAAAGCTTCCAATATCGAGTTCAACGCATCCATACATCGTATGCAAGAAAGATTTCAAAAGGGCAGCAAAGCATCGCATCTAAGCAATGCACTAATGCAGGAAAGCTTCGCATGTAAATCGATCACCCATCCTAAGCACCAACGCGATGTTTCCCACGAAATACCATTGTCGGTAAATAAACCGAAGAACGGATGCATACTCGGGTAGCTGAATGCAATTAGCACCTAAATCCCTTGCATGACCTAATGCTAAGGCACAGATGCGCAAAAAAACGATTCATTGCGCCGCTGATTAGCAGTCGAACAATCATAAACTCGTAACACTATCCCTGATAGATGTTTATGAGTGGAAAGGCAAACATAGCCTTACATCCCATAGTCCGTGTACCCATCCGAAGTGCATGCGATCCTTTGTCCGGATGCCAGATGTGCAGTTCGAATAAACCACGGAAAGATCTGAGAATAAGCGGCGGTATCCGATCCTTAAACAAAAGAAACACGATTCCGACCACCAGCAACGAATGATGATGATAATGATCATGAGGAAGATTTCTCCTTTTCAGATCTTATGGGAAATTCTCCTTGTGAGATGCAAAGGGAAATTTTATGCTGTAACAGATACATTGGGAAAGTCTGTTACCAGATTGGATGGGGACATTTTTTTTTGCAGATGCGGGGATAAGTAATTCGAATGGGATTTTTAAGGATAGAGACAATTAGTCTAGAGAATACCGTCGAACCGGAGAGTCTACTTAGATTCCGACCACCAGCAACGAATGATGATGATAATGATCATCAGGAAGATTTCTCCTTTTCAGATCCTATGGGAAATTCTCCTTGTGAGATACAAAGGGAAATTTTATGCTGTAACAGATACATTGGGAAAGTCTGTTACCAGATTGGATGGGGACATTTTTTTTTGCAGATGCGGGGATAAGTAATTCGAATGGGATTTTTAAGGATAGAGACAATTAGTCTAGAGAATACCGTCGAACCGGAGAGTCTACTTAGATTCCGACCACCAGCAACGAATGATGATGATAATGATCATCAGGAAGATTTCTCCTTTTCAGATCCTATGGGAAATTCTCCTTGTGAGATACAAAGGGAAATTTTATGCTGTAACAGATACATTGGGAAAGTCTGTTACCAGATTGGATGGGGACTTTTTTTTTTGCAGATGCGGGGATAAGTAATTCGAATGGGATTTTTAAGGATAGAGACAATTAGTCTAGAGAATACCGTCGAACCGGAGAGTCTACTTAGAGCATCCGTCCAGAGAAGAGACAGTTCGAGAACCCCATCGAGGAGGTATCGGCGAGTCGAGAAATAAACAAAGTTCGAGTTAACATGAGTTGTGAGTTGTGTGAGATTCGTGTTAAATAGAAAAGAAATATAGTCGTTTCGAGTAGGAAAGTCGCGGTGTGAACAAACATTAAAAATTGGAATATTAAATCCGTAACATTTCGCAGTGTTTCATTTGTGTGATCGTCTCCGTGTTCCGGTTGATTTAATTCCTTTTACTGCGGACGTTGTTCGGCGGAACACCGCAGCCATCAATACCTGACCAAGGACAAAATAGAAAATACCGCAAGAGGCCTACCGATGTTCGACACGTGTTTATGCCACGATACATTCCCACAAACCGTGACACCGACTAACTTCAAGCTTTACCCAGATTCAAGGGCCTGACCACTCATCATCAGCTGTGGAACCGATGATCCACTTTTTTTGTGACTGTTGTAAATTGTGTTTTCGTTGCGTTGAAGTCGACGAAATTAGCCTTTCCCCACTGCAGAACCTAATCCAGATCCCGATTCAGAGAGTCAATCGTCTACATCTCAGCTGGTGCGACGTAGATGCACCAATCGGCCGATCAGTCGAAAAAGAGGAAACAGGCGAGCTATCATCCGTAAAACTAAACACTTGGTTATCCTTTGACTCCAACAAATCATTCATACGAAGCAAAAACAAGATTGGAGCCAAAATAGAACCTTGAGGCACCTCAGAATTAACAAGATATATATCCGAAGCCTCGCCGTCCACAACAACCCGGATCGATCGATTTTCGAGGAAACTCTTCGTCCAGTCACAAAGCTCCTGGGAAAGTCCGTATGGTCGAAGCTGCTCAACAATGTCGCGTTCCAAATGCGGCCAACAGCCTTGGAGATATCCAATGTGACCGCCCTTGACTCACCATGCCCCTCAATCGCAGATGTCCATATAGCGGTTATAAGGGTCAAAAGATCTCCCGTGCAATCCGCATTGACGATCACTCAGAAGTCCGTTGCACTACAAATACTTAATAAACTCGGCATTGATGACCTTTTCCATCACCTTAGATAACACAGACAGTAATACTATAGGCCTATAATTATTTGGGAGACACTTTTTCCTCCTTTTTGGGATTGGCTAAACGCGAGCTGTTTTCTAGCAGGTTGGAAATATCCTCTGTGTATAAGATAAGTGAAGGAGTGTGCCAAGAATCGGCTACAGTTCTGGAGCACAATTCTTAAGGACTATTACTGGTATTTAATCCGGGCCGATGGCATTTTTGCATTCCATCCCACGTAGAATGCGTTGAATAGTACGTGGGCGGAATCTCGCACCGGTGCCATTACAGGTGGCTCCAAAAGACGGAATTCACGGAAAATAACTTCGTGAACACATTGGTCTTATCTTTTGATTTCATGACTAGTGACCTACCGCCCGTCACTAACGGAGGAAAAGAGGAAGATGCGAAGTTACTGCTGATAGCTTTTGCCATTGCCCAGAAGGGACGTGAACCAGTTGGGCATTCAAGGAGTTTATTGGTCACTCTGTTGTTGTATGCCTTCTTCGCCGTATCAATGGTCTGGTTGCATGCGTTTCTGATTCTAACAAAATTTGTTCTGTTAACATCCGTGGTATTGGAGCACCGTTGCTAAAAAGCTCTATTTTTTGCTGCTGTAATCTGCTTGCATATTTTATCAAAGCAAAATTTACCAGATGAATTTTGTTTGATGGGATGCGGAATGTAAATCTCCATTCCGAGAAGAATACTCTCCGTGCGTGACTCCGGGCATGCGCTAAAATCAGAGTTTCCAGACCACACCACCAAAAGGATCTGAAGAAATCCCGCAAACCGTCCCAATTGGCAGCCCCATACCTCCACACATGGTGAAACTGCTTAGGTCGGCTATTTGCTTGAAATGCAAGTGGTTGTGGTACCAATACCAAGCAGTGATCTGATTTACCCAGTGGTGCAGCAACTTGGTATAAATGCTCGGCTCGAATGTCAAAAACAAATCCAGGGTGTTCGCATAATCACCTCAAGTATGTGGCACTCGCGTAGGTTCCTCCACGAGTTGAGTGAAATCGCGGCTGACAGCGAACATTTCACAGCCTCCCAGCCTCATCGGTTCTGTTAGAATATACCAACCAGCCGGAATTGTGGAGATTAAGATCGCCAAGGACGAGCATTTCAGAAGTCAGCTAGTTGATCTGTATCCAGTCAGACAGTGCGTAAAAGATGTTCGAAACATGTCGGTTGTCGATCATCATTCGGGGAGCCGTAAAGACAACAAAGAAATTTAACAGAATTCCACAGCACGACTTTCAACCACACGATGTCCAATTTATTGAGTTCCAACGCCTGTATCCTTTGGTAAGCCAGAACGGGCCGCGGGAAGGCACAGGCTCCACCCTTAAAACAGAATCTCGAATGTAAGTCGTATCCTGAGCAACGAAGATATTTCGAATCAGGTGACGAATCGACCTGGGTCTCAGTTAGGGCAAGGATATCAGTTTTCGCTGTTTTGGAAATATTGGTGGACGACGTTTACATTCGTATTGGGGAAAACGATAACCCTGATGTTACAAAATGCCGTTATTAGTCGAACGTCAAGAGAGTGTCGAGAACCAACCGATTACACGATGCCGAGTTTCTTATAGTTCGGTTATTTATCAAAATATTGGCAAGAGGTTCCTCCCGACACATTACATTCGTATTGGTGAAACCGATGCCCCTGATGTTACAAAATGCCGTTACGAGTCGAGCGTAAGCAGACCCTCGAAAGCGAGCCCGATTATGCGATGACGAATTTCTTAAAGTTCGGTTATTTATCATAATATCTGTATGATGTTTCCCTGATATAGTCCCCCTGGAGAACCGAATGGGGAACTAGTTTACCTCCGCTATTCTTTACCTCAGAGGTACCATCATATCTCCGTGTCAGTCTGGGCCATCAGTCATGCATCCGAAACATGATCGAAGATTTCTCCCAACGATATCTCGGAATGTACTGCGTGAGGCAGTGGTATCTCACCTTGGGACCGACTACCACCTAAACCAACCTTTTCTCGAACCGGTCCACCAGGCAAGCTCCGAAAGATGGCCAGGGATTTTTCCCGACCATTTCACGGAACCTATAGCTTAATGTGCTCCAATATTGGTATGCTTGTTGTTGAAAATTCTTCTAAACGAATATTAAACAGCTCCAACGGCATCTGTTGGTGTATTAACGAAGTTCGAAATTGAATGGTAGCGTAATACTCGCAATACCTGTGAGGAGGCAACGCTGTAGAACCGGTGGTCATTTTGGAGTAGTTCGGAGGAATTGTCCAAAGGCTTGAAATTTCAATAAAAACGATTTCGGGCAGGTACGTAAAAAAGACATAAAATAAATTTAAAGTCAAGTATGCACCGCTTTGCTCGATGACTTGTTCCCATTTCGAAGGGAATTTCATTATGCCTCTCTCGTTGACACCGTCTATTGGACTATTGGGAAAAAACGGAGACAGTCGATTTTCACAAGCTTTTCTTGAAGCGAATTCTTCACCAGAAATATTATTCGCCATAGATAGGAACAGTTTGTAACCACTCGGTGCCAGGTACGGTATATAGCAGATGCAGTAGAACCTGCCAACCAAGCTTCCGGAGTTTCTGCCGAATCACTATCGACATATGTGGCCTGGCGTTGTCCTGGTGGAACTGTCCTATTGGCCAAAGCTGGGTGATTACTCTTTTCATGCGGTCCAATTGTTAACAGTGCACGTCCGAATTAGGAGTTTGGCCGTGAGGATCGGCTCATAGTTGATGACTCCCTGCCAATCCCACCAAACACACAGCAAAACTTTCCTGGCCGTCAATCCTGGCTTGGCCACCGTTTGCGCCGACTCACCCCGATTCGACCACGATCATTTTCGTAAGTGAACCACTTTCTTCACCATCCACCATCCACTTCAGAAATGGGTTGATTTTGTTGCGATTCAGCAACGATTCGCAGATGGAAATTCGGCCCATGAGATTTTTTGCGTTAACTTATGACACACCCATACATCGGACTTCTTCTCATATCCAATTTCGGTTTTTTTTTGCAATGTTTAACTCCTGGACAATCGAAACAGTCCATACACGACGGTTCGGCTCAACGATCTCCATGATTTTATTAACAATTTTGGACAAAGTGTGGTGCATCCTTAACATCAAAATTACCGGAATGGAATCGACGAAGCCAAAACTTGTTATAGTATCAGAACCATAAACACTATTCACATTTTCAGCCGCCTGGCTTGCGGTTTCGCCTTTATCGAAGAAAGATGTGGCGTATTTTCTTTTTGCTGGTTATATTTTATATATATTTAAGGCGCGCTTAAACAAAACTGAGTCAAGCAATCACAAAACTGTACGAAATTGTGTCTTTCTAGCGCCATCTAGCGTAACCCGATCGAACTTATACAACGCGAGATACAGATTACTAAAGCCAACTATTAGAAAAATAATGAATTCTTACTAATACACATACAATATATAACCGATTTTGTATCAACTATCTATGAATTATAAATGAGGAAGGTAATCGCGACTCTAAGGCTGACCATCGACCATATAAACAACATTTTTGTGCAATTTGTTAATATTTTGTCCCATGTCCTTAAGGGGAGGTTCTCAACAGGACCGGACAAAAAAAAATCGTTTTTTTTTTTCATTTTATTGTAGTACGAGGGTGAATCAAATATAAACGGTGATTTTATTATTTTTGCTTAGCGACAAGTTGCGAGCTACATAATCTTGTGCGTGGCTATTGTTTGGTTTATGAAAAGTCGCGCTCGACTTTGTAGTCAGTACCGCCATGTGCGAGCAAGAGGTACATACGTCTGTTGCGCGACGAATTATTATAAAATGTTTAACCAACGAAGGTGTTAAACCCTCGGAAAGTTTTCCTCGATTGAAGGCACAGTTTGATGATGATACACTGCCTCAGAATCGTGTGTATACATGGGCCAGAGAATTTAAAAGTGGGCGAGAACCTATCGAAAACGAAAGTCATGAATGACGCCCAAGGACAAGTCCTACAGATGACAACATCCGTGCCATTCGAGACCTTTTTCAAAGTGATCGCCGCTTAACTGTTGTAGATACATCATTATACTTCCGAAACGAAAATGACAAGCAAGGAGTGCCGAAGGAAGAATTAAGACTGTCCAGTGAAGACCAAAACTCCTCTCTCACCCGGAAAAGTTCTTGCAACGCAAAGGAAGTTTTAATGATCGATTTTCTTCACGAACAACGAACAGTAAATGCAGCCTACTAGTGTCAGTCGTTACACTCGGCGAAAGCCGCATATCGAAACGAAATACTAGGTATGCCCATTGGAGATGTCATCTTTCTTCATGACAACACGGGGCCTCACACCGCGTCGTTGACAAGGGATATATTGGAAGAATTGGGCTGGGAAACCCTCGAACACTCTCTTTATAGCCTAGACTCGTCTCCCTGTGACTATTCTTGTATGCGCGCTTAAAGGAATCACCTGGACGAAAAATACGAAAGTAATGAAGAAGTCGAAGAGCACGTGGGCAATTGGCTAACATCATCATCATCATCATCATCGGCACTACAACCGGGATCTGGGCTTGAATTTATTTAACAAGTCTGAGGCTTGTTAAATTTTCCATAATTATTTGTTTTTTCCGGGCAAGGTCATTAGTCTTGCGCCAGGGAATACAGAAAAGTTGCATATATATGCTGTGGTCCTTCTCTCGGGGAGCTTGTCTGGTCCTGAAAAGGACGAGGGATCTCTTTAAGAAAGCTCCTGAGGGGACCCGTTGCGGTGCCGCCGTGCTTCCTCAAACCTTGAGGGAAGAGCAGCTACCGATCGAATATGGTCCTGGGAATCGGCCAGGATCAATTAAAAATACTTTTAATTTTATTAAATTTTAATTTTATTTGTAAATTCATTTTCTGGCGTCCTTACACCTAGAACGCCAATTGAGACTGATGCTCGAATACAAAATCCATCGCCCTTATAAGGAGAAACAAATCGACATTTGTATCTCGAAAATACACAATTTCCTACAAAAATCCCGATTTTGGAATCCTGGGTGAGATGCTCAGTGTTTATTTAAGATAAGGATTCAGTTTCCTGAATTCCTATGAAACTATTGTGCAGATGTGGATATGTAAATGAATTCGGGTTTTTGTTTGTTCACTTAGATGGATTTTACCAAATTGAGATAACGTATCTCTGGTTTTTGAATTTAGATGATGTCGTGGGGCAAATGCAAGACGATAAACGAATATATGATTCGTTTATTGTGAATTTTGATTTTAATTTAGTTTTTTAGATTAAATTATGCCGTGGGGGCAAATGTTAAGCGATAAACGGATGTTTGATTCGTTTATTGCCAATTTTGGGTCTAGTTTGGATTTTTTCGGGTTTTGATTGAAATTCAGGTTTTAGTGTGTTACTGCTAGGATTTGGATGTAGGTGTGGGGGAAGGAGATGGTAGGGCTTTTCAGAGCACTACATCCTCCCCTCCTTCAAAAAAAATTAATCTGTAAGAGATTAATTTTCTAGGAGTGGCGCGATATAAGGTGAAGGGCAATGTCATCATGATTCGTTACATAATTTGGATTTCAAATTATAATAGTTACTTTAAATTTTCATTGTAGTTACAATTGGTTGCTACTTTTTTAAATGTTTGTTCTTGTTTTTACATATTATTCAATATTTTGTGTTAATTCTATAGCTTGCGGTAGAGTGTTCTTCAGTATTTTGTTATGTTTTTAGAAAATCTAAGATTATGTGTTAAACTATAGGCTTACATTCACAATTTTTCTTATCGTGTATATAAGTACATTTTTAAGTTAGATACATTAATAATGTTATTTACAGTGTTCTTTTGTTTTTTCAATATATTTAATAATAATTGTGAATTATTTTTATAAAGTAAGGTTATTTTAAATAAAATATTAAAATCAATTTGTGCTACAGATAAATTTTAGGTGAGCCTTAAAAGTGTATTGTATTACAACTTGTGTATTATGTAGGAATTTACATTATCTCCAGAGTATATTTCTGTTTTTGAGGACCATATTTATGTTTTTTTTTTCATGTATTATAAAAACAGATTTTATTCTAAATTTTTAAGTTTGTTTTGAATTAAACTAAAAAATGTTAGTTCCTTATTTTTCTTAGGATATATGTAATTAGGTTAATTGAAGAATGTTACATAGGTATTTGAAATTATTATATTTGTATATAATATTGTTTATTTCATAGATTTTTTGTTATTAATTTTTGCTTACTTAAAGTTATTCAAACTGTCATTTACAGCTTTCTATTTGTATAATTCAAGACAGTTTATTTGTTTGTTTTATGTCAAGCTTTTATATATAAGCGTTAGCTATATAATATTTACAAACTTCATTTGATATGAATTTGCGGAGATTTTCTTCATAATATAAGCAATTTAAAGATTTATTTGTATTATATTTTGCTTATTATCCCCTGAGTTGTTAATACTGTTGTATTATTTACAAATGTTCTATGTTTATTATAGACAATTTTCTTTTAGATACATAGATTTTCCAAAACAAAGTTGGTTGTTTTATTTTATTTATTTGCATTATTATGTATATGTATCTATTTTGTTTTTTTTTTTCAATAATTTGTTAAAAGGTGAATTTAATATATAGTTTTTTTTTTACAATGTCAGAATTGCTATTTTATTATTTATATGTTCATACATCATCATCATCGGCACTACAACCGGGAACCGGTCTTGGCCTTATTTAGTAAGTCCTGAGGCTTGTTAAATTTTCCATAATGATTTATTTTTTCTGGGCAAGGTCATTAGTCTTGCGCCAGAGGCTCCCCGACGGGGAAACGAACCCCGTTCTCCCGGGTGACAGGCGGCTATACTAACCACTATACTATCGAGGAGCTATATGTTCATACACATATGCATATATTTGAAAGGAATAATCCATTTGTTTCACTTTAAGTTTTTCTTTAAATTTGTGGAAGACTTTCCAAACTTTCGTCGGATTGGGTTGTGTACAATTTTTCAAATTTTGGGCAACAAAACCATCTAGAAAGAACATTTTGAAGGATGCAGAATTCATAATAAATTTTGGAAGTTCAACCATTGTTTTATTTGTAAAAGGGATTTTTATTATTTGTTTATTTTTATGTTTTATTTGTAGAACCCATTTTAAAGTATAGAAAATTAGAGAAACGAAGGAGACGATGCTGACAAACAAGTAATTTAAAGGGAATATTTTGATACAGCTGTTCTTTACAGACTTATACTCTGCTGTGACTTCTTGTTCTTCAGTCTTACTCTTAGCTGGGAATCTTTGTTCCTCAGGCTTATCGGATGCTGGAAATTCTTGTAGTTTTTCAAGCTTAAGTTCTGCTGGGACTCTTTCTTCCGCAGGCTTACACTTAGCTGAAATTTCTTGTTCCTCGGGCTCACAGTTTGCTGGGATTTTCTGTTTGTGCTCTATGAGGTTGCACGTGACGATGCTAGAAGTCGGAGCATTTAAGAATATGAAACTAGAGGGAGGTGTTAGGATAGTATTTTCAGAGGTTTTTGTCGAATCATCAGATCCGGCCCGTAGACAAACGGATTCAGATGTTGACTGTTGGATATGATCTTTGGTCACTACTTCTATTTGAGGAGCAGTTAGATCATCCTGCATCTGATTTATGTCCCTATTATCTCTAATGCCAATTTCATCCGTAGACGACACTTTGTAAGGTGAGGCATTTTCTACCTTCCTGTTTATATCCTTTGCTTCTAAGAACGATTGTTTAAATCTTTGGCTGTTTAATGTTCCTATACAAATTTGTGATTGCTGTACCCTACTCGTTTTGTTTATTACTCCACTTCTCCAGACGTTGGCGGTAGAAGTGGGCTGAGTTCTCAAATCATTTTTATTTGATGGAGAGTCGTTTTGACTTCTGAAATGGGACAGTCTCCTACATTCTGCTTGGGAATGATTAAATTTGTTGCAATATGTGCATTGGAGGTGTTCAAACTCCGCCTTAATTTGGGGGATAGGATTAGAAACATTTTCTTTTCGACGACATGTTGCAGAAGTATGACCAGACCTATTGCACGATTGGCAAATTGCTGGTTGGCTATATTTGGAATTATAAGATAAATTAAGAAGGTTTCTATCGCCTAGTCGTGGGGCCTGCTCGAGAGCGTAATTTATTGCTGCTCTAAGACTTGGGGTACCTCGTGCTTTCACTAAGAGTTTTATATGGGAATCCCTAAGACCATCTTCAAAAGTATGCAAGGCGAGCTTTTTATTTTCTTCGAGGAGATATGTTCGCACCACAGGATCGACAGTGCTTTCAAACGTGGCTTTGTTCAGCAGATGCAGGAGGTGTGCGAGTCTGTTTCCAAACTCCTTCACATCTTCCTTGCTATCTTGCTTGGCTTTCACCAGAGTGTTTTGTGCCGCTGACCTTGAGGTGAGAATTTTAAATTCTCCCTTTAATTCGGAAGCAAGATCATTCCAGGTTGAAATGACCTTGTACCAGATGTGGTCGTATGCTGGCCCTTTCAGTCTGGTTTTCACCACGCTTAGATAAAAAGCATGCTGACTGTCGTCCCGTGCCTGTGAAAAAACAATATCCCCGCAAGAAATAAAATCATCTAATTCGTCCGGGTTTCCGTTAAACACCGGTACGAAAACCAAAATATCTTTCAATCCGATAATAACCTTCATTATTGGTTACATAATAGTTTCGCGCGCTTCAAATATTCGAGTCGCGTGTTCGTTTTAGATAAGATTTTTCCCATATGTGCACAGCTTCCCAAACACAAGTGAAACAAAGGCAAAGGGTAAGGAAAAAGACTTCTCGAACCCAAGTGGAACAATCCTAAAATGGAAGAATCCTGATTAAGGAAAGAAAATAAGAGATCCTTTTACACCTAAATCGAGGACAAGAAGAGAAACAGGTTTCAAGATAGATTCTATGGAAAACGCCAAAGGTAAGAAGAAGAAACCAACAAACTAACAAGTGGAGAACCCACAAATGATGCTAAGGACAGAGTCGAGGGTTTCCTGCCTAGGTTTTGCTAACGATATGAAGAGTCTTCCCCAAGTAATTTAAGATAGAAAAATATATGTATATTTATGTGTATGTAAAAATGTTTAAAATGGTTTTGTTATTGTACCCTTAAAATGAATACGTTTGTTTTTTCCTTAAAAAATAGAATTTTCGAAAAATTTCACATCTCAATATCCCCTTTTATTTATTTTTCCACAATTTAATTTGTTTTCGGGGTTCTCTGGGTCCCCTTTTTTTTTTAAATGAATTTTTAAATGTGTATATAAATTTAAATTTATTTTGGGGTTCTCTTTGTCCACTTGCAAATGTGTTAACAAATAAAAACGGATATAAATACCTGTGATTGTTGCTGGACATTCTGTTGAGTGTGTTGTGTTCGGTATCCTGGTAGGAGATGATGATGTCATCAGTTATCCTGCTACCTTCTAATATGTTGACGGGACTCATGGCCGTCGTCCACTTCATTTACAACACACACTATTTAGGCGTCTGCCTGCTGGTACCGCCAATGATATAGTTGCCGCTGTTTGATGCATTTCGAGGATTTGAGTTCCTTGCTGATGCTGGCTGCTTCGGCTGTGTTAATGGCTATTGGTGTTTTTTTTTTTTCCAAAGTAGCGCACTTGATTCTATGGCTGTTGTTGCAGCTGTATTGACTGCTCTGTAGTTGTTACTGCATCTATTGTTGGCTGTGGTATCAGTGTGGTTGGGCGGATGGCCGTGAATGCTGCTGACGTCGTTGATGTTGTTGATCTTGAGGAGGAATAAGCGACCGCTGATTCATAATACTTTCTTTCGTCGTTGGAGGGTTGAGACACTGCTATTATCACCAAATGTATGCGTCGTTGCTTCATATCCGTGATCTAATGAGGGTATGTATTAGGTGCATTTGCATCAGGAGTTGGTTGAAAAGGTGTTTGCTGTTGAAGTGTCGTGTGATTTTGTTGATATTGTAGTTCAATCGGGCTAGCGCAGGACGTCTCTTTCGTTGCAATTTATTTTATGGTATCTGCAGAGTGAAATACGATGTTCGCTACTCGATCTTACCTGAGGATGTCGGGGTTGGCCGGAGTTGTGTTGACCAATTGTATTCACTTTTTTTTTCACTGTGCCGGTGTCTAGCCCCAGGCATGCTTTTATTGTATAAAATGTTTGAAATTTTTTTTTTTTACTACTCCCGGTGTTTAGTCCCGGGGACGCTTTTGTTATTTTAAAAATTATGTTTTTTGTAGATGTGTTCCCGATAGCTGCAAACATCAACAAGTCCATCCGCTGCCGTCAGTCTCCTTTGTAGGGGATGTATGAATCAGTCCGACCCACTGCTCAATTCATTTTATATTTTATTGGTAGGGGATGTTGGGATCCCACCGCTGCCACCATTTTTGCTGTGGTCCTTCTCTCAGGGAGCTTGTCTGGTCCTGAAAAGGACGAGGGATCTCTTTAAGAAAGCTCCTGAGGGGACCCGTTGCGGTGCCGCCGTGCTTCCTCAAACCTTGAGGGAAGAGCAGCTACCGATCGAATATGGTCCTGGGAATCGGCCAGGATCAATTAAAAATACTTTTAATTTTATTAAATTTTAATTTTATTTGTAAATTCATTTTCTGGCGTCCTTACACCTAGTACGCCAATTGAGACTGATGCTCGAATACAAAATCCATCGCCCTTATAAAGAGAAACAAATCGACATTTGTATCTCGAAAATACACAATTTCCTACAAAAATCCCGATTTTGGAATCCTGGGTGAGATGCTCAGTGTTTATTTAAGATAAGGATTCAGTTTCCTGAATTCCTATGAAACTATTGTGTAGATGTGGATATGTAAATGAATTCGGGTTTTTGTTTGTTCACTTAGATGGATTTTACCAAATTGAGATAACGTATCTCTGGTTTTTGAATTTAGATGATGTCGTGGGGCAAATGCAAGACGATAAACGAATATATGATTCGTTTATTGTGAATTTTGATTTTAATTTAGTTTTTTAGATTAAATTATGCCGTGGGGGCAAATGTTAAGCGATAAACGGATGTTTGATTCGTTTATTGCCAATTTTGGGTCTAGTTTGGATTTTTTCGGGTTTTGATTGAATTTCAGGTTTTAGTGTGTTACTGCTAGGATTTGGATGTAGGTGTGGGGGAAGGAGATGGTAGGGCTTTTCAGAGCACTACATATAGGTATTTTAAGAAATTATTATTATTATTTATTATTATTTTATTATTATTATTTATTGGCCTGTAGGAACCCGGAAGTACATGACCTCGCCGACTCGACTCTGCCATCGTTCCCTGTCCTGTGCGCTATCCGATCCGATCTCATCAAGGTCAAACCTAATATTATCCTCCCATCTCCGTCGCAGCCGTCCTGTCGGTCTACCGTCAAGAATTCTACGCACGGTCCTATCGTTGCCCATTCACGCTACATGTCCGGCCTGTCTTAACCTTCGCAACCTGGTTACTCTCGCTATAGATTTGCGGTATAGCTCTGCCAATTCATGGTTGTGGAATTTCCTTCATTGTCCCGCCTCGTCATATTTACCGCCAAAGATACTACTTAACATTTTATTCACAAATACACGGAATTTGTGTCCTTCCCGCTTTGTGAGAGTTCATGTTCCGCATCCGTATAGAACAATCGGCATGATTATGGTTCTATAGACACATAGCTTTATATTATGTGATCATCATCATCATCATCGGCACTATAACCGGGATCCGGTCTTGGCCTTATTTAGCATTTCTCTCTACCGGTATCCGCTCCATATTCAAGACTTGTTAAATTGTCCATAATAATTTGTTTTTCCGGGCAAGCTTATTAGCCTTGCGCCAACCTTTCTCAGGTTGTCGCTGCATGTATTGGTTCAGTACTGGGTGTCACGTGGAGACTGCATGTCAACTTGGATTGAACAGGGACAAGGATTTTCCTGGCCTTCGCCGGGTTGAAAGCAGAGACTTTGCCCTGTATGTTCGCTCCCACCCCGCCTTATATTACGTGATAGCAGTTTGGATTTCAGCAGTTTACTGACTGCGTACCAACTAGCGTTGCCGAAATGTAGTCTTTTGTTCAGTTCCTTCGACATTTCGTTACTGGCCGTCAGTATTGTTCCCAGATATTTAAATTCTTTAACTTTTTCGAATATCTTGCCTCTGACGTTTATGTGTGTTCCCTGACGATTTCACTGTTTTTACTTACAGTCTCTAGATTATCGCCCAAAACGGCGATGTCATCCGCATATGCGAGTGTGGCGGTTCTAACAGATACACACATACAATACACAAGCAAATAGTGAAGAACACCGAAAAACAATCGAATAAGAAAAAGCATCAGCCGTAGACCAAGCAATAACATAGCAATTCCACATCAGTTGAGTGTACTTGAGCTTAGCAATCGAATTCGTACACGCGGCAGTGGCCTGTTGTGTTGAGCATTGGTTCAATTTTTAGTGATTCTAACCAACATAGCGTCAGTTGGAATCACACGTTCTGCACTATCGTCGCAAACACTATACGAGCACATGTGTGACTCCGTTCAGAAATGATCCGGCCATGTTGTCGTCTTGTACCTTTCTGACGACATACTCGAGCACAAGATTAAAAAGATACGGCGATAGGCCATCTCCCTGTTTTAGTCCGTCCCTGATTTCAAATGGTTCTGAGAGGTGGTTTCCTATTCTAACTCGCCCTATGAAGTCAACGAACAGTTGGTGAACCGTCTCTCCATATTCCCACTTCTTTTCCGGCAGTTGTCTTACTGCGAACATTTGGTCGCTCATTGACCGGTTCCTATGGTATCCGCGCTGGTAGGCTCCCAGTATTTCTTCTGCGTACGGTGTGATTCTCGCCAGTATGACATTTGTTAGTATTTTGTATGTGGTTGGGAGCAATGATATTCGTCTGTAGTTTTCGCAGTCAGATCTGTCACCTTTTTTGAAAATGGGGACGACTATTGAGGTTTTCCATTCTTCCGGAGTGACTTCCTTATCCCATATTGTTTTGATGAGCTGGTGGATCTTTCGAGCGGTTGCCTCTCCTCCATGCTTCACAAGCTCTGCCGGTATGCAGTCGACTCTGGGAGCGTTGTTGTTTTTCAATCGATTTATTGCGTCTACAACTTTGTTGAAAGATGGCTCTGGGTTCTGAGGCTCGGCTGTATGTACGTCTGGTGTGTTTATTTGTGGTTGATGGGTATGCACGCTGAGGAGGTTTTCAAAGTCCTGCTTCCATCTTATGACGATATTGTTTGTTTCTGACAGCCGTTTCCGTCTTTAATTATTTTGATCTCTCTCGGTAGCCATTTCTAATTGAGTTTATGCCGGTATACATATCTCTGATGTTCTTTGGTGTGGCATTTTCTAGGATATTTTTGATCCGAGTCTTCTCCCATTCTCGTTTTTTGGGTTTGAAAAGTTTCATTGACTCTTTCCGAATTGTAGCGTAACGTTCTGCGTTGACTTCATCATATCTTTCTAAGTGGATCACTCTCAGGCGTTTTTCGATCTTCGCCTTGCACTCATCGTGAAACCAAGGTTTGGACTTAATTGTTTTCTTAAATCCTAATACTTTTTGGGTTGTTTGTTTGATTGTGTCTCTGGTCGATGCCCATTTAATGTCCACATTATGGGCTTCCTCTTCCTCACCGCTCCCATTCTCTAGGATGGTAAATCTATTCGTTAGTTCGTCTTGATATTCAGCCCTTTTGCGCAGGTCTTTTAGTTTATCAGTGTCGAACTTATTGCTCGTCTCCCATGACTGCCCATGTGGGCTTGCTGCGAGCCGACTCCAGATTTTGCTCATCTCTAGAAGCTGATCGGAGTCGCAATCTGCTCCTCTATATGATCTTACGTCAAGGATATTTGAGTGGTGTCCTTTGTCTATGAGGAAGTGGTCTATTTGGTTACGCGTTACGCCGTCGTGTGATATCCATGTGGCTTTATGGGTTTGTGTCTTACAGGAAGAATATTCAGGACCCTGAACAAAGGAAAGGACGGGTGCCTAGTAGGCTTTCCACAAATTTTTCTAAGAACAAATTTCTGGAGGATTAACAGTGGTTGTATTTTATTTTTACATGCAATTACATATTGTAGCTTGGAATAGAATAAACCAAAATAAATTATCCTCAAAAGCTTAGTGGAACAGACATTACGTAAAAGAGTACGTAGATAAGGAGGTGTCTTCCACTTTCTCGATCCCTTGCAATCCGGTTAGGACATGGTTCATGAGCCTCTGAAACGTAGCTGGTGCTCCCTTCAGGCCAAATGGCATACGTTTAAACTCATAGTACCCGTAATTTGTGCTGAACGCTGTCTTACTTTGATCCTTCTGATCCACTAAGACTTGGTGGTAGCCACTGGCTAAATCGAGCATGGCAAAATAGCGTGAGTGACCGAGCTGGTCTAAAATGTCCTCTATTCGAGGAAGAGGGCACGCATCACCGATGGTTTTGTCGTTCAGTTTCCTGAAATCGACCACAACTCTCCATCCGGTTTTTCCATCGGGGCCCGCATTCTTAGGAACTACCAAGAATGGTGAGTTCCACGGAGTTTTGCTTGGTTGAATGATATCATTCTCCAGCATATCCCGTACTTGCGTTATTGCACTGGTATATGTTAGGCGCAAGGCTAATGACCTTGCCCGGAAAAAACAAATCATAGCCTCAGGACTTGCTAAATAAGGCCAATACCGGTTCCCGGTTGTAGAGCCGATGATGATGATGATGATATGTTAGGAGGTCACCTTTGAGGTGGAAAATATCGTTGAACTCCTCACATATGTCTACTTACATACTACCACTATGGATTGGCACTTTTGAGGACTTAGGTTTTTACCTAAGTGGAGTTCCTCGTGTAATTGTGTCAACCTTGGATTTTTTGGTAATTCCTTTTCTGAGAATAAATGTCGGATATACTGGAGGTTTTCTCCCTACGAAGGTTTTTTATCCGCATTGTATTCCGTAGTACGGTTGTCCTCATTTTCCAGCAGAAAAGTGGAAAAGTCCTTCATTGGATGTAACTCCACCATGATTCGGTCTATGGTTTGGAGGTAGCTTGCGATATTGAGTACCTCTACTTGGGCACTCTTCGCTTTCCCTGCAATACAATTGGATATAAAAATCCCTGATTGTATTGCTTTAGGTACTAGCACCACTTCTTCTCGTCTCAGCATTTTTCGTGAACGCGCCGGTTTGTTCAGAAAAATTTCTACCTCCGAAGCGTTTGGCAGTGAGTGTTCCACCACTGTTACTTCTTTGTTAGCTTTCTTTGGTTTGTCAGCTATTAAAGTGGGGTTGGGATGTTTGGAGCCTGACAAATGTTCGCCCCCTTTCCCCTGTTTGGGTAGGGTATCCGGTGTACTTCCGGCCGGGGTCTGGACCTCTATGGATCCCCTTGGCACGGGTTCCCAACTGGTTGCCTTATGTCTTGGCGTCCGCTTCCTATCTTTTGTAAATTCAACGGAAAAACTTACCGGATTCACATTGGTTTGGGAGAATTCCAAACAATTCCTAGGTCCGTTGACTTTACAATTCCTAGACAGGAAGTCGTTTCTTAACAACCCATTTGCTGACAATCCCGGTAGGGAGTTTATTACCTGAAAGTTACAGGAGATTGGCTGGGGCAGTTTGAATATCCCCTTACAAAAGCCCATAGACTTTCCCTTTTCAAAAGCGTTTGGAGAGTAGTGGCCTTTTTGGTATCCAGTGCTGTTCCATCTTGGAGTGCCTTCAGCTTAAGAAGGCTCATCTCCGCACCTGTGTCCACTATTAGACATGTAGTGTTTCTACATCCTATGTCTAATGGGAGCTGGACTATTGGAACTTTTGTTGGTGGTTGAGGACAGTTTTCTTTATTTGGCGGCTTTAATTCGGTCGGGTTGGGGAATTCCTGCCCGACCTCTGGGAGTTTTCCGACTTCTCCCATTTTGCTTTTAGTCGACACACTGTCGCCATGTGGTTGTGTCGCTTACAAAATGTGCACCATTCCCCGTTCTTCTGTCGCCTGTGTCCCTTTTTTGGCGTCTCTGACGCGTCCGTAGCGGTTGAGTTCGACTGGTTACGGTTCGATTCGGGTCGATGGCGTTGTAATCTGTGTTGCCGTTGTTTTATTTTTCGAGCCTCCGAGTGTTCAGTACTGTTCGAACTAATACTACTCTTGGCTCGAGTCTGTTCGCCGCCTTTGTCGCGTGGCTGCTTATTGTCCTTCGAATTTTTTCTTTTTTGGACAGTTTGCTATTCTGTATTGACCGTGCAGGTCGGTGAGGTGTGGTCGCGGGATACAGACTTAACCACATTGGGTGTGTCTGTTGGCTTTTGTGGTTTTACTCACATTGCCTTGATACGACACTGGTCCCACGTGTGACCCTTTCGGCCACAAAACTCACAACAACATCGAATGCTGTACACTTTACGATTCGATGTAGTTGCTTGTTTCGAAGTGGATGATCGTTCCTGCCCTTGATATGAGGTATTCACGGGTGACTGCCGTTGGTTCTGTGACCTTGGTGGTGTAGGTTCGGGATTATCCACCTTCCTTTGTGTACTTAGTGTCCGACAATCCTGGACATCGTGCCCATATCGATCACACTTCGTACACTTTGGTGTGTTTCGGCGTCGAAGGCATTCGTCGTACAAATGCATTTTCCTATTATAGAACGTGCAAGTCATGCGTGTAACCCATGGGTTTGGTGTACGCTTGTCTCTGCTTTAACTAGAGGAGTCACTATGATAGTTACCTCCGCCTCTTTGAAGGTGTCGTGGTACCTCGGGCTTCTTTGGTTTGGACCCTGTTGGTGTTCTAGAAGTGTGTGGTGGTGTTTCCGACCTAAATGGGGTTTTCCCAGGTTGTGGGCGTGTAACGGGGTGAGATCGTTCTGGGAATCTAGTATTAGAATTCCTATTCTGTGTCCCTACTATCCGAGACGCATCGTTTATAGGCCTATTTTGCCCTTGCCTCGATTCCTGGGGTTTTGGTCGTGTGTCCCCGTAGATCCTATCTAAAACCCTATTTGTTTCCTCTGGGGGATCCTGCTCATCCTCCCAATAGTAAAATGGATTATTTTTTAAGATTGGCTGCCTATTTGATGAGGTGGCGGCATGGTATTCGTCGTTCCTTTCCGGCGAAGGTGACTGCTCATGATGCCTCCTTGGTATTTCGTACCATTCACTCTCGCTCCTCATCTCATTCTCGGTTTTCTATAATAATCCTATCTAGGGATACATAATCTTCGCTTAAGCCCAAAGAAGTCAATTCTCAGTCTATTTAGAGGAGTAGGAGAGGATTCACAACTTCTAGCTAAATGGACGGAATAATCTCACAAGCCCACCTCAAACTACTCTTACTTACTTACTCAGATTGCACTTATTAACGTAGCCATTAAGCCAGAAAAGGCCCTCATCGCAATGCAAAATGTTGGTCGATAGCAATAGATCTTTTTAGAACTTTTCAAAAGCATAAAGGCTGAAATGGTGATGAGCTACATCATCCCGTGATGAAATGTCGAACAATACTAAACAAACACACCGTGATAGATTGATAGTTTGACAATTTGGTGTGTGGTAAAGTTCCGAAAAAAGGAATTTCAAATGAATCTTCGAATTTATTCCCCCTCAAACGCCAAATATTTAACATACGAACTCCCTATGTTTCCTTCCTTAGCTCACGTTCATGTTTTCTCCCTTACTACTAAAGGTTTTATTCCTTGGTAATGGTTGATACTGTGGTACTTCGGTACAATTATCGCAATTATAAAGCTATAGTACGATAATTTTCAATATCATCACTAACTAAGTTGCTATCAAAAACACATGAAAATAGCTGCCTTAAATGAAAACCTCTATTATCTAATAGTTCTGTATCAGTCGATAGCCATAAGTACGCTTGCATTGAATTCTACATTTCTCTCTCTTTTGATTCGCCTTTCCTGTTCATTTACAAAATGAATAAAGGGTAAAAAAAATAAAAAAAAATAAAAGAACAGCTTTGAATGTCTGGATGCACCAGGAAGAATCATAAAAATGATCCAACCAGTCATTTATTGCATCTTCGCTTCTACCCAAATTACGAACTCACTAATTAACGCCATGCTTGGTTGAAACAAGAACACGCAATCGCTGCTAAGAACTATTACTACTTTAAATAGGAATCCAAAAACGTTTGCGGCTCTTACAGCACGAGCATGTGAGCCTCCAACCTAACCATGAAAATTCTACCTTTAACATGTTCTTCCTTAACATACTTGGGAATTATTGCTAGCCCACAGATACACTCAGGGACCAACAACCTTTCTCGCGTGAGTGGGCAAGATACCGGTAGACATGATGTACAACTTGCGGAATTTATGACCCTTCCCGTGCACGGAATATATCCTTTTATGCCGAAAGAAAGAAGCAAAGGCCAAAACCTTTGCAGAGTGCAAACTTTATCTTGCACAATATTTTTCGAAACAATTAATTACTTGTATACTAGACTTAGTTAGTGACGCCAAGTATTTATATGTTGAAAGCCAACTTAAAAATATATTCAGGGATCGCCTTTTTTAAAAAATTATTTGTCTTAATTTATATCGACAGTTTCGATTTGCTGTATTTTCTTTTGATTTATTATTATTATTATTTTTTTGATAAATGTTTTTATTAATGTATTTCATTATAAATCTCGCATTAATCATATTTAGATTTCACCCTCTTCCAACAATGAAATAAGTACGTGTATTTATTTTACATAGTGTCCTTATTTTTATTTTACATATACTTATATATTTTACATAGGATCCGGAGCAGTTCGCCGGATACATAGAAATATCATTTGATTATAACAGGACACAGAAAAATAATGTAACAGTGAGTTCTAAATTCAGCAGGTCTTGAAATATGGGAAAACCGAAAAGGAACTGCGTTAACGTTCTCACGTTCGTGACAAAAATAAATTTGCTTTTTCTACACTTAGTTGCGCCCTACAAAAAGGACTTCTCACTACAAAAGCTAGACGTATACCTGTATTGTACTTGGACTTGTATATACTTCTGCATGAGAAAAGAAAATTGCTTATATATAAAAATCAAAATAAAATAGTAGATAGGCGAACTTGTGAACTTGTGAAGAAATGTGTACCATTTCGAATGTCGTGTGAAAACATCGGTGTAATTCGTCGCGGACGATAATATTCCTGTTTGAAATTGTCCAGCGCCATCGGCGCTATAACAAAAAGTATCATCATCATCATCGGTACTACAACCGGGAACCCGCCTTGGGCTTATTTAGCAAGTCCTGAGGGTTGTTAAATTTTCCATAATGATTTGTTTTTTCAGGCCAAGGTCATTAGTCTTGCGCCAGAGGCTCCCAAAAAGTATGCTCAACAAATGGACGAACATTGCTGCAGTTCCACCTGAGCACAACTGTGTAGAAGTTTACTGGGGCTACCACCCATTTAGTGGCCTAATTTAAGTAACATAAGAACGTACACTTAAAGTACATATAATATATTAGATTAACTAAGGTTATCCTAAGGTAACCAGGAAAAATTACGAAGGCTGGCGTTGGGGCGAGGGGAGGGGGGGGGGGGGGGGTTATAATAAGGAGTAGAAGCGCTGCTTAAAATTGGTGGTGACAATGGTTTAGGAGGCCGTTCTTGAGAGTATGGGTAGAGAGGTCGAAGTCGAAGAAGGTGGAATTGGAATTGACATTTCTCAGCAACCGCGCAGGAGGATTTATAGAAAAGATGCTTTTATATGAAAAAATTTACACCGCGCAAGTTCGTCATAAGACAGAAATTCACCATATTATGCCCTGTGAGTAGGGCGTTAGAATATATTCACAGCTAGGCCGGCTTGTCGTAAAGGCCGAGTGGTAGCCGGGGTTCCAACGCCTTCTCAACCGGTGAAATACCACCCCACCCAGCTTTAGGCTCCGTGAAATGGTCGGGAGAAATCCCGTCTTTCGGAGCTCGGCTGGTGGACCTGTGGCGGTTCCGCCAAACTCAACTGCCTACTTACCTGAAGAACCCCCATCCCTACAACCCAATCTGCATGCGTTTTTGCTAATCCAACCGCATTAGCACCTTAAATGCTTCACGCATCAAATAGATCAAATTTATAATCTAAAAGTCCCTGTAAAAGAATTCTTACCTTTTCATGCATCTCTTCGCATACAAATTCCCTGCAAGAATTCTTTCCATTATGCGGGTGCATAAAACTAAAACCTATTCGGTACCTTCGGCTGCACCGCAATCTCCCCACAGCAAAAACATTTCCCTCCCAAGGATAATTAATGCTTTCAATGCATTACCTGGAAATGCCTGCAAAGAATTTTTCCTACAAGGGCATTCATACATGTATCAATGCATCTCTACATTAGCGGCCAAGAACCGAATTTCCAATTAGTGTACATATTCACACTAGAGTTCGATTCTGGCGTCGCCATAGATGCCAAGCATAATTGACACAGATGGTATACACAACCGTCATTGCGTAACCATCTAAATTACTTTCTGAAGACTTGCAACTATTGATTAAGATGCAAGCACTTCTCTCGGAAATACTTCTTTGTTTGAATTTTCAAACAATCACCAATGTCGCGCTTACCCGCCGGATTGGATTCAATAGCATAAACATATGCAAACAAAAGAATCCGATCCTCCCAGTCGGCAGAGATACGATATACGATCTCCATTATCTCAATCCCTTTTAGTATCTAATGAGTGGCTGCTATTTACTCGGCTGACCCTCATTACCGGACGATGCATTCGGTCGCTGCTTCGTTTGTTGGGCATCCCGTGTCTAGGTTTCGTTCGCTTTGACCTGCGAGCGTTAGCAAACAATCTTATCTCAACGATCGACTTCACCCACACCACTACAGGACCTCACCAGTGAGATCCTCTTTCCTCGTTTTCACCACGAGAGGAACATTTTCTCTCTCGGGGAAACTCATCCCATTAGCGAGTCGGCGAGCCGAATTTCGCTGAGTTCAATTACATCCGCCGACCAAGCCGGTCGTGCCGCTCCCGCTCCACGGTGCGCACGGTGACGCGAAAGTCAACCGCGAGTCGCGTGCTTAACAGTTGTCACCAAGTCGTGAAAAGTAATTTTTCTTGTGCCGGCAGCATAATGCCCTTAAAGTAGAGTAAAATAAGTTAATAACCGTTTCCCACAACAGTGTTTGAAATATGATTTAGGTTCCGAAATCTATATAAAACTTACTTTCTATAGGGAGCTAAATTGAATTGCTGTGTTCGATGACTGGGAATCCGGAAATCACAATATGTAAATTGGTATCCTGGAGTTTTCTTCTTTCCTCGGCGAACATTCGATGGTATTCCATTCCCTTTACTCCTGGTTGTGGACAAACGTGGCGGCGCGGCGTTTCGTTCTTTTGTCGGCGTATTTATTTTTTTCGTTGGTGGACAATTCGCGCCGGAGCTGTTTAGTGTATGATGTAGGAGGAAAGTGAACCTAGTGGCCGTGTCAGGTACATACTTCCTCCCCACAGACCGGTTCGAGAAAAGGTTGGTTTGGGTGGTAGTCGGTCCTAACGTGAGATACTACCCCGTTACCCTGTACATTCGGCAGTATCGTCGAGAGAAATCTTCGACGGTGTTTCGGATGTGTGGCTGATGGCCCGAACAGACACGGAGATAAGTCATGATGGTACCTTCATTTCATTTCATTTTAAAACATTTTTTATTTTTCTTTTTATATTCTTAATTTCTAAATTAAAGGCTAGACAAAAAATGCTTAAATTCTAGCTTAATTATCTTATATAATAACTTACTGGTCCTTCGCAGACGCTCTAAGCTAAACATTACTTAACATTTGTATAATTTGCCATTCGGCGACAGAACTTTGTGGCAGTACTGATAATTAGTTGAAATACAAAGAAAAATTTGAAAAACTTTGTCAATTTTTTTGTTTTTTTTTCTTAAAATTTAACTTACTTAACTTACCTAATATATATATATATTTTTTTTTTTTTTATTTTTTTTATTTTTTTTTTTTTATTTTTTTTTTTATTTTTATGTAAAAGCACTTAACCTAACTTAACTTAAATCTTATACTACCCTAATTCTAGAAAAGCTAAGTCTATGTAAGCTAGCTGATGATAGTATGATTCTATACCGACTTTGGTATCCAGGTCTTTATATGCCATTCAACCACCAGAACTGTTGACGCTGTCTAATACAATCGTCCCGGTCTCTGTGGGAGATAGCCCTACTGAAGCGCAGGAGCTCTTCTTCGGTGCGCGCTACTTCCCGGTCGTAGCACAATCGCCCGTCTACAGATGATCTACTTACATGATAGATCAGCGGAATTCCGGATCTATCCTGTATAAGCCCTTTCATATCCAAGTCAAGGAACGCCTCTGGTGGAACAAAGCCGTTGCGACGCACGCTCTCATAGTACAAGGTGTTTGGATAATAGGCCCCGAAAATTAGGTCATTGGACGAGCTTATTGCTCTCGCAATATGTCCTCTGATTAATTTAATCATAAAATTATCCACCCTATTTATGTACGCTTCATTATATAAAGTCTCATTTGAGTAATACTTTTTATAGTCCGATTCCGGTGTCCGATATAATCTGAGACAACTTCTGAGACACTTTCTTTCGAACACCCGAATTTTTTCCATCAAATTTGGACCTATGTTGAACCATACTGGGCAACCATATATGAGCATTGGCCTGATTAGCGTCATGTAGCATATGACTTTTACCTTGCTGTCAAGTTGGCTACTGTGAAATAGCCTCCTTGTCATAGCAAAAGTTTTCCTCGCTTTGAGCAAAGCAGCCTCTACATGTCTGTTGAAATACAGATATTGATCTACCCAGATGCCCAGGTATTTAACTAAACTCTTGGTTTCCAGTTTATCTCCATGCGGTCCCACGATAACTAGCTTTCGCCAGTTTTTCCTTGTGTCGTACGTGGCTTTATATAATGGAGTTCTGAATAGGATGGCTTCACATTTCTGGAAGTTGATCTTAAGTTTCCAGTCATTGCAATAGCGCTGCACTTTGTTGAAGTCTCGCTGTATTAACCTATTTATAATCGCAACTTTCGGAGCTGTTCTGTAAATTATGAGATCGTCTGCGTACGCAATAGCCTGCGGAAGTGCTTCTAATAAGTCGCTAATATAAATGTTAAAAAGAATCGGAGAGAGTACCGCGCCCTGTTGCAAGCCATTCTTGATATTATACGTTTTATTAGAGGTCACATTACCACTTTTGACCACGAACCTCCTGTCCTTTAACATATCGTAAAGTACATATAGTAAAGGCTTATGTATGCCATGTCTGACCAGTTTGTAATACAACCCTTCGATCCAGACGGTATCAAAGGCTTTCTCCAAGTCGATCAGACAGGCACCTGTGCATTGGTTCCTACATTTATTCCATTGTATGTCGGAGACCAGTTTAGCTGCGGCATGTGTGGTTTCATGACCCGCCCTAAAGCCAAAGTGGTTATTTGGAATAGTGCTATTGTCGTCTACCCATTTTAGCAGAGCTTTGTTAATGATTTTTTCAAATACTTTACTGATGCTTGGGAGTAAACTTATCGAACGCATGTTCCTTGGGTTTGTACAGTCTTTGCCCTTTTTTGGGATGGTCTGAATGATAGCCGTTTTCCAACGCGCGGGATAATATGCATTATTCAACGCGTTGTTAAACAGGACCGTGTATATATCTATTGCCTTTGGGGGCAGGTTCTTGAGTACGATGTTAGGTACTCCATCTATTCCCACTGACTTTTTGCTTCTTAATGAGTCGAAGATACTCTGGATTCCTTCCCTTGTTATTAGAAGGCTATTAGCCACTTCACCATTGGCATTAATGTCAATTGACAGATTATCTTCACTGAATTCGGTAAAACCCGGATTCTCCGATTGCCAAAGTGAAATTTCATTCCGGAGGTGCAGGTGATTGAGTAGAACTCTGTCCTCCAGGTCGTGATTTCGATGAATGCTTTCATTCACCTTGTACATTTCCTGAAAGACAGCTCCCAAAGCGTTCACCTTTTCCAAAGGATCTTCGATCACGAAGAGCTCACCATTGAGGATAGCGTTCTCTGCATCTATGCCAATGTTGGTTAGCAGCTGCTTGTTTACCTGAGTACGTGGGATTTGGAGACACTGAATCTCATTTTGATTATTTCTCCTGAATATTTTATTTATTTGTGGGAACATATTCGGGTTATTAGTTTTTATAGCTCGAATTCTGTTGTTCCAATACAAATTTGTTGCTAATCTATAATTAGCTTTAAGTAATTGTTGGAGGTTTTTTAATCGGGATTTCAGTGATATTATCTCCTGGTCTTGTCTGCCTGTAAACTGTCTGTGTAATTGTTTTAATTTCGATAGCAGTCTGCTCTTTTTCTTGTGGAGTGCGTTTATTGTTGCGTTTCTGTACATGTTAATGTGATCTGTAACTGTTGTTTTGGGATTTTTATTTTCCATTTCCTGTAATATACTGCTAGTTTGTCAAGAGCTGCTTGCAAAGAGTTGTAGACATTAGTGAATAAAGCCCTGTGAGTTGGGCGTTAGAATATACTCACAGCTAGGCCAGCTTGTCGTAACAGGCGACTAAAGGCCGAGTGGTAGCCGGGGTCCCAACGCCCTGTGCGCCCGGTGAAACACCACCCCATCAAGCTTTAGGCTCCGTGAAATGGTTGGGAGAAATTCCTGGTCATCTCTCGGAGCTTGGCTGATGGACGAGTCGAGAAAAGGTTGGTTAGGTGGTAGTCGGTCCCAAGGTGAGATACCACCCCGTCACGCTGTACATTCCGCGATATCGCCGAGAGAAATCTTCGACGGTGTTTCGAATGTGTGGCTGATGGCCCGGACTGACACGGGGATAAGTCATGATGGTGTCTTCTGATATAAAGAATTCCGGAGGTAAACTAGTCTCCCATTCGGATCTCCGGGGGGGACTATGTCAGGGGGAACATCATGCAGATATCATGATAAATAATGGAACTTTGAAAGATTCGTCATCGCATAACCGGGATAGCTCTCGAGGCTCGGCCCACGCTCGACTGGTGACGGCATTTTGTAACATCAGGGGCATCGGTTTCACCAATACGAATGTAAACGCCGTCCACCAAAATATGCAAACAACGAAACCTGATATCCTTGCCCTAACTGAGACCCAGGTCGACTCGTCAACTGATTCGACATATCTTCGTTGCTCAGGATACGACTTACATTCGAGATTCCATTTTAAGGGCAGAGTCTGCGTCTTCGCACGATTCAATCTGGCTTTCTAAAGGATAGATGCGTTGAAACCCAATAACATGAACATCATATGGTTGAGGGTCGTGCTGAGAAATTCTGCTAAATTTCTTTGTTGTATTTACCGCTCCCCAAATGACGATCGACCAGCGACATTTTTCGAACATCTTTCATATACCGTCGACTGGATACAGATCAACCAGTCGACTTTTGAAGTTGTTGTCCTTGGCGATTTTAATGTGCACAAATCCGACTGGTTGTTACATTCTAACAGAACCGACGATGCTGGGAGGCTGGCGGAGATGTTTGCTGTTAACCACAACTGGACTCAACTCGTGGAGGAACCAACGCGAGTGCCGGATGCCCGAGGCGATTATGCGAACACCCTGGATCTGTTTTTGACATCCGAACCGAGTATTTATACCGCAGAGGTTTCTGTGCCACTGGGAAACTCAGATCACTGCCTGGTATCTGTCGCGCAACCACTTGCATTTTAAGCGAATAACCCGCCTAGACAGCTTCGCCATCTATGGAGGTATGGGGCTGCTAACTGAGACGATTTGCGAGATTTCTTCGTCACAGAGATTATTTTTCTCGGGATGGAGATGTATATTCCACATTCCATCAAACGAAGTTAGTCTGATAAAACTTGGTTTGATAAACAATGCGAGCAGATTACAGCGGCAAAAAATAGAGCTTTTACGCAATGGCGCTCCAATCCCACCGATGTTAACAGAACGAATTTTGTTAGAATCAGAAACGTGTGCAACCGGGCGATTGATACCACGAAGAAAGCTCACAACGACAGGGTGATCAATAAGCTCCTTCGGTGCCCAACTGTCGCTAGTCACGAATTCAAAGGATAAAGCTAATGTGTTCGCGAAATTGTTTTCCGCGAATTCAAACCTCGATCCCGGCATTTTGAAGCCACCTGTGATCTCGCCGGCACGGTCTTCGATGCGGGATGTGAGATTTCGTCCGCGCACTATTCAACGCATTCTACGTGATCTGGATTGTAGGAAGGCAACTGGCCTGGACGGAATAGCAGCAATAGTCCTTAGGAATTGTGCTCCAGAACTATCGCCGGATCTTGGCAGACTCGTCCGCCTATCTTATGCACGGGGGACCTTTTTTGCCTGCTGGAAAATCGCTCGAGTTCACCCAATCCCAAAGACGGGTGAAAGTGTCTCCCACAAAATTACCGTCCGATAGCATTACTATCTATGTTATCTAAGGTGATGGAAAAAGTCATCAATACAGAGTTAATTAAGTATTTGGACTGCAACCGACTTCAGAATGATCGTCAGTACGCATTTCGTGGCAGGCGATCCACGGGAGACCTTTTGACACTTATAACCGATATATGGACATCTGCGATTGAACGACATGGTGAGTCAAGGGGGGTCGCATTGGATATCTCCAAGGCTTTTGACCGCGTCTGGCACGGGGCATCGCTGAGCAAAGTTCGTTCATATGGACTTTCCCAGAAGGTTTGCGACTGGACGAAGAACTTCCTCGTAAATCGAAAATCAGCCATCGATCCGGGTTGTTGTGGACGGTGAGTGTTCGGATCGGTATCCTGTCAATTCGGGGGTGCTCCAGGGTTCTATTTCGGCTCCAACGTTGGTTTTTGCTTCACATAAATGATTTGTTTAGGGTCGACGGATAACAAAGTGTTCAGTTTTGCGGATAATAGGACGCTTGTTTCCTACTTTTGGAGTGTTCGGCCGATTGGTGCATCTACATCGCACCAGCTGAGATGTAGATATATTGACTCTCTGAATCAGGATCTAGATATGGTCCTGCAGTGGAGAGGGGCCAATCTCGTCGACTTCAATGCAGCGAAGACACAATATACAACATTCACAAAGAAAAGTGGATCATCGGTTCCACAGCTGATGATGAATGGCCAGACCCTCGAATCGGGGGAAAGCTTGAAATTGCTTGGCATCACGCTCTGTGGGAATTTATCGCGGCATAAACACGTGTCCAGCATCGCCAGGTCAGCCTCAGGAAAACTGAGCTAACTTTTTAGAGCCAAGGAATATTTTACTCGGGCCCAACTTCTTTTCCTGCATAAATCCTAAATTAGACCCGCGCTCAAATATTGCTCTCATGTTTGGAGCTCGGCTCCTAAACATACCCTCAACCTACTTGAGAGCATAGAGATGAGCGATCCGCCTGATCGGGGGCTCGGCGCTGACGTTGGGATTACAGCCGCTATCGAAGGCGCGTAGCCGCCCTCTGTCTGTTTTACAGATATTATGACGGGTACTGTTCTTCGGAGATTCGTGGTATTGTTATACGCAGTTCGGTTTATATGCGCTCCACAAGACAATCCGACGGATCGCACCAGTTTGCGGTTCATCTCCCAACGGCGCGATCATCCATGCATCAGAGCTTGTTTGGTTACAGAACGGGGGTCCTGTGGCATCCCCTCCCCGCGCAAGTGTTCGCGGAGGGTTACAACCTGCCATTGTTAAAAAAGAACTGCACCAGTTATCTGGTGGAATCACCGGGCGCCGTGTCGGAGGTTCGTCTCTCCCGAGAAAAGAGTATTAAAAAAAACAAAAATATAAAAAACGTTTGCTATGTGCCCCCTTTTTCCACAAATAAAGCAACTCCAAAATCTTACGGGATAATCTTCAGGACCATGGTTCCTTTCGGATCTGAAACACATTTTGCTCATTCCACCACCATTTGAGCTTCCGCTATATCGTGGTTGACTCCCAGAGGTAGTATTCTGATTTTCTCGAATACACGGCTTATGATCTTTTGTGTTACTATTGACAGCAAAGGCCCCCCAACATGAATTTTGCTTATTTTCCTCTCTTGTTAATTCGTATTCTACGGCTTGTTTACACGTTTCTGAAAATGTTAATCTCTTTTATTGTAAGAGCTGCTGATGGTCGCTGTTCTTAATACCACACACGAATTTCTCACGAAGAGGTCTGTGGCGTTTCTAACAGATACACACACAATACGCAAGCAAAGAGTGAAGAACACCGAACGAAATCGAATAAGAAAATGTATCAGAGCCATATACCATAGCGATAACATAACAATTCGACATCAGTTGGGTGTACTTGAGTTTAGAAATCGAATTCGTACCATATCGTCAGTTTGAATCACACATTCTTTTCACTATCGCTGTAAACGCTATAGATCCACCAACTGATTAAAAAAATTAACAATTCCACATTTCTTGAGTTTAGAAATCGAATTCGTACAAGCGGCAGTGGCCTGATGTGGTGAGCATTGGTTACATTTTTAGTGATTATAACTGTCATAGCGTCAGTTCGAATCACACGTTCTTCACTATCATCCCAAACCCGATAGGTCCTTCTTGGTAATCTCCAAAATTACAATTTTCGGTGAAAGATTTCAATGATAAAATATATTCTTTTACTGATGAAAACCTTGTTCCGTCCTCCAGAATTTAAAGAATTCTGTTATCTCATTCAAATTAGGGTCGAACAGCTCCTTGAGCTCTTTCATTAGCTCAACGTACTTCTCTGAATAAGGCTTCGTGGGGGCCAATATTCTACGTAATTGTTTCGATACATTTTTTTATTTTTTTTTTTATTTTACTTCTCCCAGGAAAGGCGAACCTATAGCGCTGAGTCAGCGCACTGAGATGCTACTTTTTCTCGGCCAGGTTCATCAGCCAAGTTCCGAAAGATGCTCAAGGATTTTACCCAACCATTTCACGAAGCTTATAGCTTAATAGAGTGGTATTTCACTGAACGTCTGGGCTTTGGGAACCTACCTACCACTCAGTAATTGTGCCGAGTCGTCAGTTAACCCTGAGACAAGACACAACCTTGTGGCGGTCCCGCCAAACCCCACGGTACGCTTTCCTTAAAAACCCCCATATAATTTCACCAATGCAATTTCACCCTATAAAGAAAACTTACCTTTTCATGCATCCCTTTGCATTCAATTTTCTGTAAGAATTCTTCTTGACCTTTTTAGAAATTCCATAACTCCCATTGTTTCTCGCCAATGCATTTGCATTTGACCCAGACAACATTTCTTTTTTTTACCAAGGACATGTAATGCTTTCAAGCATTATCTGAAATTCCTAAAATTGATCCTTAATGTGCATATGCACCATAAATACCAAACATTCGATACCCTTTGTCTGAGTTAAAATACTATGTCGTCAGCTTGTTTTTACAGCTGCAACACTAGCGACAAACTATGATGCATTTCTTTCGTCGCCACCACTAATTACTTGGAATACCTAAATGCAAGCAAGGGATGCGTATCGGCAATTAACCCAAGATACGATATACAATTTCCATGGTATAAAGTATCGTATCCCATTAACACCTTTTTCCAACGTCCGTCATAGCGACGTTGCATAAACATGACCCTCATTACGGAGCAAACCATTTGGTCGCCTTTTCCTTTGTTCTCGCTGACTGCCTTTCTCGTTGTTCCACTGCTTTCGAACACGTGGAACAACATTGAATCTGTTCGATCGCGCACACACACCACTGTACCAAAAAGATCGCATTTTCTTAGTGGCCAGACCCTTAAGAGAAAATTTTCTCTTTCCCCTCCATATCGCACCCTTAATTGAGGATAGAATAGAAGTCAGAGTTCTATCCTCGAAGAGTCTTTTACCATCCGCAGGCCAGTACGGTCATGCCACTCCCGCCCGTAGTCGTGCGGGCGATAGTTTTAAACCATTTTTTGTGAAGTTATAAACGTGCAAGACTAATGACCTTGCCCAGATAAAATAAATCATTATGGAAAATTTAACAAGCCTCAGGACTTGCTAAATAAGGCCAAGACCGGTTCCCGGTTGTAGTGCCGATGATGATGATAAACGTAACGTAAAATAAATAAGGCTAAAACAAAGAGATCCTGAGTTTATATTTTTACTTGTGTGATGGCGTGATCAGTGACAATTGATCGACGCTGGTGTTTCCTTTCCTGCTGCGGTGAATCATCAAGAGTTTGGGCGGAACCGTGTGAACAGTGGAGTGAATGCTGGAGGAAGAAGGGAACCAAGTCTCCGTGTCAGGCACAATACTTCTTCCCCACAACCTCCTTACCAACTCAGAACTTGAGGCGGCGGTCCTATATATAGCAATAAATAGGCCACCTTTTTTGTTTCCTCACTTCCGTTCACAATGAAAAACTGCTGCAACCTGTTCTCCCATTTAGGAAAATTAGAAGTCACCATAAATTGTTCTATTTGAGCACTTGACATTTTTCTATGAGTAATAGATCTGTTTTCTATTTTCACATTATCTGTACTTTTTTTTCCATCTTCACTCATTAAAATGTCTTCTGTTATTTGCAATACTTTTCACTCTCATCACCACTGTTGTGTATAGTGAAACGACTTCATTGAGGTCTCAAATAAGACTGGTTTATTGGTATTAACTTTATATTTGACATGGCTTATCGAGAAGAGTAAGTGTATACCTAATTGGGAAGAGAGTTAACTAATATTACATAACAACGAAACGATATGTTTAGAGTATTAAGATATAAAAAGTTAACCAAGACAAAGTGCCGTTCTTGAGTCGAGAAACACATATCATTCAATTATTGATTCGTGAGATTTCTAGGCATTTGAAAACTATGATTTCCAGAATTTTCTCCACTCTTTAAAAAATGCGTTTTTACTGAGTGTCGGGAATATATCTTTCGTATAAACAATATCTGTAACATTATATTAATTGTACAACGTTTTAGTGCCTTAAATATTCATCTAAAAGAAACAAATAGTTAAGAAGCTTACTTACCCACTTTTTTCGAACTAGAAGTAATATCGTATTTTAACCGAACTAATTTAGAGGTAGATGTTTACTGATAACATTCCTTTTTAATGTTCTTAATATCATGACACACAAATTAACTGTTTAGGGCAATCTATTTAATGAATATTGTGGTAAAAAGTTTAAAAGATAAGATGTGACTAAAGAATAAACTCAAGTAACTTATTTAGAATATTAATGGTTTTCGCCTCTTGGAGCCTCTAATGATTTCTGCCATTAAAAATTGAGAATCTCCCCGACTAGTACGTTAATTTAATTGGCCACGATTTATGGCATTTAGGTAAACATCAACACCACAATGAAGCAATTTCTAATGCCCCCTTTGGTTACGCCTGAACAGATTTAACGATGCAACCACGATCCCGAAATAATTGCTCAACAATTTATTAATTCCGAATTAAAGAATTTATTCTACTTTTTTTTTTCGTTGGAGCTAGGCACTAAACCGTGCGGCAGTAGAATCGATTATAGCGTTTATTCGGTACCCCACAGCAAAATTTTATAGCATTCTCATACCTAGGATGGATGAGAACCAAAGACATTGAACGAAATCAGATCTATTGTGGATGCGAGAGAGTAGAAGGACTCTGTCCTCAAGTAATGTCGCGTTTACGGCATAAAAATCCCTGAGTTGTAGCTTTCCTATGGAAAAGACGGAGTTTAAGCCTTTTATAGCATGTTGACCGAGCGAGAAACATAAAATCAGCCAAGTAATAGTTGGAATTGAATGCCTGAATAAAAGTAGACTTCCAGCAATAAGAAACCCGTGGTACTCATGTGACGACCAAATATAAATGTTTTATAGAAAGGCTGGTCTTGCCTTTTATCTCTAACCACTTAATTAGTTCCGCATCGTTTGTAATTTATATGAGAAATAATGTTTCTTCCCGAAAGACATGATTTGCTATTACATTTGGAAAATTCGTGATGTTTACAGATGCTAAAAGCGAATGGAATTCTTTAAATTCGTATCTAGTAATGCAGCATGCAGTTATATACTTGCAGTATAAACGTGATGTAATTTTATAGCAGAAATTCATTTCCTAGCAATTATCACCACGACACCTCTTATTAAGAATGTGCTGTTGGGATTTAAAGCAGCATCGTCCGTTTATTGCATTAAATAAAATCACAGTCTTATCTATGACTAACAAGCTAAGTGTAAAAAGAAATATATTTTGAAGATAAAGCCTAAGCGATGTGATTAAATTTGTGAAAGTACTCATTTTAGCGAGTGTCTGTTGCATGTATCCGATTATTTTAACAGATACTCTCTTGAACTTTAAGAGTATCTCTCAGATGTTAACCATTTGTTGCAGCTAAGCTATCTGGGTATATTATTCTTAGTTTAGCTAACGTCAACGTGGGCATTCAGTTAGAGTGGATAGGCCATTCCTTACCAGCATGGCCAGCATGTTGTTGAGTCACTACAAGAGTACCCACGTAGCCCATTTATTATTCATGGTCACTACGTGCGCATGCGATAAAGACCATTTAATCAGCAGACAAAACAAGTTGATGCACATGTCAGACCGGCCAGGTTCCTGTCCTAATAGTCGATTGCGGTTGACTCCGGTGTGTGTGATACTTGATTCCTCGTAATGACCCCAATGGCCATTTTCAGGCTTGAGAACGCATCGCATTTCTTCGGGTTCTCCTATTCTGTAGTAATTACTGGATATCAGTAGAGAAACGATTCCTATTAAATTGAAAATCGTCAATCAGTCTAGCATAGCTCTGATGTACGTCGTTCAAGCAATCGAATAAGAAAATTGATGGTACAAGGTGCAGTGCGCGATTGATTCCGCTGCCTGACCACAGTCGGAGGCAACCCGTCGCGCACCTATGGTGCTACTGTACATATCAGATCGTCTGACCTAGTTTTCTTTTTCTTTCTGCGCGTTATTAATCACAAATAACCCTTGTAAGGCGTAAACGGTATATGGTGTAAGACCGGTCACGCACTTGAACCTTGTGGCGCGCATTGGACCTTGAGAAATGACTTGCTTTTCTCTTTACCTGTTACACACGTGGTGGGCATTTTCTTGGCTCAAAACAATACAATGACAAGCTATAGTTAATAAAAATTCGAGGGAGCTGATTTCCAATTGATTGTAATTAAGGTTAGGTAAAACTATTAATTGTTTTTATTATCATCTATTATTAACAATGAATTAAAAATAACGTAAAAGTTAACAATAATATGAAACTAGGAGTTGAGATTAGGGTTCCTCGATAGTATAGTGGTTAGTATACCCGCCTGTCATTCCCCGTCGGGGAGCCTCTGGCGCGCAAGACTTAATGACTTTGCACGGAAAAAACAAATCATTATGGAAAATTTAACAAGCCTCAGGACTTGATAAATAAAGCCAAGACCGGCTCCCGGTTGTAGTGCCAATGATGATGATGAGTTGAGATTATTGGCTTATCATTTAATTAATTCGGGCAAATGGTGTCTAACATACAGGGAAAAAAGTTCTGCCTTTATTATTATACATTTGTTGCAACTCCAATCGCCGTCCTTCCTCTTTTTATCGAGGGAAGAGCGTGGAGGTTTTAATAAATGCGTTTCGTTTTATTTTTAGTGTTCATATTTATTTACACAACTCAAACTATAGTTAATTTATAATACAACTCTACAATCAAAACTCTTCTTTTAAAACTCTTCTCAAAACTCTTGATTCAAAACTCTTCTACTTCAACTAACTTCCTCGACTGTATTTCTCAACTAACTGATTCACTTCAACTGCTTCAACTCAACTGACTTTACAATATAAATTTCTCTATACTTATAGAACATTGTGTTCTAATTTACTGGAAATTATAACATGAACAAAACAACTTTTAACAAGGTCTCTGTGACTTAACATGAATAAAATTTGGACGAAAATCAAAGTTACTATGTTTTGAATGAATAAAAAGGTGCAGGTTATTAAATGTGCTGTAACTGGCAATATTGTGAATGTTTATGAATGGTATGTATTAAGTGAGAATGTAATATATGTTAAGGGAAGCTTTTAAGGATGTGTAAAGAGATTCAGTGTTAAATTTAATAAAGGGTAGTATTCTGGAATACAACACATTATATTATTAAAGTACGATATTTGTTTATATTATACAGCTAAACAAGCACAGATAGTACGTAGGAATACGATAGATATTTGTGTCATTCGACTGAAGAACGACTCAGCATACAATTTTCTATTAATCTATAACAAGAATTTTCTTATTCCACCGCAGTACCTCGTTCGTTAAGAAAGGCGATTACAATATCAGTGCTGTTTTATATTTGGAAGATTAAACGGATGCCGCTGTTCTATTGAGGCAGTTGAATCTTAAACTTATTCTCAATCTTTGTGAGGTAGTGGCAAGTAACGATGCTTGCAAATAACACCAGAAGGTTTTGAATACTACGTGAGATGTCATGCTGTTTATGTTTTCTATACAGAGCCCCGTGCTAATTTCGCACAGAGGGTTCGTCATTAACTGACGTCTCCACGATTTGTTGGTAGTTGAAAATTACCCTGGGAGGGTGGGAGCGAACATACAGAGCAAAGTCACTGATTGCTTTCAACCCGGCGAAGAGCAGGACGATGCGATTCTCTGAGAATCTAATTTAATCCCATTCCATGTTAACGCCGATTTTTCCGGATTGAATTATTTTCAATTTTCTTCAAACATTTCTACCTGTAAGAATCCGCTATTCCATTTTTCTTTTACATCATCATCATCGGCACTACAACCGGGAACCGGTCTTGACCTTATTTAGCAAGTCCTGAGGCTTGTTAAATTTTCCATAATGATTTGTTTTTTTCGGGCAAGGTCATCAGTCTTGCGCCAGAGCTCCCCGACGGGGAAACGAACCCCGGTCTTCCGCGTGACAGGTGGGTATACTAGCCACTATACTATCGAGGAGCCCATTTTTCTTTTACATGTACACGCCAAATACTCTAATTCAAAATGTTTATAATTTTCTTTGAATATTCGTGTTTATGAGAGCTCGAGCTTTGTTATTCCCTTTTTGTGTACACGCTGGTTATTGGGAATTTAATACTTTTCAAACCCTCCAAGGTAGGGTCGTTTTTGGCATCCTTAAATGGTAGGGTCGGCTCACCCGTGTCCGATGCTTTAAAAAGTAGCTAAGAGTGCTCAAAGGGGGGATGGGGGCGAGCGTTACAGGGCAAAGTCACTAGCTGCTTTCAACCCGCCGAAGGCCAGGACGATCCTTGTCCCTATTCAATCCAAGTTGACATACAGTCTCGCGTGACACCTCTGGATAGCTACTTTGGCACCCGCCAAGTAGTGAACCAATGCATGCAGCGACATCCTGAGAAAGGTTGGCGCAAGGCTAATAACCTTGCTCGGAAAAACAAACTATTATGGCAAATTTATCAAGCCTCGGATATGGACCGGAAACACGACCAAGACCACGGAAACGAAAATGGCTGAACGTTTTAAGAATTTTCTCATGGAACGTCCGCTCACATTACAGAGCTTAAGCTGCACAGCAGCTAGCTGATGCCCTGACCGAATATAAGGCTGACATAACAGCATTACAAGAAAGAAGATGGAGGGCGAGTGGTGTTATTCAAAGGAAAGAGTACGATTAAGAGTATTATAGCTGTCATGCAAAACAACATGTGCTCGGGGTAGGGTTTTTAGTCTGCCAAAAACTGAAGCCTGCCATTATGGGCTTTAATATAATAAACGAAAGGCTATGCACTCTTCGCGTGCGAGGCATGTTCAAGAACATAACCCCCATGAACGTTCACGGACCTACAGAGGAGTCCCCTGACGACGAAAAAGACGAATTCGATGAGCAAGTCGAACGGGCCCTCAATGTCTCCCCAAGATACGGCGTAAAAATCGTTCTTGGTGATTTGAATGCGAAAATAGGTCGGGAGCCGGTTTTCAAGCACTACGCAGATTCCCATAGTTTGCATGAGAACACTAAAGACAATGGACTACGAGTCATCGAACCGGCAGCATCAAAGAACTTGGTTGTTCTGAGTACCAGGTTTCCGCGTAAAGACATCCACAAAGTCACCTGGGTATCACCTGATGGAGCCATTCGCAACCAAATCGACCACGTGTTGATAGATCGCCGCCACTTCTTGAGCCTGATGACGGTACGAACGTACCGAGGGGCCAACGTTGACTTGGATCACTATCTTGTTCGTATAGTTTTCCGAGCGCGGATTGTCTTACGGAGACGTATTACAACCGCGGATCAGATTTGGATCAGCACGGCTGCCCTACGCATTGAGAACACCTTTCGACACACGTTAAGAGTCGCCCTCGAAGAGTTTGATAGAGGGAGAGTAAGTCCTGGGGGCAGAATGCCGGGCGTAGAAATGAAATGGACACGCCATAAGAATACTGTTATTAGTACTGCCAACTCCATCTGAGGCAATAGTCGTAGAAATCGGAGCGATTGGTTTGATGATGAGTGAAAACTACCGACTGAACGTAAGAATGCTGCATACCGGGCAATGCAGCAGTCTCATAGGACACGGGTACCCGAGGAGAAATACAAAGAGTCCAGAAGATCTGAAAAAAGACTCCACAGATAAAAGAAAGGTGCATGGGAAAAAAATCCCCTCTGTGAAATAGAGAAAAGTAGAGAGCGAGGTCCGCACCAGGCGCAGAAGTTCTACCAAATAATCCGCAGTATGACGCGGTATACACCATCCTGCACTTACTCAAAGGATAAAGAGGGTAATCTGATCACCGTTCCTGAAGGCATTCTGGAGCGATGGGAAGTGCACTTCAATGAATTGCTAAATCGTCAGCTCACAGAAGAATTGGAAGCTGCACTAATGCAAGATCAAGACCAAATGCTGCCGTCACGAAGTATTGAGGAAAGATTAAAAGCCATAATACAGCTCAAATCAAATAAAGACCTCGGAGCTGATGGCGTACCAGCTGAGCTGATCAAACAAGGAGGGGCAGCGTTACATCGCGCAATTCATGAGATCGTGGTGCACGTATGGGAGCAAGAGGAAATGCCGGAAGATTGACGTCGTGGAATAATTTGCCCCATACATAAGAAGGGAGATATCACACTGTGCAGAAACTATAGGGGTATAACATTGGTGAGTACCGCCTATAAGATACTCTCCTCTATACTACAAGATCGGAAAGCCCGATACCCTAATCAACATTGGTCAATACCAATGTGGCTTTATCCCAGTCAAATCAGCGATTGATCAGATATTCACACCTAGGCAGGCGATGGAAAAATGTCTAGAATTTAAAATTCCATTATATCATCTATTTATAGACTTTAACGCCGCGTACGGCAGCATAGCCAGGGTAGAACAATATAATGCCATGCGAGAGTTCGGCATTCCAAACAAATTGATACGACTTTGTAGGTTGACCATAACCTACGTAACTAGTCAAGTAAACATAGCGGGATTGCTGTCCAAACCAATAAACATATTTAATGGAGTCCGACAAGTGGACAGTCTGGCCTGCCTCCTCTTCAACCTGGCGTTTGACAAAGCAATCCGTCACTCTGGCGTTACAACTAGAGGGGCTTTTGTCACCAAGTCGAACCAGAGACTTGCCTACGCAGATGACATCGACATCATCAGTAGATCCGATTCGCCTGTACATGGGCCCTTCACCCGGATCGAGCAGATGGCACAAAAACTTTGGGAGTCGGACTTCCTGAAGCGCGACGATGTCCATTTTATATAACGTTCGACATTCCACTTGGCGACGCGTATATCTTATATCTTGATGTGGAAAACTGGGACTGCACATTAATGAGGGGAAAATTAAGTACATGGTGGCAACTTTTGCGAATAGAAGACCTAACGTTGGTCAAACTATCAGGGTAGTGGAGCACGAGTTTGAAGTAGTGCAATCCTTTAACTACCTTGGATCAATAGCATCAGCCGCTAACAATATGGAAGAAGCGGACGGCTTATCAAATCTAACAAAGCCCACACAGTATATCAAGGCTCTTTAAATCCCGAAATTTATCCAGAACATCCAAGCTGCTACTGTACAAGACCATGGTCTTACCAGTACTCATGTATGGATCCGAGACCTGGGTGCTCAATAAAAGGCACTCAACTCTTAGCCGCGTTCGAGAGGAAGGTCTTAAGGAGAGTTGTTGGCTTCCTCTTGTCGTTCTGTGGCGGAAGTTCTTGCCCTTGTTCCAAATTTTCTAATGCTCTCGTTCTCGCGTCAGTTCTAGCCTGCCGCAATTCTTGCTTTTCCCAACGATGGAATTCCTCTTGCATTTTAGGGATCTCATGCGAGTAGTATAAGAGAAAATGCTTGTGCACATCCTTCTGGAGTTCGCACATCACGTACGCGATCTAGATCTTCATCTTTAATTACTCCCATAACATCTGGTATTGAAGCATCTGTCGATTTCATAAGCGTATCCAACTGGTAGTCCGCATCTTTTCAAATAACTGGAGAAGTTTGTTCTTTCGAGCTGACAGTAAACACCAATGTGCGTCGTAGTAATAGAATTTCCATAGATCGTCGCACGTTAATTCTGGTTTCACGTATTCTTTTCTATAGAACGCAATAAACAGCACGCCTAGTTGTTGAATACATTTTACGGAACTTCGCGCAATTGCATTCGCTCAGGAATATCCATTTTGCAGATTTCATTGCCCTGTGAGTAGGGCGTTAGAATATACTCACAGCTAGGCCAGCTTGTCGTAAGAGGCGACTAAAGGCCGAGTGGTAGCCGGTGTCCCAACGCCATGTGCGCCCGGTGAAATTCCACCCCATAAAGCTATAGACTCCGTGAAACGGTCGGGAGAAATCCCTGGTCATCTTTCGGGGCTTGGCTGATGGACCGGTTCGAGAAAAGGTTGGTTAGGTGGTAGTCGGTCCCAAGGTGAGATACCACCCCGTCACGCTGTAGATTCCGCGATATCGCCGAGAGAAATCTTCGACGGTGTTTCGGATGTGTGGCTGATGGCCCGAACAGACACGGAGATAAGTCATGATGGTACCTTCTGATATAAAGAATTCCGGAGTTAAACTAGTCTCCTATTCGGAGCTCCGGGGGGGACTATGTCAGGGGGAACATCATGCAGATATCATGTTAAATAATGGAACTTTAAGAGGTTCGTCATCACATAACCCGGCTCGCTCTCGAGGCTCTGCCCACGCTCGACTGGTGACGAGATTTTGTAACTTCAGGGGCATCGGTTTCACCAATACGAATGTAAACGCCGTCCACCAATATTTCCAAACAACCAAACCTGATATCCTTGCCCTAACTGAGACCCAGGTCGATTCGTCAACTGATTCGACATATCTTCGTTGCTCAGGATACGACTTACATTCGAGATTCCGTTTTAAGGCCAGAGTCTGCGTCTTCGCATGATCCAATCTGGCTTTCTAAAGGATAGATGCGTTGAATCCCAATAACATGAACATCATATGGTTAAGGGTCGCGCTGAGGAATTCCGTTAAATTTCTTTGTTGTCTTTACCGCTCCCCGAATGACGATCGGATGGCGACATTTTTCGAACATCTTTCACATACCGTCGACTGAATACAGATCATCCACCCAGCTTCTGAAATTGTTGTTCTTGGCGATTTTAATGTGCACAATTCCGGCTGGTTGTTACATTCTAACAGAACCGACGAGGCTGGGAGGCTGGCGGATATGTTTGCTGTTAACCACAACTGGACTCAACTCGTGGAGGAACCAACGTGAGTGCCGGATGCCCGAGGCGATTATGCGAACACCCTGGATCTGTTTTTGGCATCCGAACCGAGTATTTATACCGCAGAGGTTTCTGCGCCACTGGGAATCTCAGATCACTGCTCGGTATCTGTCGCGCAAGCACTTGCATTTCAAGCCAATAACCTGCCTAGGCAGCTTCGCCATGTATGGAAGTATGGGGCTGTTAACTGGGACGATTTGCGAGATTTCTTCGCATTCTTTCCATGGTCGGAGGTGTGGGTCGGAGACTCCGATGTTAACGCTTGCGCGGAGCCGGTCAGAGATTATACTTCTGGGGATGGAGATGTATATTCCACATTCCATCAAACGAACTTCGTCTGATAAACCTTGGTTTGATAATAAATGCGAGCAGATTACAGCGGCTAAAAATAGAGCTTTTAAGCAATGGTGCTCCAATCCCACCGATGTTAACAGAACGAATTTTGTTAGAATCAGAAACGCGTGCAAGCATGCGATTGATACCGCGAAGTAAGGTCACAACGACAGGGTGATCAATGAGCTCCTTCGGTGCCCAACTGGTTCGCGCTCCTTTTGGTCAATGGCAAAAGCTGTCAGCGGTAACTACACAACCTCCTTTTTCCCTCCGTTGGTGACAGACAGCAGGACGTTAGTCACGAATTCAAAGTATAAAGCTAATGTGTTCGCGAGTTTATTTTCCGCGAATTCAAACCTTGATCCCGGCATTTTGGAGCCACCTGTGATCTCGCCGGTACGGTGTTCGATGCGGGATGTGAGATTTCGTTCGCGCACTATTCAACGCATTTTACGTGAACTGGATTGTAGGAAGGCAACCGGCCCGGACGGAATACCAGCAATAGTCCTTAAGAACTGTGCTCCAGAACTATCGCCGGTTCTTGGCAGACTCTTCCGCTTATCTTACGCACGGAGGACCTTTCCTGCCTGCTGGAAAATCGTTCGAGTTCAGCCAATCCCAAAGACGGGAAAAAAGTGTCTCCCACAAAATTACCGTCCGATAGCATTACTGTCTATTTTATCTAAGGTAATGGTAAAAGTCATTAATAAAGAGTTGGTTAAGTGTTTGGAGTGCAACGGACTTCTGAATGACCGTCAATACGGATTCCGTGGCAGGCGGTCCACGGGAGACCTTTTGGCACTTATAACCGATATATGGACATCTGCGATTGAACGGCATGGTGAGTGAAGGGCGGTCGCATTGGATATCTCCAAGGCGTTTGACCGCGTCTGGTATGGGGCATTGCTGAGCAAACTTCGTTCATATGGATTTTCCCAACAGCTTTGCGACTGGACGAGGAGCTTCCTCGAGAATCGATCGATCCGGGTTGTTGTGGACGGCGAGTGTTCGGATCTGTATCCTGTTAATTCGGGGGTGCCACAAGGTTCTATTTTGGCTCCTACCTTGTTCTTGCTTTACATAAATGATTTGTTGGAGACAACGGATAACAAAGTGTTCAGTTTTGCGGATGATAGGGCGCTTGTTTCCTCCTTTTCGAGTGTTCGGCCGATTGGTGCATCTGCGTCGCATCAGCTGAGATGTAGACAGATTGACTCTGTGAATCAGGATCTAGATAGGGTCTTGCAGTGGGGAAGTGCGAATCTCGTCGACTTCAATGCAGCGAAGGCACAATATACAACATTCACAAAGAAAAGTGGATCATCGGTTCCACAGCTGATGATGAATGGCCGGGCCCTCGAGGCTGGGCAAAAGTTTGAAATTGCTCGGCGTCACGGTCTGTGGGAATGTATCATGGTATAAACACGTGTCGAGCATCGCCAGGTCAGCCTCAAGAAAACTGAGCTATCTTTTTAGATCCAAGAAATATTTTACTCCTGCCCAACTTCTTGTCCTGTATAAATCCCAAATTAGACCAGCAGTGCTCTCATGTTTGGAGCATACAGAGACAAGCGATCTGCCTGATCGGAAACTCGGCGCTGACGTCGGGACTACAGTCGCTATCACATCGAAGGCGCGTAGCCGACCTCTGTCTATTTTACAGATATTATCACGGGTACTGTTCTTCGGAGATTCTTGGTATTGTTCCGTGCAATTCGATTTATATGCGCTCCACAAGACAATCCGACGGATCGCATCCGTTTGTGGTTCATCTCCCAATGGCGCGAACATCCCTGCATCAGAACTCGTTCCGTTACAGAGCCGGGTAGCTGTGGAACTCCCTTCCCACGCGAGTGTTCCCGGAGCGTTACAACCTGCACCTGTTCAAAAAGAACTGCAACAGTTATTTGATGGCATCTGGGGGCGCTGTGTCGGCGCTATAGGTTCGCCTCTCCCGAGAGAAGTCTAATAAAAAAAAAAAAAAAAAAAAAAAAAAAACGTAAAGTGTCCTTTTTTCAATTCACTAGGTTCGTATATTTCAAAAATAGTCTTTCGGGTAAATTTCTTTTTGGTTGATTTCTTGGGTCGCTTTTCACGTTCCCCAATACCGTCTTCCTCTTCGTAGTCACCTTCCGATTCGGGTTCATATTCGTCCTCGTCATACTTAGTGAAATCTTCAGAGTCGAAATCTACACCGAAAATGTCCTGACCTTCTTGCAGTGACGCATCGATGAATAGAAGTCGTCCTTTCTTCTTCTTTTCAACAATTGGCCTTCCTTCGTCGCCCACAATAAAATCATCAGCATCAGATTCCGATTCCTTATCATCATCGATATGTTCAGCAGCCTCAGTTTCCCTGTGACTACGTTCAGAGCGGGGGCTCCTCGATAGTATAGTGGTTAGTATACCCGCCTGTCACACGGGAGACCGGGGTCCGATTCCCCGTCGGGGAGCCTCTGGCGCAAGAGTAATGACCTTGGCCGGAAAAAACAAATCATTATGAAAAATTCAGCAAGTCTCAGGACTTGCTAAATAAGGCCAAGACCGGCCCCCGGTTGTAGTGCCGATGATGACGTTCAAAGCGGCGTTCCACATCGTCTTCGTCGTCGAATAGCTGTTCGGCTATAGCCACGTGCTAAACCTTCATCGATGTGCTGTTCCTCTCCATCACTTTCTTCGTCCTGTATACGACGCAGACGCTTGAAGCGCTTTCTGCGTTCGACTTTCAAACCAAGATTCTCTTCAATACGGTCATAGTCGTCGTCTTCCAGTCGGTCGTCCAACTCGTCATGATCGTCACTTTTTTTTCGTTTCTTGGAACGGCCTGAAACATCAGTATCTTCACCTTCACTGCCGTCATCTTCAATCGGGTTATCATCGATGAGATCCTTCAGTTCTTCACGTAACACCTCATCGTCCTCTTCCTCCTCTTCCTCAATGCTGTCGGCCATAGCTTTGCTCTTTCTGAGTTTCTTCCTTTCATGTGGCTCCAGCTCGTCCTCATCCTCAGATTCTTCCGCTTCCGAGTGCAAGAACTCTTTCTTTCATCCACTACGTTCGGGCATCCAATTTTGCATTAACATCTGCAGCTTGCGCGTCCAATTTTGCCATCATCATCTTTTTACCGCTGGCATTTATTTATAAATACCCTTTATGTTTTAAACACTCCCGACTCACAAAAGCAACTTTTTAATTTCACTCAATCGGCGAATTGCAAACACGTCCGCACTCGGTACTATGTCACTCATGATTTTTGGAAAGCATAAACTGAATTAAATTAATTAAAAATTTATTATTTTAATGAATTATATATGTTTACCTAGGGAAAGTGTTATGTAATAATATTAGAATACTCTCTTCCTTATTAGGTATACATTTACTGTTATCGATAAGCCATCTCAAATAAGAAAGTTAAACCAACAAACCAGTCATACGTGAGACCTCAAACAAGTCGTTTCACTATACACAACATTGGTATCTGCAATAAATCAGAAAGTATAATGAGAGCAAATCCGTGAAATGTTAATATACGAGGATGAATCAAATATAAACGGTAATTTCTTTTTTTACATGTATTAAAAAATGTTATACACTAACTACAGTATCAACATTTTTCAATGCGTGATCTACACACTTTTGCCACCGATTTGGAGGCTATAACATTCCTTGCTCGTATAATGCTATAATAACGAATGCACAGTCCCGAGGTCGCGTTGTTAGTCAATTGTGCATGTACTTCTCGACTTCTATATTACTTTCGAATTTTTTCCTCCAAGTGATTCCTTCAAGGGTGCGAACGAAAAATAGTCACAGGGAGACAAGTCTGGGCTATAAGCAGGATGTTCGAGGGTTTCCCAGCCCAGTTCTTCCAATATATCCCTTGTCAAGGACGAGGTGTGACGCCTGGAGTTATCATGAAGAAGGAAGATATCACTAATGGGCATACATCGTCTTTTGTTTCGATATGCGGCCTTTGCCAACTGTACCAACTGACATTAGTAAGCTGCATTCACTGTTCGTTGTTCGTGAAGAAAATCAATCATTAAAACTTTCTTTGAGTCGAAAACAACCGTTGCAAGATTTTTTCCGGCTGAGAGACGAGTTTTGATCTTTACTGGGCAGCCTTCATCGTTCCTTCGCCACTCCTTACTTGCCGTTTTCATCTCGGAACTATAATGATCTATCTACATCCCATCACATGTGACGATGCGTTGCAATAAATTGTCCCCTTCTTGTCGAAATCGATTCAGAAGTCTTCTACTGATCTCCGACCTGACCTGTTTTTGATTTACGGCCAATAACCTGGGAACCTGTGGCGGTTTCGCCAAACCCCACTGTACAGTTACCCAAAGAACCCCCATAACTGCTACCCAACTTGCATGATTTCCTGTAAATGCTTCACGCATCAAGCTTATCAAATTTATTTATTTAAAAGCTTTTGGAAAAGAATTCTTACCTTCATTCATACATTCGAATCCAAAAATTCCCCAGAGGAATTCTATCCAAATTTATTACAGTTCCCAATCTTACATACGCATTTTCCTGGTCGAATTCCCGAAAACAAAACAATAACCATCATGACAGAGATCATAAACATTGCGTCGCCTTTTTCCCAGCCCCACCATGTGTATAATAAATTTCTTGACATACACATCGGCTGGCGACCTATACCCAAGGGACAAAAGCAAATATACGCATCTCGCGTCTTAAACCATAAATTAAATCCTACAGCATAGGTAAATGCAAATAGGTATGGTATGCTTACCCTTGGCAGCGATGCTATGAACACCAATTCCCTGTGAATACGCTAAAACCAATTAGCACCATGTCCACCAGCATTGCAGTCTATCAATACAGCTGCAATGCACATTCCTAGACATTGATCTATACGATCTCTTTATCCTACATATTCCTGGATCCGTTACCATTGACCTTCTCACATAGGCAAACAAAGACCCAATTAGCATCCAATGAGATTCGGCTTGTTTGCTTAGCCGAACTCACATCGTATGGATGCACATTATGCCCTTTCTTTGTTTTAGATTTGTTCTCATGGTTTCGTTCCATGAAAGAACCAATGTTCACACATACATGTGTACCATCATAGATCTTCGCTAGGAGATCTGTTTCCCTACCCCCAAAGAGACACTTCACGTTTCTCTTGGGATAGAAAATGCACTCCTAAAAGTAAGACAGCCAGTTTCACTGGCTGAATTCCCTAACCAGCAAATTGATATCGCTTAGTCGTGTTTCAATCTTCAAAGCGGTCGGGGCGCCCGCCATCCGCCTACTGGCCCCGGTACGGTGGGTTCTCTATGAGTCGTCTTTCCTCCCCAGTTTTCCGCCCTCGTTAGTGATTCGAATGTGTCTTTAAATGTATTTCGTATATCTAAATCATGTGAACACTCTTTACACCTCTAGGATTTTTAAATAAAAATGATTAACAACCAACAATATCCTGTGCGTTTTTATTTCTGGCGACTACCACCTGTGTGTTTTTGTTTCGTACCTTGGTGACAATTTCCCGTGAACAATTTGGGCTGAACGTTCGATGAACTTATAGTGACGTCGGCGAGGGCGAAGTAGAACCTAGTGCCCATGTTTGGTACAATACTTTGTTCCCCACAAACCCATTGAGCAGTAATTTTTTTTAGCCTAAGATCATCAGTAATAATGGATTTTCCATAGCAGATACCCACTTCTGATGAGATTTCTCCAACAGTTAAGCCGTGATCACTTTCGATAAGCTCTCGAATGGGACGGATGTTGTCATATGTACGACTTGTCCTTAGACGTCGATCATGACTTTCGTTTTCGGCACGTTTTCGCCCACGATTCTGAGACAGTGTATCATCAGAGGGTTTAACGCCTTCATTTGTTAAAATTTTTATAATAATCCGTTGCGTAACAGACGTATGTAACTCTTGCTCGCGTATGGCTGTGCTGACTTGTGGGGATTCTTTTAGCTTACCCGAAGAACCCCCCATAACTACAACCCAACTACCATAGTTTCCCGCTAATGCAATTGCATTAGCACCTGTAAATGCTTCACGCATCAAGTTTATCTAACTTATAATCTGAAAGCTCCTGGAAGAGAATTCTTACCGTCATGCATTAATTCGCATCCAAAATTCCCTACAAGAATTCTGTCCAAACTTGTCGGATCATAAATCCAAAACCCCATTCGACACCTTCGATTGCCTGGCAAATCCCAATCTTACCATATGCATTTTCCCTAGATGAATTCCTGAAAACGAAACAATTTGGTTCACATATAATGTAACCATCATAACCAGGGATAATAAACATTGCGTCGCCTATTCCCAGCCTCGCCATGTGTATAATCAATTCCTTTACATATACATTGGCTGGCGACCTTTGTCCAAGGGACAAAAGCAAATACACGCATCTAGCGTCTTAAGGCATAAACCAAATCCTCTAGCATAAGCCAATGCAAATAGGAATTGTGTACTAACCCTGGGCACCGATACCATAAACACCAATTCTCAGTGAATATACTAAAACCAATTAGCACCATGTCGACGATGCATTGCGGTCTATCACTAAAGCTGCAATGCACATCATAGACAATGATCTACGCGCTCTCTTTGTCTCCCAATATTTCTGGATGCGCTTCTCATGCCCTCGCGGCATGAGCAAACAGAAATCCATTAACACCCAATGAGATACGGCTTGCTTATTTAGCCAAACTCACATCTCATTGATGCCCATTATCCCTTTTGATTTTTCAGATTCGTTCTCATGGCCTTGCTCCATGAAAGAACCAACGTTCACACATACGTGCATACTACCATGATCTCCTCTATGAGATCCGGTGACCTACCCCAAAGAGAGACTTCACGTTTCTCTTGTATAGGAAACACGCGCTTAATTAAGACAGTCAGTACCGCTGGCTGAATTTCCTTTACTAGCGAATTCACATCGCTGAGTCGCTTTTCAGCTAACGGCCGATCCGGTCGGTTCGCCTCCTGCTCTCCTTAGCACTGCGGAGATGCGTTAAATTCGAAGTCGCGAGTGTCCGAGCGTTTGATCATTTTATTGTGTCGCGTTTTAAAATACAATCACTCGCATTATCACCGGAAGTTAACGAGTAGAGTGATCATTTAGACCTAATATATAATGTCATTTAAAGGAACTCGATCGTGGGCATATGTAAGAACAAATAAAGAACACTAAATTAAAGTTTTTTTTCCTGTGTAAGCCCATGTATATCCGCCTATCACGCGGGAGACCGGGGTTCGATTCCCCGTCGGGGAATCTCTGGCGCAAGACTAATGACCTTCTCCAGCAAAAACAAATCATTATGGAAAATTTAAGAAGCCTCAGGAGTTGCTAAATAAGGCCAAGACCAGTTCCCGGTTGTAGTGCCGATGATGATGATGATGATGAAACCCATGTTTTAAAAATATCAAATCACAAAGAGTGAATAAAAGACTTTTTTCCTTACAATCAATCATTAGTGTTTTTCTCCCCGTGTTGCCGTTTCTTGAGTGTTCGTATCATTGTCCAAATGTTTTTCTTGGTGAACCTTTTAGCGGCGTTGCTCAGTGTGTGTCCAGTGAACAGTTCGTGGGACGAAGTGGAACTCCGTGCCGTACGCTGGCACCACGACCTCGTATCCCCACAGACTACAAAGTCGAGCGGGACAGCTAGCCAAACCGGTTCCCCTACTCTCCATAAACCAAACAACACCCACACACAAGATTATCAAGTCCGCAACTTGTTACTAAGCAAAAAAGTAAAATTACCAGTTTGATTCACCCTCTTGGTTCCTCCCTCTGAAATTTATCATCTTCTAAAAGCTGTGTATGGTGATGATGCTACTGTAAATCGATTGGAACTAAAATTTCGTGGTTGCAAGCCTGGAAATTCCATAATTGGTTATGGGACACGCATCGGACGTCTGATTGTGGCGGTGCCAGGAACCGCACAAATCACCATAGGCTGAGATACCTTCGTTCCACCAAGGAACATACTCACATATAACTAAACTTCATGTGCCCACAGACACGTGCCACCAAAGTCCACCTTTTTACCTGACCAAAGGTGACATCCATGCTGGTGTCAACAACCCCACGTATCCACAGTCCCACAGTCCCGAGTTCCCAAGTCCCGAACAATTTCCCGACGCCTGCATGGCGATCGAAGGACACGACCCAGTATGGAAATTGTGTACCGATCCATTAGCTGGATAAACACAAGTGGTTGGCACAGCTGCGCCAGATGTCGACAAACATCAAATCCCCGGCGATAAGTAAATTGCCGTAAAACAATCCATCGGCTAAACCTTTGACCCTACCGCAATGCACTTCGCTTAAACAAAGGCCATTGCGGAGAAGCAGCAATAAACTAAAACGCTGTTCCCATAGGGCAAAAGCAAATATAATTATCACAACCAACGATAGTTACCACAATCCCAAGATCGCCAAGAAGAATAAACCACACACCCGAATATATACAAAAGAGATTCGACAGAAGGTGTGAAAATTCTGGCGATCCCAGGAAGATCTACGGCCACACAGGCGGCAACCTCCGCGTCTTTGTGTGTGGGTGCATCCGCACCCATGTGGACTGTGACGAAACGGAAATCCGCAGGACCGAAAAAAGAGTGCGATCTTCCCTGGTGGAGAGATTCTCGATTAAGAGAAAAGCGAAAAAGAGAACTGTGGGGTGAGTAAAATCATCCCCAAAAGGATTTTTTTAATTCAGTTACATTGAGAATCTGAACGAGTAAGTTGACTAGAAAGAGGTAACGAGAACGTCGCGCGTATGTAATTTTACGACTGTAACAAAAAAAATTAAATGGAATTACAAAAACATGGCGTGTGAGATTCAAATTCGTTTTCGGTTATTTATAGTAGCAATAGAAACAAAGGGCTCCTCGATAGTATAGTGGTTAGTATACCCGCCTGTCACCCGGGAGACCGGGGTTCGATTCCCCGTCGGGGAGCCCCTGGCGCAAGACTAATGACCTTGCCCAGACAAAATAAATCATTATGGAAAATTTAACAAGCGTCAGGACTTGCTAAATAAGGCCAAGACCGGTTCCCGGTTGTAGTGCCGATGATGATGATGAATAGAAACAAAACAAGAACTAAGTGTAATTAATTAATTGACTTACTATTTACGACTCAGTTTGAAGACGGAAAAACAGCGAACTCTAAACATTAATAAAGAACTTTTGTGGGGAGTAGAAGTAGGTTGCACCGGCGTACGGCGTTGATTCACTTCACTCCCCATCACTAATCGAATGTTCAGCCGCGTATTGTCCATAAACGAAAGGAATAAATACACCCAGTACTGACCACCGATTGCGTTCACCAATAAGTCTCCGAGGAACTGCGTTGGGGACACTGAAATATCCAAATAACACACCAAGAAGCAAAACGGGAGGAATAAGAAATAAAACACACAGGGTTTTCGGAGTCTAAACTTTATTTAATGTTCGTTGAATGATAACTTTGTATGAACTATTAACTTTACATAAGTTCGCACAATTTTACATAACTTAATGCTATTTGGTTGGATTTATTGTCCCGATTAGCAAAGGTTTATTGTTTGTGTTTGACGGCCCTGTTAGCTTAATTATGATTGCGAATTCACTGCACTGTAGGACACGCGACTTGAACGGGGAAGGACTTTGTACTTTTAGTGCGCTTACTCCACTCGACTTAATTATCTTCGCGCCCACGTTCGCACCGGGGAGCGGGAGTGAACACGACCGTCGCAGTGGTTGGGTGGCAAGGGACTCAGCGATACTAATTCGCTGGCAAAGGAAATTCGGCCAGTGAAGCTGGCTCTCTTACTTTAAGGGTGCATTTTCTATCCCAAGAGAAACGTGAAGTCTCTCTTTGGGGGTAGGGAACCAGATCTCCTAGCGAAGATCTATAATGGTACACATGTATGTGTGAACATTGGTTCTTTCATGGGACAAAGCCATGGGAACGAATCTGAAACAAAGAAAAGGGAATAATGTGCATCAATGAGATGTGAGTTCGGCTAAGTAAACAGGCCGAATCTCATGGGATGCTAACTGGGGTTTCCATGCACATGGTGCTAATTGATTCTAGCTTATTTACATGGAATTGGTGTGTATTGCATCGCTACCGACGGTAAGTATACCATACTTATTTGCATTTGCCTATGCTGTAGGATTTAATTTATGGTTTAAGACGCAAGATGCGTATATTTGCTTTTGTCCCTTGGGTATAGGTCGTCAGCCAATGTATATGGTGAGGCTGGGAATAGGCGACGCAATGTTTGTGATCCCTGTTATGATGGTTACATCATATGTAAACCAAATTATTTCGTTTTCAGAAATTCTACTAGGAAAAATGCGCATGTACAATTGGGATTCGCCTGGCACCCGAAGGTGCCGAATTGGGTTTGGGATTTATGATGTTTGGAACAGTATTCTTAAAGGGAATTTTGAATTCGAATAAATGAATGAAAGGTAAGAATTCTCTTCCAGGATGTTTTAGCTAAATACATTTGATAAACTTAATGCGTGAAGCATTTACAGATGCTAATGCGATTGCATTAGCAGAAACTAATGAAAGGTGGGTTGTAGTTATGGGGGTTCTTCGGGTAAGTAGACAGTGGGGTTTGGCGGAACCGCCACACTTTCAACCTAGTCAAATTGCACCTGTTACAAAAGATTGTTAAGAAAATAGTGCTTGAGTGTCCTTTCCTAATTATTTTTTTTAATCCGATTGAAGTGACTTGTTATCAAATTTCAAATTTGCAACCATTCCTTAACAGCCGACTACTATTTGGTACACTTAAAAGGAAAAAAATTCTATTCTAATTATTGGCCTGTAGAAACCCGGAAGTTCATTACCTCACCGACTCGACTCCGCCATTGTTCCCTGTCCCCTGCGCTCTCCTTCCACGTTCGACCATCCAATCCGATCTCCTCGAGGTCAAACCTAACATTTTCCTCCCATCTCCGTCGCGGCCGCCCTGAGCGTCTCTTTCCCGTTGGCTTGCCGTCAAGAATTCTATGCATCGTCCTATCGTTGCCCATTCACGCCACGTGTCCGGCCCATCTTAATCTTCGCGACTTGATTACTCTCACTATTGTTGGTTTGCGGTATAACCCTTCCAATTCGTGGTTGTGGAGTTTCCTCCAATGTCCTGCCTCCTCGTCATATTTGCCGCCAAAGATACCCCCTAGAAATGTATTCTCAAATACGCGGAATTTGTTTTCTTCCCGTTTTGTGAGACCCCATGTTGCGCATCCGCATAGAACAATCGGCATGATTATGGTTATATAGACACGGAGCTTTATATTCTGTGATAGCAGTTTGCATTTCAGCAGTTTACTGACTGCGTGCCAACTAGCGTTGCTGGAGTGTAATCTTTTGTTAATTTCCTTCCACATTTCGTTACTGGCCGTCAGTATTGTTCCCAGATATTTAAATTCTTTGACATTTCCAAATATCTTGCCTCTGACGCGTTCCCTGCGTTCCACCTGCTGTCGCCGTAATCTTGTATTTTGTTTTGTCTTCATTTATTTCTAGGCCCACCTCTTCTGCCGCTTGCATGATGATTTCACTGTTTTTACTTACAGTAGAGCACTTGTGTTACCCCGTTCAGAGATGATCCGGCCATGTTGTCGTCTTGTACCTTTCTGACGACATACTCAAGGACAAGGTTAAAAAGACATGGTGAGAGGTCATCGCCCTGTTTTAGTCCGTCCCGGATTTCGAATGGTTCTGAGAGGTGGTTTTCTATTCTAATTCGCCCTTTGTTTTCGCTCATGCAGATTTTAATGAGGGCGGAATATTTTTTCGGGATTCCCAGCTTAACTACAATATGGTAGAGTCTTTGCCTTGCAACTGAGTCGTAGGCTTTTTTGAAGTCAACGAACAGCTGGTGAACAGTCTCTCCGTACTCCCACTTCTTTTCCAGTAGTTGCCTTATTGTGAACATTTGGTCGCTTGTTGACCAGTTCCTACGGAATCCGCATTGGTAGTCTCCCAGTATTTCTTCTGCGTACGGTGTAATTCTCGCCAGTATGACATTTATTAATATTTTGTATGAGGTTGAGAGCAATGATATTCCTCTGTAGTAAAAGGAAAACAATAAAGTATAAAAATAAAAACAAAAATCTCCGTGTTTCATTTTTGTAGACAGTGTTCGGCGGAGCATATTACCCAATCGGCAGTTTAAAAATCCGCCAAATGATCACTGCCACAGACGATAAGCATCGCCAAGTCATCAACGATTTGATTCAAAATGACCATCAAATCACTCTAAACTGTATTTCAAACCATGTTATAATATTCAAGGAACCTATCGGCTCTATTATGGAACAATTCTGATACTGTAAAATCTGTCCACGATGGGTTTCACACTCTTTCACAGACGAGAACAAACGGAGTTGGTTGGAATCCGGCGAGCAACTTTTGACCCTGAAGTGTGAACCGGATACACACATTCCATATTCCCCTCACGTCGCACCATTTTTATTTGTCCTCGACTCAAGAGAAGCCTCTGGACTATTGGAACCGTCAAACATTTTCCGATTGAGCCCTATAATTTAAAGAATATCCGGAAATTCATCAAAAAATCGTCGTCAGCCATAAATCCAATTTTTGTCTTAATGACTTTGTTTTATTGGACAGACAATCCGACTGTGTTTCAAAAGACTCCATTACATCCACAAAAAGTAACTGAAGATGTGATTGAAGGCATTTTTCAAAATGTTCATGTCTTTATTGAAAAAATCGACACAACACCACTAAACAAAGACATAGACCTGTATGCTCTAGACATAGAGCATACAGGTTCCCGCAATACTTTGATATATTTTCTTAGTACTCTGGATTTTAAGATAGTCTGTAAGGTTTTATATTAACTTAATTTAAGCTTGCATTAGGCCAAATAAATGAGGGTTCTGCCCTCACTAAACTAAAAAAAAACTAACCGCATAAAATGTTCTTGTATGCTCATCAAAAAAATCGATCATAGCAACGAACAACCGGATGTAACCCTGACACAACACCACTGAGGAAGGACGAGGTGAACATCCTGTACAGTATTCGAAAAAGAAATTTTCGCAAACGCTATGCGAGTACGACTATTACTATTTATTGGCCTGTAGGAACCCGGAAGTTCATGACCTCACCGACTCGACTCCGCCATCGTTCCCTGGCCTGTGCACTCTCCTTCCACGCTTGACCAGCCGATCCGATCTCCTCAAGGTCAAACCTAACATTGTCCTCACATCTCCGTCGCGGCCTTCCTACCGGTCTCTTTCCCGTTGGTCTACCGTCAAGAATTCTATGCACGGTCCTATCGTTGCCCATTCGCGCCACATGTCCACATCCATGTCCACATCTTAATCTTCGCGAGCTGATTACTCTCACTATTGTAGTACGACAGTATATTTTATTGTCATAACCCAGGCACTGCAAGTCCAACTCCATTAAAATATACATGAACGTATTGTGTATTGTGGGCTCCTCGATAGTATAGTGGTTAGTATCTCCGCCTGTCACGTGGGAGACCGGGGTTCGATTCCCCGTCGGGGAGCCTCTGGCGCAAGACTAATGACCTTGCCCGGAAAAACAAATTATCATGGAAAATTTAACAAGACTCAGGACTTGCTAAATAAGGCCAAGACCAGTTCCCGGTTGTAGTGCCGATGATGATGATGATGATGATGAAACAGAGATATAGCAGACCTACACTCATCAAGCAAAATGTGAAGGGTTTACTGACTCCGATATTTTAGAAGCGGATGACACTCTGCCTGTAGACTTTTTTTACGATAACCCGGCTCAACTATAGGTATAATTTAACGCTCAACCATACGGAGCGTCTTCTACTCTGCTTTAGACTTTGATTGGCTTTTGAATCGTTAGGTCCCTAATTTGAGTGCCCTCGGCGGATATTTGAGGCAGTCCGTATTCCTTTCACTCATTCAATCACCCCCCCCCCCCCCCCCTCACACATGCACACACGCACACACACACACACACGTATACACACGAAAATATTCTTAATAAGCTCCTCGGTAGTAAACTATCAAAAGCGCGAATTCTTTTCCTCGCTTATAATTCACAGTTAGATGAATTCTTTATCAGCTTGACATTTCTTGAATCTCATGACGGGTCTATAAATGTCAAAATTATCGCGGGCCAGGTGCAAACGGTATGTTGTCGCTTGGAAACATTTGTTTTTATCTTCGAGCGGAGTGAAAAGAGTATTTTGTCGCCCGGAGAAAATTATTTTTATATCATTATTTTATATTTATATATTTTATATATTATATACACATGGAAAATTCACTTTTTATGCAGAAACAAAACCACTATTTTTTTTCTTACAGCCGCACATCCCGGAGCCGTATGTTATAGCCACGCCCACTGTCAAATGAATGACAAACGAAGCCACTGTGACTTCCTTATACCCAACCTATTTGGACGTTGTCAATGTACAGCGCCAGCTAAACAATATGGTGGAACATGCATAGGTGCAGAATCTAGCATTGCCCAAGATATCCTTAATCAACCGTCAACAAATGCTCCAATTTTAACTCCGTTGCCAACAGTATTCCGACCAATTGATTTGATTACTCACTACGAATCGACCACTCAAGGAAAGCCGCTTTTTATTTCAAATGAAGTCGTCGCTTCTGCAGTTACTCAGCTTCCGGAACCAGTTACAAATACAGAAAGTGAACACTTGAGCACCGACATTTCTCCGGAAGATGCTTGGAATAAAACAGGAGGTTCTAGTTCAGAAAGTCAAACAACTGCTGGAAGTCCAGATGAAGATTATCCGTACAACATCGATGCTGAACAATCTGAACAGGAACAGGAGTTAGAAAAGGAGTCCCAACAAAACCAAGGCAGCCAACATGAAGAACATGAAGAATCTTTTTCGAATGAAAGCAGTAAACCGACAGACGAATTAAATGAAGTCCAGGACCAAGTCGACAAAGCTGAACCTCCCTCAATTGTGCCACATTCAGAACCAAGTTCAGAAGAGTTGAGTTCGTCTTTTAATGGCGATGATGGAAATCCAACCAAATTATCAATAGAGCATGATCAAGAAGGCGAACTTGAATCTTCAGAACATGATGATGGTGCCCCAGTTAGTCCAAACATTGAACAGTCTAGCGAAAGTGTTATGGATGAGACGAAAGCTGAAAATGAAAGTACGGTAGATGATGTCACCAAAGACGAGACAGCAGATCCGGAACATTCGGACGAAATCCAGTTAGTTCAACATCACGAAATTCTAGGACTTCAATCGGAAGGTCACGAACAGAGTCCACTTGAAGAATTACCAAAGCCTATGGAATCTATTTCTACAGAACCTCCTACTGATGAGTTCCTTCAAGAATTGCCAGAAAATGAGAACTTAGAGGGGTCTGCTCAGATAGAAGAGTCTCATTACCGTCCCAGTTCCAATATCATTGGTCATGAAGAACCAGCGATTATTGATGAAGAAGCTGAATCAAACATCGATATGTATGGTGAGGTGCCATCTAGTAATTCTCAAGAGACTAACGGTCCAACTCCTACCCAAGAAGGTACTGGCCAGGATAGCGATGAGTCATTATTCTCCGGACAAGAACCAGAAAGTGAATCTACAACTCATTTAGAAGAGCAACAAAGTCAAGAACAGGAAGAATTTCCAACCATCCTAAATGAAAATACGACCGATGGTGCAGTTGTAGAACACGAACAACCAACCATCGTAGATGAAAAACATCAAGGCCAAAAACCAGAAGGAAGTACTTTAGTAGGGGAGAATCCAGATGACGTGAGCCCCTCAGTAGAAGAGGAAGAAATTCCGCAATTCCAAACGTCAGAACCAGACTTAACTTCCGAGTTTCAAGAAACCTCTACACCAAGTGGCATAGAGGACAAAAACCCTCCAGTTAATGTCGAGTATCCAGTAAACGAACCAATAACAACTAGCTCCGAAAATATTAGGGATTCAACTATAAATGATGACTCGAGTACAGCATTTCCGCTGGAGATTGAAACAAATCCGCATCCCTTAGAAGAATCCGAAGGTACAATTGAATCAGACACCTCCGGAGAAAGCGGCTTGCCAAAGGAAGAAGATGAATTAAATTCAACAGTCGCAAGTGAAGCTCAGTTGGATAACCAGGAGCCCAATGTGGAACAATTCCCCCAAGAAGAAAGTGAACAGTCAGAACAGTCAACAGAAGACAACCAAAGCAGCAACTTCTTGACAGAACTACCATTCAACGAATCTGCGGAAGGCCAGTACCAAGAAATATCCAGCGATGAAAACAAGATTTCTGTACCAGCAGAAGAGCCAACATCAGCACAAAATGAAGATCAACAAGTTGTGGAAGAAGGCAACGTTACGGAAAACGTCCAACTGGCACTTGAGAATATCCAAGAAGACAGTCAGAAAGAGTCTTCGGGAGATGGTCCCGAGGGAGAGAGCGAAACTTCAGAAATCCTTACCAACAGCCAAGAAGAGAATAATCAAGAATCTGAGCAATGGAATACCGATAAAGAAAATGAGCATGAGACATCGGAGAACTTGCAGGAAGATAAACATAAAATACCCCACGATTTGCATGCGGATCAAATCCATGAAATATCGCAGGAGTCTGTTAATACCCAGGAACAGGAGATTGACCCTATCTCAAATTTGAACGGCAGCCACGAGAAGGAACAAGAAATACCCGAATACTTACATTCCGATAGTGAAGAGGACCATCAAGTATCCGAAGCTTCAGACACCACTCCAGGAGATGAAGACAGTGCGATATCTCAAGATCTGAACAGTATTCCAGAAGGTGATCAACCAATAACCGAATCTGAAGAATTGGTTGAGAATCAGGAAAAGGATAATGACGTTTCTGAAAATTTGACTAGCCACCAAGACACAAATACTATCCTTCCTGAAGGAATAATTACTGACCAAGAGGATAATAGTAACTTATTCGAAGATATTCACGAAAATCAAAGCAATGTATTGATTGGCGTCCCTGAAGAAAACTACAAATTATCCGAAGCGAATGACAATTTATCCGGGGATATCCAGGAAGAAAATAAATTATCCGAAGATATCCATGAACAGAATCAACAAATAATTCCACAAGAAAATAGCAACTTATCCGAAAATATCCACAGTGAGAATAACATATTATCCGAGGGCTTAAATAGGGACCACGAGAACAGCATCACATTATCACAGGCCCTAAATAGCAACCAGGAAGAAAATAATGGATTGTCTCAACATTTTGAGAGTAATCAAAGTGAGGAGAACATTTTATCTGAAAGCTCAAGTGCCGATGAGGAAAACAAGCTATCCGAAGATTTACGAGAGTCCCAAAGCGGTCGTCCTAAAGACGATGAAAAAATACCAGATAACAACCCACTTCAAGAGCTCAATGTTGGCCAGGATATAGTTAGTCATGCATCCGAAGACGCTAATCAGAGTCAAGACGAGAGCATCACATTATCCGAGATTTCGACGAGCCCCCAAGAGACAGCTAGTGAGTTACCCGACAATTTAAAAGAAGAGAATACTGAGTTTGGTCAATTATCCGAAGACTTGAATAGCCAACCAGTCACGGATAATGTATCAGCGGAGTTAAGCAATTCCCTGGAAGAGGATACGTCCTCAGAAGGAGTGAATTTTGAGCAGGAAGAGGAAAAATTATCCCAAAGCGAAAACGTTGAGCACGAAGAGATCAGCAAGTTATCCGAGATTCTGAACGCCAAGAAGGAAGAAGCTTCAAGATTAGAAGGAAACAAACAAACAGCAACTGAAAGTTCACAAAGCGTAATAGAACCGGAAGTTACAGAAAGCGTAACTGACACAAATCAGGAAGAGCTTTCCGACATTCAAAACCAATCATTGCCTGCTGAAGAGATATTGCACCAAGAAGAAAGTCTTACTCCAGTAATCGAACTAGAAACACCCTCAATAGAACCAGCAAAGATCCACCACCAAGACGAAAATATTGAATCATTTGAAGCTTCAACAACATTAAGTCCACATGTTCAGGAAGAAGAAGATGATCTTGAGGCTGAAGTCACAGAACAGAATAGTGAAGATTTAATACACCAGTTAGTGGACGACTTAATTGCAGGAGAAGATTACGAAGAAGCATCTAATATTTCTCCAGAATTTCATGTGGAAGATGACAATAAAATATCAGAATCCCACGACACTTTGACAGAAAGTTTAACTAATGATAGTACCGAAACTTCACAGCAAGAGACCCTCCAGACACCAGAGAATACCAAAGACAGTGAACCGAGCGTCGACTCGATTGAAGATCACACAGAAAACGACCATTCCCTAGAGCAGCATCCGACATTCAATCCGATGCACCAAGATTCAGAAGGCAGCCTTATCTCTGAGCAACCAGATATTAGTCTTGATAAGCAATCTGAGGAAGTACTTGAGAACTCAAAGGAAGAAAGTAGTCCAGAGTCGATTTCTTTCGAACCAAGCGACACGGAAGTGAGCGTCACATTAAAGCCAAACGCCGGACTTGATTTTGATGCCCTGGAGGCGGCCTATAGTACTCCCCAGAATACCCAAATTTTCGAAACCAGTGACGGCATTGAAGAGGAACATATTAAGAAAGACTCATCCATTGAAAGTGAAAATGCCAACACTATCATGGAAAATATCAACACATCAGCTGAAATAAGCGATGAATCTGCTACCGAGTCAGGTCAAGTTTCCTACGAGTCAACCGAGGACTACATGCCTAGCGAAAACCTAATCAATGATAAAGGCAACCAGTTTTTGGATTCCAACAACGAACTGAACCACAGCCAAGAAGTGTCCAACGAGAAACTTGAAGCCGATTCAGATGTTCAAACGCCAGCATTTCAAAACTTAACAAAAAATGAGGAGCAAGACTACGAAATCACTCAACAGTCGGGGACAGAAACACCTGACAGTCTTGAAGACCATACAATCCAAATTGACGAGGCCCAACCAGTGCAATCAAATGTCGCAGCTGTCGATCAGAAACCCAATCAGAATCTTGATGAACATTCAAACAGTCAGACATTAGCAAGTGAATCACAGTCCCAGACAGATTTCAATGTAATTGATGACCTATTATCTATCACCGATGTTGAGGAAATGTCCACACCCACATCTATTGATTCTGATTACAGTGACGTTGAGAGTTTCGAAAAACTAGAAGATCTCCAACCACCTCAATCGCATTTGAACTTTGACACACAAACAACCGACGAATCACCGAACACCGACAAAAACGCTTCAGGATTCAATGAGAACGACTCTGTAATGAGCATCCTATCTGGAATGGTAGAAAACAACAAATTACTCACTACCTTGCCTCCTAATACCGTTGAAGAAGACTTGAAAGCTGAAGGTACCAGCAACAACGAAGAAACTTCAAGTAACGACCTTTACTATCCGACAATTTTATCCGAGATAATCTCGGATATAACTGACGATATTGGTACACAAGACTCTACAACGCCACTATCACAACCTGAAGTCAATGCCAATTCACCATACGCCAGTATTCCAAATGAACTACCGTTTGATCTATCCTTTGTTTCATCCAATGAGGGAGAGGAATTAATCTCAGACAACCTTATTATCGACACAACAACGGAAAAACACACCGATAGCGATGAAGGTGCTGAAAATACCGATACCACCGAAATACCGAACTTCTTAGAAATCACCACGAAAACTATGTTGGGTCTCGCTAGCCGAGTAACTCTAATGGAACCATCTGCGCCCGTTGTAACAACTCTTAAGACCCTCTTACCAATTGAGGATGACATCTCAACCACTCCGGCATCTCCCGTAATTCCAGACGTCGTTGTTTCTTCCAAGACAGGTTAGTAGCTCCTGCTAACAAGTTGCTTGTCGGATTTTCTAACCATCTAATGCACATCCCTCTTCCTGTACCCCATTTCACTTTTTCATTTTGAATAACATCCAGTCCCACAATGAATTTGTTTCCTAAGACGATTGAGAAGGTGTCTTCCACGTCATCTAACCAGAACGTACCTTAACTTAAATAACATAAACTGGTTTATTCTATCTTTGTATCTAGAAATCCGTAAACGGGTTGAGCTTGGTATCGGTCCAGTTTCATTAGGATTAAAATGCAACAATGACAAACAATGTCAACTAGCTGACCCATATACTGTCTGCAACGAGGAAGGAGTATGTGATTGTGCCACCAAGAGAAATGGTCATGCCCAATGTAGCGCGCATCGCACCGGCTGCAGCCAAGGAACTTTCCAGGTAAATCCTATCTAACTACACCAACCGCAAGAGCATAGTTTATCAAAGCCCAAGCTAACCATCTCTGTGAATGTCTATGACTATTTTATCTATTCATTTTATTTTCTCTCCTCCTTCCTTAACTCAAATAGTGCCGTTCAAGTGGAGTCTGTATTTCATGGTTCTTCGTATGCGATGGCCGCCCAGACTGTACAGATGCCTCCGATGAGGAATGTACCTTCAACACACGACTTAACCAAACTTGCCCAGAAGAATCATTCCATTGTGAACAAAGTGGACGCTGTGTAAGTCGTGCAGCATTATGTGATGGCAAGAAACAATGCCCACATGGTGAGGACGAAATCGAATGTAATTCCCTTAGAACCGAAAGTGGGCAATGCCCAGAAAATACGTTCCGCTGCAGCAGTGGCGAATGTCTACCTGAATATGAGTACTGCAATGCAATTATCTCATGCAAGGATGGAAGTGACGAGCCGCCACATCTCTGTGGATCACGATCTGTGCCGAATATATTCCTAAGATTGCTAACTGCGGCCGTTGTTGATGGCAGTCGAAGTAATATCAGGAGCAATAGCGCAGGTTTCAATGCCTATTGCCCGCACAGGTGTAACAATGGACGTTGCAGATCGACAGCTATCGTTTGTTCAGGTCGTGACGGTTGCGGAGATGGTACCGACGAGGAAACCTGTTCTGTTTGCCGTAAGACCATTGATTTATTTATTCTACCTTTAACCACATTATATCCTTTCCGTTTTCCGTTGCTAGGTTGCCCGGCGCCAATGTACATCGGTTCTCCGACCGAATTTCTAGATCAACAACCGCCAATGCCATTGTGGAAGTAAAGAAGAAATTATTAATTATTAAATATTAATTGAAAAAAAAAAACAGGAACAAAAACAAAAATTCTAAATTTAAACAACAAATTTACGTTGAACAGTTACCTCTTAAACAATATCGATAGAATACTGTTCCTTTCTTTCTCTTTGTCTCCCTGTCTATTCTTTTTTTAACTTATCCATTTTAGTTTTTATTATTTAATGTAAAACATATCAACCTGCATGGAGTTGCCAATTGGCGCCTTGCTAGCAGAGGGCCGTTACAATGCAAAGGATCGAGTTTGCCCCCAGGCATCGTCTGGGATAATACACAGCAAATTCAAGACTCCTCGCTCCTCTGAACTAGTGATGCTGACAATTGCAACTTAGTAATTTATTTTGTCACAAGATAAAGTTTGCGTAATACATAGAAATACCTTTTGCTGTTCGACAATATCTCCTAAATGCAAATCAACATTTATTTTTGTTTTTATTGTAGTGTATATATGGTTTTTAAATTTATCTTAACTATATTATAATTTTTTTTACTTCAGATATTTATATTTACATTGTGTAGTCGTCTACACAGCTAAATAAAATCCATTATTACATATAACGACGTTTTTTTTATTTTATCTAGCTAGTGATTTTGGTTAAATATTTCTACAACAGACTAAATGTCAGGGCTTACAATTTACCAGTCGTGTGATGAGTGTGTTAACTAACGTGACTGCTCTCACGCAGACGGATGTAGATTTTCCAGCCGCTTGGTGATTGAACGGAACGAGGTAGTGGGGAGCCTACCTGAAACAGAGAAGAGGATCTTATGAGGAACAGAGACGGGTGGGTGTTTTTTTCTTTTTTATTAGTTTTAAACCACATTTATTTTCCTAAATCTTTTTACATATTATGTATAACATTAGGGGTAAATGTAAAACCCTATTTTACAATTACAGTCCTTAAATTAACTCGCTGGCTCTATGCGAGCTCTCTAAATTACACCGTATATTTTTTTTTTAAGCCTTTCGGCGTACAAATTTTTTTTACTTATATATATTGTAGCGAGCTTAGGGTTCGCTGGATTAATTATTTTGAATAAATAAGAGCCGTTGAATCGATTTTGAATTAATGTGACACTTTATTAGTCCGTTAATAACAACCGTTACTTTTTACCGTACACTTAACGATTTCTTCAGTTATCGCTTCCGTACTTATCGCTTCCACACTTATTACTTCTTACTCATTATTTATCGCTTGCTTGACCTTCTACTTCTTACTCATCTCCATAGTCTGTGTGCGACGTATTTATACCGTTTGCTTATTCTGATTCGGCGTTTCGTTTCCGTTCGTTCCATAGTCTTGAATGTTCTACTGTCCACGGTCTCCAGTTTTCCATTACTTTATAGAATATTCTAGTACTCTGTTTCGGACTCTCTAGAATATTCTAGTACTGATTGTCATATGCGTCACACTACCCTCCGCCTAGATTAGTTCGTCCCTCATCACTGGTCTCCCGGGCCAACAAAAGCCGCCAGTCGGTCACGATGTACCACTTTCATCTTGGCGTTCGGCGGTGGAAGTTCTTGACCTTCTTCCTAATTTTCTACTGCTCTCCTTTTTGCCTCAGCTCTGGCCTGCCGCCCTTCTTCCTTTTCCTGACGACGGAATTCCTCTTGCATTTTAGGGATCTCATGCGAATAGTATAAGAGAAAATGCATGAGCACACCCTTAAGTTCTTCTGGAGTTTGCGCATCACGTAAGCGATCTAGATCTTCATCCTTAATTACACGCATATCATCTGGTATTGGAGCATCTGTCGATTTCATAACCGTATCCAACTGGTAGTTCCGCATCTTTTCAAATAACTGGAGCGGTTTGTTCTTTGAAGCTGACAGTAAACACCAGCGTGCGTCGTAGTAATAGACTTTCCATAGATCGTCGCACGTTAATTCTGGTTTCACGTGTTCTTCTCTATAGAACGCAATGAACTGCACTTCTAGCTGTTGGTTACGCCTACAAGCTAGGGATTGCTTGATCTTTCCCTCCGTATGTGGTGGCTTACAATAGCGGTCTCGACCTCCAACATCCGTTGATCTCTCTTGTTCGGAAACAGTTGATTTACAAAACGCATATTTGTAAATCCATTCAGCTTCATCTTGTAGTTCATTGGGTCCCTCTGGAACAGGCGTAACCGGAACTTCGCGCAATTGCATTCGCTCAGGAATATCTGTTTTACGGATTTCATTCCCCAAATCAGTAAAGTGACCCCTTTCCAATTCATCATTGAAATGTTTTGCCGCCTCAGTTTCCCTGTGACTACGTTCAGAGCGGCGTTCAACATCGTCTTCGTCGTCGAATAGCTGTTCGTCTATAGCCTCACGTGCTGAACCTTCATCGACGTGCTGTTCCTCTCCATCACTTTCCTTATCCTGTGTACGACGCAGACACATGGAACGCTTTCTGCCTTCGACTTTCAAACCAAGATTCTCTTCAATAAGGTCACAGTCGTCGTCTTCCTCTCCATCACTTTCTTCGTCCTGTGTACGACGCAGACGCTTGGAACGCTTTCTGCCTTCGACTTTCAAACCAAGATTCTCTTCAATAAGGTCACAGTCGTCGTCTTCCAGTCGGTCGTCCAACTCGTCATCATCATTGTAAATCCGTTTCAGGGAACGGCCTGAAGCATCAGTGTCTTCATCATCACTGCCGTCCTCTTCAATCGGGTTATCATCGATGAAATCCTTCAGTTCTTCACGTAACACAACATCGTCATTTTCCTCCTCTTCCTCACTGCTGTCGGCCATAGCTTTGCTCTTCCTGAGTTTCTTCCTTTCATGTGGCTCCAATTTCTCCTCATCCTCAGATTCCTCCGCTTCCGAGTCCCAGAATTCTTTCATACACTGCCTTTGGGCATCCAATTTTGCCTTAAACTCTGCAGCTCGTGCGTCCAATTTTGCATTAACGTCTGTAGCTCGCGCATCCAATTTTGCAACCCCTGCGTCCAATTTTGCATTAACGTCTGCAGCACACGCATCCAATTTTGCAGCTCGCGCATCTAATTTTATCATCATCATCCTGAGCATCTCCGAAATGTCCAACTGTGGCGATGAGGGTGGGTGACAAGAGGAAGGCGAGCTTTGCATTTGAGAGGCATACTATATGTTAAATAAAACATTTCCGCAAGGAAAGTGTGCATGCGACTCAAACGCTAAGCGCATGACCCTCATCTAGTACAATCACCAGATGTACATCCGTCATTAAAAATGACGGGTACTCGGGTACAAAAGAAAACGCGTGACTCAACTTCCTTCTTCTGCATCCGGACGTCGACCGACACGGACGCCTGGACTCGTTTTGCATCACCCCGGACGACAGCTGCCTGGACTTCGAGCACCCCCGAGGACGACCGTTAGGTATATTTTACGTTCAGATTGACTTGCAGTTTAACCTACGTTATTTTAGCTCTAGATCTGAAGAGACCTTGTTTGGTTAGTTTTAAGCCCTGAATTGTGTAATAGCTCTTAAGTAAATAGTGTCGTGTCTTTTTGTGTTAGTCTAAGTAACTAATTGTATAGCAACTACTGTTTGTCCAATAAATAAGAGTCTCGTAGCACTAGACCAGGTGTAAAGTGTCCGAAGGGTATCGCCGAGGAGGCGTTCTGATCGTCCCTAAGTTCTTTGGAAAGTTCCTCTGGAGTCTCTGTCGACGGCGGCGGATCCCCTTCCCCCTGCGACGTGGTACAGCATCGCGGGAACCCCCACAGACATATACCTTTATTTCAAACAGGTTATGGGCCCAGGCATCGCCTACCTTTGAGAACAAATTAGGAACACCTAAAAGAAGAAACACGAAGCCCCCACCAAAATGGCGCCATCCATCGCGAGCATCGAGCCCCTCAAAAAGGAAAACTTCGACACGTGGAAGCTGCAGATGGAAGCAATCCTCGTCAAGAATGACGCGTGGGGATACATAAGCGGAGAACTCCTCAAGCCTGAACCCACGGGAACGAACGAGGTGAACATCGAGAAGTGGAAAACGGGCGACAGGAAGGCCAAAGTAGACATCATCCTAGCTATCAGTCCACCTGAGATAAAATGCATCAAGGGATGCGAAACCTCGCCCGACGTATGGGAGTGTAGCGTTCTACGAACGCACAATTTCACCCAGGTTCCTAACCTTCAAGGAAATACCTACCCTGAAAACGTTGCACGCACCCCACAGACGCGTGTCCCAAAATCCCACCTTAGGGGCCAACAACTTGTAGCCAACGTTGAACCGACACCAAAAAGCAAGGAACCGAACATCCCAAAGCTTTTAATGCCAAGCTCAACATTCGTAAGTCATCATACCTGAAACAAAAAAGAAACATTCAATCTGCCTGTGCCCAGGAACATTCCATTGAATCGGCAATTTCTAACGTCTATGCAATGAAAATGAGCCGACCAACGGTGCACGTGCGGGTAGTCTACCGCAAAGATCACCCAAATCCGTCGATACAATAATGTATGTTGGTCATTCGCTACCAGATTCCTGGGAAACGTAAACATCTCAACGAGATACGACGTGAATTTGTGCGAGGGTAAAATTAACAAAAGGAACTACTCCTATCCCACGGTGCCTTTTTTGTATTTCACACCCATTAGAAAGATCTAATGGATTTCGGGTGTATTGACAAAATTCAAACAAAACCCATGAACCATACGTCCATTCAAATTGCAGGACATCTTTCGGCCTTCGCGCCAGATGTGTTATGTAAATAAGGCGGCACACAATCGACAACCGTCGAACTGAATTTCGACCACCACCACGGATGGTGATAATAATGTTCGATGATGAGCGAGTTTCTTCTTTCAGGAATGAGAAATCACCCCTGGGACGTGATAACATGCTGCTAACAGAAATTCGGAAGTTCTGTTAGCAGAGCAATTAGGGAAATTTTTTCGTGTAGATACAGATACCAGTTTTGAATCTGGATATCTGTGTGGGCAGACAGTCAGATTTCGATCGTCACCGGGACGAGAAGGATAGTTCGAATGTCCGTCCAGAAAGGAGAACGATAGAGGACTCCATCGAGGAGGTCGACAGACGCGGTAATAAAGAAGGCGCTAGCAAGTACAGGCGTTGCGAGAAGGTGTAAGTTTCGTGTCGATCGAGCTTTAATTCAGTGTGCAAAAATTGTAAACGCGAATAGTTCAACAGAACATCAATCGAAAATGTATCTTTGTTAATACATGTAATTGACTACAATCAAAAAGAAAACAATAAATAAAGTTTAAAGCAAGTGCTCCATGTTTCATTTAGTGTGCTGTGGCGCGCCGTTGGCGACTCTCTTCTTCTTGCGAACAGTGTTCGGCGGAACAATGCACCAATTATAGACAGGTTCATTCGCCACAGTTAAACAACCTCCAATCCGCCAAAGGAGAAACTGACTTCCATATACGAATCCAAAGGACCAGCTAGGAAAGCCAATCTATTGAAGAGACTCACACAGCACCGCATGGGTGACCGCGACGTTGTGCGAGAACACCTGAGAAGTTTTTTCGATACGGTCGACAAACTCCTTGACATGGAGATCGTGATTAATGAGGACCTGCTATGCATCATGCTCCTTTACAGTCTTTCCCCGAAATTCGAAAACCTCAGGTGCGCCATTGAATCTCGGGACGAACTTCCATCTCCGGAGGCATCAAAATCATTGAAGAAAATGATGCCAGACACACTAATGAGCACCTCGAAACGCAAGGCGCGATGGCCGCCAAGCACAACGTCGTAAGGACCGAAAGAGGAAAGGACCAAGGCAATAACAGAAGTCGAAGAAAACCGTCCTTTAAATGCTACAATTGCGGTAAGATCGGACACAAGGCAGCCGAATGTCACTCCCGGATCAGGGAAGATTCCTCCACATCCAACAAGCTAGGAAAGGAGGGGAAGCAGCCGAACAACGACATCAGCGTCCTAGCACTCACAAACTCAACACAGCATGGGATGCACTCCTCCAAATCAACTATCGATGGCGGCTGGTGTTTGGACAGCGGTAGCTCATCGCACATGTCGGGCGACAAACACGCCTTCGAAAAATACCATGAGACGCATCCCACGACGCTAAACCTGGCCAACTGCACCTCAATCAACATCACCGGTCGTGGCGATATAAATATGGCCACCGACCACAGCGGATGCAGACGAAACATCACCGTGACGAACGCCTTATACGTGCCAGACTTAAGGACGAACCTGACGTCGGTCAGCAAACTTGCCGACAAGGGGTTCAAAGTCACTTTCGACAAGGGAGGCGCCAAGGTCACAAACGAAAAGGGACACACTATCCTCGAGGCCATACGAACAAATGACCTTTACTTCATTCCGGCGATTCAGAGGCCACCAAAATTCACCGCTGCCGCTGCCGACTCCGGACACTCCCGTACCCCCGAGCTGGAAAAATGGCACCGCAGAATGGGACACTTAACCATTAAGGATTTGGTTGTGAACCACAAAAACGTCCGCATACGGGGAATGTCCATGGAGCATCCGATCCAGGATCTGATGTGCGACATATGCGCCCTCGGGAATACAACGAGACTCCCATTCCCAATATCATCCGACAGAAAGACAGGCATCCTGGACTTAATCCACTCCGACTTATGCGGACCGATGAACACCGAGTCCCTAGGAGGATCCGTCTACTTCGTCACGTTCATAGACGACTGCTCCAGGTGGTGCAACGTTCGCATGCTCAAAAGCAAAAGAGAAGTCTTAAATGCCTTCAGAGACTTCAGAGCCTTCGCCGAAAAGCAAACCGGCCGAAAGATCAAATGTATACAGTCCGACAACGGCACCGAGAACACAAACAACGAGTTCACCTCGTACCTGCGGGAGAACAGAATCAAACATCGATTGTCCGTCACTCATACCCCCCAACAAAATGGAGTAGCGGAGAGGAAGAACAGAACCCTAGTGGAAATGGCCAGATGTCTCCTCATTCAAGCCGACATGGACTCACAATTTTGGGGTGAAGCCATCAATACGGCCAACCACATCAGGAACCGATGCCCCACCAGTGCCTTAAATGGCAAAACCTCACACGAAGTGTGGACCGGAAACGTGCCTAACGTCGGCTATCTTCGTGAATTCGGACACACCGTTTACTCCCAGCTCCGAGGACCCAGGAAAGGAAAGTTCTAACCAAAATCTCAGAAGGGGATACTCGTCGGCTACTCTGATCAATCCAAAGGATACAGGATCTGGCTTCTCGACCAACGCAGAATAGAAATCGCCAGAGACGTTGTATTCACACAAAACATCCGAAACACCAACCTTCGCGAACTCAGTTCCACGAACGACAAATTGGGAACCGAGCACAACATGGTTGAGTTCATCACACCTGAGGAAACCAACAACGAAGACACAACGACCCAGAACGCGGACGAAACGTGCGAAGAAGAAGCCGAACCGCCAACAACCCCAACCAGAGAAGAAGCAATCGCACACACACGCAAAGGACCAGGTAGAACACGAAAAGTAAGGACCGGAATCAAGGGAAGACCCCGAAAACTCTCCCAAACGAGAGACACTTCTTCCGAGGCAGCAGGAACCGCAGAAGTACTCATCAAAGAGGCCATAACTGGACCCGACACCGACGAGTGGACAAATGCCATGGTGCAGGAAATTGAGGCCGTCATGAGAAATGACACATGGACCTTAGTCGAACGCCCGAAAAACGGCAAAGACATCGGCAGCCGATTTGTCTTACGTAACAAGACGAATCCCGATGGAACATTGGAAAGTAGAAAGGCACGCATAGTCGCCCAAGGATTCTCACAAATTCCCGGCGTCGACTACCATCAAACTTTTGCACCTGTGGCCAGGATGAACTCGATACGTGTCACAGCCGTCTTAGCTGTTCAACACAACATGAGCATTCACCACCTGGACGTGGAAACAGCTTACTTAAACGGCGAGCTCGACGAAACCATCTAAATGGAGATTCCAAAACACTCAGAAGCCGCCCTGGAGAAGATGATTCAATCCGGAGGAAGCGAAGATAGTCCCCAAAGTCAAGCCAGACAAATGCTGACAAAGATACGCGAGGGAAACAAAGTATGCCTACTAAAGAAAACCCTTTACGGACTTCGCCAAGCAGGACGGCAATGGCACACGAAACTACGCCACGAGCTTTCGGGACTAGGCCTGAAGCAGTCCACAGCCGATCCTAGCATTTTCTTTGAAGGAAAAGGAAAGGAAATTTTACTCGTCACCATATACGTGGACGACATATTAGTTTCCTTCCAAAGCAAAGCAAGGATACAGAAACTGATGAAACAGTTATCGAAGCCCTTCCGAATAAAGGGCCTCGGCGAAATCAAGCACTGTCTTGGAATTGAGTTCCAAAGAGAAAAGAAGCAACTACGGATGACTCAAACGCAGTACACACTGGAGATTCTGGAGCGGTTCAAAATGAGCGACTCGAAACCAGTGAGCACCCCATTGGAAAACGGCACAAAGCTCCAAAAAGGAAATGAAGAACCCGACAAGAATTTGCCATACAGGGAGCTGATCGGATCTCTGATGTACCTTGCCGTGTGCACCAGACCAGATATAGCTTTCGCCGTGAGCAGACTCAGCCACTTCAACGAACAGCATTGGAAAGCCGCGAAACGAGTACTGCGCTACCTCAAAGGCACTCCCAACATTGGGCTTACATTCAAGGAAAGCCGTGGATGCCTCACAGGGTACGCCGACGCCGACTGGGCTAACTGCCCCGACGACAGAAAATCATACACGGGCTACGTTTTTTCACTCTACGGCACAGCGGTCTCTTGGGAATCCAAGAAGCAAAGGACCACCGCCCTATCATCTACGGAAGCCGAGTATATGGCCATTACCGAAGCCGCAAAATAGGCTTTCTATCTCCGGAGACTGGTCGGCAAATTAGGATTCGAGCTTCCTGACAAACTCAAGGTTTATAACGACAACAACGGAGCGTGAAAACTGGCCGAAAATCCCGTGTTTCACTCTCGCAGCAAACACATCGATGTCCGTCATCATTTCATCCGCGAAGTGCTAGACGGTGGCGACTTGTCCGTTGACTACATGCCGACGGAGGACATGCCTGCTGACTTCCTCAGTAAGGCCCTACCTAAACCCGCACACGAGAGATGCCGCGATCTCTTAAACCTGAACGGCACCTAGATCGCCTTCTACCGTTTTTCGTCGAGGGGAAGTGTTAAATAAAACATTTCCGCAAGGAATGTGTACATGCGACTCAAACGGTAAACGCATGACCCTCATCTAGTACAATCACCAGATGTACATCTGTCATTAAAAATGACGGGTACTCGGGCACAAAAGAAAACGCGTGACTCAACTTCCTTCTTCTGCATCCGGACGTCGATCAACACGGACGTGTCGTTTTGCATCACCCCGGACGACAGCTGCCTGGACTTCGAGCACCCCCGAGGACGACCGTTAGGTATATTTTACGTTCAGATTGACTTGCAGTTTAATCTACGTTATTTTAGCTATAGATCTGAAGAGACCTTGTTTGGTTAGTTTTAAGCCCTGAATTGTGTAATAGCTCTTAAGTAAATAGTGTCGTGTCTTTTTGTGTTAGTCTAAGTAACTAATTGTATAGCAACTACTGTTTGTCCAATAAATAACAGTCTCGTAGCACTAGACCAGGTGTAAAGTGTCCGAAGGGTATCGAGGAGGCGTTCTGATCGTCTCTAAGTTCTTTGGAAAGTTCCTCTGGAGTCTCTGTCGACGGCGGCGGATCCGCGCTCCCTGCAACGTGGTACAGCATCGCGGGAACATCCACAGACATATACCTTTATTTCAAACACTATATCTGGGGAAGTGAAGTCCTCTCCTCGTTGAGAAGCCACCACCATTTGGGAGATGTTCGATCTTTGGGTGAATTATCTCTTTCACTGATCGCCTTGCTAAAACGCATGCGGTCTGGTGCATTGGAGATATCACTATCATTGTATCCAACAAGCGTTGAATACACGCGGTCAGGAACACGATGGTGTCTCCTGGCCAAAAAGACGTGTGTGTCAGACAAGCGCTGAACCCACGCGGTTTGAACACGGTAGGGGTTCTTGGCGTGGTTGCGTTGAGAACACGGTGCTCCTTTGGTGTGCAGCGACGTTGCGACAAAAGATTACCTTTATGCAGAAATAATCCTACTCCAAATAAATAGATTATACGCCGGTTGTTTTCTTTTAGTAATAATGACCTTTATTTACAAAATTGATTGGAATTTTCCTGATTGAGAAAAGAACTCAACTGGTTTGGTCGACGGTTAAACAAACAAGAAGGATATGAAAAGAAAAATGGTTGTCATTCGACAACCAACAGAATTAATTCTAAAATGTCAGCTGATTGCTGACATTGTTTAGGGTGATGCCACATATAGCATTTAGGGTGGTGCCACAGGTAGCATTTAATTGCGAATTCGCCGGATGTCAAGGGCGAATCTGCAACATTCCGCCCGCCTTCGCCAATCATTGGCGAATCGTCTGGCTCCAGAGGGTAGTCGTCCGGAGCTGGGTCGGGGGATCTGATGAATGGTCCAGGAAGGGGTATCTCCTCCAATGGAAGAATGCCTATTTTGGCGATGATACTCGTGAGTGGGCTGGTAGCGATCCGGCGCAGTACACCGTCACGTCGATGGTTGATTAGAAGAGAGCCGCCCGGTGTGAAAAGTTTTGAAGACGGAGGTGTCTTGGGCGGCCTGGAGGGTTCGTGATGACGAGATGGTCCCCTTCGGTGTTGGATGCGGTTACAGTTGCTGGCCATGTGATCTGGGGCTGCGTCCATTGGTGCCCGTCCGAAGTTAACGGCTGGAACGAAGCGGTCGTTTGCGGGTGAGGCCGCAGCGTTCATTCGGATGCAGCGGTTGGGACTCGCTCGGCCCCTGGATACCGGGGAGCGCCGCCCGCCAAGCGGGGCATTGTGTGCTCCTTGGTCTATGGTGGTAGTTGAATGGTGCCTTGAATCTGGTCTTCGGGTTAGACGTCGACAATGTCTTCTATTTGTCCTCTGCGGGGAATTGTCAGCAGTCGTATGGTCGACCAGCTCTTCTGGGTTGGAGTTGTAAATTCGCAACCGCCAAGAACCGGTCATTGGCGCAAGGCTAATAACCTTGCCCGGAAAAACAAATTATTATGGAAAATTTAAGAAGCCTCGGGATTTGCTAAAAAAGGCCAAGGCCGGATCCCGGTTGTAGTGCCGAATGATGATGAAGAACCGGTCATGTAGTGGCTGCTAACAGGACTGGTCACTTTTACCTTGGATGCTTTGATGGGTGCTGCGGTTGGCACATGCAGCAAGGTTAGATGTCTTCGATTGCATCGTCGGTACACCTTGTTGGGGAGGCAGTCGCGTATGAGGTGGCGACCCAAGCAGTTTAGACACAGTTTCCGTTTTCGTGCGACAGACTTCCGATGAACAGGTGTGATGAAGCGAAAACCCTCGCAAACGTAGATGTAGTGGTGCGCCTCACAGAACATGCCTGGCGATTGTCTTCGTGGGGGCTTCGGCGGTGGTACGTGCATCAGAACAATGGTCGGATTGATCTCTGTGCATGCGGCACTTCGGTTAGCGGCCTGTTGGTGCTCACTGACTTGGGAATGGTATGGCTTCTTTTCCGCTGACTTGGTGGTGACTGCTTGCGGATGCATTCGCCAATCATTGGCGAATCCGTTTGTTCCAATGGTCGGGGGCCCAGGGCCGTGGACTTCTAGTGATGCGGATGTCTGGAAAGAGCCGTTCGCCCTGAATTGGTGATGATTGAAAGATTGGTGACGACAAGAGTTCCGTCGTCGATGTTTGGTACCTTTGGCCGCAGAACTGACCATTTGATCTGGGTTAGAGTTGTAAATTCGCAACCCACGATCAATGACCACGTAATGGCTGGTGGTCGAAAGTACTGAATCGAAACTTACCGATGGGATGTGGCCTTTGGCATGTGAGGCCGCAACGTTGAGTTTGATGTGGCTTTTTCCATGGCACCGTCCGCGGGTCCTGGCGGAATGTCCCATGCCTACTGGGCCGAGGAAAGTACCGTCTCTTCTTGGTTACTGAGGGGCATGCTGGTTGATTCTTGAATGATAGGGTGCACCGCCCGCCAAGCGGGGTGTAGTATTCCAGAATACTACCCCTATTAGCTTTAACACTGAATCTCCTCTCGAAAGAGGAAGCACGGCGCCGGACGTCAACAGGGGCATTGCGATATCCTATCCCCATTGGGGAGGCTACATGTGTTAGAGCTCGTCCTTGATGATTGTCATTGGCCCGAGGTTGGCCACCCGGTGTCTCGGTTTGGTTGCCTTTATGACTGGCTGTTGCTGAGAGACCACCGATTGATGGAAGATTTCTATCCAAGCTGTGCAGCGAATTACAAGTGGCTGGGTCGATCGACATTACCGAGAGGTTGGTGAATGCCAAATGCGGCTGGCCTGCTCCTAGGCCAGTTCCTGGTGAATGTTTCTGTTGATGCTTCGGTAGTTGTTGCTGTTGCAATGAATGTTGCTGATGAGACTGACTATTAAAAGGATTCTGTACTTGGTCATGGTCACTGGTGACATTGAGCGTGGCTACTGTTGATGCGGCAGTTGATGGCGTCTTCGTGAAATAGATTGGTTCAAGGTGGTCCAGTTCCTCTGTGTCGGAGTTGTAAGTTCGCAACCCACGAGGAACGGCCAGGTGAAGGGCCTGCTGATGCTTCTTCACTGGGAGTGTGTGCGGTTCCTTAACCGCTTGGTTGATGGCGACTTCTGGCAACTATACTGAGGGCACCTCGGTAATGTCGAGCTGATCGGCATGGTCCACAGTAGTTGGGGCGACTGGGTCGAGCCCAAACTGGGCCTCGAGCAGCCTCGATAGTCTTTTAATGCCTTAATCGGCGTTGGTTGTTTTAACTGAAGAGACTGGGTCGAGCGCTAGCTGAGCCTCGAGCAGTCTCGTTGATTTGATATCATTGCCTTGATCGGCGGGTTTCTCTGAAGCAGGCTTCTTTCCTTCTTGTGGTGCATCGGGTTTCGTATCATCTTTCTTCGTTGGTGCTGGTGCACTGGCAGTGGTGCCTTCGTGCTGGACGCAGCATTCCTTTGTATTGTAGTGTCAGCGCTGGGTGGTGCTACAGTTTTCACTTCTTTCACTTCGGCAGCACCTGTCTTGGCTGTCTTTCCGGTGTCTGTTGTCACACTTTTGTTGTCCGTATGGGTTGTGTGTTCCGGCGGCATCATTCGTGATGGTAAGCTGGATGAATGGTCCCTTGGCATTCGAAGGCCAGGTGTTGATGGAGTTCGTGGCCACCAAAGTGGTTGTGACGTAAATGGCGACAAACTATTTGATGGTTGAATGACGATGTCCGTCGCAGTCTTGGATGCGGTGGCTCGGTCGGATGTGAGGGCGTTCCTTGCCTCAATAAACTTTGTGACCTCTTCCAGAAATATCTCCTCGGCCTGATTGATGAATCTGTCCACGAAATAGCGGTGGCCACGGGTCATCTTGGGAGTGGCCAGGCGTTTTATCTCCTCATGGTTCCGTATGATGTCTTCCCATTCGCTCTGTTGCTTGTGCTGGTGTAGTTCCACCGCGACCAACGTTGGCGGACCTCTTTTTTTGAGATTGAGATAAGCACAGAACATCCGTTCCTGGGAAGCGAACTGGGTCGCCAAGAGGTTTTCCGCCAATGTAGCTGTCATGTTCTGTTTTCTGGACGTTGACCTTTGTGCCGACATGTCCTTGTGATTTAGATACCACGAACTTGGCGACGGTTGTTCGTGAGTAACTGCTAGGGGCAGCGTCTGTTCGCGCCACAAATTTGACAGAGGTAATTTGTTGATAATTGCAAAACGTCTTACCTGTGGTTAAATTGTTAATGCGCCACTAATCTGGCGGCTGTCTATAGATGCACTGGCCAGCTCGTTGATGCGCCACTAAGCTGGCTGGGGTTAGGTCCTTAGACTGGGCGGGGGCTGCGTTCTGAGCAGCGGTTCATGCGCCACTAATCTGGCGGCTAAAGGTCCTTAGGCTAGATGGGGGCTGCATTCGGGGCAGCGGTAATTGTAGCGTTGGGGCAGCTAGTTACTGGGCAGTATTATGGCTCCCATGTGGGCGGTTCATGTTGTTCTGAACTGGCGGCGGTCTGCACTGATATTATGCCGCGAACTGGTTGATTGATTATGTTCACTGGATTCACTACATTATTTTCACAAACACAATGTACAACCAGAATCTTTGAGATCTTACCGTCTGGACTTGAATGTCCCGCGACCGTCTTATATGCTGCGAGCTGGCAGCAGTGAATCTGGATCCACAGACTGGATCCGGCTCGAAGGACCAATAAATGTATCCAACAAGCGTTGAATACAGGTGGTCAGGAACACGATGGTGTCTCCTGGCCAAAAAGATATGTGTGTCAGACAAGTGCTGAACACTCGCGGTTTGAACACGGTGGGGGTTCCTGGCGTGGTTGCGTTGAGACAAAAGATTACCTTTATGCAGAAATAATCCTACTCCAAATAAATAGATTATACGTCGGTTGTTTTCTTCTAGTAATAATGACCTTTATTTACAAAATTGATTGGAATTTTCCTGATTGAAAAAAGAACTCAACTGGTTTGGTCGACGGTTACACAAAGAAGAAGGATATAAAAAGAAAAATGGTTGTCATTTGACAACCAACAGAATTAATCCAAAAATGTCAGCTGGTTGCTGACATTGTTTAGGGTGATGCCACATATAGCATTTAGGGTGGTGCCACAGGTAGCATTTAATTGCGAATTCGCCGGATGTCAAGGGCGAATCCGCAACAATCATGGAGAATTCGTTTGTCCCTGGCACCACGGAGAGCGTGGTAAATTATCGGGACTGTGGCGGTTCCAAACCCATAGTACTTACCTGCAATTAAGGGCAGCGTAAGCTCCCCTGCAGCATCACACCTAAAAGTAAAACCTTATTAAGGCATGCATCACATTAAATTATATAAATCATATCTCCATCGGCTCGGCTTGTCAGCAATTATAATAGATAAATACTTGCTGGCCAGCGTAATTGTTGACACAGTCGTAGCCAATGGGTTTTGCTACGGTTCATAACCATTTATTGCCCCAGTCCCGGGGTTCGGAACACTTGCGACCAATTTCCTTTATCGGTTATCTACCGATCATGGGATTTGGGCACTAATATGATTCACCGTAAACAATCATACCCCAGCCATGCCTACGATCGCCCACCTGAGATCTAAAGTAAACATACAGTATCTCACTGTGCGTTTTGCTTACCCGCATATTAATCAAATATACAGCCATCCAGCCTGACCCTTTGCCGCCATCGACGAGGTTTCTGCTGACTTATGTCAACAAAATAATTTGCCTCCTTGTGCTCCGGAGCCATATGGCTAAATTGGATATTGCCTACATCGGTGTTTCCAAGGAATCTTAGGCAAATACCATGACGACCCCTTTTGTATCATAGGCGCATCATATACATCATGTGTGCCACCATTTGATCTGCGAAATAGCGTTTTTGTTTACTTTGAAACAACAATCTATTTCGATCTCTGGCATACATCACCAACGATGTATGGGTACATCGCCCCCGACGATCGTACTTCTGTTTGATTAGGTGTCCACCGATCAACGTCCTCATCGCAGGGCATTGTACTTGTCCTATACGGACACATATAGAATCCTCCCCTATCTATGCAATTCGCGGCCATCGAACTGATGGATGTGAATTGCATCGTCGAGTCAGATGTCAATCTCCATAGCGGACGGTCGCGCCTTTTTAACGTCAAAATTCATCTTCCGTGGAGTTCGCCTGCTGTCCGTTAATCCTCAGTTAGAGTGGGCGATATAATAAGTCCAAAAAATCTTTTGATTATAATTTCCGGTTTCTAGCGATAGCACGGCGAATCGAACATTTTGTAATGTAATGAACAGTGTTGCGATTAGGATAATTCAATTAAACAACTGCTTTGACTTTCCTTCAGGTATTGAGATGTGTTTTTAACCGCAACTAACATTTGTGACTTTGAAACAGAGGAGGAATTAGTGTCAATAAAAAACAGTGCTCAACATCACAACACAAAGTGTTTTACTATTTACTTCTTTCTGGACAAAAGGCTGCTGCTAGCAGTAGGACGACCGTGCGCAGCTCGAATGAATATTGGACGTGTCGATAGTGGAGTATCGACAACAAAGGACTTCCAGCCGAGTTTACTGCTACCATCTTCCCCAGTGCAGTTAGTGTTCCTGTGTTTTGCAACTGTGGGGTTTTTATTGAACCTGTATCCTTGATGATACCAAATAAAAACCACCCACAGGACTCAATGCACGTCTTGGATAAGGCCTTTTTGATCCAAGAAAGGGAAGAAAGCCTCTGGGGGGATAAACCTATAGCGGTTGAAATGATAGTGAAGAACGTGTGATTCGAACTGACGCTATGACAGTTAGAATCACCAAAAATTGAACCTAAGCGTTACCCATCAGGCTACTGGCCGATTTTAGAATTCGATGTTTAAACTCGACTATACTCCACTGATGTGAATTGTTATGTTATCGCTATGGTATACGGCTCTGATGTATTTTCTTCTTCGATTTTCGTTCGGTGTTCTTCACTATTTTTGCTTGTGAGTTGTGTGTGTTAGAGACGCTACAAACCCATTCTGGAGCGTATTCTCCAGATACATATCATTGGGATAGAATGCTCCCGAAATACAATTATTGTCACTGCACATTGCCCTTGCTGGATGACCACGAATAATTTTAATTATGAAATTGTCTATCCTATTTAACCCTGATTTGCTATACAGGATTTTGTTGGGATAGAATTTTTTGTATTGCGACTCTGGTGTTCTATAAAGTCCGAGGCAGGAACGTAAACACTGCCGTTCGAACGCACGAGACTTCTTCATATAAAGTGGAGATATATTATACCATACTGGGCAGCCTGCGGTCAAGAAGACTATTCCGGAATAGACTTCTTGTCATAGAATATGCGCTTTTAGCTGCGGAGAGGGACGTTGCTACGTGCTTGTCAAAATATAAATACTGGTCTAGCCAGATACCAAGGTATCTAACTACAGTTTTCACTTGCAGTGGAAGGTTATTGTTACCTACAATCGAAAAGTGTTTCCAGTTGTATTTTGTATCCCTCGAGGCTCTGGAAAGGGGCGTTCTGAAAAGGATAGTCTCGGTTTTCTGGAAATTAATCTTTAATTTCCAGTCGTCGCAAAATTGTTTCGTTTTGTTGGAGTCATCTTGAAGGTGCCTATTGATGACGTCTATTTTTTCTCCTGTTCTGTACACCACTATGTCATCGACATACGCAATGGCGTTTTCGAGAGAACTCACTAGATCACTAGTGTAAATATTGAATAGAATCGGAGAATTCACAGCTCCCCGCTGTAAGCCATTTTTAATTTGGAAAGTCTTATTGGAGAGTATGTCCCCGCATTTCACCACAAAATGTTTGTCCATTATCATATTGTAGCGAGCTTAGGGTTCGCTGGATTAATTATTCACACAAAATAACCCGTGAAATCAATTTTCTATTGAATCTTTATTTTTCTGCTCTTGACAACCGTTCTTTCACTTTTTGCTCCGCTGTCAAAAGTGACACTTCTGTCACTGGAGACATCGTTTTTCCTCTAGCTTCTTTTTGCTCATAGTCTCCAGTTTTCCAGTACTTTCCAGAATATTCCAGTATTTTGTTTAGCAGTCTTGCCAGCTCGTCACACTACCCTCCGCTTAGATTAGTTCGTCCCGAACTAAGTTCACTGGTCCTCTGGGTTAACCAAAGTTGCCAGTCGGTCACGATGTACCACTTTCATCTTTGCGTTCGGTGGTGGAAGTTCTTGACCTTCTTCCAAATTTTCTACTGCTCTCCTTTTCGCGTCAGCTCTAGCCTGCCGCCCTTCTTCCTTTTCCTGACGACGGAATTCGTCTTGCATTTTAGGGATCTCATGCGAATAGTATAAGAAAAAAGGCATGTGCACACCCATAAGCTCTTCTGGAGTTTGCACATCACGTAAGCGATCTAGATCTTCATCTTTAATTACACGCATATCATCTGATAATGGAGCATCTGTCGATTTCATAAGCGTATCCAACTGGTAGTTCCGCATCTCTTCAAATAACTGGAGCAGTTTGTTCTTTGGAGCTGACAATAAACACCAGCGTGCGTCGTAGTAATAGATTTCCCATAGGTCGTAGCACGTTAATTCTGTTTTCACGTGTTCTTCTCTATAGAACGCAATGAACGGCACCTCAGGCTGTTGATTACGCCTACAATCTAGGGCTTGCTTGATCTTTGCCCCCTAATGTGGTGGCTTACAACAGCGGTCTCGACCTCAAACATCTGTTGATCTCTCTTGTTCGGAAACAGTTGATTTACAAAACGCCTGTTTGTAAATCCATTCAGCTTCATCTTGTAGTTCATTGGGTCCCTCTGGAACAAGCGTAACCGGAACTTCGCGCAATTTCATTCGCTCAGGAATATCCGTTTTACGGATTTCATTGTACAAATCCGTAAAGTGACCCCTTTCCAATTCACTAGGTTCGTATTCGGGTTCATATTCGTCCTCGTCATACTTAGTGAAATCTCCATAGTCAAAATCTACACCGAAACTGTCCTGACCTTCTTGCAATGATGCGTCAGTGACTAGAAGTCGTCTTTTCTTCTTCTTCTCAGCAATTGGCCTTCCTTCGTCGTCTATAATAAAATCCTCAGCATCAGACTCCAATTCTTCATCATCATTGAAATGTTTTGCCGCCTCAGTTTCCCTGTGACTATTTTTCAGAGCGGCGTTCAACATCGTCTTCGTCGTCGAATAGCTGTTCGGCTATAACCTCACGTGCTGAACCTTCATCGTCGTGCTGTTCCGCTCCATTACTTTCTGCGTCCTGTATACGACGCAGACGCTTGAAGCGCTTTCTGCGTTCGACTTTCAAACCAAGGTTTTCTTCAATAAGGTCACAGTCGTCGTCTTCCAGTCGGTCGTCCAACTCGTCATCATTATTGTAAATCCGTTTCGGGGAACGGCCTGAAGCACCAGTGTCTTCACCATCACTGCCGTCCTCTTCAATCGAGTTATCATCGATGAGATCCTTCAGTTCTTCACGTAACACATCATCGTCATCTTCCTCCTCTTCCTCACTGTGTAGCGTTAAGCAAGGACAGTGAAGAAGGTGAATTGAACACACGATGAAATAGTTGAAAAGCGAAGCAGTGAAGTATCAGACTACTGACCGTGTTTAGAATTTGATTTCCAAACTCGACTATACTCCACTGATGTGAATTATTTTTGTTATCGCTTGGTATACTGTTCTGATGTGTTTTTCTTATTCGATTTTTCGTTCGTGTTCTTCACTATTTTGCTTGTGAATTGTGTGTATCTGTTAAAGTCTCCACACCACTCCCGCCGCAGTAACTTCGTTACGATCAGATTCGTATGCGGACGACGGACGAACGAGAGAAACGAGGAAACGTCGGAGGCTGTGCTCTATGCGGAAGTCGTGGCCGTGCGCGAAGTTCTGCTTTACTATGGAAAGTGTATGCTGTGTGTACAGATCACGTCGTAGTCACCAATTATGTAGCGTTAAGCAAGGATAGTGAAGAAGGTGAATTGAACACACGATGAAACGGTTGAAAAGCGAAGCAGTGAAGCATCAGACTACTGACCGTATTTAGAATTTGATTTCCAAACTCGACTATACTCCACTGATGTGAATTATTTTTGTTATCGCTTAGTATACGGTTCTGATGTGTTTTTCTTATTCGATTTTTCGTTCGTGTTCTTCACTGTTTTGCTTGTGAATTGTGTGTATCTGTTAGAGTCGCCACAACTGCTGTCGGCCATAGCTTTGCTCTTCCCGAGTTTGTTCCTTTCATGTGGCTCCAATTCCTCCTCATCCTCAGATTTTTCCCCTTCCGAGTCCCAGAATTCTTTCATAGACTGCCTTTGGGCATCCAATTTTGGCTTAAACTCTGCAGCTCGCGCGTCCAATTTTGCAATAACGTCTGCAGCTCGCGCATCCAATTTTGCCATCATCATCCTGCACATCTCCGAAATATCCAACGGTGGCGAATTCTTCTCCGTCACATTGGCACCATTTTGACTCGCTGTTTCTTCTCCATCCGGACAGTCTGGCCCACTCGTAAAAGCATCTGTGCCGACATCAATATCCTCTTCCTCTATTGCTGCTTGCAGATGCTGTCGAAGAATTGGCCTCTCTCCTCTACTATCCAGGTTCCGGTCCTTCAAATGTCGATCTGACATCGTCGCCCCACACTTTCACAGACTTATTTCTTCAATTAATCCCACTTCTGACACCAATTGTAGCGAGCATAGGGTTCGCTGGATTAATTACCCACACAAAATAACCCGTGAAATCAATTTTCTATTAAATCTTTATTTTTCTGCTCTTGACAACCGTTCTTTCACTTTTTGCTCCTCTGTCAATAGTGACACTTCTGTCACTGGAGACATCGTTTTTCCTCTCGCTTCTTTTTGCTCAAAGTCTCCAGTTTTCCAGTACTTTCCAGAATATTCCAGTACTTTGTTTCGGAGTCTTGCCAGCTCGTCACAATATCATAAATGATGTATAGCAAATATTGCATGAACTGTATCATGTCGCGCTCGAAAGCCAAACTGGTTGTTGGGGATGACCAACCTATCAGTGCTTTGTTCATAATTTTTTCGAACACCTTGCTGATTTTGAGAAGCAGGCTGATCGAGCGGAGATTGGCTGGATTGCTCTTATCCTTACCCTTTTTGGGGATAGGGTGGACTACTGCAGTCTTCCAATGGGTTGGATGGTGTGCATTGTTTAGAGCGTTGTTAAACAAAGTAGTGTATATGTTCACTGCTTCGCGAGGCAAGTGCCTTAGAACCACATTTGGAATGCTATCTATTCCAGACGATTTCTTATTTTTTATTGATCTAAGTATGTTTCTAAGTTCATCCTTGCGCACAAACATATTTGTATTTTCATTCCGCTCTATCATTTTCGCTGAATGTGATGAAACTACGGTTTTCGGAACGCCAGTTGTGAAGTTGATTGCGCAGCGAGCAATGTCTTTGACGGGCGCTGCTTTCAATTTCAGTGTTAGCATGAACTGATTCGTTAACTTTGTACACTGCTTTGAGACAGGCTCCAATTGAATTCGCTTTCTTTTGCGGATCTTCGACTATTACTACTTCATCATTGGAGTTGATGTGCTCTAAGGTGAGTCCTGCGTTCAGCATTATCTGGCAGTTCTCGGGATTCCGTGGAATTCGGAACAAGGAATGTCATTGCGATCTTTTCTTCGACATATTTTCTTGATTTGTGAGAACATGTTCGGTCCGTTTGCTTGAACAGCTCGAATTCTGTTGGTCCACTCCTCATTTATTACTGCTCGGTAATTATCCCGGATCAGTTTTTGAAGATTTTTAATCAAGGACTTGATTGTTTTGATTTCATTGCTATTTGGGTCACTGAACTGCCTATAGCACAATTTCAGCTTTGAGAGCAGGGTGCTCTTTTGCCTATACAAAGCATCGATAGTTGCATTTCTGTATCGGTGGGTATAGCCATCCATATGAGCTACTTTGGGGATGGAACGATTCAATGTGTTAGTAACAATATCGTTCATAGTTAGGAGGTAATGATCGATTTCATCATTACGAAGGTTTTTATTAGTCGGTGGGTCAATGGCAATGTTGCGTATTTCTCTTTTTACTATGCGATCGAAACGCGACCAATGTGGTTTTCGGAAATCGAGAGAGTGTATCTGGTCATACTGCTCAAGTAGATAGTGCTCGTTTGGCACGTGTATTATGGCTCCGAGTCCGTAATGATCGCTATCGTACTCAATTGTGCGAAGACAATTTCGAGTAGTTACCTCGGTATCTGGTAACTGAATTCGATCATCTGTCATAAGTAATCCAGGAAGGGGTGTGGGGCTTTTCAGGGCCCGAAGAGCCATGCATCGCTCGATCCCCACCATTTCCAGCAATGCGACTTACCTTGAAGTCGAATCTTCAGCAAGATTATACAACCTTGCTACGGCCTTAACCGCCAACCAATTTGCTGGAATTAATTCGGTTATCCCAAAGGATAACCGACATAAATACCTTATAGGCACCTTACCTTTCTTTGGGGGGTTTTTCCAAACCCCTTCTCCACGATCATTCCTGAAAACATTAAGTCCACGGCAAGGATTAGCACCTAGCCGTGGCATCAAAAATTTCACCCTCGGGCATACATTGCACCCAGTGCACACGTCCCTATTACCTTATGCTACCCACGTCATGCCATGAAAACAAAATCAACACAGAGTTCCTAATGTGCTCATTTTGTTTGTCCATGTCACCTCTAAGCGTGCAGCTACCAAGTCTCACCAGTTTGCCACCGTCGATAAGGTTTCAGCCGACGCAAAGCAAACATTTCCAGCATTTTCAGCAATAGCTGGTTTTCCATTATCGGTTTCCACCGATCATGGACCGCAAGCAAGCAACGAATTGGATGTGGCCATCAAGTGTTTACTTTTAACAACTGGCAAAGGCTGCACCCTATATTCGTTTGGAATACCTAAACGTCGCATCCATATCTTCCGGATTGTTTATGGTATACCGGAATTTCCTATTAACGGCCGCCAACCGTCCGCGGACCTGGAAAATTGCATGTCCATCAACCGAATGTTGATTTATGGCCTCTCCTCGGGCGAGCAGATCTTCGGTTTGTTTTTCACACCAGAAGGGTCTGTTGCCGGCAAGCATTACACAATCAATTGTGTACACAGCCGCAGACCCATGCAATGTTGGCGAACGCAAACAATGCATACCCATTACCCGATCATGGAAATAGCGTCTCTGTTGACATAGGATCGCAGAGACCTATCCCTTGCTTAATGATCATTACCAGGAGATGCAATAACGACGCCCGCATCTATCTATGTTCACCGGACGATCGTATGTGAGGCATACACATACATGCGAAATGTACGCCATATTTCCCAATCCAATCACGATTGACTGCCTCGAGTTGATCGTGTAGCTCCTCCCCTTTTAAGGATTTTCTTTGCGATATCATTCTAATGGTGGCGAATGGAAGTCAGTCAGATTTCATCACGAGTTTTGCGCGGTCAGTGAGTAGAAGGAAAGTCGTCGCTACCGAGTTGTATAACAAGATTTCCTAACCCCTTTAAATTACTATTCAATCAACTTATACTTGTCACCCTAACGTATTTTGGCCTCACCAATATAAAACTAACTAATACCAAAGCCACATGGCGTAGTGTTCAGTTACAGTGTAATATATCTGTGATTAAGAGGATAAGAATAGTTAAGTGAAGCGACGCAGCGTACAATTAAACAATAAAGTATAACCTGGAAATAGTTCAAGCGTTTCATTTCACGGGAGTTGGTGATTGTGCATCTCATTAACGAACAATAAGTGAGTTTCCGGATACGTTTCCACGGTGTTTGATCTTCGTGTTTTGTGGTGAGCAGTTCTAATAAACAATTACGTCGGAACAACGTCGGGGTGTTTAGCCAGTTCAGTGTCATACGTGGACACCCTTTAGTTAAACACTACCACAGGGGTTATGGGTATTAGGCCGTATGTGTGCCGTCGTTGGCACGGGTTCTACGCCGATTCCATGCTGTTGCCCCGTTGGTCGTCACCAAGGTGGGATAATAGTTCCAGTATCTGCTCGTTATCGATGGTGCCGAAGGTTGAATTGTGAAAATGCACTTCCCGAGTCTAGCCAAATCAAAAGAGTCGAACGAGATTAAAACGCACTTTCGTTCCTTTTACACAGCACATCGTTGCTATACTTGTTTTTATTTCTGTCTGAACTGTCACTGTTAACTTAAACAAGCTTTTTACTTAATTGATTTTGAGTTAATATCCTCATCCACCGACGGTTGTTGGGCACAGACTCAGATTATTTAACGTGGAGGCACGACCTGCCTCCACGGAATCCGTATCGCGATTGAAGGTTTATTCACCGAAGACGACAGCACAGCAAATTTCGTACATTGCTTCGGTGCCCGACAAGGGATGATTTTCCTTGCATTGGTCCAGCAAAAAGGGGTGAAACACACACACGATGATCGTTTTTGCTGCTCATGGCGTATGTCCACGAGTATGCGGACCGTGGATCACCGAATTCACAAGGGGAGCATTAGCTGGCATGGTTGCAGATGGTGCAAATATATCGACGTCGATATTTTGTGTTTACAAGATCAGCCACTGCGTACAGCACTTATGCTGATCGTGCACATCTTGTGGAAGAACACCGTGATAATATATAATATAATACGCGCCTTCGATGTGATAGCGACTGTAGTCCCGACGTCAGCGCCGAGTCCCCGATTAGGCGGATCGCTCGTCTCTGTATGCTCTCAAGTAGGTCGAGGGTATGTTTAGGAGCCGAACTCCAAACATAAGAGCAATATACGAGCGCGGGTCTAATTTGGGATTGTCGGCGGTTTTAATTTTGATATCATCAAGGATAAAGGTTCAATAAAAACCCCATAGTTGCAAAACATAAGAACACTAACTGCACTGGTGAAGATGGTAGCAGTAAACTCGGCTGGAAGTCCTTTGTTGTCGATACTCCACTATCGACACGTCCGAAATTCCTTCGTGGTGCGCGCAGTCGTCCCACTGCTAGCAGCAGCCTTTCGCCAAGAAGAAGCAAAGAATAAAACACTTGGTATTGGTGTTGAGCACTGTTTTTTAGTGTTCGAATTTTTCTTTCTGTTTTAAAGTTAAGACTGTTATTTGTGATTAAAGGCACATATTGTTATTAAAGAAGAGTCAAAGCACTTTGTAAAGTCGAATCGGACTAATCGCGACACTGTTTATTTCTTAATAAACCGTTCAATTCGCCGTACGAACCACAGAGCAAGAATTGACAACAAAAAAGGATTCCACTGATACTGACGGTTTACCGAGCTCAAGCTGAGACTTTACCGTAACGGGTAGCGCACCCCACGGAGGATGAATTTTGACTCCCTGATGCAATTCACATCCGTCAGATTCAACGGTGGTGGATCACATCGATGTGGGAGGAACGAGTAGGCTCAACTTTACGACGGCCAATGGGCAATCACAAAAGAATCGAATCGGAGGATTGCCCATGTGTCCGTATAGGACAAGTACGATGCCCCTTAGCCTGCATATAGGCAACGACGAAACTGCACCTGAATAAACATGAACGGGCATAATGAACTGCAGGCATTGTGTTTATGTAATGCCGTTGTAGGCAATACATTCTTCGGTGACGAAGTGTCGACCGACGATTGAGGTTTATTTGTTTTAACGGTATGGCTCTGGTGCTCTAGGATGGAATAAATTTTGTTAGCATTAAGTCAACAGAAATCTTGCCGACGGTGGCCAAGGTTCACATTGGATGTTATCTTTTTTTAGGTTGATATGCTGGTACACGGATATGATGGTGAGGAGTATGACCTGCAGATGTGCAGGCTAATGTCTCACCCAGGGGAACCACGGACCAGCGGAAAGTATACAAAACAAACGCAGTGAGGTACTGTGTGTTTGCTTTGCTTTGCTGTGGGTCATCAGAGGACATGGCATGGGTAAGATTGTCTAAACAATGATCATTTCCATGCCCAAATTCCATGATCGGTTGATAACCGATGAAAGGGAATTGTCGCAAGTGTTGCGAAGCTCGGGATTGGAGCAAGATTTAATTATGAACCGGAATAAGGATATCGGCTGCAGCTGTGTCAACAATTACGCTGGCCAGTGCGTGTTTATCGAATATAATTGCTGACAAGCTGAGCCGATAGGGGGTAAGGAATGGTTCATATCAAAAATTCCATGTTATGCATGCCATTGGTGAGATTTAACTTTCAGGTAAAAGCTACTGAAAGACAGCTTACGCTGCTCGAATGCAGGTAAGTATAGTGGTTTGTGGAGTGAGGGAAAAGCAGGTTGATTTAAGGAAATGAGTGGTTCTTTGGGAATGCTTTAAAGAACTGTGGGGGTAAGAAGTATGTATGCCAACGTATGGCATGTATTCACTAACTCCCCAACGATGTTGCTGCATGAAAATGCTCCTCCGGAAGTCCACGAGAAAACAAAAATTAAAATGCGCTGGTGGTTCTTTTTGGTTTAGGAGTTCTTTTTTATTTTAAATTCACTTCGTTTTTTTTTGTATCAGAATTATATACACAGCTGTCGGTCCTTAATATATATGGTGATTCAGCAGGATCACTTTCTCATTAAAATTGTTTATATCACTTATTTACGGATAAGTTTCCGTGGAAAAATAAACTGAAACTTTCCGGAGTTGAAAAAGAATAAAACACACACGACTGCGCTCGACGTTATTCGATCTTTTATGCTCACTCCATGCAGTGTAAAACTCAACTCTATCTGCACCGTTTGGTGGAGGGAAAACAACTTATTAAGCGGCGTAGCGTGTATACGCTGCTGTGGTTGGATAGTGACTTTAGCGCGAGCGGCGGCGTGACTGCTCGTGGCAATGATTCAATAGCGACTAGTGTGAATTAGGGTTGAAAATTCATATTTCATTCCACACACAGGCAGCCAAAAGAGACCACGCCTCTGCTGTCTCAACCGCACGCCCGTCAAAGTGTGAGCAACTTTTGTTAATAGGGTAATTGACGGACATGAAGAATGAGAGAACAGAAAACATGATATGCTGTGATCTCGGGGTAGCTTTGGTTGTGTGTGTTGGTATCAGATGCAGCTACTGACATGACCTGGTGACCCAGTGGTACGGCTATGGTGTAGTCGGAGCACATTGAACCGTGGAAAGAAATACGAATGAGAAGGAAACCTAGCTGATGTTACTCCCCTCAAAAAGAGAACATTGATCCCAAGCGAATGTCGATAGGAAGCCGCTGATGCTTGGGAAATAATCCGCGTGAGAACCAGACTCTAAGACGCCGAAATAACCCCAGCTATTTTGCTATGATGCAACAGCGTCGTTCTTTTAGACTTGTTGTTGCTAACCGACATTATGAGATTTCCGATGGGAAACTCATGGTTAGCAAGAATGGAGTTGCCATATGATAAGAATGTAGCTAAACTCAATTATGCATTATCTGCAAAGGATAATGAGTTTAGCTATACGTCCGTTTGAAATGTTTTACAGGGGAATACATATAAAGGAAATTGGTAAGTATGACGCCCTGAAAGCGGTCGAAATTAGGTGGAAATGTTGGTTGGAATTGTGGGTTGTTTCTCATGTAGAATAGAGAAACCCCCACAGAACCGCCACAGGATGTAAATAGGAGAAGAAGTTGGGCCGGAGTAAAATATTTCTTGGCTCTAAAAAGATAGCTCAGTTTTCCTGAGGCTGACCTGGCGATGCCCGACACGTGTTTATGCCACGATACATTCCCACAGACCGTGACGCCGAGCAATTTCAAACTTTCCCCAGCCTCGAGGGCCCGACCATTCATCATCAGCTGTGGAACGGATGATCCACTTTTCTTTGTGAATGTTGTATATTGTATCTTCGCTGCATTGAAGTCGATGAGATTGGCCCTTCCCCACTGCAGGACCCTATCTAGATCGTGATTCAGAGAGTCAATCTGTCTGCATCTCAGCTGATGCGACATAGATGCACCAATCGGCCGAACACTCGAAAAGGAGGAAACAAGCGTACTATCATCCGCAAAACTGAACACTTTGTTATCCGTTGTCTCCAACAAATCATTTATGTGAAGCAAGAACAAGGTTGGAGCCAAAATAGAACCCTGGGGCACCCCTGAATTAACAGGATACAGATCTGAACACTCACCGTCCACAACAACCCGGATCGATCGATTCTCGAGGAAGCTCCTCGTCCAGTCGCGAAGCTGTTGGGAAAGTCCATATGAACGAAGTTTGCTCAACAATGCCCCGTGCCAGACGCTGTCAAAAGCCTTGGAGATATCCAATGCGACCGCCCTTGACCCACCAGGCTGTTCAATCGCAATGTCCATATATCGGTTATAAGTGCCACGGAATCCGCATTGACGATCATTCAGAAGTCCGTTGCACTCCAAATACTTAACTAACTCTGTATTGATGACTTTTTCCATTACCTTAGATAAAATAGACAGTAATGCTATCGGACGGTAATTTTGTGGGAGACACTTTTTGCCTGTCTTTGGGATTGGCTGAACTCGAGCGATTTTCCAGCAGGCAGGAAAGGTCCTCCGTGCATAAGATAAGCGGAAGAGTCTGCCAAGAACCGTAGATAGTTCTGGAGCACAGTTCTTAAGGACTATTGCTGGTATTCCGTCCGGGCCGGTTGCCTTCCTACAATCCAGTTCACGTAAAATGCGTTGAATAGTGCGCGGACGACTATCACACATCCCGCATCGAACACCGTACCGGCGAGATCACAGGTGGCTCCAAAAGGCCGTGATCAAGGTTTGAATTCGCGGAAAATAAATTCGCGAACACATTAGATTTGTCCTTCGAATTCGTGACTAACGTCCCGCTGTCTGTCACCAACGGAGCGAATGAGGAGGATGCAAAGTTACCCCTGACAGCCTTTGCCATTGGCCAGAAGGAGCGCGAACCAGTTGGGCATCGAAGGAGCTTATTGATCACCGTGTCATTGTGAGCTTTCTTCGCGGTATCAATCGACTGGTTGCACGCGTTTCTGATTCCATCAAAATTCGTTCTGTTAACATCGGTGTCCTTTTTTGCCGCTGTAATTTGCTCGCATTTTTTACCAAACCTAGGTTTATCAGATGAACTTCGTTTGATGGAATGTGGAATATATACCTCCATCCCCAGAAGAATAACCTATGATACCGACTCCGCGCAAGCGTTAACATCGGAGTTTCCGAAGCACATCTCAGACCATGGAAAGGATGCGAAGCAATCCCGCAAATCGTCCCAGTTAGCAGCCCCATACTTCCATACATGGCGAAGCTGCCTAGACCGGTTATTCGCTTGATATGCAAGTGGTTGCGCGACAGATACCAAGTAGGGAATGCAATACCGCTATACCGGTATACCAAAAACCGGGATACCGTCCAAATTTTCGGCGGTATTAATGCCGGTATTCACCTTAAAACTACCGGTATTTTGGGTATTGGAACATTAGCGCCAGTTGATACACCTTACACAGAAGCTTGATTGCAAGAGGATATAATGATCTACCAAAATCAGCTGCAACAATAAAATTTATGATCACTGAATATAGCAAGAAGATAAGAATAGAAGTTATTAAAGAAATGTCTGATTTAAAATCGAAAGGCAACCGCTTTAGCTTATCATTCGACGAATGGACCTCGGTTCGCAATCGGAGGTATTTAAACATAAACGTACATTCTACTGGAGGATATGTACGGAACATTGGACTAGCCCGTTTACATAGAAAAGTGCCAACGGAAAATGTTTGGAGATTTTGAAAATAAAATTACAAGAATTTGATCTCAACTTAACAAATGACATTATTTGTACATCGACAGATGGTGCGTCAGTTATGGTAAAACTCGGACATTTGATTGAAGTCGAACATCAGTTATGTTTTGCACATGGCATCCACCTAGCTGTTAGAGATGTCCTTTACAAAAACAACTCCAGTTTAGTGACTATTGATGCTGAAATTGAACCAATTGAATCCCAATCTAGCGATTGTTATAGTGATGTAGATGATGACAATGACGTAGGAGCTGACAATGAAGAAGATAAAATGACTACAGATGATGGTGTTGTCTTAGAGTTTGGATCTGTTGACACTGAAATAAATTTGAATTATGCTAATTTATCACCGCTGGTAACAAAAATTAGAAATTTTCAGAAGATCTCCAACAAAAAATGATCAATATTTACAAAAATATGTAAAACTACAATTTGGAAAGGAATTGAATTTGCAATTGGATGTCATAACACGATGGAATAGTTTACTTATTATGTTGGAAAGGTTTTACCAATTACGGTATTGTGTCAAAAAAGCATTAATTGATTTAAAATCAAACATAGTCTTTTCCGAAGAGGAGTTTCTATTAATTTCTGAAATCATTGATGCATTGTCACCAATTAAATTAGCAGTCGAAGCACTATGCAGAAGAGATTCTAATCTTCTTGTTGCAGACGCGACGTTTAAATTTATGATTGACACGCTTGATACACAAATAAGTAAAATAAGTATTGAATTGATAAATGCTCTGAAGTATAGAATAATGCAAAGACGAACAAACATATCTCAAGTTCTGCAATATATACACAACGCTTCACAAAACGAAATCGGAACGGATACAGACTTATGTCCTAAACTTAAAAAAGGTTCTATTACACAAATATTGATTCCTCTTATAAAACGCCTAGGAGCTAAAAGTATTGACCCAGACACTGGAGATTTTGGTCTTGAAGATGAAGATACACCAGTTACATCGCTCTCCGCTATTAATACTGCAACTGTTTCATTAAAAAACAAATTAGAGAATGTGATTAACAAAGCAATGACGAATGATCCAAACCCAAAGAAACAAAACAAAAGATTAGAAATAGAACATAAACTTAAAAAAGAATTACAATTTTTTGAAGAGCCTGGATTGAGGGGGGGGGGGGGGGGGGGGGCATCTAAAGCTTGCTTATGAATACTTATTAACAATACCACCAACCAGTGTGGAGTCAGAACGAGCTTTTTCGGCTGCTCAACATATAGCCACAAAAATAAGATCGAGGTTAGACGACGATACGTTGGATCATATATGTTTTTTGAAATCATATTTCAATTTGCATCAAAAATAATAATCACTTGTACGAATTAATGTAATATATATTAAGAAAGTTGGATTTAATTTTGTTAAATTATTCTTAAAAATAAATTTTTTGTTGTGTAGCTGTGTTTGACATATATTTGTACTACTCCTAAATAATAACATAACCTATAGTAAGTAAATTTTAATTTTGTTTACATTTTTTTAAATAATATTGTAGCGAGCTTAGGGTTCGCTGGATTAATTATTTTAAAATAAATAAGAGCCGTTAAATCGATTTTGAATTAATATAACACTTTATTAGTCCGTAATACAACCGTTACTTATACCGTACACTTAACGATTTCTTTACTTATCGCTTCCGTACTTATCGCGTCTTTTACTGCTTACTTCTCAATCGAGACGTATCGCTTGCTTCACTGTCTTACTTATCTCTCTCCTCCCGAAAAAAAAAAAAAAAAAAAAATTGTGGCGAGAAGGCCGAATTTAGCGAGACAGGACATATGTGTCCTTCATCTTGTCTCTGACTTCTGGTCATCTTGCGATAACCAGAATCACCCACATCCGTGAGGATGTTGGGCTCGGTCTCGCGATATCTGAAAAGAAAAGAGAAAAAGGGGGGGGGGGGGGGGTATCCAAGGATGGTGTGGACAGTGTTAGTCCGAGTGTTCTCTAACTACTTTTATAGAGGGATGGTGGGAAAGAAATCGTACAAGACCGGTAGGTCTTGGGTGCGGTAGTGAACGCAGATCACGTCTTTGGCGTCTGATAATCTGCGCTTTGGTTGGTGTATATGTTTGTGTTTGTGCCGTCTTGTACTGTGCGTTCGTGTGTGTGGTTTGTTAATAGTAGACCCTATGGGATGGGTCCAGGAATCCTCTATTATAGAGGGGAATGTTGTTGGGAAGGGTGCTTTCTTCAGTTTTGTACTGAAGAAGAAATTGTGGGGGTTTGATCCGAAGAGATCGAAAGAGAGAAGGGTCAAGAACGCAGGAGTCCCGTACAAGTGGGTTCTCGCTGTTCTGAATGTTTTCGAGGTACTTATATGCTAATTGAAGCAAGTACTCGTCGATAGGGGTAATGGAGGCGCCTTCGTATAGGTGAGAGTTGGGGTAATGACGACCGTCAGGCCTTCTAGAATGATTGGTGCATCTTCTGAGGAGTTTCCTTTCGAAAACCCGAAGTCTTTCCATTTGGGCCGAAGATATGCAGGACCATATGGGAAAGGCGTACGATATTCCAGATCGGATTAGCTGCTTATAGCAGAGAAGCTTAACTTTGGTGTCAACTTTGTTGCTCCACTTGAAGATGTTGTGCAGTTGCTTAGACCGACCAAGGCCCCTTTGGAGAATGTGGGTCACATGTTTGATGAAATTCATTTTTGGGGTATAAATGACCCCAAGATATTTCATCCTGTCCTGTGGTCTAATCGTAGTATCTCCCATTTTTATTCGAATATTCTGTGAATATCGAGTAGTAGGTTGGGAGTGTTTACTACTCAGAATTATAGCTACTGCTTTAGATGGGTTAAGTCGAATTTTCCACCGACTGTAATACTGATACAGTTCGTCCAGATGACGGTTGAGTCGGTTTGTTGCGAGTTTTGGGCTTTTAGATGACGTGTACACTAGGACGTCATCCGCATAGCAAATCTGGTTTACTCTACCATCCACAGGGCGAGGAATATCTGAGGTGTAGATATTAAATAAGATGGGGCCTAGAATGGAGCCCTGTGGTACGCCTGCGGCGGCGTTGAAAGTTCGGGAAAGCTTTCCATTCACTCGAACTTGGAAGGTTCTGTTTAAAACGAACTGGTAGATTATATTACACAGCGTTTTACTGAGGCCAGTATTCACTCTCTCCTCCCGATCTGCGTCCGGCGTATTTATACCGTTTTTCCTCATTCTGATTTGGTGTATCGTTTCCGCCCGTTCCATAGTCTTGAATGTTCTATTCCACTTTTCCAGTACTTCCTAAAACAATCTAGTACTTTGTTTCGGACTTTCTCGAAGATTCCAGTACTGATTGTCATATGCGTCACACTACCCTCCGCCTAGATTAGTTCGTCCCGAACTAAGTTCACTGATCTCCTGGGTTAACAAAAGTCGCCAGTCGGTCACGATGTACCACTTTCATCTTGGCGTTCGGTCTTCGCTGAATCCTATAGACAACGTCGTTAATTCTTGTGAGAATCTTATACGGTCCTTCCCAATGTTGCTGCAACTTCGGAGACCTTCCTTTTTGCTGATGAGGGTTATAAAGCCATACGTTATCGCCTGCATTAAATCCGGATGCGTTGGCTCGAACGTCGTACCTTGTTTTCATCCTGTCACTGGATACCTTGATTTGCTTTCGAACCAAATGATGAATCTCATCGAGGCGATTTCTCCATTCGGCTACGTAGTTTTCGGTCTTGTCTATGGCGTCTGGAGGTATTCCGAATCGCAGATCGGCTGGTAATCGTATCTCCCGTCCAAATATAATTTTTGCTGGAGAATGGCCCGTCGTATCGTGATTAGCTCATGAGAAAGGTTCGTACATATTTGTCCCAATCTCTTTGGTGATCACTAACGACCTTCGATAAGTACTCTTTCATTGTTCGGTTGAACCTTTCGACCATTCCATCTGACTGCGGATGTAAGGGTGTGGTCCTGGTTTTCCTTACGCCCAGTGCCGCACAGATGCCTTGAAATATCTGTGATTCGAAATTTCGGCCTTGATCGGAATGAAGCTCACAGGGAACTCCATATCTGCTGATCCAATTATTGATTAGCTGCTCAATGACAGTTGTTGCTTCTTGGTTTGGAATTGGAAGGACTTCTACCCACTTGCTGAAGTAATCCATGATAACTAACATGTATTTGTTGTTGTCGTTTGTTTTTGGAAATGGCCCTGAGATATCAATCGCAATTCGCTCGAAAGGGGCACCCACGTTGTACTGCTTCATAGCGCTCCTTGGTTTTGCCGTTGGTCCTTTGTTCGCAGTGTAAGTTGTGCACTCCCTACAGCAAGACTCGACGTCATGTCTCATGTGAAGCCAGTAAAAACGAGATCGTAATTTTGAATAGTCTTATTAACTCCCAAATGTTCACCGGAGGCCCCGTCGTGCATTTCTGTTAGAAGATCTTTCACTTTTGATGGTGGGACTAGAATCTGCTTTCGATGGAATTTCCCGTCCGCGGCTTCCCATTTACCCTTAAGAATACCATCTTCCACCAGCAAGGAATTCCATTGTGCCCAATATGCCTTAAATGTTCCACTCTTGTCGGAAATATTGTTCCAAGTTGGCCGCTCGTTCTTTTCTTTGTATTCCAGAATTAGCGACATATCTTCATCCTGAAGTTGAGCTGCGCATATAGCATCACTCGTCCACCCATCTAGTACTTCTACTTATACATTTCGCAGGTCGTACGCCTCTTCCTTCTCTTCCACTTTATGACAATGTTTAAAATCTGGCTTACATCGTCTTCTTGATAGAGCATCAGCGTTATTATGCATCTTCCCTTGCTGAATTGAGCTTATCATTGATACGGGTGCACATTCTGTGGTTAACTCCCCCTTTCTTATTGCGACCGGCTCTTCGGACGCCTTTAGTACTCTGACAGGTATAATGTGTTTCTTCACCTCAGGTTGTTCCGTTGATAGTTTCCTCTTATGACAAGCGCATGAACAACAATTCTCACTTGATGTTTCATTCATTCGTCGACGTTTCCTACAGTCAACAGAGATGTGGCCGACTCCGCCGCATGTCCAGCACTTCATAACAGGTCTCGGGGTTCTCCGTTGTACATGCCCGATTCTTTGGCAGGAACATTCCTCGACGGACGTTTCTCGGACTCTATATGTACTCCTGGTAGCCAGTTTGGCAGATTCATATACCAATGCGAACGCCAGTATTTCATTAATCGTCTTCTTTCCCGCCAAACGAACGGCCTGTTGCAAGTCCCGATCTTGGAGTGCGTTTATAAATGCATCCATTGCTACCTCGGTCAGAAATTCTTTAGTCATATTTGTATAAACCAAGTTTGCCAATCGCTCAATGTCTGCCTGCAACTGTTGAAGATTTTTTCTCGGTTTCTGCGTTCTGCTCCGCAGTTGCATGCGGTAGACCTGCTGCATGTGGTCGTCGCCATACCTAGCTTCAAGGCCGTCTCTTATCGCTTGGAAATCTGTTTGCTTCTCTGCTGGTATGGTTTGTAGCAATTCTGCAGTCGCCCCCCGGAGTGACAAGATTAGTGATGTTAGTTTTTGCTCATCCGACCACTTATTATAATTGGCCGCGGCGTCAAACTGACGTATAAATACGGAGAAGGGTCCCGTTCCATCGAATGTTGGCGGTTGCATCCTTGTATCTTTGTAGTCATGTTGATTGCCTGGCGATGTCTTATTTCTCTCAACACACTCAAGTCTCTTTTCGATTCGTGTTATTTCATCGGTGACTTTCTTGAATTCAGCTTCTTTTTTTTAGATCTAGATTTTCTACTTCGTTTCGAATTTCGTCCTTAAAGTGTTGAAAATTATATTTCATCCATTGTTTTTGGGCATCCAACTTTGCATTGACATCTGTAGCTTGCGCGTCGAATTTTGAATTTTGGGCGTCGAATTTTGCATTAACAGCTGTAGCTTGTGCGTCTAATTTTGCCATCATAATCCTGAACATATCCGAAATGTCCAACGGTTGCGAACTCTTCTCCGAATGTCGATCTGCCATCGTCACAACACACTTTCACACACTTATTCACTTAAACAATAATTAATCCCACTTCTGACACCAATTGTAGCGAGCTTAGGGTTCGCTGGATTAATTATTTTAAAATAAATAAGAGCCGTTAAATCGATTTTGAATTTATATAACACTTTATTAGTCCGTAATACAACCGTTACTTATACCGTACACTTAACGATTTCTTTACTTATCGCTTCCGTACTTATCGCGTCTTTTACTGCTTACTTCTCACTCGAGACGTATCGCTTCCTTCATTGTCTTACTTATCTCTCTCCTCCCGATCTGCGTTCGGCGTATTTATACCGTTTTTCCTCATTCTGATTTGGTGTATCGTTTCCGCCCGTTCCATAGTCTTGAATGTTCTATTCCAGTTTTCCAGTACTTCCTAAAATAATCTAGTACTTTGTTTCGGACTTTCTCGAAGATTCCAGTACTGATTGTCATATGCGTCACAATACTAATACCGGTATTTTACCGGCATTACCGGTTCTAAAAGCGAAAATACCGAATACCGGTATCGAACATTTTTAACGGTATTGCATTCCCTAATACCAAGCAGTGATCTGAGTTTCCCAGTGGCGCAGAAACCTCTACGGTATATATACTCGGATCGGATGTTAAAAACAGATCCAGGGTGTTCGCATAATCGCCTCGCACTCGCGTTGGACCCCCCACGAGTTGAGTCAAGTTGTGGCTTACAGCAAACATCTCCGCCAGCCTCCCAGCCTCGTCGGTTCTGTTAGAATGTAACAGCCAGTCGGAATTGTGCACATTAAAATCGCCAAAGACAACAATTTCAGTAGCTGGGTGGTTGATCTGTATCCAGTCGACCGTATTGTTAATATGTTTGTTAATTTTTTTTTTTTTTGTTAACTTATTTTATCTTATGTTAATTAAAAAAAAAAGAAAAATAAAGAGAATTTCTTCCAGGAAATACCATATATAAAAATATTATTGTACGCCGAAAGGCATTACACAAACTTGTATCGTGTAATTTAGAGTGCTCGTCTAGGGCCAGTAAATTATTTTAAGAATAAGAAAAGTTTGTAAAATAGGATTTAGCATTTAGTTCTAACTCAAGATTTGTTAAATTATTCTACAATAAATGCGTTCTTCATCATCATCAGCATCATTTCGATGCCTAAAAGGCACACGAAAAAATACGTGGACCTGACACTTCTGATGACATTTGTACTTCTTTAAGCTATAGATAATTGAGTATGCGTATGTTTGTGTTTATTTAACGTTTACCTTGCCACTTGTTGAATGTTGTCCTGAATCCCGAAAATGTCAGTTTCCTTGAAATTAGTATAATATTCGAACATTCCAGTTCGTTTCCCGAAATGTAATGTTCCGATTTATTAATAATACAAAGAAGAATATATTATTCGTATGTCGATATTTAAACATGTGCTTAAATTGAATCACGTGTCGACTTAAAATGTACTATTCGTCACTAACAAAGGTTTACATAATAATATGATTGTGTAGCAATGATTTGCGAGGGTTCAGAGTGTGTTAGATTATCCTTGTCTGAAAACCTTTTACGAATCGACCTCAAGTAATGCTTACAGCTAAGACAATATATGGTACATCATTATATTTTAAAAGTCTTTTTATAAACAATCATTATCAGCAGTACGATCTTGAATTATAAGTTATACCGTTAATATAATTACTAATATGTGTCCAGGATAAAAATTCGAACTTTTCTAAGTCAATAATTCTTGGCAACCCTGAATCGAATTTCGAAAATAATGATATGTAAAGAAGTGTCCTTTTGTGCTGCCACACATCAAGTATTCATTGTAACTGTGTGGTAGGACGTTTGTATAGAAACGAGTAGTCCGAGCGGTGTAAAGATTGTCTCATTGTTTCCTCGAATTTTAATTAACATTCGGTTGTAAAATATGAAGTTCTCAACAAAAGTGTAGTGAATGCCCGCGTGCGTACATAACAATGAATTGCATTTCAAAAAACGTTTATACAGACCCGATGAATATGATATCATAAAGTGCAAATTATTTGTTCGTATCTGTTCTTGATATCCTACATTCAATTGTTGGTAGGAGTTCTTCCTCTGTACGCTAGCGAATGCTTTTTCGGCGTCGTTTAAAAAAAAGATTCCTTGAAATATCCTTTTATTTAACCTGAATACCTTTAATGATACGTACACCGGTGTGCCGACGGACTCGTGTTTGTTTGAATAATTTTGTTTCATCAATGAAATGTTCATACGTACGCATATGAATTTGTACACGTGTGAAAGATCCTATTTAACGGATGGTTTTTGTGTAACTTGCCATGAATTCAAAGGAAATTGATAAAATGTACACAAAACAACGCTTCATGGTCAAATTCGGTTTATGGTTTTTAAAATGACAAACATTTTAAGTTTTCAAGGAAACGACACTGCTGTAATTAATGTATAACAATAGAACAAAAGCCGGATTTATTAAAAGGTAATGATACTGTACTAATCTCTTACTATTTTTTACAGCTGTTCGAAGTTGCTATGTATTGAAAGACGTTCCTTATCAGCATACAGTGGGTCAAAAAAGTATGCACACATATCGATGATTTGAAAAAAAACGCGAAAACTGCTTAATTTTAATTAGTTAATGAATTGGGATTTACTCAGAGCGCAAAAGAAAAATATACACCTGAAAATAGTGATTTAAAATTCAAATTTTTTAGTGGAAACGTAGGTATGATTTACCGACAAAAATAATCTTATTTACTTACAACGTCGAATTCGTCATTTAGGTTTCTCAGAAGGGTCATAACAACTTTGCCTTTTAACATAAACGCACCCTTGAAATGTGTTCAGAATCTGTCAATGTGAAGGGGTAATATCTATTACTACTACATTATTAGCCTGTAGGAACCCGGAAGTTTATGACCTCGCCGATTCGACTCCGCCATCGTTCCCTGTCTTGTGCGCTTCCTTCCATGCTTGACCACCCGATTCGATCTCCGCAAGGTTAAACCTAACATTGTCCTCCCATCTCCGTCGCGGCCGCCCTGTCGGTCTCTTACCCATGGTCTGCCGTCAAGAATTCTACGCACGGTCCTGTCGTTGTCCATTCGCGCTACATGTCCGGCCTGTCTTAATCTTCGCTGATTACTCTCGCTATTGTAGATTTGTGGTATAGCTCTGCCAATTCATGGTTGTGGAGTTTCGTCCATTGTCCTGCTTCGTCTTCATATTTACCGCCAAAGATACCCCTTAAAACTTTATTCTCGAATACGCGGAATTTGTTTTCTTCCCGCTTTGTGAGAGCGCATGTTCCGCACCCGTATAGAACAATCGGCATGATTATGGTTCTATAGACACATAGCTTTATATTACGTGATCATCGTCATCATCGTCGGCACTACAACCGGCATCCGGTCTTGGCCTTATTTAGCAAGTCTCTCCACCGGTATCCGGCCCATATCCGATTGTTAAATTGTCCATAATAATTTGTTTTTCCGGGCAAGGTTATTAGCCTTGCGACAACCTTTCTCAGGATGTCGCTGGATGCATTGGTGCATTGCTGGGCGGGTGCTAAAGTAGCTATCCAGGGGTGTCACATGGAGATTGCATGTCAACTTGGATTGAACAGGGACAAGGATCGTCCTGGCCTTCTCCGGGTTGAAAGCAGAGACTTTGCCCTGTACGTTCGCTCCCAGCCCGCCCGATAATTTACTTTTCTACTGATTAATAAATTCGATTGAACTCGTTTAAACCAAAAGAGAGAACGCCTTTTATAGCCTTCGCACAACACACACACACACACACACACACACACACACACACACACACACACACACACACACACTACGATAAGAAGTCCAAAACCACCCCAAACGACAGCAACTTCTCACCGCCCGACGGTAAGAGAGGACATACACATCGTCCGAACGATCCTCACACAGATCGTCAAGACACCTGCGACGAGGGTGGCTGGATCGTAATCGCTAGTTCTGGGACCGAATGAATGGACAATGCATCGGAGTTCGATGAGAAACGAAATCTGAAACATAGAAGGGACAAAGGGCATCATAGCAGTGAGAGCGCAGCTAAACAAACACACTGCAACTTGTTGGATGCTAAAAGGGATTGCGATGCTTACGTAGGAAATTTGTGTATGGGGCCGCTGCCGGCGGACAGAATCGGATTCTTTTGTTTGCATATTGTGTATGCAGAAGAATTCCAATTTCGGTGGCAAAGCGCGAGAATGGTGATTGTTTGTCAGTTAGACAAACAGATCATGGGTCGGGTCTATTGCAGCTGAGCAAACAAGCTGCTTGGCGTTGCTTTGTCGTTGGACCCAAAGGTCGGCTAGGTATGTACATACGGGACAGGAATTGCCGGCAATGAGAATCAACAAGATTCTAAGTGGTTCACGTTGGGTGTGAACGAAATGTTTCCAAGGAAACTTCATGCTGCTTGATTGCAGGGGAAAGATGATGGTATTGGAGTGGATTATGTTGTAGGTTTGGGAATGGGGAGTTGGGTTGAGAATATGGGTGGTTCTTCAGATAAGCTTAAACGAACCCCCACATATGTATGCCGGCATAAATTCAATTAGAAAAGGCTACCGAGGGAGAACCAAAATAATTCGAGACGCAAAAGGTTGTCTGGTCACAGAAACAAACAATATCGTGACAAGATGGAAGCAGTACTTTGAAAACATGCTCAATGTACGCACCCATCAATCACAAATAAATGCACCAGACGCCTCAGATCCCAGAGCCATCTTTTAATGAAGTTGTAGACGCAATAAATCGATTGAAAAACAACAAAGCTCCCGGAGTCGACTGCATACCAGCAGAGCTTGTGAAACATGGAGGAGAGGCAACCACTCGAAGGATCCACCAGCTCATCCAAACAATATGGGATAAGGAAGTCACTCCGGAAGAATGGAAAACCTCGATTGTCGTCCCCATTTTCAAAAAAGGCGACAGATCTGACTGCGAAAACTACAGAGGATATCATTGCTCCCAACCACGTAAAAATATGCCGCCCTCATTCAAATTTGCATGAACGAAAACAAAGGGTGAGTTAGAATAGAAAACCACCTCTCAGAACCATTTGAAATCCGGGACAGACTAAAACAGGGAGATGGTCTATCACCGTGTCTTTTTAACCTAGTGCTCGAGTACGTCATCAGAAAGTTACAAGACGACAACATGGCCGAATCATCCCTGAACGGGGTTATAGCGTTTGGGATAATAGTGAAGAACGTGTGATTCGAACTGACGCTATGACAGTTAGAATCACCAAAAATTGAACCAAAGCGCAACCCATCAGGCTACTGGCCGTGTTTCGAATTCGATTTTTAAACTCAACTATATTCCACTGATGTGAATTGTTATGTTATCGCTATGGTATACGGCTCTGATGTATTTTCTTATTCGAATTTCGTTCGATGTTCTTCACTATTTGCTTGTGTATTGTGTGTGCATCTGTTAGAGGCGCTACAGAGTCACACAAGTGCTAGAAGAGGTGGGCCTAGAAATAAATGAAGACAAAACAAAATACACGATTACGGCGAGAGCAGGTGGAACTCAGAGAACACACATAAACGTCAGAGGCGAGATATTTGAAAAAGTTAAAGAATTTAAATATCTGGGAACGACACTGACGGCCAGTAACGAAATGTCAAAGGAAATTAACAAAATACTACATTCCGGCAACGCTAGTTGGAACGCAGTCAGTAAACTGCTGAAATCCGAACTGTTATCACGTAACATAAAGCCTCGTATCTATAGAACCATAATCATGCCGATTGTTCTATACGGATGCGAAACATGGGCCTCACAAACCGAGAAGAAAACAAATTCCGCGTATTCGAGAATAAGGTTTTAAGGGGTATCTTTGGCGGTAAATATGACGAGTAGGCAGGACAATGGAGGAAACTCCATAACCACGAATTGAAAGAGCTCTGCCGCAAACCTACAATAGTGAGAGTAGTCAAGTCGCGAAAATTAAGATGGGCCGGACATGTAGCACGAATGGGCAACGATAGGACCGTGCGTAGAATTTTTGACGGTAGACCAACGGAAAAGAGACCAGTAGGACGGCCGCAATGGAGATGGGAGCACAATGTTAGGTTCGACCTTGAGGAGATCGGATCAGATGGTCAAGCGTGTAAGGAGAGTTCACAGGACAGGGAACGATGGCGGAATCGAGTCGATGAGGTTGTGGGTAAATGTTTAGTAGGTGCCAAGTATGACACGGATTCACTTAACCTTCCACTGTATTCTCCCGAAACTCGTTCACAAGTATCCAATATACACGAATCAAGTTATAAGGAATAAAACGCTGGAGTTGTTGGTTATGGTGGTAAATCGTTCTTTATTGTTTATTGTTTTCACTTAAGGCGCAACACGTTGCTAAATAATTGTTTGTTACAAATTGCAAGAACTCTTTTTATAACTTGACAGGATCCACGGCTTTACAAATTATTATTCTTTTAAAATATCAAATCGTTGCACAACGAGAAGAAAACAAACACAAAGAGTCACACAAAGTTATACCAGACACCGCCTTTACACCAATTTCACGAGAACAGGTAACAAACGAGATTTTCTCCAGACACGGTTATTTCAATACCGACATAGACTCACGACTCCGACGAAGCAATCCTTGGGCAGGTGTGTGCGGTTGGGCGATAAAAATCTGACTCTCCGATGCAATCCACGTTCGTCAGATTCAACGGTGGTGGATTACATCGGTGTGGGAGGAGCGAGTAGGCTCAACTTGGCGACGGCCAATGGGTGATCGCAAAAGGATCGAATGGAAGGGTTTCCGTATGACCGTACGGTCAAGTATGATGCGCCATTCGCTCGAAGCATTGACCACGAACGATACTACACCTGAATCAACAAAGGGACTGCAGGCATTACTAAGATGAGCGATAGCGAAGATCGCCGAAGGGAGAAATAGGTTTCTGTGTCTTCAATAAACAGAAACGCTATTTCGAGGTCCATAAATCATTATGACCTGCGCCTGAGAACGAAATAGGTTTTTGCTTTAAGATACACAAAAACGCTATTGCAAGGGTCACGATGATATGCACATCGTGTTTACTCAGGCGTTCACGATAAAGCCTTTGTAGGCTATACATTCAGGTGACGATAGGTCACCCGATAATTTAGGTCTTGTTTACTTGGCGGTGCCGGTACATGAGTATAATGGCGAGGAATTAGCCTTGCAGGTGTGCAAGCGTACATCTCGCCCAGGGTGGCCATGGACCAGCGGTCGGTCAATAGGATAAACACAGTAGGGTTGCGTCCAATTCGTTGCATGTTTATCGCTTATGCAACCGATCTGGGATAATCCGCTGCAGCTGTACAAGCAAGGGATCTGCCATGGCTTGATCGTGGGACCAGCGGTTGCTGGAAAAAAGCAAACACAGTGGGATTGCTGTGTATATGGTAGGCATGGATACCGTCGAGGGGACCGGGGAAGATTTCCTAATGGTTTGCAATGGCCATGGGTGCCGGCCAGAGGAACCAAATATGTTTAGGGGAATACAGCGATGTGATGTGGTTGATGCTGTGGCAAGATGATGATCTTGCCATGGGGTGGTTTACAGATAAATTACGTGATTGAAGGGTAGCTTAACGCTGCCTGATTGCAGGTGTTGTTGAAACGAAAAGAAACCGAAACCAACAAACGGCGCTTCTCTAGCGCTGCCTCAGTCTCTCTTCGAGTGGACTGTATCTTCCGGCACTAGCCGGCCAACGATAATTTTTCCTTAAAAGGATTGCACCTCCAGAGCCGGACTCTTCTCTGGATTGGCGGGCGTCTTTGTCTTGCCCAGTACAGATCCCTGATCGATGAAAAGTAGACAACACGTCTAGCGAAAGAAGACTGGCCAAACGATGACGAAACAATACAAAAAAAAAAACGCGCCAATACGGTTAGAACGAGACTTTTCCTAACTCTTTATTTGCTGAATTTTATGAATAGGAATTATAATTATCTGTTTCTCTTTATTCTTAGTCTTGAACAAGACTGATTCCGTAGGAGTTCCTTCGACGACTCCTCTGCTTCAAAAAAAAAAATGGATGGCGAGAGGGCCGACTTTAGCGAGACAATGACAGATGTGTCCTTCATCTTGTCTCTGACTTCTGGTCATCTTGCGATAACCAGAATCACCCACATCCGTGAGGATGTTGGGCTCGGTCTCGCGATATCTGAAAAAAAAGAAAAAAAAAAAGTGGGGGTATCCAAGGATAGTGTGGACAGTGTTAGTCCAGGTGTACTCTAACTACTTTTATAGAGGGATGGTGGGAAAGAAATCGTACAAGACCGGTAGGTCTTCGGCGCGGTAGTGAACGCAGATCACGTCTTTGACGTCTGATAATCTGCGCTTTGGTCGGTGTGTATGTTTGTATTTGTGCCGTCTTGTACTGTGCGTTCGTGTGTTGGTTTGTTAATTGTAGACCCTATGGGATGGGTCCAGAAATCCTCTATTATAGAGGGGAATGTTGTTGAGAAGGGTGCTTTCTTCAGTTTTGTACTGAAGAAGAAATTGTGGGGGTTTGATTCGAAGAGATCGAGAGAGAGAAGGGTCAAGAACGCGAGAGTCCCGTACAAGTAGGTTGTCGCTGTTCTGAATGCTTTCGAGGTACTTGTATGCTAATTGAAGCAAGTACTCGTCGATAGGGGTAATGGAGGCGCCTTCGTATAGGTGAGAATTGGGGTAATGGCGAGCGTCAGGCCTTCTAGTGTGATTGGTGCATCTTCTGAGGAGTTTCCTTTCGAAAACTCGAAGTCTTTCCATTTGATCCGAAGATATGCAGGACCATATGGGAAAGGCGTACGATATTCCAGATCGCCTTAGCTGCTTATAGCAGAGAAGCTTAACTGTGGTGTCAACTTTGTTGCTCCACTTCAAGATGTTGTGCAGTTGCTTAGACCGACCGAGGCTCCTTTGAAGAATGTGGGTCACATGTTTGATGAAATTCATTTTTGGGGTATAGATGACCCCAAGATATTTCATCATGTCCTGTAGTCTAATCGTAGTACCTCCCATTTGTATTCGGATATTCTGTGAATATCGAGAAGTGGGTTGGGAGTGTTTACTACTCAGAATTATAGCTACTGCTTTAGATGGGTTAAGTCGAATTTTCCATCGACTGTAATACTGATACAGTTCGTCCAGGTGACGGTTGAGTCGATTTGTTGCGAGTTTTGGGCTTTTAGATGACGTGTACACTAGTACGTCATCCGCATAGCAAATCTGGTTTATTCTACCATCCACAGGGCGAGGAATATCTGAGGTGTAGATATTAAATAAGATGGGGCCTAGAATGGAGCCCTGTGGTGCACCTGCAGCGGCGTTGAAAGTTCGGGAAAGCTTTCCATTCACTCTAACTTGGAAGGTTCTGTTTAAAACGAACTGGTAGATGATACTTCACAGCGTTTTACTGAGGCCAGTACTTAGTAATTTAAAAATGAGACCTTCGATCCAGGTTATGTCAAAAGCCTTTTCGATGTCCAAACTCACCGCAATGGTGGGCTCCTTATTAAAGAGGCGCACGCAAACGTGGTTTTGAAATATGTTGAGAGCCATAGTGGTGCTGTGCGCTCTTCTAAATCCAAATTGGAAGTCAGGTATTAGGTTCCTGACATTGATAAATTTATTTAGCTTCTCATATATGAACTGTTCATATATTTTGCTGATGCAGGTGAGAAGCGAAATAGGACGAAAGCTTGAGGGGTGATAATTTGGTTTCCTAATTTTTGCTATTGGGCAGACAACAGGATGCCTCCAAGCTTGTGGAAAATACCCCATGTTGTAGGCATGGTTGAGCAGAATGGAGAGCTTGTAGGGGTTTTCAGGGCCCGAAGACTCTCGCATCATTTTTAAACTCATAAAAACCCTATAAACCCCATATCTACCCTTAAGTCGAATCACTGGCAAGATCACACAACCTTGCCATAGTATTCACCACTGTCCTAAAATGGGTGAAAACAATTCGGTTATCCTCTTGGATAACCGTCATAAATATTCATATATCCATCATAGCCGAGGAGCTTTTTCTCCACATTCGGCATTGTATACTTACCTCGTAGCTATAGACCCATCGACCGATCGTTCTATCGACGATATGGAGAGTAGCCACCGTTGACTACCTGCAACCGACTGTATGTCCTTCAAAAATACCACACACCCGATGGAATGTTACCTTGAGCAGAATAAAAGATTACACATCCACCAGTCGCCATGCCCATTAGCGTCCAAAAATACATGCCGGGCTATTTGCTGGCTTGCACATCTGCAAGCCAGATTTCTAATAGCCCTGCAATAGGACATAATGAGCGGGATAACCCAAAGATCAATTAGCCTTTTTTCTAGTTGCTATGGCAAGCGATCTTCTATGTTACATCATAGAAGACGTAATTGCCGCCGCCAGCATTGTTCCCTTATGCTACACGACACACTTCTGTCTATCCGATGTAGACAAAAGAAAACGTTTTCGTCCAGGCGGCAATTTCCTACATAAACAATGTAGTCAAAAGATTCATGCTCTCAGGCAGCCTTGGGTTTTTGCCGATATTTTATCACCATCATGGGAAAACCATTCTCATGATTTATGACTGCATTTTCTGCCAGCCTAAATTTCCGTCCCTCTAATTGACCAGATGCGTATTGGAATTTCCCTGGTACGCTAGAGGTATCCGATACTACAAGGAATGTTGAGGACGATTTCTCCCGGAGTCTGTTAATAACCATTGCGGTACGCGCACCTTCCTTTCGCACCAGATATTAATCGTGAAAACGAACGCTACTGGGAGCCAGATTTTATCTTCCAAGGCGCACGAAGTCCCAAGTAAATTTTCGCGTGGAGTACACATAAGTTTTCGGTTAACTACCTCAGTCCTTTTTTTGGTACGCAGCCGCTAGTGAGTCGCGAGGGTTACTTCCTAAGAAGATTTTTTTTACCGTATTCGAACGTTTGTAGCCAGTGACATTTGTTACCAGGAAAAACAAAAGTATTGTAATCTTCAAGTGTAATTATTGTTAAATAAAAGTCCACCATCGGACAACTCTCAGATCTAACACTGAAAGGAACATTAAAAATAATCATTGTGAACTTTATTTGTTAACACCCCTAAATAAAAGTAACAGCCATCACAACGGCAACATACGAGTGTTTATTGTTTTGCTTCTGTGACAGTATCTACGCTCTGGGATCCTTTTGAGCATCGTCGGACACCGGTGGAATGTATTTTGCGAGGCGACAAGTGCATTCGTGAAACATCGTTGGAGTTTAGGTGAATCAGCGCCGTACGTCGGTGCACCATACCTTTCAAACTACCACAAGCTTTATAAAGAATAAAGCAGAAAGCCTTCGCAACGAGTGGTAGGACATATTGCCGATACCGGGTGACTTATTAGGGTTTCGAGATTTAACTAGGTTCTGTAGGGTATTTGGTGTGACGAAGCCGTGACTATTATCACGTGTACTCCTCTGCTTCATCGAATGTGCGCGCCTTATATAGGCCCGCAGTCGTCCCCTCCTTCGCTCGTTTCCTGTGATCTGCTTTTCTTAGTGGCTTCCTGGAATCGGTGCGCCGCTGATCGTCGTTTCCCTGGAAATGGTATGTTAGCGCTTGCCTTGCCTTTCCTGGGAATTCGTGATGCATCGCCAACAGCAGGTAAGTCAATAACCTCTATTGGATGAGAAATGGGGAGTTGAATTAAGGAAAATGGGCGGTTCTCGGGATATATTAAAAGAACCGCCACAAGGTCATGAACTTCCGGGTTCCTACAGGCCAATTAATAATATGTTTCGACCGTATCCCATCACCCTGACGCCGTAAGATGAAAACTATGCGGCGCACATGTGCGCTTCCTCTTGCATCGATGATCCATCTGGCCGGACATTCAACATTAACATACACCGCATACATCTTTCTCAACCAACAATCGGTTTGAAACGAATTTAAGACACCCATAAATGTATTTCATTTAAATCATTATGTAACTAGTATAGTTACATGTTGTGGCGCAAGGCTAATAACCTTGCCCGTAAAAATAAGAGACTTGCTAAATAAGGCCAAGACCGGATCCCGGTTGTAGTGCCGATGATGATGATGATGATGATAGTTACATGTTGGTTCGGGACTTTGGCCATTAATACGCTTGATACTGCATTTATGATCAGGATTACATTAGAGACGAAGAACACTGCAAGGGCCACTCATGCCAAGCACCAGGTGTCCAATAGTTTAACCTATTAAATCATATGAGTGATCAGTGTTTTAGAATTAAAACTGATACATGTGAAACACCTGAGTGAGTGATCGATGTTTTAAGGTTTTATTTCTAAATTGGACAAAACACGTAAGTCCACACCTATCCGTCTTAACAGTTGAGAATGTTGTAATTAACCGACCAGAACTTGTTTCAAAGATTCATTCGTTTAACGGACCTATGATTCCCACTAGCGATCAACCTTGAATCTGCGATCAGTGTTGCTGCGGATAGACACATGAGAGGTCGCTAAAAGTATTAAATTAATAATAACCTTGCTTTGGAGTCATAGGGGAAACTATATATGTAAGTGTCGGAGGTAAACGATTATAGGTATCGATGAGGCATAATACAAGTCCAAGTGATAGGGCTTGGTAGAATTCCAAGATGAGCTATCACATGCTAAATGCTTCAAGGACCCTCACTCTTCTCTAAGCAAAATTCGTTTCGAATAAACTGGTCAACTTGTCACGATCAAAATATAAACTCTCGCACATATTTACCGAATTAATTTGAGAGAGGAATATCACAGACGTGCGCATGCTTCTATTTTTGCCTCAACAAACATTTTGAATGTGTTAAGCTGTATATTTTGTATAGTGTGTGTATTACGCTATTCGCGGCTCCTCTAGCCTAATCACTGTACCCAGAGTCTCGAAGCTTTTAAACAAACTAACAAACAAAAAATCCACATCTATATTTATTATTCGACTATCAAACGACTCTTTCTTGGCTTGGAGTTTACCCAGAGCTCGGTGGGGCGGCAGCTGCTATAACCAAAAAAATATTAGCGCTGTATTTTTTTATCTTGCTGTTAATTCAGTGCGCCAGCATGAACAGCGCTGAAACTTAGTTGTGCCTCAGATGTGGTTCCATGTGTGATCGCGGCGGAAGCAATTGTCATATGCAGAAAATTCAATTAAACAATCAAGTTCATACATAAATAAAACCGATATAAACTATTTCCATGGCGGCACGGTGGTGAACTAATAGTGCTGTGCACCGAACCACCTGTAGCCGTCGAGAGGCTGAAAACAAGAGTGTTTGACTGGAAAGTGTTAGGTAAATTCATCTAAAACAAGTTTATTGACACCACAATCCACTCGAGAGCAATTATGTGAAGTAGACGCGAAAGTGCGACGCCGCATCATGTGATAAATAAGAGATAATGGTACACAATTGTTATGCGATGCTATTTTGAATGCGTCCAGGTGTACTCTAACTACTTTTATAGAGGGATGGTGGGAAAGAAATCGTACAAGACCGGTAGGTCTTCGGCGCGGTAGTGAACGCAGATCACGTCTTTGACGTCTGATAATCTGCGCTTTGGTCGGTGTGTATGTTTGTATTTGTGCCGTCTTGTACTGTGCGTTCGTGTGTTGGTTTGTTAATTGTAGACCCTATGGGATGGGTCCAGAAATCCTCTATTATAGAGGGGAATGTTGTTGAGAAGGGTGCTTTCTTCAGTTTTGTACTGAAGAAGAAATTGTGGGGGTTTGATTCGAAGAGATCGAGAGAGAGAAGGGTCAAGAACGCGAGAGTCCCGTACAAGTAGGTTGTCGCTGTTCTGAATGCTTTCGAGGTACTTGTATGCTAATTGAAGCAAGTACTCGTCGATAGGGGTAATGGAGGCGCCTTCGTATAGGTGAGAATTGGGGTAATGGCGAGCGTCAGGCCTTCTAGTGTGATTGGTGCATCTTCTGAGGAGTTTCCTTTCGAAAACTCGAAGTCTTTCCATTTGATCCGAAGATATGCAGGACCATATGGGAAAGGCGTACGATATTCCAGATCGCCTTAGCTGCTTATAGCAGAGAAGCTTAACTGTGGTGTCAACTTTGTTGCTCCACTTCAAGATGTTGTGCAGTTGCTTAGACCGACCGAGGCTCCTTTGAAGAATGTGGGTCACATGTTTGATGAAATTCATTTTTGGGGTATAGATGACCCCAAGATATTTCATCATGTCCTGTAGTCTAATCGTAGTACCTCCCATTTGTATTCGGATATTCTGTGAATATCGAGAAGTGGGTTGGGAGTGTTTACTACTCAGAATTATAGCTACTGCTTTAGATGGGTTAAGTCGAATTTTCCATCGACTGTAATACTGATACAGTTCGTCCAGGTGACGGTTGAGTCGATTTGTTGCGAGTTTTGGGCTTTTAGATGACGTGTACACTAGTACGTCATCCGCATAGCAAATCTGGTTTATTCTACCATCCACAGGGCGAGGAATATCTGAGGTGTAGATATTAAATAAGATGGGGCCTAGAATGGAGCCCTGTGGTGCACCTGCAGCGGCGTTGAAAGTTCGGGAAAGCTTTCCATTCACTCTAACTTGGAAGGTTCTGTTTAAAACGAACTGGTAGATGATACTTCACAGCGTTTTACTGAGGCCAGTACTTAGTAATTTAAAAATGAGACCTTCGATCCAGGTTATGTCAAAAGCCTTTTCGATGTCCAAACTCACCGCAATGGTGGGCTCCTTATTAAAGAGGCGCACGCAAACGTGGTTTTGAAATATGTTGAGAGCCATAGTGGTGCTGTGCGCTCTTCTAAATCCAAATTGGAAGTCAGGTATTAGGTTCCTGACATTGATAAATTTATTTAGCTTCTCATATATGAACTGTTCATATATTTTGCTGATGCAGGTGAGAAGCGAAATAGGACGAAAGCTTGAGGGGTGATAATTTGGTTTCCTAATTTTTGCTATTGGGCAGACAACAGGATGCCTCCAAGCTTGTGGAAAATACCCCATGTTGTAGGCATGGTTGAGCAGAATGGAGAGCTTGTAGGGGTTTTCAGGGCCCGAAGACTCTCGCATCATTTTTAAACTCATAAAAACCCTATAAACCCCATATCTACCCTTAAGTCGAATCACTGGCAAGATCACACAACCTTGCCATAGTATTCACCACTGTCCTAAAATGGGTGAAAACAATTCGGTTATCCTCTTGGATAACCGTCATAAATATTCATATATCCATCATAGCCGAGGAGCTTTTTCTCCACATTCGGCATTGTATACTTACCTCGTAGCTATAGACCCATCGACCGATCGTTCTATCGACGATATGGAGAGTAGCCACCGTTGACTACCTGCAACCGACTGTATGTCCTTCAAAAATACCACACACCCGATGGAATGTTACCTTGAGCAGAATAAAAGATTACACATCCACCAGTCGCCATGCCCATTAGCGTCCAAAAATACATGCCGGGCTATTTGCTGGCTTGCACATCTGCAAGCCAGATTTCTAATAGCCCTGCAATAGGACATAATGAGCGGGATAACCCAAAGATCAATTAGCCTTTTTTCTAGTTGCTATGGCAAGCGATCTTCTATGTTACATCATAGAAGACGTAATTGCCGCCGCCAGCATTGTTCCCTTATGCTACACGACACACTTCTGTCTATCCGATGTAGACAAAAGAAAACGTTTTCGTCCAGGCGGCAATTTCCTACATAAACAATGTAGTCAAAAGATTCATGCTCTCAGGCAGCCTTGGGTTTTTGCCGATATTTTATCACCATCATGGGAAAACCATTCTCATGATTTATGACTGCATTTTCTGCCAGCCTAAATTTCCGTCCCTCTAATTGACCAGATGCGTATTGGAATTTCCCTGGTACGCTAGAGGTATCCGATACTACAAGGAATGTTGAGGACGATTTCTCCCGGAGTCTGTTAATAACCATTGCGGTACGCGCACCTTCCTTTCGCACCAGATATTAATCGTGAAAACGAACGCTACTGGGAGCCAGATTTTATCTTCCAAGGCGCACGAAGTCCCAAGTAAATTTTCGCGTGGAGTACACATAAGTTTTCGGTTAACTACCTCAGTCCTTTTTTTGGTACGCAGCCGCTAGTGAGTCGCGAGGGTTACTTCCTAAGAAGATTTTTTTTACCGTATTCGAACGTTTGTAGCCAGTGACATTTGTTACCAGGAAAAACAAAAGTATTGTAATCTTCAAGTGTAATTATTGTTAAATAAAAGTCCACCATCGGACAACTCTCAGATCTAACACTGAAAGGAACATTAAAAATAATCATTGTGAACTTTATTTGTTAACACCCCTAAATAAAAGTAACAGCCATCACAACGGCAACATACGAGTGTTTATTGTTTTGCTTCTGTGACAGTATCTACGCTCTGGGATCCTTTTGAGCATCGTCGGACACCGGTGGAATGTATTTTGCGAGGCGACAAGTGCATTCGTGAAACATCGTTGGAGTTTAGGTGAATCAGCGCCGTACGTCGGTGCACCATACCTTTCAAACTACCACAAGCTTTATAAAGAATAAAGCAGAAAGCCTTCGCAACGAGTGGTAGGACATATTGCCGATACCGGGTGACTTATTAGGGTTTCGAGATTTAACTAGGTTCTGTAGGGTATTTGGTGTGACGAAGCCGTGACTATTATCACGTGTACTCCTCTGCTTCATCGAATGTGCGCGCCTTATATAGGCCCGCAGTCGTCCCCTCCTTCGCTCGTTTCCTGTGATCTGCTTTTCTTAGTGGCTTCCTGGAATCGGTGCGCCGCTGATCGTCGTTTCCCTGGAAATGGTATGTTAGCGCTTGCCTTGCCTTTCCTGGGAATTCGTGATGCATCGCCAACAGCAGGTAAGTCAATAACCTCTATTGGATGAGAAATGGGGAGTTGAATTAAGGAAAATGGGCGGTTCTCGGGATATATTAAAAGAACCGCCACAAGGTCATGAACTTCCGGGTTCCTACAGGCCAATTAATAATATGTTTCGACCGTATCCCATCACCCTGACGCCGTAAGATGAAAACTATGCGGCGCACATGTGCGCTTCCTCTTGCATCGATGATCCATCTGGCCGGACATTCAACATTAACATACACCGCATACATCTTTCTCAACCAACAATCGGTTTGAAACGAATTTAAGACACCCATAAATGTATTTCATTTAAATCATTATGTAACTAGTATAGTTACATGTTGTGGCGCAAGGCTAATAACCTTGCCCGTAAAAATAAGAGACTTGCTAAATAAGGCCAAGACCGGATCCCGGTTGTAGTGCCGATGATGATGATGATGATGATAGTTACATGTTGGTTCGGGACTTTGGCCATTAATACGCTTGATACTGCATTTATGATCAGGATTACATTAGAGACGAAGAACACTGCAAGGGCCACTCATGCCAAGCACCAGGTGTCCAATAGTTTAACCTATTAAATCATATGAGTGATCAGTGTTTTAGAATTAAAACTGATACATGTGAAACACCTGAGTGAGTGATCGATGTTTTAAGGTTTTATTTCTAAATTGGACAAAACACGTAAGTCCACACCTATCCGTCTTAACAGTTGAGAATGTTGTAATTAACCGACCAGAACTTGTTTCAAAGATTCATTCGTTTAACGGACCTATGATTCCCACTAGCGATCAACCTTGAATCTGCGATCAGTGTTGCTGCGGATAGACACATGAGAGGTCGCTAAAAGTATTAAATTAATAATAACCTTGCTTTGGAGTCATAGGGGAAACTATATATGTAAGTGTCGGAGGTAAACGATTATAGGTATCGATGAGGCATAATACAAGTCCAAGTGATAGGGCTTGGTAGAATTCCAAGATGAGCTATCACATGCTAAATGCTTCAAGGACCCTCACTCTTCTCTAAGCAAAATTCGTTTCGAATAAACTGGTCAACTTGTCACGATCAAAATATAAACTCTCGCACATATTTACCGAATTAATTTGAGAGAGGAATATCACAGACGTGCGCATGCTTCTATTTTTGCCTCAACAAACATTTTGAATGTGTTAAGCTGTATATTTTGTATAGTGTGTGTATTACGCTATTCGCGGCTCCTCTAGCCTAATCACTGTACCCAGAGTCTCGAAGCTTTTAAACAAACTAACAAACAAAAAATCCACATCTATATTTATTATTCGACTATCAAACGACTCTTTCTTGGCTTGGAGTTTACCCAGAGCTCGGTGGGGCGGCAGCTGCTATAACCAAAAAAATATTAGCGCTGTATTTTTTTATCTTGCTGTTAATTCAGTGCGCCAGCATGAACAGCGCTGAAACTTAGTTGTGCCTCAGATGTGGTTCCATGTGTGATCGCGGCGGAAGCAATTGTCATATGCAGAAAATTCAATTAAACAATCAAGTTCATACATAAATAAAACCGATATAAACTATTTCCATGGCGGCACGGTGGTGAACTAATAGTGCTGTGCACCGAACCACCTGTAGCCGTCGAGAGGCTGAAAACAAGAGTGTTTGACTGGAAAGTGTTAGGTAAATTCATCTAAAACAAGTTTATTGACACCACAATCCACTCGAGAGCAATTATGTGAAGTAGACGCGAAAGTGCGACGCCGCATCATGTGATAAATAAGAGATAATGGTACACAATTGTTATGCGATGCTATTTTGAATGCGTCGCCGTTTACGGATTAACCGCGATACAATCTTTCCTAATTAGCAATATTATATCAATGTCGAATAATTGTCTCAAGTATAATAAGACCGTTTAGCGTGTGTCATAATATTTGCATCCTATTAGGTCAGTTACGCGTTTTAGGCAATAAACAGCAATACACAGTTTTCAGTGTGTTGTTTTTCTCAAAATTCAAAACAAGGCTGATGATTGAGGTACGTTCACTACATACACTTAAGACCTTGGACGTAAAACTGGTTTTCAAATGAACAATGAATGGCACTCTTGCTGGATCAAATGAGAAGATGTGGTAAAAGTCGATACAGGACATAGGGAGTAAGTACTTTACACATTTTCGTAGATTGCGTGGAACTGCTGACTGTGATTTCATAACTGGGACATTTATCAATTTCTAGTTTTTGGGGAGTACTTCCAGATTGTAATTTATCCGCTTTGTGATAGTTGAATGAGAACGGAAATATTTATCTGAGTTGTGTTTGGAATTCTTGGAGTTCACATTTCGTCTTTCCTAGTTTATCAGGACCGGATATATCGCCACTTAGTTTTATCAACACCCAGATGTAAAATACGTTTAAGAAACCTTAAGTTATTGTATAAAAGGAGAATTTCAATCGTGGTGTACCGTATTCGTTAGCTAAGATATAATATTTACACATTTGTGCAGGAGATGTGCTTTATTGTTATCAGTTATACTATTGTAGTTTCTTAACAAATAATTTAAGTTTTATAGCAATAAACGATTAATAAGGAATGACCCCCTCTGTTAGGACTGATAATTCTATACAAAGTTGAAATGTCGCCGGATTTATTTGATTATTTTGTTATTTTATTATTTACAAATAATTTAAGTTTTATAGCAATAATTTATTGATAAGGAATGACCCCTTCTGTTAGGACTGATAATTCTATACAAAGGTGAAATGTCGCCTGATTTATTTGATTATTATGTTATTTAATTTTTCTTTTTCTTTTCTATTTTTAATGAACACATTGTCGAAGCTCAAATTTACAAACAAAAAATTTCGTCATAGGGAAGCTGGGTTGATAATTTACAAATGTAGGGAAGTATTTCATTCACAAAATTATGTTTTTAACATTTTTTAGATTTTCAATTTCTAAAACGATATAATGGGTTTTCCAATAGGGACTTGACAACTTTTTATGGGTAGTAAATTTTTATAATTTGCAGACGTTGTTCGTTCGTGTACTTAACCACGATGAAAATGTTGAGTTTACTGAATAAATTGACAGTGACAGTTCGATGATTAGTGAAAGGGTGCGTTCACAAATTAAATTCAAAGTTGTCAAGTCCCTGTTGGAAAACCCGATATTTAATGTTCCAAAAGCAGGAAACGGTCAAATATTTTGTCGACATGTATGAAATGTGTAGGAAAAAAAAATATAAATATAATCCTTGTCCACTTAAATATATATCATCATCATCATCGGCACTACAACCGGGATCCGGTCTTGGCCTTATTTAACAAATCTCTTCACCGGTCCCGATTTCGAGCCGATGTCATCCAGTTTGGCACTCCCAGGCTCTGGGCGTCCTGGTCTACGCCATCCCTCCATCGCAGACAAGGTCTGCCGCGCTGTCTCCTTCCATACATCCTGCCACAAAGGACTTTCCGGGTAGGGTCCTCTTCACTCATTCGAGCTAGGTGTCCCGCCCACTGGAGTTTACCGAGCTTGATTTTTCTTACAACATTAGCTTCAAGATAGATTGCGTACAACTCATGGTTGTAGCGTTTCCGGAATCGTCCTCCCTCACATACGGGGCCAACAATCCTCCTTAAGACCTTCCTCTCGAATGCGGCTAAGAGTTCAGAGTGCCTTTTATTGAGCACCCATGTCTCGGATCCATACATGAGTACTGGTAAGACCATGGTCTTGTACAGTAGTAGCTTGGATGTTCTGGATAAATTTCGGGATTTAAAGAGCCTTGATAGACCATAGTAGGTTTTGTTGGATTTGATCAGTCGTTCACCTATTTCTTCTTCCATATTGTTACCGGCTGATACTATTGGCCCAAGGTAGTTAAAGGATTGCACTACTTCAAATTCGTGCTCCACTACCCTGATAGTTTGACCAACGTTAGGCCTTCTCTTCGTAGAAGTTGCCACCATGTACTTAGTTTTTCCCTCATTAATGTGCAGTCCCAGTTTTTGTGCCGCCGGCTCGATCTGGGTGAATTATTCCTATACAGCCGATTCGGTTCTACCGATGATGTCAATGTCATCTGCGTAGGCAAGTATCTGGCTGGAGTTGGTGATAATAGTCCCTCTAGTTGTGACGCCAGAGTCACGGATTGCTTTCTCCAACGCCAGGATAAAGAGGACGCAGGCTAGACCGACCCTTGTCGGAGTCCATTAAAGATGTTTATTGGTTTGGACAACAATCCCACTATTTTTACTTGACTAGTTACAATGGTCATGGTCAACCTACAAAGTCGTATCAATTTGTTTGGAATGCCGAACTCTCTCATGGCATTATATAGTTCTACCCTGACTCTGCTGTCGTAGGCGGCCTTATAGTCTATAAATAGATGATATAATGGAATCTTAAATTCCTTCTCATTTTTCCATCGCCTGCCTGAGGGTGAATGTCTGATCAATCGCTGATTTGCCTGGGATGAAGCCACACCGATATTGACCGATGATGGCTTTAGCGTATGGGGCTATCCGATCTTGTAGGATAGTGGATAGTATCTTGTAGTCGGTATTCAGCAATGTTATACCCCTATAGTTGCTGTACAGTGTGATATGTCCCTTCTTATGTGTGGGGCAAATTATTCCACGACGCCAAACTTCCGGTATCTCCTCTTGCTCCCATACGTGCACTACGATCTCATGAATTGCGAGATGTAACGCTCTCTCTCGTTGTTTGATCAGCTCAGCTGGTATGCCATCAGCTCCAGGGGCTTTATTTGATTTGAGCTGTCTAATGGCTTTTAATGTTTCCTCAATGCTTGGTGGCAGCAGCGTTTGGTCTTGATCTTGCATTTGTGGAGCTTCCAATTCTTCTGTGAGCTGACCATTTAGCAATTCATTGAAGTGGACTTCCAATCGCTCCAGAATGCCTTCAGGATCGGTGATCAGATTACCCTCTTTATCCTTGCAGTAAGTGCAGCGTGGTGTGTACCGAGTCATACTGCGGATTATTTGGTAGAACTTCCGCGCCTGGTGCGGACCTCGCTCTCTACTTTTCTCTAGTTCACAGACAAGGTTTTTTTCCCAGGCAGTTTTCTTTTGTCTGTGAAGCCTTTTTTCAGATCTTCTGAGCTCTTTGTATTTCTCCTCGCGTACCCGCGTCCTATGAGACTGCTGCATTGCCCGGTATGCAGCATTCTTACGTTCAGTCACTACTTTGCATTCATCATCAAACCAGTCGCTCCGATCTCTACGACTACTGCCTAAGATGGAATTGGCAGTACTAATGACAGTATTCTCAAGGCCTGTTCATTTCTCTTCTATGGCCGGCATTCTGGCCCCAGGACTTACTCTCTCTCCGTCAAGCTCTTCGAGGGCGAGTCTTAACTCATGACCAAATGTGTTACTGGTATTCTCATTGCGTAAGCCAGACGTGTTGGTTCGAACCTGATCCGCGGATGCAATACGTCTCCGTAAGGCAATCCGCGCTTGGAAAACTGCACCAACAAGATAGTGATTCGAGTCGACGTTGGCACCTCGGTATCTTCATACCGTCGTCAGGCTCGAGGAGTGGCGGCGAACTATCAGCACGTGGTCAATTTGGTTGCTAGTAGCCACCCATCACCATCAGGTGATACCCAGGTGACTTTGTGGATAACTTTATGCGGAAAGCTGGTACTCGCAACGACCAAGTTCTTTAATACTGCCAGTTCAGTGACTCGTAGCCCATTGTCATTAGTGTTCTCATGCAAACTATGGGTACCTGCGTAGTGCGTGAAAACCAGCTCCCGACCTATTTTCACCAAGAACGATTTTCACATCGTATCTTGGGCAGGTATTGCGGGACCGTTCGACGTTCTCATAGAATTCTTCCTTTTCGTCATCAAGGGACTCCTCTGTAGGCCCATGAGCGTTTATGGAGGTTATGTTCTTGAACTTGCCTCGCACGTGAAGAGTGCACAGCCTTTCATCTATTGCATTAAAGCCCTTTTTTTACACGAACGCGCGCACAAAAGGGGGTTCTTAAGAATCCTTAAATGTCAGGGCACAGTGCACTCCACAACACTCCACAATCATGAATTGGCAGAGCTATACCGCAAATCTACAATAGCGAGAGTAATCAGGTTGCGAAGATTAAGACAGGCCGGACAAGTAGCGCGAATGAGCAACGATAAGATTGTGTGTAGAATTCTTGACGGTAGACCAACGGGAAAGAGACCGATAGGACGGCCGCGGCGGAGATGGGAGGATAATGTAAGGTTTGACCTTGAGGAGATCGGATCGGATAGCGCACAGGACAGGGAACGATGGCAGAGTCGAGTCAGCGAGGTCATGAACTTCCGGGTTCCTACAGGCCAATAAATAGTAGTAATAAAATAAATAAATAATAAGTAAAATATTACCCCTTCACATTGACAGATTTTGGAAAAATTTCAAGGGTGTGATCAGTGAGCTCAGTGCGAGCGGGAGGAGAGGAAGAGGATAAGGAAAGGAGGTGTCAATGTATATTGATCTTGCATGCCTGGACATCGCAACGACGAGGAAACACATGAACAGGTAGAGCATTCCACATTCGCGTGACTCGGCTAAAGAATTACTCTCTATGTTTATTTGTGCGCCTGAAGTCCACTTTCAACGTGAACTGATGCGCATTCACAGATTGACGGGTATCGCGGGAAAATGTCTGAATGGGGCGGAACACACTCAGCAAGTTATGGCAGGCTTCAGTTTTTGGCTTACTAGAAAGCCTACTCCGAGTACATGGTGTTTTGCATGACAGCTGTAATAAATGTCATACTCGTTTCTTTCAATAACACTACTCCTCGTTCATCTTATGTCTTGTAATGCTGTTATGTCAGCCTTATCAGGTGTAACGGTATGAAGTGATCGTTTTTTGTAAGTAAAAACTTTTTTTTTTTTTAACGTAAAAAACCTTTTATTCGAAGTATTGGCCATTGCTTTCTACACATTTCGACCGCCTTTCTGGCAATTTGTGGATACCACGACAATAAAATCGGTCGTCTTTTGAGGCAAACCATTCGGAGACCCAATTTTCGACTTCTTCGTAGGAGTTGAAATGCTGCTCAGCCAATGCGTGTCCCATCGATGAAAACATATGGTAGTCGGAAGGAGCCAAGTCTGGTGAATACGGCGGATGGGGTAACACTTCCCAGTCGAGAGCTTTTATTGTTTCTTTGACGGGTTTTGCTGTATGACTCTGAGCATTATCATGCATAAAAATTACCTTTCCGGGTCTTGTGGCCCATTCTGGTCATTTTTCGACCAATACATGATTCAAATTGATCATTTGTTGTCGGTAGCGTTGCGCATCAACAGTTTCGCCAGGTATTAGAAGTTCATGATACACCACCCCCTTGTGGTCCCACCAAACACAGAGCATTGTATTTTTTCCGAACCGATCAGGCTTTGCAGTCGATGTTGACTATTTTTTGCGTTTAGGATTTTATAAAATATATCTATTTTTATCACCAGTCAGAATTCGATGCAATACTGACTTCCTTTCGTCTCGTAGAAGCAACTTTTCACATGTGGTGTTTCGCTGTTCCATCTGCCTGTCATTCAATTCATGTGGTACTGACTTTCCACACTTTTGGATCTTTCCCATAGCTTTTAAAAGGCCAGAAATTGTTTGTTGTGCAACATTTAACATTTGTGTCATTTATTTTTGACTTAAAGTGTCATCTTGATCCAATATTGCTTGCAATTCGGCGTCTTCAAACTTTTTTGGTGGTCTTCCACGTTCTCCATTTTGCACATCAAAATCATTATCTCTGAACCGCTTAAACCATCTTTTGCATGTTGCCTTCGATAGAGCATGATCGCCATAAGCCTGGAGAAGCATTCGATGCGACTCCGCAGCACTTTTCTTCAAATGAAAAGAAAAAAATTAATGCTTTCCGCAAATCATCATTTTATGGTACAAATTTCGACATTTTTAACAGGATTATAAAAATGATGTTGTTTGTACAATGACTTGATGCATACTAAATATGTTTGACAGATGTCATAGAAACCAAATAAAAAAAAATAAGGGCTGGTTCACAACAAACGTTCCCTATCGATACATTTGTATCTTGACGCTCACTTCACACCGGTACACTTGGTATATTCGAGTGGGGCATCGGCTAACTGCTGTGCAGCTTGAGCTCTGTATAGTGAGCGGGCGTTCCATGAGAAAATTCTCAAATCGTTTAGCCATTTTCGTTTCCGTGGTCATCGTCGTGTATCCGGTCCATATCCGAGGCTTGTTAAATTTTCCATAATAATTTTTTTCCTAGGCAAGGTTATTAGCCTTGCGTCAAACTTTCTCAGGATGTCGCTGCATGCATTGGTTCACTATTTGGCGGGTGCCAAAGTAGCTATCCAGGGGTGTCACGTAGAGACTGCAAGTTAACTTGGATTGAACAGGGACAAGGGCAGTCCTGGCCTTCGCCGGGTTGAAAGCAATCAGTGACTTGGCCCTGTATGTTCGCCCCTCCACACCCAATTCTCCTTTCATCCAATTGATATTCTTCATTATCTTCGCAAAACCCTATAACCCTCAAGCCACTCATCAATATTCCAGACTTTCAATTCGGCTTCAGGAATAAACACTCAACTATTGGACAGGTTCACCGTGTGACCACAGCAATAGAAAAGGCTTTCGAAGAAAAGAAATATTGCCCAGCTGTCTTTTGTGATGTCTCCCAAGCATTTGACAGAGTATGGCATGAAGGTCTTTTATATAAAATGAGTAAACTGTTTCCAGCAAACTAGTGCCATCTATTCGAATCATACTTGTCTGATAGAACGTTCAAAGTAACACACGGAGGAGCTCACTCTAATTTCAATAGTTTAATAGAAGCAGGTGTACCACAAGGAAGTGTCTTGGGACCTTTCCCCTACTTACTATACACAGCAGACATCCCAACAACCAAGAACACATTTATAGGCACCTTTGCAGATGACACAGTTATAATATCAGCTGACGATAATCAAAAAAAAAAAAACTACACAACAGTTGCAACAAGCGCTCAACGAAATTAACCAATGGGACCTCTGATTGGAAAATTAAACTCAACGAGGTGAAATCTATTCACGTAACATTTACATTGCGACGATCAGATAACAATATTTCTACATATCTCAACCGAATTCCAGTTCCCAAAGCGGATTCAGTGAAATTCGTTTCGTTTTTTATGGTGGAACAATTTTTCTCTCAATAAATTGTGGGTGTGTTGCTGAACCCACGCCCGTGATATATACACAATGTCCATGATCTGAAAAGAGGATTTATTGCGACTATTACATGTAAGCAAATATATGGCCTTTATTATACTTTTCCCCTGTGTGACAATTAATTAACAATTATTAAATATAATCGGTATATAATTTTGCAAAAAGCCGGTCATATAAATAAAGAAAAAATTTCGCGTGCTTTAACACAATTACAATCTTTATTAATGCAATTTTATATTACCATACATATAACAACTCTGTAAAAGTTTGTTTGTTTATTTCAACATAAATTGGTACCCTCAAACAGCACGTGTTAAAAACAAATAAAATAATTATTAAAGCGATATTACGGATAAAATAATAAATATTATAAGCCCTCTCAGGGTATTAAGTAGCGCACAACCCTTTCCAGCACGCACACGACTACTTTTGACTTCACTCGACCTTTTTTTTAGATCTCTTTCAACTCCTTTCATCCCTTTCGACTCCACGCATTCCATCAACTCTGGCTCCGCCTTGGATTCCCTTTCACACTACATGACCCCACTCGGTTCATATCAACTCCTTAAATAGTGGCTCATAACGCCTTCCATTTCAACACCCCCGACTTTCCAACCCCTTTCACAATACTCGACACCACCCAACCTCACACGGCTCATTTCAACCCCTTTCTGGCCATCTTTAAATACAGGCAAAACTCGCCTCTACCCACCTTTTTAGGTCCTTTTCTCCACATATTGGCGCACATGCCCACCAAGCGCGGGCTTCTCGCGACTCTGCCTGCCTATGTGCGACACCTTTCTTTCGCGACCTTGGCTCCTCACTGAACCTCAGCTACTGCGCGTAGCAAAACTACCAGTAGGACGCCCGGTTCCAACTTCACGCGACCCCGCTCGCCAATACTCGACCGTACCTAACCAATTCCAGCGAGACAGCTCTTCATGTAACCACAGCTACTACGCGTATCATCTCCACAGCAGGACGCCAGGCGTCACCTCCTGACATAGAGTTCAGGACCTCTCTTCTTAGGTCCCTGGACGTCTTCCAAATGCCTCAGCTATACCGGTCGGCAAAGCAAACCGATACCACCGGACTGAGACAACATCCTGGAATACCTCATCCAGGTATCCCAAGCATTAGGCCATCACGGCACAATTTAAGCGGCAACTAAAGGACAATACACGCCTCACTATGCCGCCCCATATCCTAGGTGCATCATCCTTCAGAGCGCGCTTTCATTTCCCTAGGGCGCCCTGGGGTTGGACACAACCAACCACCCACCAGGAGCCCCCTAAGTTAAGTCGCCCACCTTAAACCAAGCGCGACAGGCCGGCACCTCCTCACATCCTGCCGTTCGGTCGAGGTCGTAGCTGCCATATATCGAGCGCCGTAGTCGACACCCGTACCGATATGCGGGTCCCTCACGGTTCGTTTTCCTAAAAACCCCCACCCCTACAACCCAGTCTGCACAAGCTTTCGCTAATGCAATCGCATTAGCACCTTAAATGCTTCACGCATCAAATAGATCCAATTATATAACCTAAAAGTACCTGTAAGAAAATTCTTACCTGCATTCATTTATTTGAATTCAAAATTCCTCTTAAGAATTCTGTTCCAAACAGCATATCCCTGAAAAGAAAACTTATCGGTTCACATATCATGTAACCATCCCAACCAGGGATATTGATCATTGCGTCGCCTATTCCCAGCTTCATTCATGTGTACAACAAATCCCTTTTCATACAGATTGGTTGGCGACCTTTTTTTTCCCAACAATAAACAACCCAAACAGCTGCATGTAATTAGCGCAATCGACGCTGAAGCCAATTTCCCTAACTTGCACCAAGTGCAAACAAAGACCGCTGTTCCTCCATAGGCTTCCTGGCGATACCATAAACAATCCATATCGTTGTGGTATCCTAAACGCAGTTTTCATTTAATGAGTGGCTGCTATTTATCCAGCTGACCCTCATTATCGAACGATGCATAGGTCGCTTTTCCCTTTGTATTGGAATCGCCCTGAATCCATCCCTCATGACCTCGATGCATAATCAAATACAAACCCATTAGCATCCCACGAAATTCGATTTGCTTGTTTCAACGAACACACATCTCTTGGATGCACATTATGCCCCTTGTTGGTGTTTCAGATTCGTTGTTATGGTGTGTTCCATGAAAGAACCCATGTACACACATGCATGTGTACTACCAACTATCTTCACCCCAAACGATTGAATATCGTTGAGTCCTTTTACATCCACCGACCGAGCAGATCGTGGTTGTTGTCGCTCCCGCTCTTCGTCGCACTGCGGAGAAGCGCAGATAATTAAGTCGAGTGGAGTAAGCGTGCTTTCAATTAAAGTGAGTTTAATGCCTTATATGTTGTTTCTGTGCGTCCTTGTAATCGTGTGTGGAGTAAAGTCGAGCCGCATCGCGTGAGTCTGCTGCGCGAGTTCTAATTGTTAAGTGGAATTATCAATCGCACAAACGCGAAATAAGAAGCATTAATAATAACAAACCAGTGCGTCCGTTTTTTATTTGTTCCTGTGATGACTTTCCGGGTGAACAGTTTCCTGACAGTGTTTGGCGGAACATTGTCGAAACTTTTAGTGACGGACGAATGGGGATAGGAGTGAAACGAGGAGTGCCCGTGTCTGGCACAATACTCCTAATCCCCACAGTGGACTTGCCGGAGAGGAAGCCGTGTTGGTTGGGAGAGATGACGGGCATGCAGCGGAAACATAACGCATCATATAGAAGACCTTCTAACAGTTTAGGAATGTGCGAAAGCTTAGCAATGGGACGATAATTTGATATACCATTTTTTGGTCCCTAAAAGATCTTTTTTGGTCCTACTAGATAGCTTTTGTAAATGACCAATAGAATGGGAGAATTTACTTACATTGTTTTTTATTTTTTCTTTCGGCCCACATAAATAACGTTATTCGTGAGGGTTTCCGGAGCGTTACAACCTGCAACTGTTAATTGGTGGCATCTCGGGGAGCCGAGTATATTAAAAAAAAAAAAAGTAACCTCAACGCAAAGCGTAAAAGGATGGTATTTTATCTTGGGACCGACACGGTTTCTTCCAACTTTTTTTTTTTTTTTTTTTTTTTTTTTTTTTTTTTTTTTTTTTTTTTTTTGTATCGGGTCCTTCAACAAGTTCCGAATGGTGGTCAAGGATTTTTCCCGGCCATTTTACGTTGTTTATAGCTTGATGGCGTGGTATTTCGTCGGATGCGACCGCACTTATCACTCGGCTCTTAGTCACGTTTTACGACAAAGCAGTCGCGGTGTGAGTCTATTCGAAAGCCCTACTCCTAGGGCAAGTTTGTGATAAGCCCGGATACGGTTATCCACCTCCGAGAGAAGCATTAAGAGGTAACACCGCTGCAGAATCAACAAAAAATCGGATTTTTTTTTAGTTTGCTTTGAACCTTGTATGGGGTCATTCATTTATATTCAGTTTTTTCAAAATAAAAAAATAAATAAATTCAATCTTGTCAGGTAAATCTTATACAAAAGAAAATCTGATATATTTATTTTACAGAAATTATTTCTTACAAATACTATCCGTAACTGCATCTGTGTGGTAGAACTAGGTGTGCCAATGGCACGGTTGCACTTAAATCCCTATCAATGTTTCGACAAACACTAGATCACAAATTATCCGCAAATCGTCCAAGAGGGTAAATAAAATTCACTGGCAGTGTTTAGTTGGTTAATGTATTCTTTTTAATTCTTGAAAAGCAATCGGTTAGAACTGTGATAAACAATATTTAATGCCTCGCAAAAATATTATATCAAGGTTACGTCACATAAAGTCATTACAAGTTTGTTGACAACCATTATAAATACGTATTTGGAATTCTCTTGTGGGGTTTGGTGGGTTCTCTATACCACATGGAGAACCATCCCACAATTCTAACCAACCCTGACCGCTAACAGCGCGTCACTTTAACCCAACTCCCCATGCAAAATCTGCATTTGCATGTATCCCATACTTACCAAAAACCCATCTCCCAATCTGCAATAAAAGGCATATTCCAAAACCTTCAACAGACTATATTGTGACGCATATGACAGTCAGTACTGGAATATTCGGGAAAGTCCAAAACAAAGTACTGGAAAACTGGAGACTATGGGTAATAGAACATTCAAGATTATGGAACGAACGGAAACGAAATACCGAATCAGAATGTGGGGAACTGGTATAAATACGTCGCACACAACTCATGGGGACAAGTAGAAAGTAGTAAGTCTCGAGTGAGAAGCAAGCGATAAGTAAGAAGTAAAATACGCGATAAGTACGGAAGCGACAAGTCAAGAAATCGTTGTGTTCGTAAAAGTAACGGTTGTGATTAACGGACTAATAAAGTGTTATATTAATTCAAAATCGATTTAACGGCTTTTATTTATTCAAAATAATTAATCCAGCGAACCCTAAGCTCGCTACAATTGGTGTCAGAAGTAGGATTAATTATTGTTTAAGTGAATAAGTCTGTGAAAGTGTGTTGTGACTATGTCAGATCGACATTTGGAGGATCTTCGCGTTCCTGAGTTGAAGAAGGAACTAGAGGACCGGAATCTGGATAGCAGAGGACAGAAGCAAATTCTTCGACAGCGTCTACAAGCAGCAATGGAGGAAGAACTGAAGAACCATCCCCCAAATTAAAGCAGAGGTTGAAAGCCTCCAATGCAGATACTGCAGCAAATTTAACCATTCCCAGGAGGAATGCAAAAGGAGAATGTCGCTATTAAATAGCCAAAACAGCTCTCCACTAAACAAAACTGTCCCGAGAACTCAGCCCACTTCTACCGCAAACGCCTGGAGAAGTGGAGTAATAAATAAAATAAGCAACATACAGCTATTAAAAATCGACAGTCAAAAGCAATTTGCGGGAAAAATAGATGAAATATCGATCGAAGCTAGAGATACAAACCAGAGACAGGACGATCTAACTGCTCTCCAAATAAAGGAAGTAGAAATCAAAGATCGTACCCACAATATTACATCAAAATCCGTTTGTCAACCGATGATTTAACAAAAATCTCTAAACCAATTATCCCAACAGCTTCCCACATTTCTACATTCTCACATCCCCCAACCTTTAACAACAAAACACCTAAGCTCAAGAAAGAAATAACACCGGCAGAATGTAAGCCTGAGGAGCAAGAACTCCCAGCAAAATGTAAGCCCGAGGAACAGACAATCTCAGCCAAATGCAAGACTGCGGAACCAAAAGTCCCAGCAGAGCGTCAGTCTGAGGAACAAAAAGTCGCAGCAGAGCGTCAGACTGCGGAACAAAGAATCCCAGCAGAGCGCCAGACTGCGAAACAAAGAGTCCCAGCAGAGCGTCAGACTGCGGAACAAAAAGTCCCAGCAGAGCGTCAGACTGCGGAACAAAGGGTCCCAGCAGAGCGTCAGACTGCGGAACAAAGAGTCCCAGCAGAGCGCCAGACTACGGAACAAAGAGTCCCAGCAAAGCGCCAGACTGCGGAACTAAGGATCCCATCAAAGCAGAAGCCTGAGAACCAACAAATTCTTGCAAACAACTCGTATGCCAAACGTTTGCAGTCAAAAAATATACATAAGCTCATAGTAAGCTCCGTAATAAAACACAAATATAACCAAATAAACAGAATCCTTTTTAGAAATAAAGAAAACAGATATCTCTCAAAATCTATCACGAATCCCCCATCTTTCGAAATATTCCCCTTCGATCGTTCTATTACACAAATCTTGAACTTTGTTACACAACCCAACCCTACGAAAGTATGGAAAATCTTCCACAAGTTTAGGGAAAAGCTTAAAACAAATAGATTTTTCCTTTTCACCCAAACTTTAGATATATATATGTATGTATGGAATATGAAAAACAAAATTCTTATATATGATTAAATAAAATACAAAATGTAAATATAAAAACAAGCATATAAACAAAACAAAATGTTCACACCCTTAAATCTAAAATATTTAAAGGATTAATGAAAAACGAACTATAGAAAATATTTAAACAATTAAACAAAATTTAATAATTATTAGTAAGTAAGATCAAACCCAAATATAATAATAGAGAAAGAAAAAATAAACCAAACTAATTAATACCACATCTAAAAACAAAATGAATAAGAAAAATACCCCTAAGTCAACTACCAGATAAATTTAACATTACATATAGCACATAAATAAAACTAATACAGACATAGGAAAACATAGACAAAAACTAAAATTACCATGTAACCCAAATAAATTTAGTCAAATAAATACAAAAATGAAACCATAAAAAAAAAACTCTAAATAACATTACAAAATATGCTTTATATCCACCACTAGAATAAGATCCTTTTAAAAATAAATACACATTTACTTCCACTAATTTGTTAATCTAGCACTACGTCCCAATCAAAAAAGTATAAATATTAATGTACCATACCCTTAAGTATATATTAGAGAAATAACATAGTAAAATACGAACCAAAAAAAAAACAGTACTAATTTAAGAAATTTATAATACATATGCCTATTTTAAAAATCCTTTTTTAATATACTTAAACCATAATTGTAAACATGGCCTCAGCCACAATTGCTTAATAAATACCATACCACTCTTTGTACAAATAAACTTAAGAAGCATTACCACAAATGGGAAAATACAACATGTAGCACACATTCTAAACATAACTTTAAACAATTACAAATAACAATAACATTAATTAAAACCTGTAAAATCTTTAATGAAAAATTTTAAGACAACAAACTATAACTAACAATATTAAAATTGAAACAAATGTAAACTATCGCGAAGTTGAAATGCCACCGCCCTTTGCTTTTCATCCGTCCTAGAAAATTAATCTCTTCTAGATTAATTTTCTTTTCTAAAGGGGGAAGGATGTAGCGATCCTAAATCGCTACCCCTATCCAAATCCCCAATAACATCAAATCATAACCCAAATCGCAAATTTTCCATTGCCTCATATTCAAATTCCATATTGAGTCACATGTACAACGAATTTAACCAAAAGTTAATTCATCATACATTGACTCAATTCCTAAGAACCTTGACATCATGAAATGCTAAATTCAAAACGCATTTCATGATTCCCCTTCCCAGAATCTATCCAACAAAATCCTCAAACAATTCTCAGAACAAAATTCCAATCGAAGCACGTCAAGTCGTGCGTGTGCTTCTTGGAACTTTGACATTAAAATAGTTGACAAAAGTCAACTACAAAAACTATAACAGGGCAGTGCTTTTCAATTTCGGAATCAGCCATATACAGAGTCGAGTTCTAACCACCGACGACATCAGTCACGACAAAACAAAATAAATAATTAAAAAAAAATTTATAATTTAAATTTAAAAAAAAAAAAAAAAAAAAGTTTGAAAAAAAAAAAAAAAAAAAACAAAGTTTTTCTTTAGTGAACAGGAAGCATCTTTAGGTTCGATTATTTTTAATTTAATCCATATTTATTTTATTATTTGTTTTAATTTAGAAGGATTTGTTTTTAGGTCTACTTGTTTCCCTTCTTAGTTTTTTGTTTGTTCCTCTTCTCTTTTCCTTGCGGCCCACGCGTTTTTTGTTTCTTTTTTTCTGAGCTCGATGTTAGCAACATCGAAATAGATGGACACCTACTCTTCTCGTGGTGTGGGCCATCAGCCCGATCAGGGCATGATGGCTCTCATAAAAAGATTAAGGGAGGACCTCGAGGCTCTCAAGGCAGAGAACGCTGTCTTGAGAGATAAATTGTCGCGAGCGGAAGCTGCACCACCCGCATCCCCGTCCAGTGCCAGTTCGGAGGCTACTGACTCGGAATCGGAGCTCGAGCCCGAGTTGGAGGGTCTCGCTGAGAGTTCCGACGAAACAATGGATGACGGTGACTCGCGCACCCCCACCCCAAACTCGTCTAGAGCCCCTAAGCGGAAAACCCCGCTTCCCATAATAAACTGCGAAGGAGGACCTTCCAATAAGCGTGCGGCCACCGGCTCCCCGCCAACGCCGCACCCCAAACTGTTGTCGAACCCCGCGATAACACCAACTCATGTGAGGGTCGTACCTCCGCAGCAGCCTTGCCCACCACGACCAACTCCATTAGTTAACCCAAAACCAAAGGCTGCTGGTGTTCCCAACACTGTTCAGCCAGAGGTCGGGGAACGCCCACTTGTTTCTAAGAAGAAACAGCAACCCGGGGTCTTTGCACGAGACCTCAATTTAAAAAATTTCGTCGGTGATATGAACCGGCTAGGGATTTCTAACTTCAAGGCAAAGACCTTAAGTCCATCCCTAAATAAAATCATAGCCTACGATAGGGAAACCTATCGCACGGTTAACGACAACCTCAAGGCCAAGGAGGTGAATTATTACACCTTCACTCCGGCCGACGAAAAGTCGAGGACAATCCTCTTAAAACGAGTCGCTGCCTCTTGGGAAAAGGACGACATCGTAACTGCTCTTGAGGCAACATTTCCTAACGTCAAATTCATTGACGTCAAAAAATTCTCTCCCCCACAGCGGTTTGTGAACATCAGACCGCAAAGATACACCAAGCTGAACATATGGCAGCTTCTCCTTGCCCCAGGAACCGACATAGATTCCATAATACGGACAAAGTCGCTTCCAACTTTGCATCAGCAAGTTGTCTTCGAGGTATTTCATAACAGAGAAATACCTCAATGCAGACGTTGCCAACGTTTCGGGCATGTCTCCCGAAACTGCAACATGGGTCGCCGTTGCGTTCGTTGCGGAAAATCCCACGATATTGGCAAGTGCGAACTTCCGCTAGCGAAATACGATCCCGCAACAAATGTGCAGGATGAAATAACACTGCCAACTTGCTGCAACTGCGGCAACAAAGGGCGTCCGGCCAGTTATAGAAATTGTCCTAAATATAAGGAAATTAAACTAAGATCCAAGGAGACTCGAGCTAAGCAAACAGCCAAGTCAGACTTCGGAAAACAGGCCACACAAAACCTCATCCAAAATGGATTCACATTGCCGACATGCTTAGGGGTCAGCAGGCAAGGAATACAAAAACCCTTTCAACTCCTCCCCCTCAAAAACATATTCAAGTCCCTAAGCGAGCCCCGGTAAAGGCCAACACGACGCCTCAAATCTTCAATGCTCGAGAAACTACTTAGTTTCTCCCGCTTAATTGAGGATATCCGACCCCGATATGAGAAACTATCAACCGAGGCAGAGAGGGAGGCCCTCCTTTTCACTGCATATGCAAGACATACCCTCAACAATGGATTCCAAAATTAAAGTTATCCTCTTAAATGTCAACTCCCTTGTTTCGCATTCCAAGCGTATGATAGTTTCTGACTTCATAAAGGAAAGCCGGGCGGACGTGGTACTTGTAGCCGGGCGGACGTGGGACTGTAACCGTCCCGTATTCCCAAATTTCTTCGAAGAGATCGAACCCTCACTGGCGGTCCCACCATCAACGGAGGTGGAACTTGTATACTGGTTAATAGCGGACTTCGCCATGAACCTATTGACCTCCCACACCTAGAGTCCATAGAGGTATCTGGAGTTGAACTGCATCTGGCTAGTAATGGTAGAGTGAATATATACTCCGTATACCACTCGCATAAAACCAATAATGGCCCCATTAACCCCGAAGATATCGGCAAACTAATAAGGACCTCGGGGCATACACCCTTCATCATAGGCGGCGATTTTAACTCCAGACATCCCCACTGGAACAACTCTGTCTCTTGCCCAAATGGCACAAAACTGTACCAATGGTACACCGCAAATATGTATGCCCTCAACTGCGAAATAGTCGCACCTACTGTTGGTACTCGAGGTAACTCAATTCTGGACATATTTATTGTGTCCAAAGACTTACTTCCACAAATCACTCCTCCTCAAGTTTCAGCGGGTGTATCTGACCACAATGCTGTGACCACATTCATTCGCGGCTATCGAGCATCCCGGGCTCACATCAGATACATACCCGATTATGGGCGGACAAATTGGGACAACTTCAATATTACATTGAACGATAAACTCCACCACTTCTCTCTTCCCACTGACAGGAACCTAACGACGGTTGAGATAAACAACGCTGCAAAACGACTTCACGAGATTCTAGTTGAAACTTCGGAGACTCATGTCCCGAAGTATAAACTTGAAAAGACCTATCAGATTCCCCATGACGACATCACTCTTCATCTCATCCGGGAGCGTAAAAAGCTCTGCAGAATGAGATATCGTCACCGCTTTACGCAAAGGGAGCCATTATTGCGATCCATTATTCACAATATTGGTACACTGATAAAACAGAGAATCCAAAACAATCGTACCCGACAATTGGAAGACAAGCTGAAGGGTATTCAGATGGACCAGAACGTTTATAAAAATGTTAAAAAGATATGTGGCACTTCCCGCATCACTGGGCCAATTATGCGCAATGGTGTTGTTGTCAATAACGACACCAATAAAGCAAATATCATCGGAGAGACCTTCGAAAACAATCACAAACTCACTCTCCAAGATGGCGACCCGGAAACTAATGCAATCGTTAGTTCAGAGGTCCACAGTAAGTTGGACGACTTCAACGAGCCAATTGTTGTCTTTAACCCAACTAACAGTGCATACTTCGATGACACACGTGATAATGGTCACGGTTTCATCACACCAAATACCCTACAGAGTCTGGTCAAATCTCGACACCCTAAGAAGTCACCTGGTATCGACAACATGTCATACCACTCGTTGCGAAGGCTTTCTGCCTTATTCTTTATAAAGCTCTCCATTCTGTTCAACCATGCTTACAACATGGGGTACTTTCCCCAAGCTTGGAGGCACGCTATTATTTGCCCAATAGCAAAAGTTGGGAAACCAACGTATCACCCCTCAAGCTTTCGCCCTATCTCGCTTCTCACTTGCATCAGCAAAATATATGAAAAATTCATATACGAAAAGCTAAATAACTTTGTCAGTGCCAGGCACCTAATACCTGATTTCCAATTCGGATTTCGAAGAGCGCACAGCACCACTATGGCTCTTAACTTATTTCAAAACCACGTCTGCGTGCGGCTCTTTAATAAGGAACCCACCGTTGCGGTAAGCCTAGACATTGAAAAAGCTTTTGATACGACTTGGATCGAAGGTCTCGCTTTTAAACTTCTGAATACTGGCCTCAGTAGAACGCTGTGTAGCATCATCTACCAGTTTGTTCTAAACAGAACCTTCCAAGTTAGAATGAATGGAAAGCTTTCCCGAACTTTTCACGCCGCTGCAGGCGTACCACAGGGCTCCATTCTAGGCCCCATCTTATTCAATATTTACACCTCCGATATTCCCCGCCCCGCGGACGGGAGAGTAAACCAAATATGCTATGCGGATGACGTCCTGGTGTACACGTCAACCAAAGGCCCTAACCTCGCAACAAATCGACTCAACCGTCACTTGGACGAACTGTATCAGTATTACAGTAGATGGAAAATCCGACTTAATCCATCCAAAGCAGTAGCCATAATTCTGAGTAGTAAACACTCCCAACCTACTTCTCGATATTCACAGAATATTCGAATCAAAATGGGAGATACTACGATTAGACCACAGGACAAGATGAAATATCTTGGGGTCACTTATACCCCAAAAATGAATTTCATCAAACATGTGACCCACATTCTCCAAAGGGGCCTTGGTCGGTCTAAGCAACTGCACAACATCCTGAAGTGGAGGAACAAAGTTGACACCAAAGTTAAGCTTCTCTGCTATAAGCAGCTAATCCGATCTGGAATATCGTACGCCTTTCCCATATGGTCCTGCATATCTTCGGCTCAAATGGAAAGACTTCGGGTTTTCGAAAGGAAACTCCTCAGAAGATGCACCAATCACTCTAGAAGGCCTGACGGTCGTCATTACCCCAACTCTCACCTATACGAAGGCGCCTCCATTAGCCCTATCGACGAGTACTTGCTTCAATTAGCATATAAGTACCTCGAAAACATTCAGAACAGCGAGAACCTACTTGTACGGGACTCTTGCGTTCTTGACCCCTCTCTCTCTCGATCTCTTCGGATCAAACCCGCACAATTTCTTCTTCAGTATAAAACTGAAGAAAGCACCCTTCCCAACAACATTCCCCTCTATAATAGAGGATTTCTGGACCCATCCCATAGGGTCTACAATTAACAAACCAACACACGAACGCACAGTACAAGACGGCACAAATACAAACATACACACCGACCAAAGCGCAGATTATCAGACGCCAAAGACGTGATCTGCGTTTACTACCGCACCCAAGACCCACCGGTCTTGTAAGATTTCTTTCCCACCATCCCGCTATAAAAGTAGTTAGAGAACACTTGGACTAACACTGTCCACACTATCCTTGGATACCCCCCCTTTTTTCTTCTCTTTTCAGATGCCGCGAGACCGAGCCCAATATCCTCACGGATGTGGGTGATTCTGGTTATCGCAAGATGACCAGAAGTCAGAGACAAGATGAAGGACACATATGTCCTGTCTCGCCAAATTCGGCCTTCTCGCCACATTTTTTTTTTCATGGGGGCAAGTAGAAAGTAGTAAGTCTCGAGTGAGAAGCAAGCGATAAGTAAGAAGTAAAATACGCGATAAGTACGGAAGCGACAAGTCAAGAAATTGTTGTGTTCGTAAAAGTAACGGTTGTGATTAACGGACTAATAAAGTGTTATATTAATTCAAAATCGATTTAACGGCTTTTATTTATTCAAAATAATTAATCCAGCGAACCCTAAGCTCGCTACAATTGGTGTCAGAAGTAGGATTAATTATTGTTTAAGTGAATAAGTGTGTGAAAGTGTGTTGTGACTATGTCAGATCGACATTTGGAGGATCTTCGCGTTCCTGAGTTGAAGAAGGAACTAGAGGACCGGAATCTGGATAGCAGAGGACAGAAGCAAATTCTTCGACAGCGTCTACAAGCAGCAATGGAGGAAGAACTGAAGAACCATCCCCCAAATTAAAGCAGAGGTTGAACGCCTCCAATGCAGATACTGCAGCAAATTTAACCATTCCCAGGAGGAATGCAAAAGGAGAATGTCGCTATTAAATAGCCAAAACAGCTCTCCACTAAACAAAACTGTCCCGAGAACTCAACCCACTTCTACCGCAAACGTCTGGAGAAGTGGAGTAATAAATAAAATAAGCAACATACAGCTATTAAAAATCGACAGTCAAAAGCAATTTGCGGGAAAAATAGACGAAATATCGATCGAAGCTAGTGATACAAACCAGAGACAGGACGATCTAACTGCTCTCCAAATAAAGGAAGTAGAAATCAAAGATCGTACCCACAATATTACATCAAAATCCGTTTGTCAACGGGCCGGATCCGATGATTTAACAAAAATCTCTAAACCAATTATCCCAACAGCTTCCCACATTTCTACATTCTCACATCCCCCAACCTTTAACAACAAAACACCTAAGCTCAAGAAAGAAATAACACCGGCAGAATGTAAGCCTGAGGAGCAAGAACTCGCAGCAAAATGTAAGCCCAAGGAACAGACAATCTCAGCCAAATGCAAGACTGCGGAACCAAAAGTCCCAGCAGAGTGTCAGTCTGAGGAACAAAAAGTCCCAGCAGAGCGTCAGACTGCGGAACAAAGAGTCCCAGCAGAGCGTCAGACTGCGGAACAAAGAATCCCAGCAGAGCGCCAGACTGCGGAACAAAGAGTCCCAGCAGAGCGTCAGACTGCGGAACAAAAAGTCCCAGCAGAGCGTCAGACTGCGGAACAAAGGGTCCCAGCAGAGCGTCAGACTGCGGAACAAAGAGTCCCAGCAGAGCGCCAGACTGCGGAACTAAGGGTCCCATCAAAGGGTCCCAGAAGCAGAAACAACTCGTATGCCAAACGTTTGCAGTCAAAAAATATACATAAGCTCATAGTAAGCTCCGTAATAAAACACAAATATAACCAAATAAACAGAATCCTTTTTAGAAATAAAGAAAACAGATATCTCTCAAAATCTATCACGAATCCCCCATCTTTCGAAATATTCCCCTTCGATCGTTCTATTACACAAATCTTGAACTTTGTTACACAACCCAACCCTACGAAAGTATGAAAAATCTTCCACAAGTTTAGGGAAAAGCTTAAAACAAATAGATTTTTCCTTTTCACCCAAACTTTAGATATATATATGTATGTATGGAATATGAAAAACAAAATTCTTATATATGATTAAATAAAATACAAAATGTAAATATAAAAACAAGCATATAAACAAAACAAAATGTTCACACCCTTAAATCTAAAATATTTAAAGGATTAATGAAAAACGAACTATAGAAAATATTTAAACAATTAAACAAAATTTAATAATTATTAGTAAGTAAGATCAAACCCAAATATAATAATAGAGAAAGAAAAAATAAACCAAACTAATTAATACCACATCTAAAAACAAAATGAATAAGAATAATACCCCTAAGTCAACTACCAGATAAATTTAACATTACATATAGCACATAAATAAAACTAATACAGACATAGGAAAACATAGACAAAAACTAAAATTACCATGTAACCCCAATAAATTTAGTCAAATAAATACAAAAATGAAACCATAAAAAAAAAAACTCTAAATAACATTACAAAATATGCTTTATATCCACCACTAGAATAAGATCCTTTTAAAAATAAATACACATCAACTTCCACTAATTTGTTAATCTAGCACTACGTCCCAATCAAAAAAGTATAAATATTAATGTACCATACCCTTAAGTATATATTAGAGAAATAACATAGTAAAATACGAACCAAAAAAAAAAACAGTACTAATTTAAGAAATTTATAATACATATGCCTATTTTAAAAATCCTTTTTTAATATACTCAAACCATAATTGTAAACATGGCCTCAGCCACAATTGCTTAATTAATACCATACCACTCTTTGTACAAATAAACTTAAGAAGCATTACCACAAATGAGAAAATACAACATGTAGCACACATTCTAAACATAACTTTAAACAATTACAAATAACAATAACATTAATTAAAACCTGCAAAATCTTTAATGAAAAATTTTAAGACAACAAACTATAACTAACAATATTAAAATTGAAACAAATGTAAACTATCGCGAAGTTGAAATGCCACCGCCCTTTGCTTTTCACCCGTCCCAGAAAATTAATCTCTTCTAGATTAATTTTCTTTTCTAAAGGTGGGAAGGATGTAGCAATCCTAAATCGCTACCCCTATCCAAATCCCCAATAACATCGAATCATAACCCAAATCCCAAATTTTCCATTGCCTCATATTCAAATTCCATATTGAGTCACATGTACAACGAATTTAACCAAAAGTTAATTCATCATACATTGACTCAATTCCTAAAAACCTTGACATCATGAAATGCTAAATTCAAAATGCATTTCATGATTCCCCTTCCCAGAATCTATCCAACAAAATCCTCAAACAATTCTCAGAACAAAATTCCAATCGAAGCACGCCAAGTCGTGCGTGTGCTTCTTGGAACTTTGACATTAAAATAGTTGACAAATGTCAACTACAAAAACTATAAAAGGGCAGTGCTTTTCAATTTCGGAATCAGTAGAAGCACAGAGCCCGAACCGCTGGCCGTTCAATATCAGTATCATTTCGCAGGCCGAATCGCTGGCCGATTGTCAGTCATAAAACTCACCCTTGTACTTTTATAAAATAGAGAAGAATAAAATCCCCTGAAATTGTTTTAACTCCATCTTTTCACTTTTTACTTTTCACTATCGACACTCCGGGCTCTTCTCCTGCTGTTTTGGGAAAGCACGGCACGGAATATAACAGTAAAAACAAATTTTTTTCAAATGCCCATCAATTATTCAGAACTTAATGTTAATGACCTACGTATTACGTGTGGATTAAGGTGAAAAAAAACATTATACTGCCATAGAGCTACTCTTATTTCTTACGGCTCACGGAATTGGCTCCAGCGCCGCTATTTTCTATAATTTTTTTGTTTTAGTAAAAATAATTTTACCTTATAATAATATTATATTCTACAAAATAAAAGTCACAAAACCGCCCTAATTTAAAATTATACTGTGGTGCTATCCCTTAACGAACAAAACTTCTCACACTGAGCGAATATTAAAAACAGGTTGTCTGAAAAAGTGGGACACATTTTTAATCAAACGAATAAATGAATGCAATAGCGAGCAGACTATAGCTAGTTTTATTATATCTATTTATGTCTAATGTATTATATATTTGTATGCTCTTGTAGATTTTATAAATGATGTTCAGCCATGATCAAGACAAAACCGATTGATAGTGGTGCCCAAATCCTTGAGCCGTTGCTCGATCAAAATGATAATAACACCCAAGTTGTTAATAACAACAATGAGTGGTTTTCGACATATAGCAGTGCCAATCAAAGAAAGTTTCGAGACAAAATATTAAGATATTGCACCACAAAAAATGTCGTCAGTTCAACGATCAACATACTCAATCGCAGAAGATTAACTATCGTCGCATTGGTGCTGCTTTGTGTTGTGTTCTTGTTCGCGAACTCTATTCGAACTTCCGATGACGAGAATATATCCGTGATTCACTACTCGCATGTACCTGGAATGAAGGGTGAGTCAGAATTAAAAGTATTTTCTTTTAGTAATTTTGTTAATTCACTTTAATAATGTACGATGCTTCATTAGCAATGCAACATTGTCATAAGGTATTGTAAAAAATAAATGCAAATAAAACCACTACATTAATTGCAACGTCTGCTTTTTTACCAGATACTTTTACCTTGTGCATCTTGTTTTTATTAAAATTGCTAATATTTGTACTAATGTAGTTTATAATTGTTCCATTTTTTTGGTTATAATAATCATAGTTCACTAATGCAATGCTATCTAACATATAGTATATTACTAAACATTTATCCTAATTACTGGTTCACCATCAGTGTTGAAAATTATTTTATAAATTCAATATAATACCTTTAAAAGTGTTTTTAAAAGTCTATATTGAAGTAAAAGTTGATTCGCCGAGAGAAATAAAAAAGTTTTACATGGCTGTTACACTTTATTTGCACAATATGAATTAAATGATACTAGAGGTACTCGCTGTGTAGGTGGTATGTTGTCTTGCGGATGCTGTCTGGTGGTTTAACCTCCTGTGTTGCCTTTAGGTGGCTAGATCCGTTTATGGAAGTTGCAGAGCACTTTATTTTGGTTTTACTTCCTTTTTGGTATTATTGCTGTGGCGGTTCTTTAAGCCATTTCCAAAGAACCAGCCATTCCTTTTAAATTACCCTGTCTCACACTCACCTCAAGTCTTCCTACTTACCTGCAATTTTGGGCAGCGTAAGCTCTCAGCAGCATTTTTCATACCTGAAAATAAAACCCCAGCAAACATGCACATCAAACAAATTATTTCATTCATCTTACATGAACCGTGCCAGACAATCGGCTCGGCTTGTCAGCAATTATAAACGATAAACACTCGCTGGCCAGCGTAATTGTTGACACTGCTGTAGCCGATATTCTTCAGTTCATGAGTGAATATTGCTCCAATCCCAATGTTATAATATTTTGGGTGCACCACCGTGCTTCCGGTTTCCCGGGAAGAGTGGGCTACCGTGGTTGTCCTTCATGGATATGTCGAACTCGTGTATATTTGTTTTTCCGAACAAAATACCGAAGGTGTTACCGCACTTTACATTGAGCCACTAGAGACGTAAGTGTATTTACACACGCGAGAAAAACACTGTTTGGTAAAGAAACTTTTGTTGAGCCGTACATGAAAAGGCAGAATGATACTTTTTAAAAACGAATTTATTTTTAAGTTTAATTCTTATATTATTTTTGAGGAGGTCTTCTCCTCACGCGCGCTACTGACCGACTCCGTCAAGCGACTCCAGTCAAGTCAACTTCTCACTACAAAATTCTAATATTCAATTATCTTTATGTTCTTTCGAAGGTCACGATGCATCGCCACTTATCGTTTGATCCTTTATTGGGGTTTTTATTTGTATTAGCCATCTGGCTAATGCAAACAAGAATTTTCCTGCATTTCAAATAGGTAGCACAAGATCCGTGGAAATCGGTTGTTAGTTTAGGATCTGGGAATCCGTGTCTATTAGCTAGTCATAAAACATCTGGTATCCGTTTGGATGTTTATTATTGCAAGAATTGTGTGTCGGCGTATCGAATAGATATGCCATTGTTTGGACACATGCACTTTTAGGTTTTGGATCTTGTAGGTTTTTTAGGTGCTAATTGCTTTTAGCATACCTGAGAAAATAATGCATTATGCTGTTTGATTTTAGGAAATTGAATTGAACAAAGGCATTAAAATGAATAAATAAATGTGAATTCAATAAATGAGAATTTGAACGTTTAGTTCGATTTGGTTACAATGCTATGTTTGGAATATCAAATGGATTTTCTTATAGGTGGGAGGAAAATGTAATGTGGGAGGCAAATGTAATATGGGAGAAAAATGTAATGTGAGAGGAAATGTAATGTGAAGGAAAATAGTAGGGCTTCTTGGAGCACTACACCAATACCGATCATGGGATTTGGGCACGAATATGATTGACGTTAGACAATCATACCCATGATCATGTCTAATGATTCGTTGTCTAAACGCCGACCAGCCACTATTCTCACGCTGGCTATTCTAAACGAAATGCTTCTGTGTACTCTACGTAAACAGAAGAAATTATTTTTGCCTGCATGCTAGTAATTCCTGTGCATTATCCAATGCCTAAAATAAACATTCACCCAAATCTAGTAGTCTTTGCCGTCGCAGCAAAGTTCTGTTGACTGATCGCCAACCCAAATCGATCCCCTATCGTACGATGGGAATACACCCAGCCGTACACCGATCATCCTATTTTACCAGCTGCATGTTTGTTTTTCCTCTCCTGCGCCCAGCGCGTGTTTGGGTGTTTTTCTTGAAAAGGAAAGATTGTTTTTCCCCTGCGATGACATGCGTGGAAACTCATCGCAATCACCGCGAGGCTGGGTCAACGCCGCCCAGCTCAGGGAGTCAGATTGGAATCGCGGAATCACACACACGTGCCACAGTCGTCGCGTTCAAGGAGTAAAATTCAAATGTCGAGTAGTGGAGTCGAGCTTTTAAGTCGCCATTAGTGCACGAATGTGATTAATTGAACTCTCTCAGTTTTTTTTAAGTTCCAATTAATGTACAAACCTGTGATTAAATGAACTCTCTCAGTTTTTAAGTTCCAATTAATGTACAAACGCTACTCCCTTAGCTGGGTTATGAAACAATAAGGACACCTGTGTAATCTAATAATCTAAAGTACCACAAATAAAAGATCAATTGTCGCCTACTGATATAGTGAATTTCATTTCTACGCATTTGATTTCCTGTGTTCTATGTCCGCTCGGTATCAGTAACTTGTGTTTTATTTTGTGAAAGAACGGTGGGTTATTTAGTGAACCAGCGCCGTACGCCCGCGCACCCTACATAAAATCCCACAGATCAGTTATCAAACATGATTGGTCTCAATTAAGGGGCGGAATGACACCGACAGTTACCACTCTTTTGTTAAACCGCAACATTTATTCTAAACTTTATTTACTTTTATTAAAAAACTATAAATGGTCACAAAACGCAGGATTTCTATTTCCGTAAACTAACTTTAGCACCTTTTGAAAAAAACCGATTTTCATTTTTTCAATTCTTCAACACCAACTGTCAATAATCAACTGTTGACACCCATCATCATCATCATAATCATCGGCATGACAACCGGGATCCGGTCTTGGCCTTATTTAATAAATCTCTCCACCCGTCCCGATTTCGAGCCGATGTCATCCAGTTTGGCACTCCCAGGCTCTGCGCGCCCTGGTCTACGCCATCCTTCCAACGCAGACGAGGTCTGCCACGCTGTCTCCTTCCATACATCCTGCCACAAATGACTTTCCGGGGAGGCTCCTCTTCGCTCATTCGAGCTAGGTGTCCCGCACACCGGAGTCTACCGAGCTTGATTTTTCTTACAACATTAGATTCAAGGTAGATTGCATACAACTCATGGTTGCAACGTCTCCGGAATCGTCCTCCCTCAAATACGGGGCCAACAATTCACCTTAAGACCTTCCTCTCGATCGCGGCTAAGAGTTCAGAGTGCGTTTTGTTGAGCACCCAGGTCTCGGATCCATACATGAGTACAGTTAACTCCATGGTCTTGTACAGTAGTAGCTTGGATGTTCTGGATAAATTTCGGGATTTAAAGAGCCTTGATAGACCATAGTAGGCTTTGTTGGATTTGATCAGCTTCTTCCATATTGTTATCGGCTGATACTATTCACCCTAGGTAGTTAAAGAATTGCATACTTCAAATTCGTGCTCCACTACCCTGATAGTTGGACCAACGTTACGTGTTCTCTTCGCAGAAGTTGCCACCATGTACTTAGTTTTTCCCTCATTAATGCGCAGTCTCAGTTTTTATGCCGCCTGCTCGATCTGGGTGAAGGATACCTGTACACCTGATTCGGTTCTACCGATGATGTCGATGTCATCTGCGTAGGCAAGTATCTGGCTGAACTTGGTGACAATAGTCCCCCAGAGTCACGGATTGCTTTCTCCAACGCCAGGTTGAAGAGGAGGCAGGCCAGACCGTCCCCTTGTCGGAGTCCATTAAATATGTTTATTGGTTTGGACAGCAATCCCGCTATTTTTACTTGACTAGTTACGTTGGTCATGGTCAACCTACAAAGTCGTACCAATTTGTTTGGAATGCCGAACCCTCTCATGTCATTATATAATTCTATCCCGGCTATGCTGTCGTAGGCGACCTTAAAGTTTATAAATAGATGATATAATGGAATCTTAAATTCCTGGCATGTTTCCATTGCCTGCCTGAGGGTGAATATCTGATTAATTGCTGATTTTCCTGGGATGATGCCACACTGATATTGACCAATGATGGTGTGGGGTAGAAGTAGGTGCCTGACACGACACTGGTCCACTTCACTCCCCAAACAATCTATAAGTTCCGCCGAGAGAAGAATAAACACTCTGATTTTGTCACTTAGAGTTAATCCTTATTGATAATAGTTCAATTCAGTTTTACACAGTTTTTTTTAACATATATTCTGTTCCCGGACTGAAGGTATTTTATCTGTTTTTTTATAACACTTTCATGGCACTATAATCGTCGATTACAGCGACAGCATTTATCTTTAAGAATGGTTAAGCAGCACGTTAAGAATTAATTCCAACGACAAGATTTACTTTAGAAAACGGATTAGAATTTACACGACTCCACTCGACTAACTATCCGCGCGCACACTCTGGATTTTTAATTTTGTGTGTCCACACCACTGGGGATAAAATCTGACTCGCCGATGCAATCCATATCCGTCAGATGGTGGATTACATCGGTGGGGGAGTATTCTATATGTGTCCGTATAGGACAAGTGCGATGCCCTTCAGCCTGCATATCGGCAACGACGAAAGGCATTATTGAGATAAGCGATAGCGAAGATCGCCTAAGGAAGAAATAGGTTTCTGTGTCCTAAATAAACAGAAGCGATATTTCAAGGTTCAAACGATGCGATGCACATTATTTGTGATCTAGGCGATGCTTTATGGGAACATCGGCTGTTTACATAATCGCCCCAGACTTGTGCCATTGCAGGCAATAGATTTTTTCGTGGCGATAAGCAAACCGAAGGTTTGCTCGCCATGGCCAAGACTATGGTGGCTTTTGTTTGCTCTAATTAAATGGAACATGGGTATGATGGTGAGGAATTTGACTTGCAGGCATGCAAGCGTACGTCTCACCCAGGGGAAACATGGACAGCGGTTGGTAAGTAAAATAAACACAGTGAGGTACTGTGTATTTGTTTGTTTTACAGGCCGGAGCATCATTAGGCATGATCATGGGTATGATTGTCTAACGTCAATCATATTCGTGCCCAAATCCCATGATCGGTAGATAACCGAAAAAGGAAATTGGTCGCAAGTGTTGCGAACCTCGGGATTGGGGCAATAAATGGTTATGAACCGTAGCAAAACCATCGGCTATAGCTGTGTCAACAATTACGCTGGCCAGCGAGTGTTTATCTATTATAATTGCTGACGAGCCGAGCCGATGGAGATATGGTATGATTCATATAATATGAAACGGAAAAATTCAATGTGATGCATGCCTTGATGAGGTTTAACTTTCAGGTGAAAGTTATTTGAAAGACAGCTTAAGCTGCTCGAATATAGGTAAGTATAGTGGTTTATGGAGTGAGGGAAAAGCAGGTTGATTTAAAGAAATGGATGGTTCTTTGGGAAAGCTTTAAAGAACCGCCACAATAGCTTTAGCGTATGGGACTATCCGATAGTGGAGAGTATCTTATAGGCGGTACTCAGCAATGTTATACCCCTATAGTTGCTGCACAGTGCGATATCTCCTTTCTTATGTATGGGGCAAATTATACCACGACGCCAATCTTCCGGCATCTCCTCTTGCTCCCATTCGTGCACCACGATCTCATGAATTGCGTGATGTAACGCTGTCCCTCCTTGTTTGATCAGTTCAGCTGGTATGCCATCAGCTCCAGGGGCTTTATTTGATTTGAGCTGTCTATTGGCTTTTACTGTTTCCTCAATGCTTGGTGGCGGCAGCATTTGGTCTTGATCTTGCATTGGTGGAGCCTCCAACTCTTCTGTGAGCTGACCATTTAGCAATTCATCGAAGTGCACTTCCCATCGCTCCAGAATGCCTTCAGGATCGGTGATCAGATTACCCTCTTTATCCTTGCAGTAAGTGCAGCGTGGTGTGTACCGCGTCATACTGCGGATTATGTGGTAGAACTTCCGCGCCTGGTGCGGACCTCGCTCTCTACTTTTCACTATTTCACAGACTAGATATTTTTCCCAGGCACTTTTCTTTTGTGTGTGTAGTCGTTTTTAGATCTTCTGAGCTCTTTATATTTCTCCTCGGGTACCCGCGTCCTATGAGGCTGCTGCATTGTCCGGTATGCAGCATTCTTACGTTCAGTCACTAGTTTGCACTCATCATCAAACCAGTCGCTCCGATCTCTACGACTACTGCCTAAGATGGAATTGGCAGTACTAATGACATTATTCTTAAGGCGTGTTCAGGCATTCTAGCCCCAGGACTTACTCTCCCTCCGTCGAGCTCTCCGAGGGCGAGTCCTTGCGCATGACCAAAGGTGTTACTGGTATTCTCATTGTGTAAGCCAGCCGTGTTGATTCGAACCTGATCCGCGGATACAATACGTCTCCGTAACGCAATCCGTCCTAGGAAAACTATACCAACAAGATAGTTATCCGAGTCGACGTTGGCACCTCTGTACGTTCGTACCGTCATCAGGCTCGAGGAGTGGCGGCGATCTATCAATACGTGGCCAATTTGGTTGCGAGTGGCTCCATCAGGTGATAGCCAGGTGGCTTTGTCGATATCTTTACGTGGAAACCTGATACTTGCAACGACCAAGTTTTTCGATGCCAGTTCGATGACTCGTCCATTTTCATTAGTATTCCCATGCAAACTATGGGAACCTGCGTAGTGTCTGAAAACCGCCTCCCGACCTGTTGACACCCACCGTTGCGAAAACCATACCGTTGTTTTTGTTTTTCTTTTGTTGTTTCACGATATGAAATTAGTAAAAACGATTTATAAAGATGAGGAAGAGCGTCGGTGAGAGTACTGAACCTTGGGGAACACCTGCATTAATTTGATGGGAGACAGATTTGACACCATCAAGAACAACTTGAATTGAACGGCCAGAAAGATAGTCTCTTATCCATTGGATCAGGGAATTGTCCATTCCATATGAATGTAATTTTGATAAAAGGGCTGGATGCCAAACTCTGTCGAAGGCCTTCGAGATAGCCAGCGCAACAACTTTGTTTTCTCCGAAGTAGTGGATGGAATGGCTCCACGTTTCGGTAAGGTACGCCTTCAAATCTCCTGTGGACCTGTTGCTACGAAAGCCACATTGGCGGTCATTGAGGGGGTCATTTGATTCTACATATTTCGAAAGTTGACGGTTAATCAGTAGTTCCATTACATTCGAGAGAATAGAAGAAAGTGCTATGGGTGAATAAGAAGAGGGATGATTTGCCGCCCTTTTTTGGAATTGGCTAAATGTTCGCTGACTTCCATCTATTTGGTAAACGGCGAGTAGAATAAGAGAAATGAAAGAGTTTTCGCAGTTATTTAGCGAGTGAAGAGGAACATCTCTTCAAGAGAATTGGGGGGAATGCCATCCGGACCAGCCTGGACAATAGTACGCGTTCGCAAGCGAAGCATATCCTCTTCCTGTATATGTAAGTCCGGCTGATGTATCTGCAGTTAGATAAAAATATTCGCCTCCTGGATATGTAGATCCAGCTTCTGGATGTGCATCTTGAGTAAAATATCCGGTTCCCTTTCCTGGATATGTAAATCGGGCTGATGTATCTGCATATTACATAAAAATATTCGGCTTCTGGATATGTAGATGCGGCCTGTGGATGGATATTGAATTAAATGTCCGGCTCCTTTAATTGGTATCCGGCTCGAAGGACCATTTTTCACGTGGTGAAATTAATAAAAACGAAATTAATACTTTTACGAAACCCTTATTTCCTGTCCTTGACGGGGTGCAAGGACGAATGAATTAATTCGCTGAAAATTGCCTCTTACGTCTGTTCTCTCTAGAGACGACGCCTTCTGTGGTGATTTCATGTGTGTTTCTTATTCGACAAGTGATTGCAAGTGCTTGGAGCTTTGTTGGGAACCCAACATTTGTTGTATCCCCACTGTTAACCCAACAAGAAAACTAGGTCATCCGATGTAACCGTTATGGCGTTTGTATGCGCCAGTTCTTATTTATGTTTTATGTTTCAATTTATGTTCTATGTTTTATATTGGTAATGTTAAATGTTTAATGTGGCTTTATGTGTGTTTAAAATGTGAAATGTGGATAAATGTTTTCTGAGTAATTTAATGTTTTGTGTATTGTTTTTTACATTGTTTAAATGTTTTATGTGTTATATGTGTAATTTAAAAAAGTAAATTATGTTTTGTATTTATGTAAGGAGAGCGCACGGGACAGGGAACAATGGCGGAGTCGAGTCGGTGAGGTCATGAACTTTCGGGTTCCTACAGGCCAATAGTAATAGTAATTTATGTATTTTGATTGTGTGTAAAATTAAAGGTGTAATGTTTTAATACTCAATGTTCAGATTCGTGGGACAAATGTGGTGGGGAAGTGACAATGCAACATGACGAAACTGCTTAGGTCGGTTATTCGCTTAAAATGCATGTGGTTGTGCGATCGATACCAAGCACTGGTCTGAACTTCGTAGTGGCGCAGCAACCTCCACGATATAAATGCTCCGCTCGGATATCAAAAAGAAATCCAAGATGTTCGCATAATCACCTCGGGCATCCGGCACTCGCGTAGGTTCTTCCACAAGTTGAGTCAAATTGCGGCTAACAGCGAACATCTCCGCCAGCCTCCCAACTTCGTAGGTTCTGTTAGAGTACACCAACCAGTCGGATGTCAAACTCTGTCGAACGCTTTTGAAATAACCAATGCAACAACCTTGCTTTCACCGAAATAGTGGATGGAATGGCTAAACTTTTCGGTAAGGTACGGCATCAAATCGCCTGTGGACGGGTTTTTTATTTTTTTTTTTTTTTTTTTTTTATTTTTTTTATTTTTTATTAGACTTCTCTCGGGAGAGGCGAACCTATAGCGTCGAGTGGGCGCCCCGAGATGCCATCAAATAACTGTTGCAGTTCTTTTTGAACAGTTGCAGGTTGTAACGCTCCGGGAACACTCCCGTGGGAAGGGTGTTCCACAGCTTCCCCGCTCTGTAACGGAACGAGTTCTGATACAGGGATGTTCGCGCTGTCGGGAGATGAACCACAAACGGGTGCGATCCGTCGGATTGTCTTGTGGAGCGCATATAAACCGAATTGCGTGGAACAATGCCAAGAATCTCCGAAGAACAGCACCCGTGATAATATCTGTAAAACAGACAGAGGACGCGCCTTCGATGTGATAGCGACTGTAGTCCCGACGTCAGCGCCGAGTCCCCGATCAGGCGGATCGCTCGTCTTTGTACGCTCTCAAGTAGGTCAAGGGTATGTTTAGGAGCCGAGCTCCAAACATGAGAACAATATTCGAGCGCGGGTCTAATTTGAGATTTATATAGGAGAAGAAGTTGGGCCGGAGTAAAGTATTTCTTGGCTCTAAAAACCGTTATGAAAACCGTATTGATAATCATTAAGCAGGTCATTTGATTCCAGATATTTCGAAAGTTGACGGTTGATGAGTGATTCTATTACCTTCGAGAGAATAGAAGTTAGTGCTATGGGTCGGTAAGAAGAGAGGGGCGATTTCTCTCCTTTTTTGGGAATTGGCTGAATGTTCGCTGACTTCCATCTATTTGGGAAATGACCAGTAGAATAAGATAAATGGAAGAGTTTCCGCAGGGGTTTAGCGAGTGAAAAGGAACACTTCTTCAAGGGAATTGGGCGAATACCATCAGAAACAGCGGATCTTCTTGAGTGCACGGCCAACAGTACGCGTTCGAAATGAATCTGGCTCATGGTGTGCTGCTTATGTTCAAGTTAAGGCTAAACTGATGTATCAGGCGGTGTTGAGTTGCCGGCAAAATGTGCAGCAAGAAGATTCGTTTTCTCTATTGCACTTATGAGTGGTCTGTCATCGATTATTAGGGAAGGAATGGATGAGGAAACCAAGTTTTTGATGTTTTTCACGAATGCCCAGAAGTTTCTACTATCTGTGGGAGAGTGTAGTTTTTTTTGTCTCACTCTCGGGTCATGCAAGAACTTGGCGCGTTGAATATGCGTATTGCAGTCATTTCTAGCTCTCCTGAAACTTTTCCGGTTTCCTTCAATATTGTTTGATTTATACAACCGGAAGCTCAACTCTTTAGCCTTTTAATGGCTTCTCTGCACCCAGAATCGAACCACATATTTCTCTTGGGTTTGATACTCTTTACTTTGTGTGGAATAAAGGTTCGCATTCCAAATAGAATCGTGTCTGTCAATGTGTCCGCTATAGAGTCAACATTGTTATTTGGGGAAAAATAACGACAAATTTAACCTGCCAAAAAAGTCGTTCAGACCTTCCCAGTTGGCTTTCTCATAGAACCATACTGTTCTTTTGGGAGTTTTCTCGTTAGCGTTGCTGTTGGTTAGAGGAAATTTAGCTGACACGATACGGTGGTCAAAAGTGCCCAAGGGCGAAGAAACTTCAATTGTGTATTTGTTCGGGTGGCAGGTAAGAAACAGTTCCAGTGTGTTGGCGGAATGATGAACTACGCCTCGTACCCATGTTGGCTCAATAACGAGTTGAGTTAAATTATTTGAATCAGCAAAGAGCTCGACATACTGACCTTCAGGTGTTGTGTGTCCGGAGTGATGAAGCCAGTGAGAGTTATGCACATTGAAATCACCCGCAATAACGATTTCAGTGTGCGGGTTTTTGGACAAGATCCTATCGATAGAATCAAATAGAGCAAGAAATTCGGTAAAGGACGCGTTTCTTGGATAGTTTGGGCCTCTATAAAGAAAAGAGTAATGTTTGTGTGGAGGTTATACCTGCGAGTCTGTCCCAGCTGGGGCGGCGTGGGACTGCGTAAAAAGTGTGTCCTCGTAGCTTCCTCTGGCGGGGGCTTTCCGGATGGGTTACTCTGTTGGCATGAGCCCCTTGGCAGCAAGGGTGTGCCCTCGCAGCTTTCTCTGCTGGGGACCTTCCGGGTGGGTCGCTCTGTTGGCGTGAGCTCCTTGGTGGCAAGTGGCGCCCAACACGGGGCCTCACGGATAGGTCGTTCTGTTAGCGTGAGCTCCTTGGTGACAAGGGTGTGCCCTTGCAGCTTCCTCTGGTCCACTGTTTTCAAACGACACTACTTTGTTTTTATTTCAGCTTTATTGATCTACTTTCGATTTTTAAAGTAAAAAAGTAAAATGACAAACTGGCTGACTATTGGCCGTGGCTTGGGCTTCCTGGATTTCGGGTGATCTCGAATCCAATATGCGCCGCCCTTTTATACTCTGCATCTACAGAGATTGTTTATATATATAATAATATTCCAAGATTTTGTGTGTGCTTCAATTGGAATGGGGTTCCAGGAAGGATATGGGAATTTGTTTGAACAAATTCCCGGAAGGTAAAATCGTTAGGGTTAATGGGAATTGAATTAATGTGCGACAAGTGGTTTTTCGGTTTAATTTGTCGCGCATATGATTCACTTGGGGAACATGATTGGGATTATGGATAAATGGTAGGGTAATTGGGTATGGTTATAAATTTATGATGAAATACTGGGGGATTGAATGAGGGTAGTGATTTAGGATCACTACATATGATATGACTACGAACGTGAAGTTTTAAATTAAATTCTGGATGGGAGCAGAGCTCTTATTGTGGCAGAAGCTGATACGCAATGTCACTTCATATGTATGTGGCTAGACCACGATCTGGAAAGAACATATGCACTAAGTTATAACCGGGTATAGTAAAATTAGAAATATCTGCATCAGTTAATACCTGAGTCTCGCTAAGCGCAACGATTGCGCTTTTCTAGTTAGAGATGTGAGCAGATACAGAAGAGAAATTGCATCTTAGGCGGTAAATGTTACAAAGATCGACGTGAAATTCCGGTTCCATTGAAATGGCCTGACACAGAAAACCAAAACCGCCTCAGAAAAGGGTGCAAGTCGGAACCAGCGATAGATGAGCGAAAGCAGCCACTACAGGCGCTATGCTCTCGTAGTAGGTGTCCCACTAGAACCGTGCCAAAATACAGGACACATCCTTTCCGTAATCAATATTACCACTCAAACACCAAAAACTCTCGAAAGATTATAAATCAGTCGAGAGTATCGAAGCCTAAGGGACGTAAATTCCCGGAAGGTAAAATCGGAGAAATGCATTTGGAATTAGGCATTTTATGATGTTAGGGTTAATGGGAATTGAATCAATGTGCGACAAATGGATAATCTATTGTTGTGGACCACGACGGATCTTCGGTCAATTTTGATGACCGGATTTACTGACCTTTTTATAGCTATGACTGGGAAGGGTCCTTTTCAAATGGATGCCAGTTTGCTCTTGCGATTTTGGTTTTTTCCCACATGGAATGTGTGCGATCTAAATTGGTGGTCATAGAAGGCTTTTGATTTACGCTTGCTTTCTAATTGGTTACGTTTGGCAATCGTATACGTTTTTTGCAATTTGTAACTGAGGAGTTGGTAGTAGCTTCCGTGGTTATAAATGGGCTCGGGTTCATGTTTTAAATTAGAGCGGACCTCTCGGCAGAAACCATATAGACAATCCATTGGGGTTAATTTGATGCTATCATGCGCGCTGGTGTTGTACAAGAAAGTGACCGTTCGTAAGTATTGATCCCAAGTATTCGGGGTCTCATCGACCACTGTACGTAAATATTCCACCAATGGGGTCTTTCCAAGATCCATTAGACTCCGGGTGGTATGCTGTTGTTAGTAGTTTCTTTATTCGAAATTCTTTCTACAGGTCGCTGAGGAAGTTTGTTCCTGGTCTGTCACTATTTGTTTGGGGATACCGTACGTTGAGATAACCTGATCAAAGATCGCTTCGGCTTCTGTCTGTGCTTTTGCGTTTGGTAACGCATAGCAATCTATCATTTTTGTCAAGTTTTCTTGTAATGTGAATATATATTGGTTTCCAGAGTTAGATGTTTCTAATGGTCCAAGTATACCTTATCAGAAGTTTTCTCGAGTACATCGGTTATAACCATTGGCATCCGAAGTTGGGTCGTCTGGCATTTTTTACATTTCTTGATATATCTTCTCTGGGCTGCTCGATAGTATAGTGGTTAGTATACCCGCTTGTCACGCGGAATACCGGGGTTCGTTTCCCCGTCGGGGAGCCTCTGGCGCAAGACTAATGACCTTGCCCGAAAAAAAAACAAATCATTATGATGATGTAGGTAACACTTAAAGTTCTTTACTGCCCACACGACAGCCAACAATTCCTTTTCGATTGTGGAATAATTTCGCTCCGCTTTGTTCAATGTGCGACTGGCGTATTCTTCTGGCTGGTCTTTTCCCACCGTGCCTTGAGAGAGGACCGCCCCTATTGCTTCGGCACTACCATCGGTGGTTACGTTAAATTCCCTGGAGAAATCTAGATATATTAGTAGTGGTAGTGTCACCAAAAGATCCTTAATATCTTCAAATGCCCGTTGACAACTCACAGGCCAAGTGAATTTTACATCCTTTCGACTTAGGTCAGTAAGTGGTCGGACTATCCTTGAGGATTGTGGTATAAATTTCCTATAAAAACTTGCCATTTCCAATGTTACGTAGGAACTCCCATACCACCTTTGTTCCAACGAGAACACATTGAAACATAAACAAAAATACATAACATATAAAACATTTAAACAATTTGCAATTAAACATATGCATTACAAGCATTTATTACAGTTTCAATTTAAACGTAAATACAAAACTTTCATGTGCATTTTACAATAAAACTTAAATTGAAATCAAAATATCAATAGCTGGTGCATAAACCCAGTTTTTCCCCGGCGAAGATAACTTCGAATAGTTTCGAAGTTGATCGTCGTCGGGAAACTTTCGTTGTGACAATGATAAAACTGAGAACGCAAAATAAACGAAAAAAAAAAAAAAAATAGGAACGTTGTTGACAGCTTTTTTTTGCCGTGCGTTCTTTACAGTTAGTTAGAGTTTTTGGAAGAAGAAGTGAAAAACGCCAGTTGGGATGTCGGTTTAAAAAGGTGGAGAAAGGTGGAAAAGGAAAAAGAAAAATTATAAAAATATTCCAATCCAATTGGAGATTCGCATCACGTTGTTTCATTCAAATTTGCGAACATTGGTATTGAGATGTTATTGCGTGTTATCACATAAATATTTCAACCGACAGAAAAAAGGAACACAGAGGGTGAGAAGTGGACCCAAAACCTGTGCCGCGCCAAGACGTGAGTACCACAAAGCAATTACATATTCAAAATCTTTATCGTGCCTTTGCGCACTTGAGCTCAATGAGTTAATTCCATCTCCTCGGAAGAAGTCGCAAGTAATGATTAACTATAAAATTAAATATAACGTTCTGAGGATTACCCTGTAAGATTGCCTAACATTAATTAAATTAAACACCGTCGGCCCACGAAGTCACCAGTAATTATTAACTATAAAATTAAGTACGAGTATAACGTTTTGAGGATTACCTTTTAAGATTACCTAACAATAATTAAATTAAACACCGGCGGCCCACGAAGTCACCAGTAATTATTATCTATAAAATTAAATATAACCTTTTGAGGATTACTTGTAAGATTTCGTAACATTAATTGGCGCAGCTGATGCCCACTAGCTGGGATGGTACTGGGCAGATTTATGTCCTTAAATACGGGAACAGGTCATATCTCGGTGGTACTCGTCCAGTGGTGGGTGGAGCCTTAAGGCTTCATACGTCCCTACGCTCACACAATAAGGTATATTGTTTGTAATAATAAAGATATTCGTTTTCAACCTTATTTCGCAACTGGTTGGTTGGATGTAAGGCAAAAGGTTGAATAACGAAAGCTTATGGTATAAGGAAAGTGGATTGATACACAATTAACAAAACTGTTAATTAATGAAACGAGGACAAATGACAACCCAGAGCGTGGGAGGAACGAATAGATTGCCTATTTCTAAAGATAAGGAGAATAATCCAGTTAAACTCACATTAAAACCAGCAAGCGAATTAAGTTTGCAATTGGAAGAAACGCTATTGAATGGTGCACACGACAGTTTGAAATTAACAAACCCCAAATTCCTAAGCAACAATTAATTCCTGAACTATTAAACCTACTATACTGTTACTATTTATTGGCCTGTAGGAACCCGAAAGTTCATGACTTCACCGACTCGACTCCGCCATTGTTCCCTGTCCCGTGCGCCCTCCTTCCATGTTCGATCATCCGATCCGATCTCTTCGAGGTCCAACCTAACACTGTCCTCTCATCTCCGTCGCGGCCGCCCTATTAAACCATTAAACCATAATCCCAATTTTGGGGACACCAACAAAGTGACGGCACGAACAACCCAACCAGTGGCCAGGTCCGGAGGAATCCAGCATTAGCCCCGTGCCAACAGCAGCATAGTGAAGCGGAGCTACAAAAAAAAATTTTTTTTAGAAATATTTTTTGTTTTTGTCATTGTTTTTTTTTTATTGTTGTAGTTTTTTTTTGTTTTGTTTTATTTTTACTTCATTCTATTTAAATGTTATCTTTTTTTTGCATAATTGTTATTTTTATTTTTTTTTCCCTTATATTTTTTTTTGTATCTTTAACTTTTTTTTCTCCAAACCGTTGCTTGTCTCCTCGTTTCTTTTTTTTTGTACGTTTTTTATTATTATTGTCGCTTTCCTCGTGCGGGTTGTTTTTGCTGCTGCGGGTGGTGGTGTTTTTTTTTTGCGTGGTGGGGGGGGGGGGGGGGGGGGGGGGCATTTAGATACCCTTGTTGTTCCGGGTATTGCGTCCCTCTTTCTCTCTTTCTTGCGACTTGGGGGCCGACGAGGTCTCCCATTTGCACCCAAATTTTGCTTCCTACAAGGTTGGGTGATTGGCGTCCCCTACCTGGGCTGCTTTCTCTGGGTCGTTTCCCTTTTCTTTCCTCTTGGGGGTCATTTGTTTTTGCCTAGTCTGGGAACCGACGAGGTTCCCCAGATTTCTAGTTTGATTTGGTTCTCTTCCTCGACCCTGGGGACTGACGAAGTCCCCTACTTGTTCGATTTTTTTTTCTTTCCTCTCTTCCTTATTCAGTTGAGAACCGACGAGCTTCCTCATAGTTTTTGCTTTCTTTGGCGTTTTGGGCATTTGTTTAACCGTTCTTTTCTTGGGGTGTTTCTCCCAACCCAAAGGACTGACGAGATCCTTAATTGTTATTTTTGGGGGATTCTGTTTCGTGGGTTGATTCTCCTTTTTTTATTTTAGTCTGGGAATTGGCGAGGTTCCCTATATCTTGGATCTTTCCTCGTTTCTCATTTCATCCGGAAACCGACGAGGGTTCTCACCTCCTTTTCTTCACATTTGTTTTTGCTTTTGCTACTCTCGAGTGTTTTTTCAACTAATTCCCTCGGGCCTACCTCAACCAA